>JAEOAD010000016.1:37815000-39015000 GCA_036365145.1 Orientallactaga sibirica | reverse complement strand
CATAACAGACATGCCACTATTGCACCTGAGGGCTCATTTGGCCTGGCTGGCCAAATTTAAGGCTTGCCGTGCCCACTGTTGTATCTTCACTGGGGTTTTCTTTCTCTCCCATTGAACTGCATGCAGCGTAGCTTTTTTCCAGCTTTCTGTCAGCTAATGCATATGGAGGAGGCTTTCAGCTCAGCTCCAGCAGGATTTCTCAGTGACCTTGAAGCTCAAGCATGTGGAGTCTTCAGCAATAGGGTCTTACCATCTATTCCTGGTGGGAAACTGATGGCATTGTCAATGGCCTGTAATGTTTTGATCTGTGAATTTATTTCCTGAGCAATTGGGATATTCAGAAAGTCTTTGCCAAGACCAATATGTTGAAGGGTTTCCCCTCTTTTTCCTCTAGCAGTTTTAGAGTTTCAGGTCTGATATTAAGGTCTTTGATCCATTTGGACTTAATTCGTATGCATGGAAAGATAAGGATCTATTTTCATTCTTCTACAGATACATATCCAGTTTTTGTTTGTTTGTTTGTTTGTTTGTTTGTTTGTTTGTTTTTGATTTTTTGGAGGTAGGGTCTCACTGTAGCCCAGGCTGACCTAGAATTCACTATGTAGTCTCAGGGTGGCCTTGAACTCTCAGCGGTCCTCCTACCTCTGCCTCCCAAGTGCTGGGATTAAAGGCGTGCGCCACCACGCCCGGCTCATATCCAGTTTTCCCAGCACCACTTGCTGAAGAGGTTGTCTTTTCTCCAATGAGTATTATTGGCATTTTTGTCAAAGATCAGGTGGCTGTAGCTGCCCAGACTTACATCTGGGTCGTCAGTTCTGTTCCATTGATCTACATGTCTGTTTCTGTGTCAGTACCATGCTGTTTTTGTTGCTGTGGCTCTGTAATATAGGTTAAAATTAGTTATGATGATACCACCAGCCTTATTTTTGTTGCTCAGAATTATTTTTAGATATTCAAGGTTTTTTTGTGCTTCCAAATGAATTTTTGGATTGTTTTTCCTATTTCCCTGTAGAATACCATTGGGATTTTTGTTTTGTTTTTTTGTTTTTCAGTTTTTTGAGGTAGGGTCTCACTGTAGTTCAGGCTGACCTGAAATTAATTTATGTAGTTTCAGGGTGGCCTTGAACTCTCGGCGATCCTCCTACCTCTGCCTTCCAAGTGCTGGGATTAAAGGCGTGCACCAGCACGATGAGAATTTTGATGGGGATTGCATTAAATGTGTAGATTGCTTTTGTTAAGATTGTCATTTTTACAATATTGATTCTTTCAATCCAAGAACAAGGGATGTCTTTCCATTTCCTTTGGTGATGGTGTTATCACTAATCACATCATAATGGCAGCACATGCAGAAATCATATGGTGAGGGAGAAAGCTGTGAATTTAGATGTCATGTTTGTCCTTCTGACCAGAACTCTAGTATGAGAACTGACATCATGAGACCAACATTAATTTCTTCTGAGGACACCCCCCAGTGGTGTCATAATCTCATTAAATCTTTATTTCTTTCTTTCTCTCTCTCTGTTTTTTTTTTTTTTTTTTTTTTTTTTTTTTTTTTTTTTTTTTGGTTTTTCAAGGTAGGGTCTCACTCTAGCTCAGGCTGACCTGGAATTAACTATGTAGTCTCAGGGTGGCCTTGAACTCATGGCAATCCTCCTACCTCTGCCTCCCGAGTGCTGGGATTAAAGGCGTGCACCACCACGCCCGGCCTACTGTTTTTTTTTTTTTTTTTTTTTTTTTTTTTTTTTTTTTTTTTTTTTTTTTTTTGAAGAAGGGTTTCACTGTAGTCCAGGCTGACCTGGAATTCACTATGTAGTTTCAGGATGGCCTCCAGCTCAGGGTGATCCTACTGCCTCTGCCTCCCAAGTGCTGGGATTAAGGCGTGTGCCACCATGGCCAAGTTAAATCTTTCTTCTTAAAGGTTTTACCACCTCATCAATAACACACTGGGACTGCTTCTAAAACATGTAACTTTGGAACAGAAACCAAATCTAAACCATAACTTCAGCTAGGTGGTGCTAGGAAAGAGCAATGGTGAGAATAATTTTAAAATTTACTCCTTCAACTGCTTTGTTTATGGTTTTAACTTTTTTGACAGTTTTCATACATGAACACAAAATATTTTGATCATTATCACCTTCCATTTCCCCCTCCACTACCATCCATGAAGGAATATTGATGGGCTTATGAAGGTAAAGGCAGTCACTGTGACATTATAAATTCAACATTCATGTATTGTCCAGTGGACAGTATTCCACAACACTCTTCCCCATCCTCTGACTCTCAAATTCTTTCCTCTTCCTCTTCCACAATGTTCCCTGGGCCTTGGAGGGGTGAAATAGATGTCTCATTTAGTGCTGAGCTCTCCATAGTCACTTATGCTTAGTACTGTTACAAATTTTGAGTTTTCCCAGTGGTCATAGTCAACTGAAAGAAGCTTCTCTAATAACCAAAGGTGAGAACAGCACTCAACTAAGCATAAGCATAGTACTTACAGGGAATTTGATGGACTCAACATTCCCATTTATCCAAAGAATAGGAGTAGGCCATAAGCTTGTGCCACTACAACCAGTTTTCTTGTTTTGTTCCTTTCCTTTTTTTTTTTTTTTTTTTTTTTTTTTTTAAGGCAGGGTTTCACTAGCCCATGCTGACTTAGAACTTACTCTATACTCCAGGCTATCCTTGAACTCATGGTGATCCTCCTAACCTTAGCCTCTTAAGTGCTGGGATTGTGTGCTTCCATGCCTGGCTTTGACTAGGTTTCAATGCTAAGCAAGAATTCCCTCCTGTAGAGTGAGCCTCAAATGGCTCCTGACAGGCCATTACTGATGGCACCACTGGGCACCAGATGTTCTGTCTGGTTGGTCATTGTGTGGCTCTCAGGGTCCACCACTGTTTTCTTTGGTTTAGTAGAACTTACATTACTTAAAAATCTGGACATAGATTTTTGGTTTTGGTAAAGCCAAGGATCAAATCTTAGAGCTGGGGGGGTGGTCATGAGGACCAGCATGGGTTATATATAGTAAGATTCCTGGCAAAAAAAAATTATTAATTTATTTGCAGGGAGAGAGAGTACATGAGCAAGAGCATGAGAGTGGGCGCTCCAGGGACTCCTGCCACTTCAAATGAACTCCAGATGCATATGCCACTTTGTGCATTAAGATTTCTGTTGGGTACTAGGGAACTGAACTGGAGCCTTTAACTGCTGAGCCATCTTCCCAGGTCCTGTCAAAGAATTATGAACACTATGCTTTATTTTATTTTTATTTTTATTTTATTTTATTTTATTTATTTATTTATTTTTTTGCTTTTCCGAGGTAGGGTCTCACTCTGGCCCAGGCTGACCTGGAATTCATTGTGTAGTCTCAGGGTGGCCTCAAACTCTTGGCAGTCCTCCTACCTCTGCCTCCCGAGTGCTGGGATTAAAGGTGTGTGCCACCACGCCCGGCCTGCTTTATTTTAATATGTCAGCTTCCGCTCTTTTTTTATTTATTTTTTATTTATTTGCAAGCAGAGAGACATATATAGAGACAGAGATAATGATGGGGAGGGGATATGATGGAGAGTAGATTTGTGAATGGGAAAGTGGGGGAGGGAGAATTATCATGGTTTATTGTCTATAATTTTGGAAGTTGTCAATAAAAACAAAGTTTTAAACAAGAGAGATAATGGGCGGTCCAGGGCCTCCAGCCACTGCAAATGAACTTGCAGATGTATACACCACTTTTTGCATCTGGCTTTACATGGATGCTAGGGAATCAAATTCAAGTCGTTAGGTTTTGTAGGCAAGCACCTTAACTGCTGAGCCATCTCCCTAGCCCTTATTTTATTTTCCTTTTTTTTTTTTTTTTTTTTGTTTTTTGAGGTAGGGTCTCACTCTAGCTCAGGCTGACCTGGAATTCACTATGTAGTCTCAGAGTGGCCTCGAACTCACGGCAATCCTCCTACCTCTGCCTCCCAAGTGCTGGAATTAAAGGCGTGCACCACCACACCCAGCTCTAGCCCTTATTTTAAATATTTTTATTTGAGAGAGAGAGACAGCGAGTGAGTATGGGCACACCAAGGCCTCCTGCCACTGCAAACAAATTCTAGATTCATGTGGCACTTTGTGCATCTGGCTTTATGTGGGCACTGGCGAATTGAACCCAGGTCATCAGGCTTTTTCAAGCAAGTGCCTTTGCCTTTAACCATCTAGCTATATCTCTAGGCCTCAGCTATTGCTGGGTTGTTTTTTTGTTGTTGTTGTTGTTGTTGTTGTTTGGGTTTTGTTTTTTGGTTTGTTTTTGTTTTTCAAGGTAGGGTCTCACTCTAGCTCAGGCTGACCTGGATTTCTCAGGGTGGCCTGGAACTCATGGTGATCCACCTACCTCTGCTTCCCAAGTGCTGGGATTAAAGGTGTGTACCACCATGCCTGGCTCCATTTTTTCTAATTGAAACTTGTATTAAATGTGACTAGTATGTACTGACACAAAACTGAAAGTAAGGGAAGTGGTCATTTTCAACAAAAAGAAGCTAGTTACTTCCCACTTAATTCATCTCTTTCAGGAAGAAGTAAGTCTACATATTTGATTTTAGCATAATGTTTACAATCTAATATTCAGACTCTAAACCAACTAGTTTTATGGCTTTGAATGACATCTCAACAGAAGGAATGCATGAATGTGCATGCACACTCATGTCCTGTCAGGATTCTAGAATGTTGGTATTAAGTGGTTCCAAAATTTCTCTTTTTAATTTTTTTTTTTTTTCTGACTTTTGATAGAGGGTTTTGTTGGATGTCCCTGGCTGGCTTTGAACTTTTGGCAATCTTCCTGCCTTTGCCTCCTTAGTGCTGGGATTGTAGGCATGACCTACCACACCTGGCCTATAACTTTATATAGCAGAGCTCTATATTCTGAGACATTTGATCCTGTGTGTGTGTGTATAAAATGTTTTGTTTTTTTGTTTTTTTTGGGGGGGGTTTAAGGTCACTGTGGCCCAGGCTGACTATGTAGTCTCAGAGTGGCCTCAAACTCATGGTGATTCACCTACCTCCACCTCCCAAGTGCTGGGATTAAAGGTGTGTGCCACCACTCCCAGGCTACATTTGCTATTTTCGATTGAGTTTGAGATAAGCTTAAAGACTGCACACATTATTTAAAACTTTAAAGAAACATGTATATGCAGGTGCTAGACAGATGGCTTAGCAATTAAGGTGCTTGCCAGCAAAGCCAAAGGTCCCAGGTTCCCGAGTACCCATGTAAAGCCAGATGCACAAGGTGCTGTATGTGTCTAGAGTTCATTTGCAGTGGCTACAGGCCCAGGCATGTCCATTCTCTCTTTCTCTCCTTCTCTCTCTGTAAGAAACACAAACGTACACATTATATAAATATCACAGAGTATTTTGTTGGGAGAAAAAGAACTAGAGATAGGAAATAGAAGAAGGTGATTGGGCTGGGAGTGGCAGCACACACCTTTAATCTCAGAACTCAGGAGGCAGAAGTAGGAGGATCACCATGAGTTCAAGGCCACCCTGATACTACATAGTAAATTCCAGGTCAGCCTGGACTAGAGTGAGACCCTACCTTATAAAAATAAAAAGCTAGGCGTGGTGGCACACGCCTTTAATTTCAGCACTCAGGAGGCAGAGGTAGGAGGATCACCGTGAGTTTGAGACCACCCTGAGACTCCATAGTGTATTCCAGGTCAGCCTGAGCTAAAGTGAGACCCTACCTCAAAAAAACAAAACAGACAGACAGACAGACAGACAGACAGAAAGAAAGAGAAAGAAAGAAAGAAAGAAAGAAAGAAAGAAAGAAAGAAAGAAAGAAAGAAAAGAAAAGAATAGAAAAGAAAGAAATGTCATAATGAAGCCATTAATTTGAATACTAGCTTTTAAAGTTATTTTTAAAAGAAAAATATTTTAACCAGGCATAGTGGTACATGACTAAAATACCAGTATTCAGTAGGCTAAGACAGGAGAACAGGGAATTGTGGAGAAGCTGAACTACAAAGCAAGAACCTGCCTCAAAAAGGGCAGGTGGGGAGAAGCCTGGTGCACACCTTTAATCTCAGCACTTGGGAGGCTGTGAGTTTGAGGCCAGCCTGAAACTACATAGTAATTCCAGGTCATAAGCTGGAGAGATGGCTTAGCAATTAAGGCACTTGCCAGAAAATCCAAAGGATCTAGGTTCAATTTCCCAGAACTCACATAAAGCCTAATGCATAAGGTGGTGCATGAATCGGAGGAGGCCCTGGGGTGCCCATTCTTTCTTTCTATCTATCTATCTATCTATCTATCTATCTATCTATCTATCTATCTATCTATCTGCCTCTGCCTCTCTCTCTTTCTTAAATAATAAAAAATTTTTAATTCCAGGTCAGCCTGGGCTGGAGCGAAACCCTACCTTGGGGAGACTTGAGAGATGGTCTAGTGGTTAAGGCACTTACCTGCAAAGCCTAATGACCTGAGTTCAATTCCCCAGTTATCCATGTTTAAGCAAGATGCACAAAGTAGTGCATGTATCTGGAGTTCATTTGCAGAGGCTGGAGGCCCTGCTACACCCATTCTCTCTCTTTCTCTTTTTCTCCTTGCAGATTTTTTTTTGGGGGGGTGGGGTTCCAAGGTGGGGTCTCATTCTAGCTCAGGCTGACCTGGAATTCACTATTTAGTCTCAGGGTAGCCTGGAACTCACAGCAATCCTCCTACCTCTGCCTCCTGAATGCTGGGATTAAAGCCATGTGCCACCACACATGGCTCTTCTTCCTACTTAAAAAAAATAAGGGCTGGAGAGATGGCTTAGCCAGTAAGGCGCCTGCCCACTAAGCCTAAGAACACCAGTTCCAATCTCCAGGTCCCATGGTTAGCCAGATGCAAAGTGACGCAAGGGTGCATTGCTGGCGCGCCCATTCTCTCTCTTCTCTCTCTCTCTCTCTCTCTCTCTCTCTCTCTCTATGTCTCTCTCCAAAAAAAATTTTTTTTTATTTGTGCTGGGCGTGGTGGCAGCTAGTGGGGGAAAAAGGTTTACTTTGGCTTTCAGACTCAGGGGAAGCTCCATGATGGCAGGGGAAAACGATGGCATGATCCTGGCACTCAGGAGGCTATTGCAATAATTTCTTTGTTTTTTTCAAGGTAGGGTCTCACTCCAGCACATGCTGACCTGGAATTTACTATGTAGTTCCAGGCTGGCCTTGAACTCACAGTGATCCTCCTACCTCAGCCTCCAAGTGCTGGAATTAAAGGCATGCGCCACCACACCCAGCTCACAAAAACTTTTTTTTTGTTTTGTTTTTTGAGGTAGGGTCTCACTCTAGCCCAGGCTGGCCTGGAATTCACTCTGTAGTCTCAGCTGGTCTTGAACTCACAGAGTTCCTTCTACCTCTACCTCCACATGCACCAACCATGTCTGACTTAAACAAATTTTAAAGGCTACGTATTAGTGAAGAATCAACTGAGCAACAAGTCATCTAGTTAATACCACTTTAACGTAGTATCTGGGATAATTTTGGGGTTGAAAGTTGTATGTAGGAAAGGCTATGCCTGGATCGGCATAAAAGGGGTTAAACTAGACAGGCTATACCTGAGCATACCTTAGGTTTCTGTTACTAGTTGGATTTCAGTATGTGCCACTGTGTCAGGTTGCTAGAAATCTCATCTGTTCTGGCTGAAGAAGTACTTCTTAGGCATATTCTTTGGTAACCTGAGTAAGAAGTTATGGGGGAATCAACTGCATATATGTTCTTCTCTCTCTAAGCCCTTGCCCAGGAGGCTTTTCGTAAAGTAGATAGTAGAAATCGAACTGAAATTCACCAATGACCCTTTTCTCAAACAACAGAAAAGAACAAAAATGTGCTAAAACCTCTCATGGTAAAAATTGAAACAGAGGGGCTGGAGAGATGGCTTAGCAACTAAGGCACTTGCCTGCGAAGCCTAAGGACCCAGCATCAACTCCCCAGAAAACACGTGAGCTAGATGCACATGGTGGCACATGCATCTGGAGTTTGTTCGCAGTGGCTTGCCCATTCTCTCTCTGCCTCTCTCTCAAATAAATTAATTAATTAAAAGTTGAGCTGGGCGTGGTGGCACATGCCTTTAATCCCAGCACTTGGAGGCAGAGGTAGGAGGATTGCCGAGAGTTCGAGGCTACCCTGAGACTATATAGTTAATTCCAGGTCAGCCTGGACCTGAGTGAGACCCTACCTCGCAAAACCAAAAAAAAAAAAAAAAAAAAAAAGTTGAAACAGTGGAGAATTGGCTTAATGGTTAAGGGGCTTGCCTGCAAAGCCTAAGGGCCCAGGTTTGATTCTTCAATACCTACATATGCCAAATGCACATGGTAGCACTTGCATCTGAAGTCGGTTTGCAGTGGCTAGAAGCCTTGGTGTACCCATTCTCTATCTGCTCCTCTCTCTGTCCGATAAATAAATAAATAAAATTTAAAAATATATATATATTGAAAGCCGGGTATAGTGGTGCACACCTTTAATCCTAGCACTCAGGAGGTAGAGGTAGGAGGATCACAGTGAGTTCAAGGTCACCCTGAGACTGCATAGTGAATTCCAGGTCATCCTGGGCTAGAGTGACACCCTACCTCAAAAAGGGGGGGGGCTGGAGAGATGGCTTAGTAATTAAGGCGCTTGCCTGCTAAGCCTAAGAACACCCATTTGATTTTCCAGGTCCCACGTTTAGCCAAATGCAAGTGACAAGGGCAAGGGCGCAATTCTGCACTTGCCCACTCTCTGTCTCTCTTTCTGACTGTCTCAAAAAAAACAACAGAGATTGTACCAAATTAGGAAAAACTAGAACCTCTATGTAATTTTTACCAGTTTGCTTTGCAGAGATTTAAGACATGCTCACAATACCTTAACGAGTTTTGTAGCAAGGCATGGCTCATACCTATAATCCCAGCACTTGGGAGGCTGAGGTAGGAGGATTGGTATGAGTTCAAGGCCAACCTGGTGATACAGAGTAAGATCCTGCCTTAGAAAACAAGAGGATGGAGAAATGGCTCAGCTGTTAAGTCACTTGCCCAGAAAGCCTAATGACCTGAGTACACTATCCCAATACCCACATAAAGCCAGATGCACAAGGTGGCACATGCATCTGGAGCTCTTGTAGAGGCTAGGGACCCTGGCCCACCCACTGTTTATCTTACTTTGCTGGGCCTTGGCATGCCTTTAATCCCAGCACTCTGGAGGCCAAGGTAGCAGGATTGCTATGAGTTTGAGACCATAGTGAATTCCAGTTTAGCCAAGGCTAAAGCAAGACCCTACATCAAAAACAGTGCTGGAGGGCTGGAGGGATGGCTTAGCTGTTAAGGCATTTGCCTGCAAAACCGAAGGACCCAGGTTCGATTCCTCAGGACCCACGTTAGCCAGATGCACAGGGTTCACACGCATCTGGAGTTCATCTTGCAGTAGCTGGAGGCCCTGATGTGCCCATTCTTTCTCTCTCTCTCTCTCTCTCTCTCAATCCCTCTCTATGAAATAAAAATAAAATAAATAAAAATAAAATATGTTTTAAAAAAAGAAACAGCGCTGGAGAGACGGCTTAGTGGTTAAGCGCTTGCCTGTGAAGCCTAAGGACCCCATTTTGAGGCTCAATTCCCCAGGACCCATGTAAGCCAGATGCACAAAGTGGCGTATGCATCTGAGCTTGTTTCAGTGGCTGGAGGCCCTGGTGCGCCCATTCTCTATCCATTTGCCTCTTTCTCTCTCTGTCGCTCTTAAATAAATAAATAAATAAATAAATAAAAAGCAAAAGAAAAGCAAAACAACAACAAAGTTTTGTGGGCTGGAGAGATGGCTTAGTGGTTAAAGCACTTGCCTGCAAAGCCAAAGGACCCAGGTTCAATTCTCTGGTACCCATTTAAGATTTTTTGAGGCTAGGTGTGATGGGTTGCACATTTGTAATCCCAGCCTCCAGTAGTTGGTGGAATTGCAAGTTCCAGACCAGCCAGGGATACATACTGAGACCCTGCCTCAAACGAACAAACAAAACAAATCTCCATCATAGTTCCAACATGCAGAAGGATGATTCATTCATTCATAAGACTACTACTTAATGTAGCTTAGATTTAAGCACATCTGCTGTTCTTTTGGGAATGTGATGGAGCCCTTATTAGCAGAGGATATTCTGTCCTTGATCAAAAAGGACATTTGCATTATAACTTTATTAACAATCTGTTACAACCTTATTAACATTCTAATTCTTACACAGACTTAGTGAGAATCAAGAGTTTATTTTTCTCTTTTGTTTGGTTTTTCAAGATATTGTCTTGCTCTAGGCCAGACTGACCTGGCATTTACTTTGTAGTCTCAGGGTGGCCTTGAACTCACAGTGCTCCTCCTACCTCAGCCTCCCAAATGCTGAGATTAAAGGCTTGTACTACCATGCCTGGCCCACTTTTCTCTTGTGAGACAGGATCTCCTATAACCCAGGTTGGCTTTGAACTTAATGTGGAGCCAAGGCTGGCCTTGAACTCCTGATTCTCCTGCCTCCATCTCCCAAGTGCTAGAATAACAGTTATGTGCCACTAGGCCCAGTGACAATTACTAAATCTTAGATGTCCTAGTGTTGTGTAGATGCTCCTACATTTACTCACTATGCTTGCAGAGAAGAATATCTTGCTTATTCTAAGGTTATTAATCTAAGGAATTTCATTCTTTAAAAAAAATATTTATTTAAGAGACAGAGAGAGAGAGAAGCAGATATATATAGAGAGAATGGGCATGCCAGGGCCTCCAGCCACTGCATACGAACTCCAGACACATACAACACCCTTGTGCCTCTGGAATCAAACCGGAGTCCTTAGGCTTTGCAGGCAAACACCTTAACTGATAAGCTATCTCTCCCCAGTGTTCATTCTTTTTTTGTTTGTTTGTTTTTGTTTGTTTGCTTTTCAAAGTAGGGTCTGACTCTGGTCCAGGCTGACCTGGATTTCACTATATAGTCCCAGGGTAGCCTTAAACTCACAGTGATCCTCCTACCTCTGCCGCCCAATTGCTGGAATTAAAGGACTGTGCCACCACACCCGGCTTTCATTCTTTTTTTTTTTTTTTTCAATTTTTTTAATTTTTATTTTTTTCAAGGTAAGGTCTCACTCTAGCCAGGCTGACCTGGAACTTACCATGTAGTCTCAGGGTTACCTTGAACTCAAGATGATCTTCCTACCTCTGCCCCCCAAGTGCTGGGATTAAAGGTGTGAGCCACCATACCCGGCTTCATTCTTTTTTATAATCTCTTTATTTATTTGAAACAGAGAGAGAGAGAGAGAGAGAGAGAGAGAGAGAGAGGGCACTCTAGGGCCTCTTGCCAGGGGACACAAACTTCAGACACATTCACTGAGACACATGGGTCACTCTGTGTGTCTGGGTTTATGTAGGTACTAGAAAATCAAACCAGACTGTCAGGCTTTGACACAAGTGCCTTTAACCACTGAGCCATCTTTCTAGCCCAGGCATTACTTTTAACCTGCTTTATACCATGTGATCGAATCCTGTGTTAATGAAACTTGTACCTTTGCAGAGCTCTAGATGTTCTGAAGTATGAGGAAGTTGACATGGAGACACTAGCCAGGGCAGTTCCAGAGCCATTAAAGAAATATACAACATGTAGAGAGCTGGCTGAGAGACTGAAAATAGAAGGTAAGAACTTTTTTGCTTATGATACATATAGACCTTTATGTGTTTCTTTTGTTGTTGTTTTTATTTTTATTTATTTATTTGAGGGCGATAGAGAGAAAGAATGACCCAGTCACTGCAAACAAATTCCAGATGCATGTGCTACCTTGTGCATCTGGCTTACGTGGGTACTGCGGAATCGAGCCTCAAACGGGGGTTCATAGGCTTCACAAGCAAGCGCTGACCTGCTAAGCCATCTCTTCAACCCCTCCCTTTATGTTTTGTTTTGTTTTGTTCTATTTTGTTTTGAGGTAGAGTGAGATGTAGCACAGGCTGTCCTGAAATTCACTATGTAGTCTCAGGGTGGCCTCAAACTCATGGCACTCCACTTACCTCTGCTTCCTAAGTGCTGGGATTAAAGACATGCATCACCAGGCCCTGCTTCTCTCTCTCTCTCTTTTAATTTTTATTTATTTATTAGAGAGAGAGAATATGGGCACTCCAGGGTCTCCAGTTTCTGGAAATGAACTCCAGACGTTTGCACCACCTTGTGCATCTGGCTTACATGGGGCCTGGGGAATGGAACCTGGGTACTTTGGCTTTGCAGGCAAGGACCTTAACTGCTAAGCCATCCCTCCAGCCCCTCTTTTTTATTATTATTATTTTTTATTTTATTTTTTTAATTTTTTTAATTTTTATTGACTTTTAATCTTACATACCAAAAAAACCATATTTTTTTATTTTATTTTATTGTAGACAATATGCCATGGTACTTCCCTCCCTCCACCCGCTTTCCCCTTTGAAACTTCACTCTCCATCATATCTCCTCCCCCTCTCAATCAGTCTCTCTTTTCAGTTTGATATCATGATCTTTTCCTCCTATTATGATGGTCTTGTGTAGGTAGTGTCAGGCATTGTGAGGTCATGGATATCCAGGCCATTTTGTGTCTGGAGGAGCATATTGTAAGGAGTCCTACCCTTCCTTTGGCTCTTACATTCTTTCCACCCCCTCTTCTGCAATGGACCCTGAGCCTTGGAAGGTGGGTTTGAGATGTTTCAGTGCTGAGCACTCCTCTTTCTCTTTTCAGCACCATGGTGCCTTGTGAGTCATCCCAAGGTCGCCACCATTTGAAAAGAGAAGCTTCTCTAACCACTAGTGAGAATAACATTAATATATGGGTGTGGACATTAAGAGAAGTGCTTACTGGGCAGTTTGGTGAGCATAGTATATACATTTAGCGTGACACCAGCTAACATTACACACCTAGGGCTCATGACTACCCCTGTTGTATGTAGGCGTTCAGTATCAGGGATGTATTCCCTCCCATGGAGCGGGCTCTAGTCCAATTAGAGAGCGGTTGGTTTCCCCCATAACAGACATGCCACTGTTGCACCCATTGGCTTATTTGGCCTTGCTGGCCAAATTTAAAGCTTGCAGTGTTCACTGTTGAGTACCTTCAGTGGTGTTTTCTCTCTCATTGAACTGCATGCAGTGTAGCTTTTTCTAACTTTCTGTCAGCTGGTCCACATGGAGGAGGCTTTCAGCTCAGCTCCAGCAGGCTTTCTCAGTGAACTTGCTGCCCAAGTATGTGGAGTCTTCAGCAATAGGGTCTTACTATCTATTCCTGGTGGGAAACCAAGGGCCTCGGCAATGGCCTATAATGTTTTGGGGATATCTGTGACCTCCCTAGCCAACAACTCTCTGGAAGGTATCCCATCCCTGGCACTGAAAATTTTCTAGTAACAATCTATGGCTTCTAAGTTTTCCATTGTCCAGAAAAGTAGGTTTCCATATGACTTATTTATATCCTCTTGGATTTTGATTAGCCCTACCTCCACCATTCCTTTACTCAGTCTCTTTCCCTGCCCTCATTTAGGCCTTTTCACCCCCATAAATCTGTTCTTCTACTTACATATATACAATACCATCCTATTAAGTCCCCTCTCCCTTCCTTTCTATTCCTTTTATATCATTTTTCTAGCTTACTGGTTTCTGCTACTGAGTTTTATTTTTACTCACATGGAAGTCCAATCATGTGTAGCTAGGATCCACATATGAGAGAGAACATGTGACATTTGGCTTTCTGGGCCTGGGTTACCTCACTAAGTATAATCCTTTCCAGATCCATCCATTTTCCTGCAAATTTCATAACTTCATTTTTCTTTACCACTGAGTAGAACTCCATTGTGTAAATGTGCCACATCTTCATTATCCACTCATCAGTTGAGAGACATCTAGTCTGGTTCCATTTCCTAGCTATTGTGAATAGAGTGGCAATAAACATGGTTGAGCAAGTATCTCTAAGGTAGTGAGATGAGTCCTTAGGATATATGCCTTGTAGTGGTATAGCTGGGTCATATGGTAGATCTATATTAAGCTATCTCAGGAACCTCAACACTGATTTCCAAAACGGCTGGACCAGATTGCATTCCCACCAACAGTGTAGAAGGATTCCCTTCACCTGCATTTATAGTTATTTGTTTTCATGACAATGGCCAATCTGACAGGAGTGAGATGGAATCACAACATAGTCTTAATCTTCATTTCCCTGATTACTAGGGATGTAAAACATTTTTTTAGATGTTTATATACCATCTGTATTTCTTCTTCTGAGAACTCTCTATTTAGTTCCATAGCCCATTTTTAAATGGGTTGTTTGATTTCTTATTATTTATTTTTTTGAGTTCTTTTTATATCCTAGATATTAACCCTCTGTCAGATGTATAGCTGGCAAAGATTTTCTCCCATTCTGTAGGTTGCCTCTTTGCTCTATTCACAGTTTCCTTAGCTGTACAAAAGCTTTATAATTTCATGAGGTCCCAGCGGTTGATCTGTACTTTTATTTCCTGAGCAATCAGGGTTATATTCAGAAAGTCTTTGCCAAGACCAATATGTTGAAGGGTTTCCCCTACTGTTTTTTTTGTTTGTTTGTTTGTTTTGGTTTTTCGAGGTAGGGTCTCACTCTGGCCCTAGCTGACCTAGGATTAACTATGTAGACTCAGGGTGGCCTTGAACTCCAGTGATCCTCCTACCTCTGCCTCCTGAGTGCTGGGATTAAAGGTGTACAGCTTTCCCCTACTTTTTCCTCTAGCATTGGACTTGATTCTTGTGCATGGAGAGAGATAAGGATCTATTTTCATCCTTCTATAGATACATATCCAGTTTTCCCAGCACCACTTGGTGAAGAGGCTGTCTTTTCTCCAATGAGTATTATTGGCATTTTTATCAAAGATCAGTTGGCTATAGCTACCTGAACTTACATCAGGATCCTTTGTTCAGTTCCATTGATCTATATGTCTGTTTTTGTGGCAGTACCATGCTGTTTTTGTTACTATGGCTCTGTAATATAGGTTAAAATCAGGTATGGTGACACCACCAGCCTTATTATTGTTGGTCAGAATTGTTTTAGATATCCATGGTTTTTGTGCTTCCAAATGAATTGTTGGATTGATTTTTCTATTTCTGTGAAGAATGCCATTGGAATTTTGATGGGGATTGCATTAAATGTGTAGATTGCTTTTGGTAGGATTGCCATTTTCACAATATTGATTCTTCCAAGCCAAGAACATGGGATGTTTTTCTGTTTCCTAGTGTCTTCTGCAACTTCTTGCTTGAGTGTTAAAGGCGCGCACCACCATGCCCTGCTTAATATATTCTTGTAATCTGTTTGGCAATATTTTGTTGAGAATTTTTGCATCTATGTTCATGAGGGAGGTTGGTCTGTAATTTTCCTTTTTTGTTCTATCTTTGTCTGGTTTTGGGATTAGGGTAATGCTGGATTCATAGAAGGAGTTTGGTGGGTTTCCTTCCTCTTCTATTTTATGGAATAGTTTAAGAAGCATTGATGTTAGTTCTTCAATGAAGGTCTGGTAAAATTCAGCAGTGAATCCATTTGGGCCTGGACTTTTTTTGCTTGGATCTCCATACTTGTTATAGGTCTACTTAAGTGGTTAGTCTCATCTTGATTTAATTTAGGTAGGTCATATAAATCAAGGAAATCATCCATTTATTTCAGATTTTCAAAGTTAGTGGACTGTATGTTCTTATAGTATGTCCCTATGATTTTTTAATTTTCTCTGGTATCTGTTGTACTGGTGCCTTTTTCATTTCTGATTTTATTAATTTGTGTCTCTTTTCTCTTTCTTTTGGTCAGATTTGTTAAGGGTTTATCAATCTTTTTTATCCTTTCAAAGAACCAACTCTTTGTTTCATTGATTCTTTGGATTTTTTTTTTTTTCTATTTCATTAATTTCTGCCCTAATCTTTATTATTTCTTCCTGTCTACTGATTTTTGGTTTGCCTTATTCTTCTTTTTCCAAGGCCTTAAGGTGCAGCATTAGTTTGTTTACCTGCAACCTTTCTAATTCTTTTTTTTTTTTTTTTTTTTTGTTTTTTCGAGGTAGGGTCTCACTCTGGCCCAGGCTGACCTGGAATTAACTATGCAATCTCAGGGTGGCCTCGAACTCACGGTGATTCTCCTACCTCTGCCTGCCGAGTGCTGGGATTAAAGGCGTGCACCACCACGCCCGGCTCTTTCTAATTTCTTAATATAGGCACTTAAAGCTATAAATTTCCCTTTTAGGACTGCCTTCATTGTGTCCCAAAGGTTTTGATATGTTCTGTTCTCATTATCATTTGACTCCATGAATTTTTTGATTTCCTTCTTGATTTCTTCATTGACCCATTCATCATTTAGTAGTGTATTGGTTTTTTTTTTTTTTTTTTTTTTTTTTTTTTTTTTTTTTTTGGTTTTGCAAGGTAGGGTCTCACTCTGGTCCAGGCTGACCTGGAATTAACTATGTAGTCTCAGGGTGGCCTCAAACTCTCAGTGATCCTCCTACCTCTGCCTCCCGAGTGCTGGGACTAAAGGCATGCGCCACCACGCCCGGCTTTGTATTGTTTAGTTTCCATGATTTTGCATTGTCTCTATAGCTTTTCTTGTTATTGATTTGTAGTTTGATACCATTGTGATTGGGTAGAGTGCATGGAATTATTTCACTTTTCCTATATTTGTTAATATTTGCTTTGTGTCCTAATATATGGTCTATTTTAGAGAATGTTCCATGTGCTACTGAAAACAATGTGTATTCTTCAGCATTTGGATGAAATGTCCTGTATATATCTGTTAGGTCTATTTGTTCTATGACCTCATTTAATCCAGAAGCATCTCTGTTTATTTTTTGCCAGGATGACCTGTCAATTGGTGAGTGGAGTGTTAAAGTCACCTTCCACAGGTGTGTTTAGTGTTATCTGTAACCTTAGTTCTAATAGAGTTTGTTTGATGAAATTGGAAGCCCCCGTGTTAGGTGCATATATGTTTAGGATTGTAATGTCTTCCTGTTGGAGCATTCCTTTAATCAATATAAAGTGACCTTCCTTATCTTTCTAGCTAATGTTGGTCTGAAGTGTACCCTGTCAGATATTAGGATAGCGACCCCTGCTTGTTTTCTTGGCCCATTTGTTTGAAACACTGTTTTCCAACCTTTCACCCTAAGATAGTGTCCATCCTTTGTAGAAAGGTGAGTTTCTTGGAGGCAACAAATTGAAGGATCCTGCTTTTTAACCCAGTCTGCAAACCTTTGTCTTTTGGTTGGGGCACTGAGGCCATTGATATTAAGAGTTATTATTGAAAGGTGTGTATTTATTTTTGCCATTTTTCTTGTTTTGTTGTTCTTCTGTTTTTCCTTTGCTCTTTTGTATTAACTAGTATTGGAGTACAGTTTGTTTTTTCCAGGTTCCTTATATGTGTGCTTTTCTTTCTCTTCAGCATGGAGGATCCCTTCAAGTACTTTCTGTAGTCCTGGTTTTGTCTTCAAATATTCCTTTAGCCTGCTTTTGTTGTGGAATGTCCTTATTTATCCATCTGTTTGAATGCTTTGCAGGATAAAGTAACCTTGGTTGACAGTTGTTATCTTTCAGAACTTGGAATACATCATTCCAAGCCCTTCTGACTTTTTTTTTTAATTATTGTTTTTTATTGACTTTTATACTTACATACAAAAGAAACCCACCTGATATTTCCCTCTCCTCCCCATTCCACTTTAGAACTCCAGTCTCCATCATATCCCCTCCCTCTCTCCATTAGTCTCTCTTTTAATTTGATGACATCATCTTTTTCTTCTATTTTGAGGGTCTTGTGGAGGTATTGCTAGGCACTGCAAGGTCATGGATATCAAGGCCAATTTCTGTCTGGGCAGTTGCATTGTAAGAGGTTATACCCTTCCTTTGACTCTTCCATTTATCTGCCCCCTCTTCTGCAATGGTCCCTGAGCCTTGGAGGGTGTGACAGAGGTGTTTCAGTGCTGGGCACTCCTCCATCCCTTCTTCTCAGCACTATGTTGCCTTTTGGGTCATCCCAGTGGTCATCACCATCTGAAAAGAGAAGCTTCTCTAACCAGAAGTGAGAGTAGCGTTAATATGTGAATATGAACATTAAGTGTAGTGCTTTCAGGGCAGCTTGGTGGGAATAATATATACATTTAGTCAGACAAGAGCAGGCTTATACCCCTAAGGCTCATGACCTCACCTACCATAGACTTTTACTTAGGTTTTTCAGTACCAGGTATGTATTCCCTCCCATAGGGAGGGCCTTCAGTCCAATTATGGAGCAGTTGGTTACCCCAAGAGCAGACATGCCACTATTGCACCCATTCAGTCATTGGGCCTGTCTGGCCAAGCTTGAATATTCAGCGTCCACTGTTTTCACTGTTGATGGCTTCCCATACGTTGCGTGCAGTGCAGCTTTTTCCAGCTTTCAGTTGGCTGGTCTACGGGGAGAAGGTTTTCTGCTCCACACCAGCTTGCTTTCTCAGTGGCCTTGCCTCTCAGGCATGAGATGTCTTCAGCAATAGGGTTTTACTATCTGTTTCTCTAGGGAAACCAAGGGCTTTGGCAAAAGCCTTTAATGTTTTGGAGGGTACCGGGACCTCCTTGGCCAACAACTCACTGGAAGGTATCCCATCCCAGGTACTGAAAATTTTCTAGTAACAGTCTACAGCTTCTAGACGTGCCCTTATTCAAAAAAGTAATTTTGCATATGTCTTATTCATAATATCTTGAGTTTAGATTGACCCTCCCCCTGCCCTTCTTGTATGTATTCTCTTCCCATGGCCTCGCTTAGGCCATTCCCCTCCCTGTAATCAGTTCTTCTACTTACATATGTGTATTACCATACACTTAAGTCCTTCCCTTTCTTCCCTCCCGTATAGCCTTTTACCAGCTTACTGGTTTCTGGTACCTATTTTTGGTTCCAGTTCACACACAAGTCTATACAATGGTAGCTAAGATCCACATATGAGAGAGAACATGTGACGTTTGGCTTTCTGAGCCTGGGTTACCTCACTTAGTATAATCCTTTCCAGATCCATCCATTTCCCTGCAAATTTCATAATTTCATTTTTCTTTACCGCTGAATAGAACACCATTGTGTAAATGTACCACATCTTTATTATCCACTCATCTGTGGAGGGACATCTAGGCTGCTTCCATTTCCTAGCTATTGTGAATAGAGCAGCAATAAACATGGTTTTGCAAGTATCTCTAAGGTAGTGAGAAGAGTCCTCTGGATATATGCCTAGGAGTGCTATAGCTGGATCATATGGTAAATCTATTTCTAGCTATCTCAAGAACCTCCACACTGATTTCCACAATGGCTGGACCAGCTTACATTCCCACCAACAGTGTAGAAGTGTTCCTGTTTTTCCGCATCCATGCCAACACTCATTGTCATTTGTTTTCTTGATGGTAGCCATTCTGACAGGAGTGAAATGGAATCTCAAAGTGGTTTTAATTTTTTTTGTTTGTTTGTTTTAACATTTTTATTACAACAGATACAATTCACATCTGACTAGCTTTGTTTCCTCTTTCCCCTCCCACAACCATGTTCATTGGGCTTCTATTTGGAGCAATCAATGTACTTTCAGCACACGTGCCCAGCAGTACTTTTAAGTCCATTCTTACGGGGTGCAAATGGATTTCAATCACTTATACAGACATGTGGGTTCTGTCAATCACTGCAACAAGCTTCTGTACACGGGAATGGACAAGTCATAGAAAAGTGCCACAGCAACAGTGCCGCTAAGAAAGGAGGAAAGGGAGCCTCAAAAAATGGGTCAAATCAGGGCGAGTATTACAGAGGGAAATGGAACACCTGGGAAATGAGAAACACTTCCTTGCAAAACAAATGGAGAAGCACTGCTCCTGCTAGGTGCAAGTATGGACACGGCTGCCTCCTGATAGTTTGTACACTGCCCATATGGTTCAAATCGTATCCTTAGACACAGATCGCCTGGCGCTTGCACTGAATTTTTGAAAATACAAGATTTCTGAATGATAAATTAACCCCCCCCAATTTTTTTTTTAAAAAAAGGTAATTATGCAGTCAGGTTTACATGTAAAAGGCTAGGTATTTAGCCACCTCAGCATTGATTAGTTTTGGATGTCTAAGCTTGGTTACACATGGCTTCCCATGGCTTCACTCTACAAAACATATTTACAACGTGAAGAATACATCTACAAGAAATCTACATTTCAAGGGTTTTACAAATCAATCTTGTATCTTTCTCACAGACCCCCGACCCCTTGTCATTTTGTTTGCCCAGCTTAACGGTCCAGAGTTTACTTAAATGCAGCTCAAAAATGTTAAGAATGTTAAGATTTACAGTTTCTGTACTCAAGACCATGTGCAATTATTCACATCTTCAAACCATGAAGGAATTCTGATTTTTTAGCTTTTCAAGTTCCTTAATTTGCTGTCTCAAAAATAGTATCCTTTGCTCTCACAAAGTTGCTTGAATTTCACATACTCGGACTAAAGATCTTAAATTTTAATTCAGTACAAATTTCAGACATGTGAACGCTTCCCATGTTATGGGCTTCTTCACGCAATCTTGATGCCTGTTTCTCTGCATGATCTGCAGGCCATCCTTGAACATGTTTTATGAGATTTTCATTGAAGTATGCTGCTAATGTAGGTGTTAATGAGCACGCAGGTCGAGCAGATGAATTTTGTGGTACAACTGTTGCATTTGATGCATTACTACTAGCAGTATGATTTGGACCAGGTGATGGACTTCTCTGACTACTTGAGCGTTGAAAACTCCGAGGAGAGAGAGGTTCGTGACCTTGTTGCTTGTCAGCAGTTACAGGCTGTTGTGTGGCTGACTGTGACACTGGTCCTGGCTTAACTACTGGAGTACTAACCTTTGGCTGTGATGAAACAGGAGGAGTACTAATCAGAGGTTTGATGGGGACTGTGTTAGTTTGAGGTGTGCTTATTCTTGGAGATATATAGGATCTTGGGGAAGAAGCATCAGACGTTAAAGACATTGGAGATTGGTTAGATGGCTGGGCTTGTGTGGACAGCTGAGCAGCTTGAGAAATCAAAGAGGTGATATTGAACGCAGATGGCCCAGCAGTAAGGAATTTATGTATAATAGACTGCAGTGAAGCTTGTGTCACAGCGGCTTCATTTATTTTAGATATGTCCACATTAGAATTATTAAGCTGTAGTGTGGCTTGCAAAGCAGGAAGCAACTGTCTAAGAAGATTTGGGTCCTGAAGTAATGGAGGTATTGGTGACTGTGGAACAGGAGAAACGGGTACTGTTGAAGCAGATGTTGGAGGTGCAGATGTGGGATTCAGTCCAGAGGCTGAAGATGTGGAAGGAGTTGTGCAAGAATGTGATACCGTTTTGTCTCCTGATGCAGACTCTTTTCTTTCTGTCTTCTGTGCAGGCACAGAAGATGTGGGTGTAGGCAGTTTGGATAAAGTAGATGCTCCATTAGCATCAAATGATTTCTTTGGCTGGTGATCAGACTGTAGAGTAAATGGACTAGAAGGAACAGTGCTTGGGGTAGCAGTTGGATGAACCACTGGTTTGATGGGGTGCTGTACTGGCGTAGAGCTACTGTGAGTCTCTGCTCTTGGCAGTCTGTAGTCTTTGTCATTGTGTCTGCTTGTCTGAGACAAAATATTCTGTGGGAGCAAACTACTGGCATCACTGGAATGCTTGTCTTCCATTCCACTGGCAAATCCACTAGTGGCTGTTGCCTGCATCACCTCTCTTCTGTAATCCCGATCTTTGGGGAAACTATTAACTGCCATCTTGTTTGCTTCTTTTTGTCTCTGCTCTCTTTCAAGCCACTCTTTTGGTTTTTCCCATTGTGAAACTTCTGTTCGACAATTGTAGTAATATTTTTTTCCAGAAGAGCTAATGTGCTCAGACCAGTCATCTGCAGAATCATAAGGTGCATCTGAAGTTTTGCTTGGATTATTGCTTGGATTAGAAGAATGTGAATTTGAACTATGAAGAGCACTGTGGTTGTGTGAATTTTCTTGTGGGGAGTAACTGGTCCCACCTTCCCTCTCTCTAACTCTGTGAGTATGCACATTTTTGGCCTTATTGTGGCCTGTGCTGTCAATGTGTTTGTTTTCAGGGCTATCAGATCTCCGCAACATTTTATTTGGTGGTGAAGGATCTGCGGCGTCTCGCATCTTTTCATGTCTGTGATCACCACTACTGGGGTGACTCTTGGATGAATACTTAAGTGCCTGAAAAACATCACCCCCTGGTAAGGCTGCGAGTCCCCCCTCCGGTTGTGACAGCCATCACTGAGTCTCTGCTGTTTCCTCGCATACATTACCATCAATGCCCAGCCTGTGTGTGTGTGTCGGGAGGGGGAGAGCGGCCGCGAGAGGCGGGCGGGCGAGCGAGCGGGCGGGCGGGCGGCAGCCCGGGTAACCAGGGCTTGGCGCGCCCTTCGGCGACTCTCAGCACCTCCCCGTTACCGACGCCGGCGCTCCTGGGCCATCTCCCTCCGGTTCCACACCAAGCTCACTCTCAACCGGGGCAGCTGCGGCAGCGCGAACGGGGGGGGAGGGCAAGAAGACGCGTCCGGCTTAGCCCCCACCCAGAGCTATCGCCTCCTCCACCTCCTCTTCCTCCTGCTCCGCCGCCTCCTCCCCCTCCTCCCCATCGCTGCTGCCCCCGCCGCCTGGACCTTCTGCTCCTCCTCCTCCGCCTCCTGCCGCCGCCGCTGCTGCCGCTGCTGCCACTCCACCAACTACATCCCGGCAACTCCTGGTTTTAATTTGCATTTCCCTGATGGCTAAGGATGTGGAACACTTTTTTAGATGTTTATATGCCATCTGTATTTCATCTTTCGTGAATTCTCTATTTAGTTCCATAGCCCATTTTTTAAATGGGTTGTTTGAATTCTTATTATTCTGTTTTTTGAGTTCTTTGTATATTCTGGATATTAATCCTCTGTCAGATGTATAGCTGGCAAAGATTTTCTCCCATTCTGTAGGTTGTCTTTTTGCTGTATTCACAGTGTCCTTTGCTGTACAAAAGCTTTGTAATTTCATAAGGTCCCAGTGGTTGATTAGTGGTTTTATTCCCTGAACAATTGTAGTTATATTCAGAAAGTCCTTGCCTATTCCAATATGTTGAAGAGTTTTCCCTACTTTTTCCTCAAACAGTTTCAGATCTGATATTAAGGTCCCTGATCCATTTGGACTTGACTCTTGTGCATGGAGAGAGACAAGGATCTATGTTTATCCTTTTACATACAGATGTCCAGTTTTCCCAGCACCACTTGTTAAAGAGGCTATCTTTTCTCCAATGAATATTTTTGGCATTTTTGTCAAAAATCAGGTAACTGTGGCTGCCTGGATTAATATTTGGGTCTTCTATTCTGTTCCATTGATCTACCTGTCTGTCCTTGTGCCAGTACCATGCTGTTTTTATTTCTATGGCTTTGTAGTATAACTTAAAATCGGGTATGGTTATACCACCTGCCTGATTTTTGTTGTGCAAAATTGTTTTGGCTATTCGAGGTTTCTTGTGCCTTCTGGCTTTTAAAGTTTGTGTTGTATAATCTGCTGTGATTCTGATGGCTTTGCCTTTGTAGGTGACTTGTTTTTCTCTCTAGCTGCTTTCAATATATTTTCTTTGGTTTGTATGCTTGGTAGTTTAATTATAATATGGTAAGGAGAGGTTCTTTCCAGGTTTTGTTTCTGTTTGGTGTTCTAAAGGCTTTCTGTGTCTGTATTAGCATCTCTTTCCCAATTTGGGGAAGTTTTCTTCTATGATTTTGTTGAAAACACCTACTATGCCTTTGCAGTGAAATTCTTATGTTTGATCTTTTCATAGTGTCCCCAATATCTTGAAATTCCCATTCATACCTTCCTATTAGTTTGTCTTTATCTTTGTTGGACTGTATTAGATCTGCTATCTGGTCTTCTAGTTTAGATATTCTGTTCTCTCCTTTATCCATTCTACCAGAGAGATTTTCTACAGACTTTTTATTTCACTATGTTCTTTATTCCTAGTATTTTTTACTGGTTTTTCTTTATTATTTCTACTTTCTTATTTATGTCTAGTATTGATCTCCTTATTTCATTAAATTGGTTTCCTGTGTGTTCTTTGATTCTTTTGATTTCTTCTTTGAGGTCTTTGAACCCTTTGATTTCCCCTTTGAGTTCTTTGAACATATTTATAGTCATTCTTTTGAAATCGTTCTCAGGCATTTCCTCTAATTCAGTCTCACTGAAGGTCATTTCTGATGCATTAATACTTTTTGGTGGATTTATATTGTCTTGATTTTTTGTGTTTCTTGTATTATAATGTAGAGATTTTTGCATCTTGGATTAATTTAACGCTTGGGTTTTCTAATTATCTGCAGTAATATTAGATGTATCAATCAATCTGGTGTTATATATCTTCAGGGTAGGAGCTTAAGGTGCTAGGTGTGGCTCTTAGGAATCTCAGAGTAACCACAAAAGTGACCCTAGGTGTTGGGTTTGCCTGCTATGAGAGTATTCAAGTAGGTTGAATGGAACAGAATACAGACAAATTCTATAAACCTAACTAAACAATGTGCCCATTGAATGAAAAGTAGCACAGAGTTTTTGTTTGTTTGTTTGTTTGTTTGTTTTTGGGAGAGACACAGAGAGAGGGAAAGGAAGACAGATAGAGATGGGTGCACCAGCAAGCAGCCTCTCAGCTGCTGCAAACGAAATCCAGATGTGTGCGCCCCCTTGTGGTCAAGTGTGGCATTGTACTTTTTCGTCACTTTGCATCTGGCTAAACGTGGAACCAGCGTTCTTAGGCTTAGGAGGCAGGCGCCTTAACCACTAAGCCATCTCTCCAGCCCAGCACAGAGTATTTTTGCAAAAGTAGGTATTATGACAAACAGATCCTCTAACAAAATCACGGTCCCTAAAGATGTGTGTTGCCCCACACCCTTAACCCTGTCAACTGGGAGGCTAATATTTCTGGTCTGTAGAGGGTTCCAAGGTCAGCTTGTGACCAAGTGAGACCCTTCCCCAATGAATGACAGAAGAGGAAACAAAGGCACTAAATCAGGAAGCAACAAATGAGCAGCCCAAAATATAGCTTATTTAAGAATGTCAGATCTGACCATCCATCAGATTTAACATATAATTTACCCTGACCTGGATGGTGTGATTAGGCCTTCCCATGCAAGCCTGTATACCAGGCTTATTTGGCGGGTACTGACTTGGTGTAATCTCAGTTACCTTTTGGATGGCTTTGCTCTCAGCTATGCTGCACGGCCGCTTGGGTCCTTCTTTGCTGGGTTGTGGGCTCAGGAAGGCCAAGTGGGTCAGTGGCTTGCTGCTCTGATCGTGCCAGGTGCTGTGTAGGTGAGCTTCCTTTCTCAGGTCTCTGGTGCTCGCTGGCCCTTGTGCTACCAGTGGGGTAGGGGAAGCTTTGGATTGTGGCTGAAGTTCTCCCACTGGTCCACGTGATCCTCTTCCTCACAAGCCAAGCTCTGTTGGTCTCTTCCACGTGTCTTGAGTTTGTGAGGAGGCCGGTGTAATTGGAAAATCCCCTCACCTGGCTTTAAAATCCTGTGGCTCAGGCAGAGCCTGACGGCTGCAGCTGCATAGTATAAGCTGCCGCTGCTGAAGCCACTTCTGCCCGCTTCTGTGGGCTCTAGATGCTCTGGATCTTTCCTACTTCTCTGGTACGGTTGATAATTTACTATACACCTCACTTTTTAGTAGAAGAGTGTACTTTGCTGGGCTTTAAAAAATATATATTTATTTATTTATTTATTTATTTATTTATTTATTTGAGGGAGAATGGGTGCGCCAGGGCCTCCAGCCACTGCAAACGAACTCCAGATGTATGTGCCCCCTTGTGCATCTGGCTTACATGGATCCTGAAGAATTGAACTGGGATCCTTTGGCTTTGCAGGCAGACGCCTTAACCACTAAGCCATCTCTCTAGCCCCTTTGTTTGTTTGTTTGTTTGTTTGTTTGTTTGTTTGTTTGTTTTATTTTTGGTTTTTCAAGTTAGGGTCTCGCTGTAGCCCAGGCTGACCTGGAATTCACTCTGTAGTCTTAGGGTGGCCTTGAACTCATGGCAGTCCTCCTACCTCTGTCTCCCAAATGCTGGGATTAAAGGTGTGTGCCATCACGGCTGCCTTTTAAAAAATATATCTTTTTTTTTTTTTTATAAGCTCGGCATTGCTGAGGGGTACATAGAGAACCTGTGTCAAAGGTGGGGTAGCCTGGGAACTTGTGTCAGTAGTTAAAAGTGCTTGCTACCTGGACTGGAGAGATGGTTTAGTGATTCAGGTGCTAGCCTGAGAAGCCTAAGGACCCATGTACAACTCTCCAGATCTCACATGAGCCAGACGCACAAAGGTGAGGCAAGCATCTGGAGTTCAATTTTAGTGGCTGAGACCCTAGCAAACCAATTTTCTCTCTCTCTCTCTAAAATAAAATAATAAGAAATAGAAGAAGAAGAAAAAGTGCTTGTTACCAAAGCCTGCTGTCCCCAGGTTCAATTTCCCCATGTCCATTTAAAGACAGATACACTGGTGACACATGCATCTGCAGTTTATTTAGAGTTGGCAAGAAACCCTGGCATGCCCATTTTCTCTCCCTCTCTCTGTTTCAGGGTAAGGTCTCATTCTAGTCCAGGCTGACCTGGAATTAACTATGTAGCTCAGGGTAGATGGAACTTACGGCGATCCTCCTACCTGTGCCTCCCAAGTGGTGTGATTAAAGGTGCCACCAAACCTGGTCTTAAATTTTTTTTTAATAAAATGAAGGCTGGGTGTGGTCCTAGCACTTGGGAGGCAAAGGTAAGGAGGATCACTGTGAGTTGGAGGCCACTGAGACTAAATAGTGAATTCCAGATCAGCCTGAGCTAGAGCAAGACCTTACCTCAAAAAAAAAAAAAAAAAAAAAAGCTGGGCATGGTGACACACACCTTTAATACCAGCACTCAGGAGGCAGAGGTAGGAGGAGTGCCATGAGTTCAAGGCCACCCTGAGAATACAGAGTGAATTCCAGGTCAGCCTTGGCTAGATTGGGACCCTATCTTGAAAAACCAAAAAAAAAAAAAAAAAAAAAAAAAAAATAGTGCCAGAGAGATGGCTTAGCAGTTAAGGCATTAGCCTGCAAAGCGAAAGGACTCAGATTCAATTCCCCAGGACCCTTGTTAGCCAGATGCACAAGGGGGTGCACACATCTGGAGTTCATTTGCAGTGGCTAAAGGCCCTGGCATGCCCGTTCTCTCTCTCTCTCTCTCTCTCTCTCTCTCTCTCCTTCTTTCTGTATCAAATAAATAAATAAAAATAAATAGCTGGGCGTGGTGGCACATGCCTTTAATCCCAGCCCTCGGGAGGCAGAGGTAAGAGGATCGCCACAAGTTCGAGTCCACCCTGAGACTACATAGTGAGTTCCAGGTCAGCCTGAGCCAGAGTGAAACCCTACCTCGAAAAACCAAAAGAAAAAAAATTAATTAATTTAATTAAGTTAAGGGCTAGAGAAATGGGTCAGTGGTTAAGGCACTTGCCTGCAAAGCCAAATGACCTGGGTTTGATTCCCCAGTACCCACATATAGCCAGGTACACAGTGGTGTATGTGTTTGGAGTTTGCTTGCAGTGTCTGGAGACCCATTACCCGTTGTCTCTCTCTGTCTCTCTTCTCTATATCTGTCTCTGCTTATAAATAAATAAATATATATATATATTAAAATATTTTGAAAGGTAAAATAAGAATTGCTTTGTTCAGTATAGATACTATCATTGTGGCCTATTACTTGGTTTACTTAATTTTTTTTTGTTTGTTTGATTAGTCTCTGTGTGTGTGTATGTATCAGGCATGTGTGTGCTACATGTGTGTGGAGGTCAGAGGGTGGTAACTTGCCGTCTGTCTTGTTTTCAGGCAGTGTATGGCACAATGCAGGTCAGGCCCTAGCCAGACCGCATGCTAAAAGAAACCAGGCCACACCCCTTGGGTTTTCTCACCAGGATGGTGGGTAGTCAATGACAGGTCAAACCCCATGAGATAGGGCAACCTAAGACAGGCACCGTTGCATGTGATGATCCCTTGGGGCCTGGGGTCAACAATGGCTTGGCAAAGAACCATGCCTCCCAGGGTCGCCAATAATAAAAACAAAAAGGAGGATATGTATGTCACAATGCAGGTCTGGCCCTAGCCAGACCGCATGCCAGAAGAATCCAGGAAGTGGCTTCTGTGGACGTGGCATCCTGCACAGGCCTGGCATGACAACAGCTACAGTCCCATGCTCGTGAGCAACCTGCTGTGAGATGACCTGCCCAGAGACAGGCTGTCGTTGGTCACAAGAAGGGGACCACCCCATACAATGATTGGCCATCCAAACCCTTTAAACCCCCTATACTTCCTTGAATAAATGAGTTTGCAGCAGTTCGCCCTCTGCCTGCTTCCACCCAACTCCCGGAGTCTGTGTCGTGACTCCGTGCCTCTCACCCCTTACTCAGCAGAGACCCTGATGTCCCTCCTGGGCTGGCCCTAGGAGGGACCTCAACAAGGCAGGGTCTCATTTTTGTTCACCACTCCCTTCATGAGCTTCCAGAAAATTTTCCTGTATCCATCTCCCCTCTTCATGGATACCCTAGGATTACAAAGCCCCCCATAGCTTTCAGCTTTTTTTCATGAGGGTCTCAGCATCTGAACTCAGGTACTCAAGAATTGCACATCAAGTGCTTCATCCACTGAGCTATCTTCCAGGAGATCCCATGTTTCAAAGATCACACTCAATTGCTGAGTGGCATGGCTGGGATTTGAACCTACAACTTTTTGTTTTGTTTTTCTAAGTAGGGGGCCTCACTGTAGCCCAAGCTGACCTAGAATTCACTATGCATTCTCAGGCTGGCCTCGAACTCATGTCAATCCCAAGTGCTGTCTTGATGGGATTAAAGTTGTGTGTCACCTTTTAATATTATTTATTTATTTGCAAGCAGAGAGAGAGTGGGGGGGACACACTAGAGCCTCTTGCCACTGCAAAAGAAACTCTAGATGTATCACTTTGTGTCTCTGGCTTATGTGGGCACTGAGGAATCAAACCTGATATCCTCTGAGCTATCTCTCCAGTCCCTCTTTATATATATATGTATATATATATTTTATTTATTTATTTATTTTGAAGTTTGGTTTTCTTTTTTTTTTCCTTCTTTCTTTTTTTTTTTTTTTTTTTTTTTTTGTTTTTTTTTTTTTTGTTTTTGAGTCAAGGTCCGAGATAGTCCAGGCTGATCTTGAACTTGCTATGTACACAAGAATGACATTGAGCTACAGATCCTACTACATGGTAAAAACATAGCTTTTGTTGAACGTGACAACTTGGGTTTTAAAACAGATTTTGTTGGGCCTAGTGTCACACACCTATTATCACAGATAGCAGGAGCATTACAAATTCAAGGCCTACTTGGACTACAAAGCAAATTCAAGGCCAGCCTGGCCAATTTAGTAAGACATTGTCTCAAGCATAAAAGTGAACTGGGTATGGTGGTACATGCCTTTAAAATCCCAGCACTCAACAGGTAGAGGTAGGAGGATCACCATGAGTTCAAGGCCACCCTGAGACTACATAGTGAATTCCAGGTCAGCTTGGGCTACAGCGAGATGCTACCTTAAAAAAAAAAAAAAAGCCAGGTCCCTTTCATCCCAGCACTCAGGAGACTGAGGTAGGAAGAGTGACTTCAATATCAGCTTGAGGTAGGGTAAGTGAGAACCTTTCTCAGAAAAACAAAAATCAAAAAAACAAACAAAAAACAACTAAATTATTTATGTGCTTTCAACTAAGAAGCCTTGCTTTAAAAAATGACAGCTTTGGGGTTGAGGATGTATCTCAGTAGCTGAGCACTTGCCTAGCATGTACAGCACCCTGGGTTTAATCTCTAGCATCACACACATACATAGCTTTATTTGACAATAATTCAGAAAACCATTTTCTTGGAGAAATGTCTTATGAACTACCATTCAAACCCATTCAAACTGAGGGAAAGTTGTAAATAAGATTTGCACTTACAAGAAAATCAAATGTAGCCAGGCATGGTGGCGCACACCTTTATTCCCAGCACTTGGGAGGCAAAGGTAGAAGGATCTCCATGAATTCGAGGCCATTCGGAGACTACATAGTGAATTCTAGGTCAGCCTGAGACTCTACCTTTGAAAAAAAAATAATGTGGCTGGGCGCATGCCTTTAATCCCAGCACTTGGGAGTCAGAGAGAGGTAGAAGGATCGCCGAGAGTTTGAGGCCACTCCTGAGACTACATAGTTAATTCCAGGTCAGCCTGGACTTGAGTGAGACCCTACCTCAAAAAACCAAAAATAAAAAAATAAAAAATGTGGATCCTAACTACCAATGCTTGGACTTCTATCTGAGTAGGAATAAAAGTCAGTAGCAGAAGCCAGTAAGCTAGAATGGGGATAGAAAGGGAGGAAGGGGGGACTTAATAGGATGGTATTGTATAAATGTAAGTAGAAGAACAGATTAATAGGGGTGAAAAGGCCTAAATGAGGTCAGGGGAAGAGACTGAGTAAAGGAAAGGTGGAGGGAGGGCTAATCAAAATCTAAGAAGATATAAATAAGTTATATGGAAACCTACTTTTCTGGACAATGGAACACTCAGAAGCAATATATTGTTACTAGAAAATTTTCAGTGCTAGGGATGGGATACTTTCCAGTGAGTTGTTGGCCAGGGAGGTCACAGATACCCCCAAAACATTATAGGCCATTGCTGAGGCCCATGGTTTCCCATGAGAAATAGATGGTAAAACCTATTGCTGAAGACTCCATATACTTGGGCTTCAGGGTCACTAAGAAATCCTGCTGGAACTGAGCTGAAAGTCTCAGGTGGACCAGCTGACAGAAAGCTGGTAAAAGGTACACTGCATGCAGTTTAATGGGAGAGAGAAAACACCAGTGAAGATACTCAACAGTGAACACTGTATGCTTTAAATTTGGCCAGTCAGGCCAAATGAGCCAATGGGTGCAATAGTGGCATGTCTGTTATGGAGGAAACCAACTGCTCTCTAATTGGACTGGAGGCCCACTCCATGGGAGGGAATACATCCCTGATACTGAAAACCTACGACAGAGGTAGTCATGAGCCCTAGGGGTATAACATCTGCTGGTGTCTGGCTAAATGTATATACTTCACTCACCAAATTTCCTAGTAAGCACTTCTCTTAATGTTCACACCCATATATTAATGCTACTCTCACTTTTGGTTAGAGAAGCTTCTCTTTTCAGATGGTGGTGACCTTGGGATGACTCAGAAGGCATCATGGTGCTGAGAAGAAGGGACAGAGGAGTGCTCAGCACTGAAACATCTCAAACCCAGCTTCCAAGGCTCAGGGTCCATTGCAGAAGAGGGGGAGGAAAGAATGTAAGAGCCAAAGGAATAGTAGGACTCCAGACAGCGTGCTCCTACAGACACAAAATGGCCTGGATGTCCATGACCTTGCAGTGCCTGACACTACCTACACAAGACCATCATAATAGGAAGAAAAGATGTTGACATCAAAATAAAAGAGACTGGTTGAGAGAGGGAGGGAGGAAGAAGTATCATGGGATATTGTCTACAATTAAGGAAGTTATCAATAAAAAAGTTAATTAATTTAAAAAACAGAGAATTGAAAAGAAAGAAAAGAAAATATACCTGGGCACAGTACCACATACCTGTAATGCCAGCACTTGGAATGTGTAGAGGCAAGAGAATTAGTAGTTCAAGGTTACCCTTGGCTACATAGTGAGTTTGAAGCCAGCCTGGGCTACAGGAGACTGTCTAAAAGAAAAATACTTACCTGGTAGCGGAGACAGAATGATCAGAGAGAGAGAAATGGCTGAGGGCATGGTTGAATATATAGCACCAGCCTAGAAAGAGGCAATTAAAAAAATTTATGTATAATTGTTTTTATTGATAACTTCTATACTTACAGACAATAAGCTATGATAATTTCCTCCCCTCACTCACTTTCCCCTTCACACTCCACTTTCCATCATATACCCTCCCTCTCTCTGTTAGTCTCTCTTTTAATTTGATGTCATCATCTTTTTTCTCCTATTGTGAGGGTCTTGTGAAGGTATTGCTAGGCACTTTGAGGTCATGGATAGTGAGCCCAATTTCAGTCTGTATGATTGCATTGTAAGCAGTCCTACCCTTCCTTTGGCTCTTACATTCTTTCAGCCACCTCTTCTGCAATGGACCCTGGGCCTTGGATGGTGTGATAGAGATGTTTCAGTGCTAGACACTCCTCTGTTACTACTTCTCAGCACTATGTTGCCTTTGGGGTCATCCCTGTGGCCAGAAGCTTCTGTAACCAAAAGTGAGAGTAGCATTAATATATGAATATGAACATTAAGTATAGTGCTTACATGGCAGTTTGGTGAGCATAATATATGCATTTAGCCACACAAGAACAGGCTTTACATCTCTAAGGCTCATGACCTCCCCTGCCATAGGCTTTTGATTAGGTTTTCAGTACCAGGCATTATTCCTTCCCTTAGAGCAGACCTCCAGTCCAATTAGTGAGCAGTTGGTTTCCCCTAGAACAGACATGCCACTATTGCACCCAATTGATCATTTGGCCTGTCTGGCCAAATTTGAGGCTTCCAGTGTCCACTGTTTTCACCGCTGATGACTTCTGACTCCCATAGAGCTGCATGCAGTGCAGCTTTTTCCAGTTTTCAGTCAGGGCTGCTCTACAGGGAGAAGGTTTTCAGCTCAGCACCGGCTTGATTTCTCAGTGACCTTGCTGCCCAAGTATGTGGAGTCTTCAGCAATAGGGTCTTACTATATGTTTCTGGTGGGAAACCAAGGGCCTTGGCAATATCCTGTAATGTTTTGGGGGCATCAGGGACATACCTGGCCAACAACTCACTGAAAGGTATCCTAGCCCAGGCACTGAAAATTTGTAGTAACAATCTATGGCTTCTGGATGTGCCATTACCCAAAAAAAGTAGGTTTTCTTATGTCTTATTCAGAATATCTTGAATTTTGATTGACCCTCCCTCCACCCTTCTTTTACTCAATCTCTTCTGCTGGCCTCACTTAGGCCATTCCCCTCCCTGTAATCTGTTCTACTTTCATATATACAATACCATCCCCTTGAGTCCTTCCCTCTCCTCCCTCCCTTATAGCCTTTTTCTAGCTTACTGACCTCTGCTACTGATTTTTGGTTCCAACTCACACACAAGTCTAAACATTTGTAGTTAGGATCCATATATGAGAGAGAACATGTGATGTTTGGTTTTCTGGGACTGGATTACCTCAGTAAGTAGATATTTATTTTGAATTAGAGTGTTTCTCTAATCCAGGCTGACCATCACTATGTAGTCTCAAGGTGACCTCAAACTCATGGTGATCCTCCTACCTCTGCCTCCCAAGTGCTGAGATTAAAGGTGTGCACTACCACACCTGGCTAAATTCTTCTTTTTTTTTAATTGTCTAGATATTTGAAAAGGGTATGTATTAAACTGTTAGATGGAATATTATAGTTAATATGCAAAGGGAACACCAGCCAAGTGAGATTGGCACATGCCTGTAATCTAGCACTTGGGAAGCTGAGGCAGAAAGATCAGGAATTCCAGGTCATTACAAGCAAGTTTGAGGCCATCCTGTGCTACATGAGATCCTGCCTTAAACACACACACACACACAAAAAAAAAAAAAAAACCCACAAAGTGGGCTGGAGAGATGGCTTAGCGGTTAAACGCTTGCCTGTGAAGCCTAAGGACCCCTGTTCGAGGCTTGATTCTCCAGAACCCACGTAAGCCAGATGAACAAGGGGGTGCACACATCTGGAGTTCGTTTGCAGTGGCTGGAGGCCATGGCGCACCCATTCTCTCTCTCTCTCTCTACCTGCCTATTTCTGTATCTCTCTCTCTCTCTCAAATAAATAAATAAATAAATAAAAATAAAATATTTTTAAAAAACCACAAAGTGGACCTTAGATCATCTACCCCATCAACATGTTCATTGTGCTAAATGAGATGGTGCATGCAAAAGCTCTTCATAACTAGTAAAGGATTCTTCATATAATCTGGGTATAATGATACAATTCTCATTTTGTTGACAGCTACATATGAGTCAGTACTGTTATATCAGCTACAAGAAATCAATGAAGTTCAGCGAGATGAAGCTTTAGGGCTGCCAGAAGACCTGGATTATTTAACTCTCAGGGATGTGTCTTTGTCAGACGAAGTTCGAGAGAAACTACACTTCAGTCGCCCACAGACGGTAAGAAAACGGGGCAGCAGAACAGGAACAGGTGACAAAGAAAGAGCCGTTCTTTTGTGTTTATTTTTTTAATTTTTTTTATTGACAACTTTGATATTTACATACAAAAAATGCATGATATTTCCCTCCCCTGCCCCCATACCCCTTTAGAACTCCAATCTCATATCCCCTCCCTCTCTCCATTAGAGAATGGGCACACCAGGGCCTTTAGCCACTGCAAACGAACTCCAGACGCATGTGCTCCTTGTGCAGCTGGCTTATGTGGGTCCTGGGGAATCGAACCTAGGTCCTTTGGCTTCATAGGCAAATGCCTTAACCTCTAACCCATCTCTCCAGCCCTATGTTTTTAATTTATTTATTTATTGGCTTTTTGAGGCAGGGTCTCACTATAGCCCAGGCTGACCTAGAATTCACTATGTATTCTCAGGGTAGCCTGGAACTCCCAGCGATCCTCCTACCTCCCCCTCCCAAGTGCTGGGATTAAAGGTGTGTGCCACCACACCCGGCAAAGATCATATTTTATTATTCATTTCCAAGCAGAGAGAATAGGCATGCCAGAGCTTCTTGCCACTGCAAATGAACTCCAGATACACTCACTACTTTGTGTATCTAGCTTTAAGTGGGTACTGGGGAATCGAACCTATGCCATCAGACTTTGCTAGCAAGAGCCTTTAATCGTTTAGCCATCTCTCCAGCCCTAATGTTTTCATCTTTTTCCCCATTTATTTATTTATGAGAGAGAGTGGGTGTGCTAGGGCCTGTGAAAACTGCAAACAAGATCCAGATGTGTGTGCCACCATGTACATCTGATTTATGTGGGTTCTGGGGAATTGAACCTAGGTCCTTAGCCTTAAGCGCTAAGCCATCTCTCTAGCCCATATATATATATATATATAAATTATATATATATATAATTATTTATTTATTTATTTATTTATTTATTTATTTATTTATTTATTTATTTATTTATTTATTTGCAGAGAGAGAGAATGGGCATGCCAGGGCCTCCAGCCACTGTAAATGAACGCCCAATGCCTGTGCCACCTTGTGCATCTGGCTTTACATGGGTACTGGGGAAACCAACCCAGGTTGTTAGGCTTTTCAGGCAAGTACCTTAACCATCGAGCCATCTTCCCTGCCCCCCAATGTTTTCTTTAATCATAAACTTATCCTTAAATTTTATTTATGGGCTGGAGAGATGGCTTATCAGTTAAGGCACTTGCCTGCAAAGCCAAAGGACCCTGGTTTGATTCCCCAGGACCCACATAAGCCAGATGCACAAAATGGCACATGCATCTAGAGTTTGTTTGCAGTGGCTGGAAGTCCTGAAGCACCCATTCTTTCTCTCTCTGTCCCTCACTCTCTCGCAAATTAAAAACAAAAAAGTTAAATTTTATTTACATGCAACAGATGTTGGTATGTCTCTGTGAACCTATTGAAATAAATAACTAGAAGTTCAGAATTGGTTTGATTGCATTTTTTTTTTTTTTTGTTTTTTTTTTTAAAGATATATATTTTATTTATTTGAGAGAGAGAAAGAGGCACAGAGAGAGAGAGAGAGAGAGGAGAATGGGCATGCCAGGGCCTCCAGACACTACAAACGAACTCCAGATGCATGTGCCCCCTTGTGCATCTGGCTTACGTGGGTCCTGGGGAATCGAACCAGGATCCTTTGGCTTTGCAGGCAAATGCCTTAGATGCTAAGCTATATCTCCAGCCCCTTGATTGCATTTATATGTACATATTCATGACTTAAACCATATAACACATTTTCATGGTTTTCAAATTACTATTCAGATCCCTCCCTAGGGACTGCACAGTGTTGCCTGGAAGCTAATGGGAGGAAGAAGGGAGCCAGAGTTCCTCACCCCATGTTTTAGCCTCAGTGTGTGTGTGTGATTGCGTATGTAAGCAAGTTTCTTCATAGTTAGTATAAGCAAAGTTAGCGTATAGTATTGGGTTTCTAATAAATGTTTATTATATATATGTATGTATTTGTTGAGATCCTGTTTCAAAAAGAGGAAGAGAGGCTGGATGTGGTGGCACACACCTTTAATCCCAGCACTCGGGAGGCAGAGGTAGGAGGATCACTGTGAGTTCAAGGCCACCCTACTAGTGAATTCCAGGTCAATTTGGGCTAGAGTAAGATACTTTGAAAAAATATATATAAAGGTGAAAGAACCAACACCTTAAGGTAGTTCTCTGACCTCTACAGGCATGTTGTACACACACATAAAATAATTTTTATTTATTTATTTGAGAGAGAGAGAATGGGTGCACCAGGGCCTCTACCCACTGCAAATCATGAGCTACGATGTGCATCTGGCTTCATGGGACCTGGAGAATCAAACTGGGGTCCTTAAACTTCACAAGCATGCGCCTTAACCACTAAGCCCTCTCTCCAGCCCTAAAATAATTTTTTAATGTTACTTTTGTATATATTTTATTTCAGATAGACAGTATGGGCACACCAGGGCCAACTGCCACTGCAACTGAACTCCAGTTACATGCATCACTTCATGCATCTGGCTTTACATGGGTACCTGGGAATCAAATCCAGGCTGTCAGGCTTTGCAAGCAAGTACCTTTAACTGTCACCCATCTCTCCAGTCATATTTTTTTAAAAGACAAGAAAACTATAAAAAGAAGAAAATTTGGGGGCAGGCTAAAGCTCAGCAAATAATAGTGTTTGAAGCATATACAATAGATAGAGTCAGGCATGGCTGCACGTGCCTGTAACCCCAGCACTGATAGGGTTCACTGGTACTCACAAGTCAACCAGTCTTAAAGCCAGGTGTGGTGCCTCATGCCTATAATCCCAGCAACTAGGAGACTAGGATCATGGTGAGTTTGAGGCTAGTATGCATGTGTACAGATGGGCACACACCCAGTGCACACACATGGATCGGCCAAAGGAAGATGTCCTCTTGTGTTCCTCTTCCACTCTGTTTCCCCACATAATTCTTGCTCACCCTACCTGGAGAATTCTCCCTCTCTGTTTTTGTTGTCTTTATTTATATTTATATTTTTATTGACAGCTTCCATAATTATAGACAATAAACCATGATAATTCCCTCCCACGCCCCACTTTCACCCTCCCCTTCTCAATCAGTTGCTGTTTTATTATTTATTTATTTATGTATGTATTTTGGTTTTTCAAGGTAGGGTCTCACTCTAGCTCAGGCTGACCTGGAATTCACTATGTAGTCTCAGGGTGGCCTTGAACTCACAGCGATCCTCCTACCTCTGCCTCCCAAATGCTGGGATTAAAGGCATGCGCCACCATGCCCAGGTCGTTTTATTTTGATGTCATCATCTTTTCCTGCCATTATGATGGTCTTGTTTTGGTAGTGCCAGGCACTGCAAGGTCATGGATAAGCAGGCCATTTTGTGTTTGGAATATTGCAATGTAAGCAGTCCTACCCTTCCTTTGGCTCTTATACCTCTTCCACAATGGACCCTGGGCCTTGGAAGATGTGTTTGAGATGTTTCAGTGCTGAGTATACCTCAATCACTTCTCAGCACTACGGTGCTTTCTGAGTCATCCCAAGGTCACCGCCATCTGAAAAGAGAAACTCCTCTAACCAAAAGTGAGAGTAGCATTAATATATGGGTATGAACATTAAGAGAAGTGCTTACTAGGAAGTTTGGTGAGCAAAGTATATACATTTAGCCAGACACCAACAGATGTTATACCCCTAGGGCTCATGACTACCTCTGTCATATGTTTTCAGTATTAGGGTTATATTCCCTCCCATGGAGTGGGCCTCCAGTCCAATTAGAGAGCAGTTGGTTTCCTCCATAACAGACATGCCACTCTTGCACCTGTTGGCTCATTTGGCATGGCTGGCCAAATTAAAGCTTGCAGTGTTCACTGTTGAGTATCTTCACTGGTGTTTTCTCTCTCTCCCATTGAACTGAATGCAGCTTAGCTTTTTCCAGCATTCTGTCAGCTGGTCCACATGGAGGAGGTTTTCATCTCAGCTCCAGAAGGATTTCTCAATGACCTTGCAGCCCAAGTATGTGGAGTCTTCAGCAATAGGGTCTTACCATTTTTCCTGGTGGGAAACTGAGAGCCTCAGCAATGGCCTGTAATGTTTGGGGCATCAGAGACCTCCCTGGCCAACAACTCACTGGAAGGTATCCCAACCCCTAACACTGAAAAATTTCTAGTAACAATCTATGGCTTCTGGTGTGCCATTCTCCAAAAAGTAGGTTTTCATGTTACTTATTCATACCCTCTTAGGTTTTGATTAGCTCTCCCCCTTATAGCCTTCCTTTACTCATTCTCTTCCACTGACCTCACTTAGGCCTTTCCACCTCCAGTAGTCTGTTCATCTACTTACAGATATACAGTACCATCCCCTTAAGTTCCCCCCTCCCTCCCTTATATCCCCTTTCTAGCTTAATGGCCTCTGCTACTGAGTTTTATTCCAACTCACATACAAGTCCAAACATTTGAAGCTAGGATCCATGTATGAGAGGGAATATGTGGCACTTGGCTTTCTGGGTCTGGGTTACCTCACTAAGTATAATCCTTTCCAGGTCCATCCATTTCCCTGCAAATTTCATAATTTCATTTTTCTTTACTACTGAATAGAACTCCATTCTATACATGTACCACATCATCATTATCCACTCATCAGTTGAGGGACATCTAGGCTAATTCCATTTCCTAGCTATTGTGAATAGAGTGGCAATAAACATGGATGTGCAAGTGTCTCTAAGGTAGTGCAGTGAATCCTTAGGATATATAACTGTGGTATAGCTGGATCCTATGGTAAATCTATTTTTAGCTGTCTCAGGAACCTCCACACTGATTTCCACAATGGCTGTACCAGATTACATTCCCACCAACAGTGCAGAAGGGTTCCTTTTTGCCAAATCTTTGCCAGCATTTATTGTCATTTGTTTTCTTGTTTGTAGCCAATCTGACATAAGTGAGATGGAATCTCAAAGTAGTTTTAATTTGTATTTCCCTGATGGCTAATTTTTTTAGATGCCAACTGTGTTTCTTTTTTTTTTTTTTTTTTTTTTTTATTTTTATTTATTTGTTAGAGACCGAGACAGGGAAATAGAGAGACAGGATGGGCATGCCAAGGGCCTCTAGCCATTGCAAATGAACTCCAGATGCATGCGTCACTGTGTGCATCTGGCTTACGTGGGACCTGGTTCTTAGGCTTTGCAGGCAAGTGCCTTAACTACTAAGCCATTTCTCCAGACCCTGTATTGCTTCTTTTGAGAACTCTATTTAATTCTATAGCCCCCTTTTTTTTTTTTTTTTTGTTTTTTCTTTCTTTTAAATATTTGTTTGTTTGACAGAGAAAGAGGGGGAGAGAGAGTGAGAATGAGTGTTCCAGGTCCTCTAGCCACTGCAAACGAACTCCAGACGTATGTGCCCCCTTGTGCATCTGGCTAACATGGGTTCTGGGGAATTGAACCTGGGTCCTTTGGCTTTGCAGGCAAAAGCCTTAACCACTAAGCCATCCCTCCAGCCCCATAGCCCATTTTTTAATTAGGTTGTTTGGAATTTTATTATTTAGTTTTTTGAGTTTTTGGTTTTTCGAGGTAGGGTTTCACTCTAACCCAGGCTGACCTGGAATTCACTGTGTATTCTCAGGGTGGCCTCGAACTCAATGGTGACCCTACTACCTCTGCCTCCCAAGTGCTGGGATTAAAGGCGTGAGCCATTACATCCGGCAGTTTTTTGAGATCTTTGTATAATCTGGATATTAATCCTCTGTCAGTGTATAACTGGCAAAGATTGTCTCCCAGTCTAGAGATTGACTCTTTGTTCTTTTCATAGTGTCCTTTGCTGTACAAAAGCTTTGTAATTTCATGAGGTTCCATTGGTTGATCAGTGGTTTTATTTCCTGAGCAACTAGGGTTATATTCAGAAAATTGTTACCTATGCCAATATGTTGAAGGGTTTCCTCTGCTTTTTCCTCTAGCAGTTTCAGGGTTTCAGGTCTGATATTAAGGTTTTTGATGCATTTGGACTTAATTCTTGTGCATGTAGAGAGATAAGGATCTGTTCTCATCCTTTTGCAGATACATATCCAGTTTCCCAGCACCATTTGTTGAAGAGGCTGTCTTTTCTCAAATGAGTATTTTTGGCCTTTTTGTCAAAGATCAGGTGGCTATAGCTGCCTGGACTTATTCCATTTTTTGTTCAGACTGGCTGGCATTGATTCTGATTTTTTTTTTTTATTGACAACTTCTATTCTTACAGACAATAAACCATGATATTTCCCTCTCCTCTCCCCCATTCCTCTTCAGGACTCCACTCTCCATCATATCCCTCCCCCTCCACTTTTTAAACTTTTTAAAAATCCCAGCACTTGGGAGGCAGAGGTATATTTGAGACTACTTATTTGGACTTGAGAGAGAAACCCTGCCTCGAAAAAAAACCAAAAAAAAAATAAAAATAAATAAAAAATATATTTACTTATTTATTTGAGAGAGAGAAAGAGACACAGAGAGAGAGGGAGAGAGTGGGTGGGTGCACCAGGGCATGCAGCCACTGCAAACAAACTCCAGATGCATGCGCCCCCTTGTGCATCTGGCTTACGTGGGTTCTGGAGAATTGAACTGGGATCCTTTGGCTTTGCAGGCAAACGCCTTAACCACTAAGCCATCTCTCCAGCCCTAAACTTTTAAAAAATATTTTATTTTATTTATTTATTCTTAGAGAGAAAGAGACAGAGAGAGAATGGGTGCACCAGGGCCTCCAGCCACTGCAAAAAACTCCAAATGCATGCTCCCCCTTGTGCATCTGGCTTACGTGGGTCCTGGAGAGTTGAACTGGGATCCTTTAGCTTTGCAGACAAATGCCTTAACCACTAAGCCGGCTCTCCAGCCCTGGTCTCTCTTTTAATTTGATGTCATCATCTTTTTCTCCTGTTATGAGTGTCTTGTGAAGATATTGCTAGGCACTGTGAGGTCATGGATTTGATTTTTTTTTCACAATGTTTTATTTATTTGAGAGAGAGATTGGATGTGCCAGGGCCTCCAGCCACTACAAATGAACTCCAGGTGCATGTCCTACCTTGTGCATGTGGCTTTACATGAGTACTGGGGAATTGAACCTGGGTCCTTTGGCTTTAACAGCAAAAGCCATAACTACTAAGCCATCTCTCCAGCCTGATTGATTTGTTTGAAATAGACTCTCACTATGCAGTTCTGGCTGACCTGAAATGTGGGGTAAAACTCCTACTAGTGCCTCCCAGATGCTTGTGATTACAGGAGTGAGCCACCACACTCAGCTTAAAATAGCAATGCCCCCCCCCAAAAAAAAGAAAAAAAAGTCAGGTTAAAAATGCTGGGCATCGGGCTGGAGAGATGGCTTAGCGGTTAAGGCACCTGTCTCCTAAGCCTAAGAATGCTGGTTCCAATCTCCAGCGGTTCCAATCTCCAGGTCCCATGTTTAACCAGATGCAAAGTGATACAAGGGCGCAATGCCGCACTTGACCACAAGGGGGCGCACGCATCTGGATTTTGTTCGCAGCAGCTGAGAGACTGCTGGCGTGCCCATCTCTATCTGTTGTCCTCTCCCTCTCTCTCTGTCTCTCTCAAAAAAAAAAAAAATGCGGGGCATCAGCAGAGATAGGATTGCCATGAATTTGAGACACATTGAGACTACATAGTTAATTCCAGGTCAGCCTGGGCCAGAATGAGACCCTACCTCGAAAAATAAAATAAAATAAATTCTGGTCGTGGTGGCACACGCCTTTAATCCCAGCACTCTGAAGGCAGAAGTAAGAGGAGTGCTGTGAGTTTGAGGCCACCCTGAGACTACATAGTGAATTCCAGGTCAGCCTGGACCAGAGTGAGACCCTACCTTGAAAAACCAAAAAAGAAAGGAAAGGAAAGGAAAGGAAAGGAAAGGAAAGGAAAGGAGGAGGAAAGGAAAGGAAGGAGGAGGAAAGGAAAGGAAGGAGGGAGGAGGAGAAGGAGGAGGAGAAGGAGAGGAGAAGGAGGAGAAGGAGAGGAGGAGGAAGGAAGGAGAGGAGGGAAAGGAAGAAGGAAAGGAAGAAGGAAAGGAAGAAGGAAAGGAAGAAGGAAAGGAAGAAGGAAAGGAAGAAGGAAAGGAAGAAGGAAAGGAAAAAGGAAAGGAAGAAGGAAAGGAAGGGAAAGGAAGAAGGAAAGGAAAGAAAGAAAGAAAAGAAAATAGCAATGCCTACTGATGTTTTTACATGTATTTTTTTTTTAATTTAACTTATTTGCAAGAGGAGGGAGAGAGAGAATATGAATGAGAGGAAATAGGCATGCCAGGTCCTCTTGCCACTCACTGTAAATGAACTCCAGATATATGTCACTTTGTCTCTGGCTTTGTGTGGGTACTGGGGAATCAAAAACTTGTCCCAGCCAGGCGTGGTGGCGCACGCCTTTAATCCCAGCACTCGGGAGGCAGAGGTAGGAGGATCACTGAGAGTTAGAGGCCACCCTGAGACTACATAGTGAATTCCAGGTCAGCCTGAGCCAGAGTGAGACCCTACCTTGAAAAACCAAAAAAAAAAAAAAACCTGTCCCATCAGGTTTTGGTAAAAGCACCTTAACTACTGACTACTGAGCCATCTCTCCAGTCCCACATGTTTTGTTTTTTGTGGTTGTTTGTTTGTTTGTTTGTTTGTTTGTTTGTTTGTTTGTTTGTTTGTTTTGAGGCAGGGTGTCACTCTAGCTCAGGCTGGCTGACCTGAAATTCACTATGTATTCTCAGGATGGCCTAGAACTCACAATGATCCTTCTACCTCTGCCTCCTGAGTGCTGGGATTAAAGTTATGTGCCACCACACCCAGCTAATATTTTTATTTGCAAGGAAAGAGAGGTATATAACTTTTGAGAAAGAGTCTCATATATATTAGGCTAGTTTTAAGCTCATTATGCACACAAAAATGACTTTTTAAAAATATTTTATTTTAGGTATTTATTTGAGAGAGCACAAGAGAGAATGGGTGCACCAGGGCTTCCAACCACTGCAAACAAACTCCAGATGCATGTGCCACCTTATGCATCTGGCTTACATGGATCCTGGGGAATCGAATTGAGGTTCTTTAGCTTTGCAGGCAAGCGCCTTACCCACTAAGCCATCTCTCCAGCCCCCAAAATGACTTTGAACTCATAATCCCCCACTCACCACTGCTGGGATTACAGGTATATGCCACCACATTTGGTTTTCAAAGCCCTGGCTTGATCCTCAGCAGCTGTGGTGACACACATTTCTAATCCTAACACTTGGGAGGTAGAGGCAGGAATGAACATCAGAAGTTAAGGGTCAGCCTCAGCTACATAGGGAGTTTGAGGCCATCCTTGGATACCCTGAGACTCTGTCTCAAAAAAAAAAAAAAAAAAAGTTGTTGTATTTTACTGTTGTTGCTTTGAAACTGAGTCTCACTGTGTAGTTCAGACTGTCCTCAAACTTGTGGTCTTTTGCCTGGGACTCCCTAGTACTGAGATGGTAAGTATATGACGCCATGGCTGACGACTCATTTAATCGTAAAAGTGACCCCAGTCATATCAGTATCAGTGAATTTCAGTACATTTTTCTACAAAAGTATGCTACTGAAATGTCAATTGGACTAAAGCTATGGGTGCTGCTCCCCACAACCACATGTAAATTAGAAGTTGTCTGTTTTTTTTTCTTTTTGGTTTGTTTTTGTGTGCATGTGTGTGTGTGTGCATGTGTGTGTGTGTAGTGTACACATATATGTGATTTAGCCATGCCTCATGCATTCACCTCTTGTTGGGGGTGCTTGCCTGTAGTAGCTAGACCAGAATGTTGGATACCTCATCCATCACTCTTCACCCCCATTCTCATTTTGAGGCACAGTCTTACTGATGCCAGGACTTGAAAGCTTGGGCAAGTTCCTGATGTCTGCTTCCCGGATTGGGGTTCCAGGTACACGTGGCCACACACCCAGCTGTTTACATGGGATTTGAAGATTCTCACTCAGGCAGTTTCAGGATCCCTCAGGCGCTCACACTTGGACAGGAAGTGCACTTAACCACTGAACCTTCTCTCTAGCCCTTTTTTTCAGTTGTTTTGAGACTTGCCTTGAACTTGCTACCTTGAACACCTGATTCTCCTGGTTCTGAGTTCTGTGATTACATTCATGTGCATCATGCCATTATATATATATATATATTTTTTTTTTTTTTTTTGAGGTAGGGTCTCACTTTAGCCCAGGCTGACCTGGAATTCACTACATGGTCTCAGGCTGCCCTCAAACTCACAGTAATCCTCCTACCTCTGCCTCCGGAGTGCTGGGATTAAAGGCGTGTGCTACCACTATGAAGCAAGTATATTCACCACTATGCTAACAAGGACACAAAGCTTTTGTTGTTTTGTTTTGTTATTTTGTTTTTCTCCTCCTACCTCTGCCTCTCAGGTGCTGGGATTAAAGGCATGTGCCACCATGCCTGGCCACACAAACTTTTTTTTTTTTTTTTTTTTTTTTTTTTGGTTTTGCAAGGTAGGGTCTCACTCTGGTCCAGGCTGACCTGGAATTCACTATGTAGTCTCAGGGTGGCCTCGAACTCTCGGCGATCCTCCTACCTCTGCCTCCTGAGCGCTGGGATTAAAAGCATGCGCCACCACGCCCGGCTCACAAACATTTTTTTTAAACCAGATAATCCCAGCACTCAGGAAGCAGAGGTAGGAGGATCACCATAAATTTGAAGCCACCCTGAGACTACATAGTGAATTCCAGGTTAGCCTGGGCTAGAACAAGAGCCTACCTCAAAAAAAAAACAAAGAAACGAAAAAATCAACATATTTTATAAAGTTGTAAGGAGAATGGATTTAATCTGATATGGTTTACTTTGGTTCTTTTGTGGTTTGAATTCCTAGATTGGGGCTGCTAGTCGTATACCTGGTGTGACACCTGCTGCCATCGTCAATCTGCTCAGATTTGTGAAGACGTCTCAGCAAAAACAGGCAGCTATGAAGAAATTGCCCCAAACTGATGAGTACTTACATGGCACAGAGAAACTTCAAGAGAGAAAGCTGTAGTTTTTCATTGCATGGAAGACTTGTAAAACGAATACATGGAGAATATGAATAGGAGAAAGAACAGCTGTAACACCTGTGACAATGGCTTTACTGGGTTATGAGCTTGTCATAAGTTTGTAAGACAAAGATTATAGTTGTGCATTTTTATGTATCTGAGAAAAATTGCCAGGTGTGTTGGCACATGCCTATAATTCCAACACTTGGGAGGCTGAGATAGAAGGATCACTGACAGTTCAAGGCCAACCTGAGACTACATAGGGAATTCCAGGTCAGCCTGCACTAGTGAGACCCTACCTCAAAAAAAACAAAAAGAAAAGTTGAATATGATGGCTTATATACTGTCATGGGGGGGGTGGCTCAGTGGTTAAAGGTGCTTGCTTGCAAAGCCTGATGGTCTGGGTCTGATTCCCCAGTACTCACATAAAGCCAGATGCACAAGATGGTGTGTGCATCTGGAACTCATTTGCAGTGGCAAGAAGCCCTAGCATGCCCATTCTTTTCATCTCTCTCTCCTTGCAAATAAAGATGTATTTTTTAAAAAAATCATTGTTTCTTGTCATTCATAATGTAAGCATTTCATCACCTGGTTAAGGGAGAATAAAGGTAAGCATTTGCTGTCAAAAAATAAAAACAATGGGGCTAGGGAAATGGCTTAGCGGTTAAGGCATTTGCCTGCAAAGCCAAAGGACCTCGGTTCTATTCCCCAGGACCCTCATAAGCCAGATGCACAAGGGGCACATGCGTCTGGAGTTCATTTGCAGTGGCTGGAGGCCCTGGTGTGCCCATTCTCTCTCTCTCCCACCTCTTCCTCTCTCTCTCAAATGAATAAATAACTAAAATATTTAAAAAATATAAATAAAAAATAAATAAATAAAAACAATGGGCTGGGGAGATGATTCAGTGATTAAAGGCACTTGCTTGCAAAGTCTGCTAGCCAGGTTGCAAATCCACAGTACTCACATAAAGCCAGATACACAAAGTGGTGCATGCATCTGGATTTTGTTGCAGCAGCAAGTGGTTCTGGCATGTTCATACTGTCTCTTTTTGCTGTGTGATATATGCATGGTATGTCCCCATGCCGTGCCCCATGTGCTTGCCTGCAGCAGGGTGCATGTGCCTGCAGTGGCCAGAGCAGAGCACCATTGCTCTACAACCCTCTTCATGTTTTTGGAGTCTCCTATAGAACCCAGAACTTGCTGTTTGCTTGGTATGTTTTTGTTTTTGTTTTTCTAGGTAGGGCCTTATTCTAGCCCAGGCTAATCTGGAATTCACTCTGTAATCTCAGGCTGCCCTCAAACTCATAGCAATCCTCCTACCTCTGCCTCTTGAGTGCTGGGATTAAAGGCGAACGCCATGATGCCCAGTTTGCTGTATTTGTTTGTTTTTGAGCTCTGATGGTTCTCAAATCTCTGCTCCCCTGTGGAACTTGGGTTATATTCGTGGCCACACCCAGCTGTTTATGTGGCATTGAACTCAAAGCAGGACTCTCAGGCCCTCATGCTTACTAACAAAGGAAGTACTCTTAACCACTGAGCCAACTCTCCAGCTGAATAGACATTTTTTTTTCTAACTTTAAAAAAATATTTTTTGAGCCGGTGTGGTGGTGCACGCCTTTAATCCCAGCACTTGGGAGGCAAAGGTAGGAGAATCACCATATGTTTGAGGCCAGCCTGAGACTACATAGTGAATTCCAGGTCAGCCTGGACTAGAGTGAAACCCTACCTCAAAAAGAAACAAAAAAAAAAATTTTTTTTTTTTTTTTTTTTTTTTTTTTGGCCAGGCGTTATGGCGCACGCCTTTAATCCCAGCACTTGGGAGGCAGAGATAGGAAAATTGCCATGAGTTCAAGGACACCCTAAGACTACATAGGTCAGCCTGACCTTACCTCGAAAAATAAAAAAAAATTTTTTTTTTTTTTTAAATCAGGCTGGAGGCATGGCTTAGGGATTAAAGCACTTGCCTGCAAAGACAAAGGACCCAGGTTCGATTCTCCAAGACCCACGTAAGGCAGATGCACCCATTCTCTCTCTTTCTCTCTCTCAAAGAAATAAATAAAAGCTGGGCCAGGCATGGTGGCACATGCCTTTAATCCCAGCACTCAGGAGGCAGAGGTAGGAGGATCACCATGAGTTCAAGGCCACCCTGAGACTACACAGTGAATTCTAGGTCATCCTGGGCCAGAGTGAGACCCTACCTGGAAAAACAAACAAAAAAAAAAAAATGGGTGCAGAGGTACACACTTTTAACCCCAGCACTTGGGAGGCAGAGGTAGGAGGATCACCATAAATTCTGGGCTAGAGCGAGACCCTACCTCGAAAAGCCAATGGGAAAAAAAGTAAACAAATTTTAAACATTTTAAAAAATATTTTATTTATCTATTTGTGAGAGAGAAAGGAAGGGGCAGAGAGAGAGAATGGGCACACCAGGGTCTCTAGCCACTGCAAATGAACTCCAGACACATGCGCCACCTTGTGCATCTGGCTTACATGGGTACTGGGGAATCAGACCTGGGTCCTTAGCCTTTGAAGGCCATCTAATCCATCTCTCTAGCCCTTAAATACATATATATATATATTACAGAGAGGAAGGGAGGGAGAGAATAGGTGTGCTGGAGCCTCTGGCCACTGCAAACTCCAGATGCATGGGTTCTGGGCAATCGAGTCTGGGTCCTCAGGATTTGCAGGCAAGCCCCAACTGCTAAACCGTTTTCCCAATGCTTTTTTTTTTTTTTTTTTTTTAATTTGAGGAGAACAAATGGGTGCGCTAGGGGCCTTCTTTCCATGGCAGACTGCAGGTCCATACACCACATGGGTACTGAGGAATCAAACCTAGGCTTTCAGGCCTTGAAGCAAGTACCTTCAACTGCTGATCCATCTCTCCAGCCTGATGATAGACATTTTGTTGTTTTGTTTTCTGAGGTAGCTCTAGCTCAGACTGACCTGGAATTTTATCTATTTATTTGAGACAGCGATATGGGGGGGGGGGGTGGAGAGAGAATGGGGCTCATCAGCCACTGCAAACAAACTCCAGATGCATGCACCACCTTGTGTACCTGGCTTATGTGGGTCCTGGCGAATTGAACCTGGGTCCTTTGGCTTTGCAGACAAGTGCCTTAACTGCTAAGCCATCTCTGCAGCCCTGATAGACCTTTTCTTATAAAACCCTCCTGTCTGTGCTTTAACAGTAAAAGCAGATTTCCCTGTGTCTAAGTCAGAACTGACAGAAAAACTAGAATGGTGCTGGTGTTCTCTCCAGCACATCTGGTCTGTAGTTATAAGGGTTAGAATGCTGTAACCAGCTGGGCTGTTTGGCTGACTCCTCAAATACCTTAGCCTTTGTGGGCAGACTACAGTGAGAACTCTTCTATGGCCACAAATGGGTAATAGCCAATTAGGCCTGATGACTGCTTGTCCCTGGAATGCCAATCTGTAGTGTCTGTTAGCCCAGAAAGAGGCTCCTGTGTCAGCTTAATATGCACGTAAATGTGACCCCAGGGCTCCAGTCACTTTGTCAGATCTGTATGTTCACCCTGTATGACCAATAATTTCTACTGTTAGCTTGGTCAGATTAGGAATAAGAGACACCGCTTGGGCAAGCCTGTGAGGGCATTTCCAAGAAGCTGCAGCCTGTATCTAAGGCCCCCAAGAAAAGCAGTGCCTTTTGCCTGACTGCCCTTACTATTAGCTGGTGAGTTCATCTCCCGTTTTTGCCATCCTTTGAACACCAGAAGCCAGCATCTTCAGTCTTCCAATAAGGACTGAAGACCAGAGCTGGACGTGGTGATGCACACCTTTAAGCCCTTGGGAGGCAGAGGTAGGAAAGTTAGGCCAACCTGAGACTACATAGTGAATTTCAGGTCAGCCTGGACTAGAGTGAAAAAAAGAGGACTGAAGACCAGGGGCTCTCCAGGCCTTCAATGCCAGACTAAGACTGCTGAGACATTCAGCTTCATGGACTGAGCAGCTACCGGGTTCTCAGCCTCTCCAGTCTGCAGCCAGCATTGTTGCACTACCCCAGCTGTATCATGTAACACAATCTAGTAAATCCCCTTTATAATACGCAATCATTCTATTGGTTCTGTTGCTCTAGAGAACCCTAATACAATATGACTAAAGGTGTGAGGCAACCAAATATCTAGATGGCACGTGGCCATCTAGGTGCAAGTAAATTCTCAAAAGATTGTTTCATCTAGTTTTACTATTTCTAGAAAAGCATCAGTCACTACTTTTTTGTTTTCCTGGGTTAGGGTCTTGTGATCTTCCTACCTCTGCCTCCTGAGTGCTGGGATTAAAGGCATGTGCCACCACGTCCGGCTAGAGTGAGACCCTACCTCAAAAAATCATTTTAGGGCCGGAGAGATGGCTTAGCGGTTAAGGCGCCTGCCTCCTATGCCTAAGAACGCTGGTTCCAATCTCCAGGTCCCACGTTTAGCCAGATGCAAAGTGACGCTTGACCACAAGGGGGCGCACACATCTGGATTTCGTTCTCAGCCGACTGCTGGCGCGCCCATCTGTCTTCCTTCCTCTCCCTTTCTGTGTCTCCAAAAAAAAAAAAAAAATTTTAGCCGAGCGTGGTGGTGCACACCTTTAGTCCCAGCACTCGGGAGGCAGAGGTGGGGAGGGGGTTCGCTGTGAGTTATGAGGCCAGCCTTGACTATCGAGATGCCACCTCAAAAAAAAAAAAAAAAAAAAAGCGGACTCTAAAACTGCATCACCCCACCTCAAAAAACACCACTTCCTCCGCAAGACTCTTATAATAGGAGAAAAAGATGGCATCAAATTAAGACTAATGGAGAGGAGGGGATATGATGGAGAATTGGGGAGGGGAGGGAAATACGGGTTTTTGTAAGTATAGTTGTCAATAAAAAAATTTAAGAAGAAGGCTGGCCGGGCATGGTGGCGCACACCTTTATTCCCAGCACTCGGGAGACAGAAGTAGGAGGATCCCGAGAGTTCGAAGCCACCCTGAGACTACATAGTTAATTCCAGGTCAGCCTGGACCAGAGTGAGACCCTACCTCACAAAACCAAAAATAAAAAATAAAAAGGCTGGTGGGGATACAGCTTAATAGTAGTGTACTTCCCTTGTATTAAGCAAATTCTTGGGTTCAACTCAATCCCCAGTACCCCCCCCAAAAAAGTTTCCAAGCTAAACTGGCTTGACTTAAATTCGTAGGTCTAATGTGGCTACAGATGGCACTATAGGGAGCATTTTTAAGAGCACTGAAAAATGAAGTCAACCATTTTGTTGAGACAAGATCTCATATCCAGCTCAATATCCAGAATGCCTTATAATCATACTAGAATCCATGAGGGCAAATTGAGCTGAAGTCCCCACCAAGATTCTAATTAAGAGTGAAAAAATACTCAAATCAACTTGCTTGTCCATTCCAAGATACTTTGCCTTTAACCAAAAACATTACTATAGAAAAGGTACTATACAGGTTTGGGATGAAGCTGTCTAGCATGCTGAAGCCGTTTGACCCCCACCCCTACCATAAAAAAGGGGGAGGTACTTAAGGAAGTAGTCCTTAAACAGTAACTTTCCAGTAGGTGGTGCTCAACCCAGTTTTTAAGCATGCCCATAACTGGTTTGACAGAATTTTGTTATCTGACTGGCTGAAATTTCCTGGGAGGAGGTATTTTGACTTTTCAAGGTTGGGTTTCACCCAAGTCCAGACTGACCTGGAATTCACTATGTGCCTTTCAAGTGCTGAGATTAAAAGGAATGCGCCACCACACCTGGCTTTGGCTTTTTTCATGCATTTGCATGGAAGCCATTCCCTATGTAACTTTTTAGAGGGCATTAACATCTTCATTTAATTAACTGCCACCATAGGACTACCAGTTGCTCTTCAAAAAACATACTCCTAGATAGAAACTGTTAAAATACTTCATGAAACTGACAGCTCTTTTTAAGTATTCAACCCCCAATGCACCCCTCATATAAACACAAGATATTCATGCCTCTTAATTTTGACCTAAGACACTGCATTTTAAAAACCATCTACGCTTTTTAAAGAAATCTGCAAACAGAACTAGAGTGGGCACACCAGGGCCTCTACCCACTACAAACTCCAGAACACAAGTTGCCACATTTGTACATCTGGCGTTACCAATGGTCCTGGGGTATTTTGGCTTTGCAGGCAAGCTACTAAGCTCTCTCCAGCCCAACCATTTATACTTTCAAAAAGGTTTCATTTCCCAGCCGGGCATGGTGACTCACGCCTTTAATCCCAGCACTCAGGAGGCAGAGGTAGGATTACCATGAGTTCAAGGCCACCCTGAAACTAGAGTGATTTCCAGGTCAGCTTGAGCTAGTGAGACTCTACCTCGAAAAACAAAACAAAAAAAATAGGCATATTCCCATCATCTAGGAAACTAATACCCTGCCCTGACTCAAAAATCCTTAACATCCCTTGCAGAACACACTCAACACTAGAATTAAAATTTACCTTCACAAATGTCTGTACTAGCCGGGCGTGGTGATGCACACCTTTAATCCCACCACTTGGAAGGCAGAGGTAGGAGGATAGCAATGAGTTCAAGGCTACCCTGAGACTACACAGTAAATTCCAGGTCAGCCTGACCTAAAATGAGACCCTACCTCAAAAAAAAGTCTGTACTGATGCTTTAAACCTAGGGTTTAACATGTTCTGCCACTGAATATCCCCAGCTCAGTGTTACAGTTGCCTGGTGTTGAGACCACCTTTGTTCCTTTTACTTTCACCCAGTCTTGCCAGCAGGTGGCCTAGTCTAGGAAAACAAGGTTTCCTGTATTAAGGTTTCATGCATGCTTGGCATAAACTGAGCTACAGCAAAGCCTCACTGTACCAGTGTTGCCAGGCATGGTAGTGCACACCTTTAATCCCAGCACTCTGGAAGGCATAAACATGATTGCTTTGAGTTGAGGCCACCCTGAGACTCCAAAGTGAATTCCAGGTCAGCCTGGGCTACAGCAAAACCCTACCTCAAAAAAAAAAAAAAACCCATTACCTGTTGTTCCTTGTTTTAAAGACCATGGGTCTCAAATAATCCCAGCACTGGAATGGCAGATTGAAGGTGACAGGTTTTAGTATAATACCTTGCCACAACTGTGCCTATGAAAATTGTTTTCCCCATTAAAAAGTACTGATTTTAAAAATGTTTTCTAATAACTTAAAACTGTTTTAATGGGTCCACACACATTAAAAAGTACTGATTTTAAAAACTAATAACTTAAAACTGCCACACACAAAAAAAAGGTCCACAAAACATTCTCCTTTCCTTCTGAAGGTTTTACGATGCATTGTTATCATTAACCAGTCTTTTACTATTAAACTTAAATGGCCAATTGAGACAAACAGTTCTGAGACCGTTCTTCCACCACTGATTAAGACTGGGGTGGCAGGTGTTAGGGGTAATATTCATTTAGCCTTCTGAGCTTTCTGGGCAGACTTGGTGACCTTGCCAGCTCCAGCAGCCTTCTTGTCCAGCTCCCACAGCAACTGTCTTCTTGTGCACAAACGACCTATTAAGAGCAAACATTAGGATGAGAAAACACTGAAGTTTACAAAAAGCACTTCATATCCAGTACAACTGTTTAATCCTTACTTACCCAGAGGAGGGTAGTCAGAGAAGCTCTCCACACACATGGGCTTGCCAGGAACCATGTCAACAATGGCGGCATCACCAGATTTCAGGAACTTGGGTCCATCTTCCAGCTTCTTACCAGAACGACGATCAATCTTTTCTTTCAGCTCAGCAAACTTGCAAGCTATGTGAGCTGTGTGACAATCCAGCACAGGAGCATAGCCAGCACTAATTTGGCCTGGGTGGTTCAGGATAATCACCTTGAGAAAAGACAAACCTTCAGTGAACTGTCTGCTGTTAGGCTGTCTGCAGTGAAGTTTTAGAACATTGCCTCTTCTAAACTGTTACCTGAGCAGTAAAGCCTGCTGCCTCCATTGGTGGGTCATTTTTGCTGTCACCAGCAACATTGCCGCGGCGAACATCTTTGACAGACACATTCTTCACATTGAAGCCCACGTTGTCTCCAGGGAGAGCTTCACTCAGAGCCTCGTGGTGCATTTCAACAGACTTGACTTCAGTAGTGACATTGACTGGAGCAAAGGTAACCACCATGCCAGGCTTGAGAACACCAGTCTCCACTCGACCCAGTCTCCACTGGAAACATTTACAGGGATAGTTTAAAGTCAATTGGCAGTTTATCATCCATTTTAAACAAGACATCCTGAATTTTATAGACATCCTGAAGGGGCAGACGCAGAGGCTTGTCAGTTGGACGAGTGGGTGGTAGGATGCAATCCAAAGCTTCCAACAGTGTGGTTCCACTGGCACTGCCATCCTTGCGGGTGACTTTCCATCCCTTGAACCATGGCATCTAAAACAAAACACTGTCAGTACCAACTCCCCATTCCCATGCCTTTCCATTCAACAGTCTTGAGAGTCACTTACATTTGCACTTGGCTCCAGCATGTTGTCACCATTCCAGCCAGAAATTGGCACAAATGCTACTGTGTCAGGATTATAGCCAATTTTCTTAATGTAGGTACTGACTTCCTTAACAATTTCCTCGTATCTCTTCTGGCTGTAGGGTGGCTCGGTGGAATCCATTTTGTTGACACCAACAATTAGTTGTTTCACACCCAGTGTGTAAGCCAGAAGAGCATGCTCTCGGGTCTGCCCGTTCTTGGAAATACCAGCTTCAAATTCACCAACACCAGCAGCAACAATCAGGACAGCACAGTCAGCCTTTCAGGAAAGAAAAGGGGTAATAAAATCTTTAAAGAAGGCTCAAGCAAAAGGTTTCCCCACTATAGCAACAGCCATAAAGGTGCTAATCTTACATACCTGAGAAGTGCCTGTAATCATGTTTTTGATAAAGTCTCTGTGTCCTGGAGCATCAATTATAGTCACATAGTATTTGCTGGTCTCAAATTTCCACAGGGAGATGTCAATAGTGATACCACGCTCACGCTCAGCTTTCAGTTTGTCCAAGACCCAGGCGTATTTGAAGGAGCCCTTGCCCATCTGTAACGATTTACAGTGGTTAAAGAGGCAGTAACACATTAGCTCGGTATGGCAGTAACATTTTAGCCCGCACTGCCTATTCTAACACTTAAATCTTCATATAAGCTAAAATTAAGTCATTCCTAATGTTTCTGCTCAGTAATAGTTTAGCCCAAAGTTTCCTTCGTACTTGCCTCAGCAGCCTCCTTCTCAAATTTCTCAATGGTTCTTTTGTCGATCCCACCACATTTGTAGATCAGATGGCCAGTAGTGGTGGACTTGCCCGAATCTACGTGTCCAATGACGACGATGTTGATATGAGTCTTTTCCTTTCCCATTTTGGCTTCAGTTAGCGGTGGTTTTCACGACACCTAAAGGGACAAGTGGAAAAAAGCTTAAATTGCCTGTGAGCCAGGTAAGCCACGAACCAGAACGAGAGGGGCAAACTCCAACACTGACACGCGAGGCCACGCTGGCCTAACTTCGTCTCCACCCACCCGGGCGAGCAAACTCCAACGCACTGCCTCCTCCCCTCCCCTCCCCCACCGCGACATGTGGAGTATCCCAGGTGACCAATGGCGGGCAGAGCGCCGCGGGGTCACAGGACGCAGCGGCCGGCGGGAAGGCCCGCTCTTTGTGTGGGTGACTCATCGCCCGCCCGGCCGCTGCGTCCTCCATTTTGAGCTCCCGGAGCAGGCCCGCAGCGGCCATCTTTCCGCACACGCAACTGGTGCCGAGTGGCCCGCCTCGCCCGACCGAGGCGGACGGCGGGTGGCCCGGACGCCGGAGCCGCCAGGCCCACCGGACTCCCCCCACCGACCCGGCGGCGGACCGAGGCCTCCCCTCGCCCGAGCGACGCGCGGCATGTGCGCGGGCCCGCCCGGCCCCGGGGCGGAGGTCCTGCCAACTAGAGCGGCCCCGCTCCGCGGAGACGACCACCCTGGGCTCCTTTGTTATCCCAAACGGCTAGACTCGGGGCCAAGGCAGCAGGCAGCCGCCACAGCGCACCCCGACCGGCACGCGGCGCTCCGGACGCCAAGCCAGGCCTCGCCCCGAACACGAGGCCGAGGCTTCTGGAAAGGCAAAGGCCGCGCCCCTCGGGCTCGGGGCCCGCACGGCGGCTGGAGGCACGGCCCGGGATAGAGGCACGCCAGGCCCGCAGCTGGCTCCCGGCCGGGGCCAGGCCTACGGAAGCCACACCCGGCACCCACCTGCGTTCTGACGGCAAACCCGTTGCGAAAAAGAACGTCCAGGGCGACTACGGCACTTATATACCGTTCTCCCCCACCCTCGGAAAGAGGGCGGAGCCAGCACACGACACCACTTTCCCAGTTTGCCCCGCGCCGCCTCCTCCCGGCCCTGGCTCCCGGCCGTCCCCTCCCCCACCCTCGGGGACCGTGGAGATGTGTGCTTGGCCCACCCACCCGCGCCCAGCTCGGCGGCGCATGCTCTCCACGACCCGGAGGCCGCGGGGCGGGTACTGGGAGAGTTTACCGACGGTCCCTGGGATTCCCTGGGGCAGAGGCGAGTCCACCTTTTGTATGAATTACGCCTGGTTCCAGCCGGGGGTGGGGCGGCGAGGAGGCGTCGCAAAGGCCGTCCAGAATCTTCCTCTCCTTCGTGGCTTAGCACTAAGGTTGAGTGGACATTGGGCTGTGCCTTCCTCCTGCCGCCTGGTTCGCGGCGTCAGCCCTGGCTTCCGCCAGAGCGCGGCGGCCGCCCCCGCCTGGACCCCGGATGTTTAGGCTTCCGTTCAAATAGACTTCACCCCACACCCAGCTTTTCGTTGATTCTACTCTTGCTACATAAAATGCCTTCACCAGTGATGGTCGTGTGTGTGCGCGCCCTTTTGTTAGTGGACAGTCACTTGCGAGCCTGAGAAGCCGGCAGAGAAGAGTGTCCACGTGACGTCGAGTGGACGCAGGTCAGCCTCCGCAGGCGGGCAGCCGCAGTCAGCCTGCCCTGCCCTTCTCTCGGAGTGAGACCTGTGCTGCTCTCGCTCCCTCGCTCGCTCGCAAGCGGCCTGGCCTGTTTAAATAACAGCTTTTTTTTTTTTTTTTTTTTTTCCAATCTTGAGATAGGGTCTCACTTTCGCCCAGGCTGGCCTCGAACTCATAGCAATCCTTCTACCTCTGCCTCCCAAGTGCTGGGATTAACGCTAAAGAGATGGCTCAGCGGTTAAGGCGCTTGCTTCCAAGGACTGGAATTAAAGACGTGTGCCACCATGCCCAGCAAACTGCCTTATTTTCTGCCATCCTATTCGTTGTAACTGCATTTTGGCATAATTCGATTGGAAATTGTTGACCTTTTTTGGTTTGGGAGTTGCTTAAGAATGGGGATCTCACGATGTTAACCAGAATCGTCTGAACCTTCTGATCTCCTGTCTCAGCTTCCCAAGTAGTTCGGCCCAGATGGGACCTTTTTTGTTTACCTATTAAAGATAAAGTTTCTTTTGTTTATAAGGCTTATGAGTTGAAAAACAAACCTTTAATAAGGATGGAATCCAGGCCTCCTGCAAGCTGCCAGAAAAGGCCCAAAGCGCTTTTACTTTATTTATTTATTTTGGTTACTCGAGGTAGGGTCTTGCTCTAGCCCAGGGTGACCAGGAATTCAGTAGGTAGAGGTACCTACTTTGTGGCCTTGAACTCATGACAATCCTCCTACCTCTGTCTCCCCAGTGCTGGGATTAAAGGTGTGCACCACCACACCCAACTAAAATGCTGTCCCTAAACTCCTCATTCTCCTCCCTCACTTCCCAAACGCTGGGATTACAGGCAGGTGCCATCTAGTCAGGTTTTTTCTTAAGTGAAAAAAAATCTTAGAAAATACTGTCTTACATCTTAGGGGCTAGAGAGATGACTTAGTGGTTAAGGCGCTTGCCCTTCAAAGCCTAAGGACTCAGGTTTGATTCTCCAGGTCCCACATAATCCAGAGGTACATGGTGGCGCATGCATCAGGAGTTCATTTCCAGTGGTTAGGGGCCCTGGCACACCCATTCTCTCTCTCTCTCTCTCTCTCTCTCTCTCTCTCTCTGTCTCAAATAAATAAGAAATTTTAAACAATCTTATTAAGGCAGGCATGGTGACACGCCTTTAATCCCAACACTCAGGAGGCAGAGGTAGGAGGATCGCTGTGAGTTCAAGGCCTCCCTGAGACGACCTAGTGAACTCCAGGTCAACCTGAGCAAGAGTGAGACCCTACCTTGAAAAACAAAAACAAACAAAAATCTTATTGTACCTTATAAAATCTAGAGTCAGATTTCCTTCATTAGGTTTCTAGTTTCATTTTCATTTAACTTAGATCATTTTAATCAAAGAATCTAGGCAAAGTTTCCCTAGAAAATGTATATAATTTATCTTTTTGTATCCACAAAAGCCTTTTTTCTTTTTCAGAGGTGGCAGAGGTTGCTAGGGCTCAAACCCAGGAACTCTGTGGGCCAAGCACAGTCTTTTCTGTCCTGTCCATATTAGCTTATCTCACAACTTTTTTCACCTCAAAGTATTCTAGTGTTCTTAGCTAGTCACATACATGGGAATAAAATTACCTTGATGTCCTCATCTCTAATAAGATAAAATATAGTGTCAATGAAAACCGATCACTAGCAATAGAACAATACATATACCTGTGCTCTCATTTATTTCCTTGGAAACTGGTTAGTGATTTCCCTTTGTTCCTCACAAGCAGCCATATGAGTATATCACATTAATGTTAACTACACAATTATTGCAGATTTGAGTGCCACACTACAGTTATCATTTCCCAAGCTTGCGTATTCCACAGATGGTTTAGGATTGTATATTGATGGAGTAACACAAAAGTACATATTTTGGGCTGGAGAAATGGCTTAACAGTTAAGGCATTTGTCTGCAAAGCCAAAGGATCCTGGTTCGACTCTCCAGACCCATGTAAGCCAGATGCATAAGGAGGTACATGCATTTGGAGTTCATTTGCAGTGGCTGGAGACCCTGGCGCATCCATTCTCTCTCTCTCTCTCTCTCTCAAATAAATAAATAAAATATTTTTTTAAAGTTTTTTTAAAAAGCACATATTTTAGCCAGGCGTGGTGGCGCACGCCTTTAATTCCAGCACTTGGGAGGCAGAGGTAGGAGGATCACTGTGAGTTCCAGGCCACCCTGAGACTACATAGTGAATTTCAGGTCAGCCTGAGCTAAAGTGAGACCCTACCTCAAACCCCCCCCCAAAAGTACATATTTTAATAGAAATGACAATTTTTTTTTTTGAGACTTTTACAGTCTCAGTGGTTGGCACATGCCTTTAATCCCAGCACTCAGGAGGTAGAGGTAGGAGGACTGCTGTGAGTTCAAGGCCAGCCTTTGATACATAGTAAATTCTGGGTCAGCCTGGGCTAGAGCAAAACTCTACCTGGAAAAATAAAAGTTGTCAATTTAAAAAAAGGGGAGGGGCTAGAGAGATGGCTTAGCGGTTAAGTGCTTGCCTGTGAAGTCTAAGGAATCTGGTTCGAGGCCGATTCTCCAGGACCCACGTAAACCAGATGCATAAGGTGGCGCATGCATTTGGAGTTTGTTTACAATGGCTGGAGGCCCTGGTGCGCCCATTCTCATTCTCTCTCTCTCTGCCTTTTTCTCTGTCTGTCTGTTGCTAATAAATAAATAAAAATAAACAAAAAATTTTTAAAAAAGAGCCGGGCTTGGTGGCGCATGCCTTTAATCCCAGCACTCGGGAGGCAGAGGTAGGTGGATCGCCATGAGTTCAAGGTCACCCTGAGACTACAGAGTGAATTCCAGGTCAGCCTGGGCTAGAGCGAGACCCTACCATGAAAAACCAAAAAAAAAAAAAAAAAAAAAAAAAAAAAAACGTTATTTGAAGCGGGGCATGGTGGCCCACAGTTTGAGGGCAACCTGGACCTACCAAGTAAATTCCAGGTTGAAGTGGGCTACAGTGAGACCGTACCATTAAAAAAAAAAAAAAAAAGCCGGGTGTGGTGGTGCACACCTTTAATCCCAGCGCTCAGAAGGTTGAGGTAGGAGGATTGCCATGAGTTTGAGGCCAGCCTGAGACTAATGACAGGTCAGCCTGGGTTAGACCCTAACTCAAAAAGAACAAAAGAGAAATAATATAAAGGAAAACAGGAGCCAGGCGTGGTGGCACTCATCGTTAATCCCAGCACTTGGGAGCCAAAGGTAGGAGGATCACCATGAGTTCCAGGCCACCCTGAGACTACAGAGTGCATTCCAGGTCAGCCTGGGCTAGAGCGAGACCTTACCTCAAAAAACCAAAAAGAAAGAAAGAAAGAAAGAAAGAAAGGAAGGAAGGAAGGAAGGAAGAAGAAAAATATTATTAAAAAGAAAAAAAGACCTATGCTGTCTATTAAATTGCCCTGTTTGAAAATACAGACCTACTATATAAGCCATAAATTTTACAGGATGTGTCTGTGTAATCAGCGTCATGTTTCAATGTTTTTCTTTCTTTCTTTCTTTCTTTTTTTTTTTTTTTTTTTTTTTTTTGAGGTAGGGTTTCACTCTCGCTCAGGCTGACCTGGAATACACTATGTCGTCTCAGGGTTGCCTTGAACTCACGGCAATCCTCCTACCTCCGACTCCCAAGTGCTGGGATTAAAGGCAGGCGCCACCATGCCCGGCCTTTATTATTATTTTTAAAGGGAATTTTCAAAAATTTTTGAGAGAGAAAGAAGCAGATAGAGAATGGGGGAGAGAGAGAGAAAATGAGCGTGCCAAGGCCTCCAGTCACTACAAATGAACTCCAGACACATGTGCCACCTTGTGCATCTGGCTTCCATGGGTACGGGGGAATTGAACTTGGGTCCTTAGGCTTCACAGGTAAGCAAGCACCCTAAACATAAGGCATTTCTCCAGCCCTATTTTTATTTATTATTTTTTTTTTTTTTTTTGAGGTAGGGTCTCACTCTGGCCCAGGCTGACCTGGAATTAACTATGTAGTCTCAGGGTGGCCTTGAACTCACGGCGATCCTCCTACCTCTGCCTCCCAAGTGCTGGGATTAAAGGCGTGCGCCACCACGCCCGGCTCCAGCCCTATTTTTATTTATTTATTTTTATTTTGAAGCAGTGTCTTACTTTAGCCCAGGCTGACCTGGTACTCTCAATAAATCTAAAGTCTAGGCAAGTCTGGAACTTACAGTGATCCTCCTATCTCCGCCTCCCTGGTGCTAGAATTAAAGGGGTGCACCACCATACCTGTTCTTTTATTTTGCTTTAATTTTTATTTGCATGTGGGGAGGGGGAGAGTGCCAGGGCCTCTTGCTTGCTGCATACACTCTGTAAGCTTGCACCACTTTTTCTTTTTCTTTTCTTTTCTTTTTTTTTGTTTTGTTTTTTTGAGGCAGAGTTTCACTCTAGCCAGACTGACCTGGAATTCACTCTGTAGTCTCAGGGTGGTCTTGAACTCATGGCGATCCTCCTACCTCTGCCTCCCAAGTGCTGGGATTAAAGGTGTGCTCCACCATGCCTGGCTACACCACTTTTTGTGTCTGGCTTATATGAGTGGCTTGGGAATTGAACAGGACCTGCCAGGATTTGCAAGTAAATTCCTTTAAACACTGAGCCTTCTTTCTTTTTTTTTTTTTTTTTTTTTTTTTTTTTGGTTTTGTGAGGTAGGGTCTCACTCTGGTCCAGGCTGACCTGGAATTAACTATGTAGTCTCAGGGTGGCCTCGAACTCTCAGCAATCCTCCTACCTCCACCTCCTGAGTGCTGGGATTAAAGGCGTGCGCCACCATGCCCGGCATGAGCCTTCTTTCTAGGCCCTGAGTTTACTGTTGTTTTTGTTTTTTCAGTTTTTGAGAGTCTACAGTATCCCAGGCTGGCTTGAACTTGCTATGTAGCTGCAGATGACATCAAACTTCATATCCTTCTGCCTCCACCTCCTTAGTGCGGGAATTACAAGCGTGGATAGATCCTTACATCCCACTTTTTTTTTTTTTTGGTTTTGCGAGGTAGGGTCTCACTCTAGCCCAGGCTGACCTGGAATTCACTCTGTAGTCTCAGGGTGGCCTCGAACTTTCTGCGGTCCTCCTACCTCTGCCTCCTGAGTGCTGGGATTACAGGCGTGCACCACCAGCCCGGTTTAGAGAATGTTTTTAAAGATACTGTTGTAGGGAGCAGGAAAATCACAGCACTTCTTGATTTCTACCTAACATAGATGGTGCTCTTAACGTGGAGATAGTGCCTGGACTCCCCATAATTAATTTTTAAAAAGCAAAGTGCAGCCAGGCATGGTGGTACATGCCTGTAATCCCAGCACTCGGGAGGCAGAGGTAGGAGGACCACCGAAAGTTCGAGGCCACCCTGAGACTACAGAGTGAATTCCAGGACAGCCTGGGCTAGAGTGAGACCCTACCTCGCAAAACCAAAACAAACAAAAAAAACAGGGGAGGGGTGCTGGAGAGATGGGAAAGCAGTTAAAACATTTGCCTGCAAAGCCAAATGATCCCAGTTCAACTCTCTAGGACCCTTGTAAGCCAAATGTACAAGGGGGAACATACATCTGAAGTTCATTTACAGTGGCTAGAGGCCCTTTCTTGCCTATTCTCTATCTCTCTCTCTCTCTCTCTCTGCCTCCTTCTCTCAAATAAATATACAAAGAACTTAAAAAACAGAATAATAAGAATTCAAATAACCCAGTTAAAAAATGGGCTATGGAGCCGGGCGTGGTGGCGCACGCCTTTAATCCCAGCACTCGGGAGGCAGAGGTAGGAGGATTGCCAGGAGTTCGAGGCCACCCTGAGACTACATAGTGAATTCCAGGTCAGCCTGGACCAGAGTGAAACCCTACCTCGAAAAAAAAAAAAAAAAAAAAAAAAAAAAAAAAAAAAAAAAGGGCTATGGAACTAAATAGACAATCCTCAGAAGATGAAATACAGATGGCATATAAACATCTAAAAAAGTGTTCCACATCCTTAGCCATCAGGGAAATGCAAATTAAAACCACTTTGAGATTCCATTTCACTCCTGTCAGAATGGCTACCATCAAGAAAACAAATGACAATAAGTGTTGGCGTGAATGCGGAAAAAGAGGAACACTTCTACACTGTTGGTGGGAATGTAATCTGGTCCAGCCATTGTGGAAATCAGTGTGGAGATTCTGCAGACAGCTAAAATAGATTTACCACATGATCCAGCTATAGCACTCCTAGACATATATCCTAACTACTCTTCTCACTACCTTAGAGATACTTGCACAACCATGTTTATTACTGCTCTATTCACAATAGCTAGGAAATGGAACCAGCCTAGATGTCCCTCCACAGATGAATGGATAATAAAGATGTGGTACATTTACACAATGGAGTTCTATCCAGCAGTAAAGAAAAATGAAATTATGAAATTTGCAGGGAAATGGATGGATCTGGAAAGGATTATTCTAAGTGAGGTAACCCAGGCTCAGGAAGCCAAACATCACATGTTCTCTGTCATATGTGAATCCTAGCTACAAATGTATAGACTTGTGTGGGAACTGGAACCAAAAATTGGTACCAGAAATCAGTAACCTGGTAAAAGGATATAAAGGAGGGAGGAAAGGGAAGGACTTAAGTGCATGGTATTGCACATATGTAAGTAGAAGAACTGATTACAGGGAGGGGAATGGCCTAAGCGAGGCCATGGGAAGAGAATGCATAAAAGAAGAGCAGGGGGGAGGGTCAATCAAAATTCAAGATACTGTGAATAAGATTTATGTAAACCTACTTTTTTTAAATAATGGCACATCTAGAAGCTGTAGACTGTTACTAGAAAATTTTCAGTGCCTGGGATGGGATACCTTCCAGTGAGTTGTTGGCCAAGGAGGTCCTGGAGCCTCCAAAACATTAAAGGCTATTGCCAAAGCCCTTGGTTTCCCTTGAGAAACAGATGGTAAGACCCTATTGCTGAGAGGCAAGGTCACTGAGAAAGCAAGCTGGTGCAGAGCAGAAAACCTTCTCCCTGTAGACCAGCCAACAGAAAGCTGGAAAAAGCTGCACTGCATGCAGCCATATGGGACACAGAAGTCATCAGGAGTGAAAACAGTGGACACCGAATAGTCAAGTTTGGCCATACAGACTAAATGACTGAATGGGTGCAATAGTGGCATGTCTGCTCTTGGGGTAACCAACTGCTCCATAATTGGCCTGAAGGCCCTCTCTATGGGAGGGAATACATACCTGGTACTGAAAAACCTAAGCAAAAGTCTATGGCAGGGGAGGTCATGAGCCTTAGGGGTATAAAGTTTGCTCTTGTCTGACTAAATGTATATTATTCCCACCAAGCTGCCCTGAAAGCACTACACTTAATGTTCATATTCACATATTAATTCTACTCTCACTTCTGGTTAGAGAAGCTTCTCTTTTCAGATGGCGATGACCACTGGGATGACCCAAAAGGCAACATAGTGCTGAGAAGAAGGGATGGAGGAGTGCCCAGCACTGAAACATCTCTTTCACACCCTCTAAGGCTCAGGGCCCATTGCAGAAGAGGGGGCCGATAGAATAAAAGAGCCAAAGGAAGGGTACGACACCTTACAATGCAACTGTCCAGACAGAAATTTGGCCTTGATATCCATGACCTTGCAGTGCCTAGCAATACCTTCACAAGACCCTCATAATAGAAGAAAAAGATGATGACATCAAATTAAAAGAGAGACTAATGGAGAGAAGGAAGGGATATGATGGAGATTGGAGTTCTAACGGTGTATGGGCAGGGGAGGGAAATATCATGCATTTTTTTGTATGTAAGTATAGAAGTTGTCAATAAAAAAAAGGAAAAAAATTAATTATGGGGTTGGAAAATTTGCTTAGTGGTTAAGGTACTTGCCTGTGAAGCCTTAGGACCCAGGTTCGATTTTCCAGGTCCCATATAAGCCAAATGCACAAGGCGGCGCATGTGTTTGGAGTTCATTTGCAGTGGCTACAGGCCCTGGCTGCCCATTCATTCTCTCTCTCTCCCCTTCTCTCTGTCTCTAGTAAATAAATAAAAATAAGATAAAATAATTTTTAAAATTATGTATTTAGCCAGGCGTAGTGGCACACGCCTTTAATCCCAGCACTCAGGAGGCAGAGGTAGGAGGATCACCATGAGTTCAAGGCCACCCTGGGACTCCATAGTGAATTCCAGGTCAGCCTGGGCTACAGTGAAACCTTACCTTGAAAAACAAAAAAACAAACAAAATTATGTATTTATTTCAGAGAGAGAAAGATGAAGACAGAGAGAGGGTATGAGCACATCAGCGCCTCCTGTTACTACAAACGAACTCCAGGCACATGTGCCACTTTGTGTATGGGTACTAGGGAATCAAACCCAGGGCCATTAGGCTTTGCAAGCAAGCCCCTTTGAATGCTGAGCCATCTCTTCAGGACTTCCCCACACACTTTGCTTTTTGTTTGTTTTATTCGAGGAAGGGTCTCACTGTAGCCCAGGCTGACCAGAAACTCACTTTGTGGTTCCAGGCTGTCCCCTAAAACACAGCCATCGTCCTACCTCCGTGTACTGCATGCTGGGATTAAAGGCGTGCACCAGACTCCCACTTTGCTATTTTATGACATAGCATTTTGCTAACCACATGCGTTAAACTTTCCATCCTCCTGCCTCAGCCTCAGATGTAGCTGCGTTTACAAGATGGCACTACTATACTCATTTCATATTTTTATTATGCCAAGAGAGAAATTAGGAATGTTCAAATATTGACCCAAAAGTTCTCCTAGACTGCAGGTACGGTTTCCTTAAGTGCCTGTAATTTCAAATGAGAATCTACACTTCATAAACGCCTTCTAGAGAATTTTTATTTATTTATTTTATTTTATTTTGGTTTTTCGAGGTAGGGTCTCACTCTGACCTGGAATTCTCTCTGTAGTCTCAGGGTAGCCTCGAACTCACGGAGATCCTCCAACCTCTGTCTCCCGAGTGCTGGGATTAAAGGCGTGCGCCACCACGCCCGGTTTAGAGAATGTTTTTAAAGATACTGTTGTAGGGAGCACGAAAATCACAGCACCTCTTGATTTCTACCTAACATAGCTGGTGCTCTTAACGCGGAGATAGTGCCTGGATTCTCAATGGGGGAGGGAAATCTCCGCGCTGGTGCATAAAAGGCAAAACCTGAGAGCCCACCGCTTTGGGGCTGGGGCGCCCACCGCGCAGTGAAGGGGGTGGGCTGCGCGCCCCCGCTCCCTGATGCGCGCTCCCGCGTATGCCTCTCCAGGCCCGCGGGGCTCTCAGCCCCCCAAAGAGCTAGGTCGCCGGTGCGGTCCCTCCACACGCCCCACGTTACGGTCACCTTCGTCCTCACAGCAAGGGGGAACCTGGAAAAGGCAGTCTAAGAGCCTAAAGCAAATCTAGGCGTGGTGCCGAGCGCCTACAATTCCAGCAGTCAGGAGTCTAGGGCAAGAGAATCGCCCTGAGTTCGAGGCCAGCCTGGGCTAGAGCGGGACACTGCCGCAAAAAGCCAGAAGGGTTCCTTCTCTCTCTCAAATAAATAAAATTTTTATTTATTTATCTATTGGCTTTTCAGGTAGGGTCTTGCTGTAGCCCAGGCTGTCCTGGAATTAACTATGAAGTCTCAGGGTGGCCTCGAACTCTGCCTCGCAAGTGCTGGGATTAAAGGTGTGCGCCATTATGCCCAGCTCCTACTCTACTTTCTGATTGAAAGTTTGCTAAAAGTGAGTTACTTCACCTGGTCTTGTGGCACAGGCTTGTAATCCCAGCAGAGGCCTGAGGATCTCAAATTTAAACTCTGTCTGGGCAATGTAGCCAGACCCTGTCTCAAAGGAAAAATAATAAAAAGGCTGAGGATATAGTTCTGTGGTAGAGCTCTTGCCTAACATGTGAAAGGCCTTGGTTTCCATTCCCTGGACCAGGACCACAAAACAAAGAACATGGTAAATCAGTCAGCAACAAAAACACCTGTGATTGCTGGGTGCGCCTTTAATCCCAGCACTCGGGAGGCAGAGGTAGGAGTATTGCCTTGAATACAAGGCCACAAAACAAAACAACAACAAAAAAAAAGTATGAGAAAGAAGAAGAAGAAGGAAGCACTGGCTACATGAAAGGGTGGAAAATTGGAACTCTCAAGAGGATCCCCTGCCCTTGGTCCTTCTGCCTCATTTTTCTTTCCCTTGTTGCTCATCGTCTTGCCCTTCCCAGCTGTAAAAGCAACTGGCTTTTCATGTTTTTGAGACAGGGTTTCCTTCAGTCCTAGACTGGTTGGCCTCTAACCTGTGATCCTCCTGCCTCAGCCTCTCCATTAGCTAGGATTGAGTCCCCAGGCCTAAAACAACTTCCCTTTGTAATGGAAAACAATTGCTATCTGGGGAATCATAATGTCCATGACACTATTCACAGGCCACTAGAAAGTTCCAATTTATCTACAAATATATGAATACCTTGCATCACCACAAATCAGTGTAGGCCTGGTCATGTGGGTACAACTCTACTGATTGTTTTTTGTTTTTGTCCAGGGTCTCTACTGATTTTATCAGAAGACAAGTAGGGGAGCCCAGCCTGGAACTACAGAGTGAGTTCCAGGTCAGCCTGGACTAGAGTGAGACCCTACTTCATTAAAGAAAACAAACAACGGGCTGGCTTAGGGGTTAAGGCACTTGCCTGTAAAGCCAAAGAACCCAGGTTCAATTCTCCAAGACCCAAGTAAACCAGATGCACAATGTAGCACATGTGTCTGGATTTTGTTTGCATTGGTTGGAAGCCCTGTTACATGCTTTCTCTCTCTTTCTCTCTCTCTCTCTTTTTCTTTCTCTTTCTTTCTCTCTCTCTCTTTCTTTCTATCTATCTATCTATCTATCTATCTATCTATCTATCTATTTATAAAATTTCCCTGAGTTGGTCTTCATGGGTGTGAATTTCCCCCAAAAAACGTGTGAATTGCCACGGTCTAATGGTTGCTTAATCCCAGCAGCTGGGACCAACAGGTCCATTCCCAAACGAAAGATTAGACTACAACTCCTCCAACTTTCTACATCCCCGCCTTGGAGCCCATAGATAGATGATAGATAGATGATAGATAGATAGATAGATGATAAATAGATAAAAATACATATATATTTCTTTTCCTCTCTCAAAGAAATAAATAAATCAAATATATTTTGACCAGGTGCACACCTTTAATCCCAAGACTCAGGAAGCAGAGGTAGGAGAATCATCATGAATTTGAGGCCAGCCTGAGACTATATAGTGAATTCCAGGTCAGCCTGAACTACAGTGAGACCCTAAGTTGGAAAAAAAAAGACCAAGTAAATCTTGACAAATGTTCACAATGTCTGAATGATGGAGCCCAGAAAAGTTCTCCAGTACGGACATCACATCTGAGCCTCAAAGGAGGAACAGCATTAGAGGAGCATTCTAATGCTGCCAAAGAAACAATGTGGACAAAAGGCAAGGAGGTAAGAAAGCAAGTGATTTACTCCAGGCAGTGAAAGCTACCTTGCAAGGAGCCACAGCCCATGGAACTGGGAAGGGAACCAAGGACCCCACATGGAGCAATCACACACAACTAGATAAACCAGCTTGACTCACTTGCAATAGATTGTTTAAAGATAAAGTAGGAACAGTTCAGGAAGTGTGACAAATAACTGGAGTTTTTAGTTTAAGTATATATATATATTTTCAAAGTAGGGTCTCACTCAAGCCCAGGCTAACCTGGAACTCACTCTGTAGTCTTAGGCTGGCCTCAAATTCAAGGCAATCCTCCTACCTCTATGTGCAGAATGCTGGGATTAAAGGTGTGTGCCACCACGCCCAGTAGAGTATATTTTTAATCTTTAATTTTATTTATTATTATTATTATTATTATTTGGTTTTACGAGGTAGGGTCTCACTCTAGCCCAGGCTGACTTGGAACTCACTATGTAGTCTCAGGGTGGCCTCAAACTCACAGCAATCCTCCTACCTCTGTCTTCCAACTGCTGGGATTAAAGATGTGTACCACCACATCTGGCTTAATCTTTAATTATACTTTCATTTTTATTTTTTTAGTTTTTCGAGGTAGGGTCTCACTGTAGCCCAGGCTGACCTGGAATTCACTATGTAATCTCAGGGTGGCCTCGAACTCATGTTGGTCCTCCTACCTCTGCCTCCCAAGTGCTGGGACTAAAGGTGTGGGCCCAGCTTAATCTTTAATTACAAACAAAAGTGATTTTCTTTAACTATGAACAGTCAATGAAATGCAAATTAGGAAGAGTACTTTAAGAGATCAAAAAGAGAGGTGGGGGGCTTAGTGGTTAAGGCATTTACCTGCGAAGCCAAAGGATCCCGGTTCGATTCTCCAGGACCCACGTAAGCCAGATACACGAGGGGCACATGCATCTGGAGTTCATTTGCAATACCTAAAGGCCCTGGCGTGCCAATTCTCTCTCTCTGTTTCTCTTCTATCTCTTTCTTTGCTTGTAAATAAGTTAAAAAAAAAAAAAAAAAAAAAGCCAGGTGTGGTGGCACACACCTTGAATCCCAGCACTTGGGAGGCAGAGGTAGGAGGATCACCATGAGTTCGAGGCCACCCTGAGACTACATAGTTAATTTCAGGTCGGCCTGGACCAGAGTGAGACCCTACCTCGAAAAACCAAAAAAAAAAAAAAAAAAAGGTAGGAAGATCACTATGATTTACAGTGAGCCACCCCATATGGCTCTCTGTTTGCTTGCCTGCTTTCTTTTTTCCCTCCCTCCCTCCCTTGCTTCCTGTCTTCCTTCCTTCCTTCCTCGCTCTCTTCCATCCTCCCTCCCTTGATTTTTTATTTAAGAGTGACAGAAAGAGGCAGATAGAAGAAGAATGGGTTCATCAGAGCCTCCAGTCACTGCAAATGAATTCCAGACACGACACAAGCATCCCCTTGTGCATCTGGGTCTTTTGGCTTTGTAGGCAAGCACCTTAGCCACCAAGCCATCTCTCCAGCATGGCTCAGACTTTTAATCCAACACTCTGGAGGATCACTTTAAATTCAGTGCCACCCTGGACTACAGCATGAGTATCAGGTCTTTCTAGATATTCCTGCTAGAGTGAGACTCAAGGAAGGAAGGAAGAGAGGGAGGGAGGGAAGAAAGGAGGAGAGAGAGAGAGAGGAAACTCAATACAGTGTTTACTTGTTCTTGAGACATGGTCATGGTATATAGTTCAAGCTGGCCTCAGATTTACTGTAAAGCCCAGACTGATCTTAAACCCATGGCATTCCTCCTGCCACAGCCTCTGGAGTGCTGGAATTATAGGCCCATACTATAATGTTTGGCTATAATCTTTTTTTTTTTTTTTTTTTTTTTTTTTAAGGTAGGGTCTCACTCTAGCCCAGGCTGATTTGGAACTCACTCTGTAGTCCGAGGCTAGCCTCAGACTCACAGTGATCTACTTACTTCTGCCTCCCAAGTGCTAGAATTAAAGGTGTGCACCATCACCCCTGGTTTTCTTGGTTTTTCCAAGGTAGGGTCCTGCTGTCTTCTTGCCTCAGCTTCCATAGTGTTGGGATTAAATACATGTACCATCACATGATGGATAAATATGAGGTTCTGGGAACTCCAAGCCCTGAGTTAATATCTGCAAATTAACCAAAGAATTGCCGATTCCAGACTAGAGAAAATGATTTTTAAAATTTATTTATTTGAGAGGGAGAAAAAGAGACAGAGAATGGACGTGCCAGGGTCTCCAGCCACTGCAAATGAACTCCAGATGCATGTGCCACCTTGTGCATCTGTCTCATGTGGTTCCTGCAGAATCGAACCTAGGTCCTTTGGCTTTACAGGCAAGTGCCTTAACCGCTAAGCCATTCATTTATCCAGCCCTAGAGAACATGATTTTTAAAATATCATATTTTATTCACATACCAGAGATGTGGGGAAGGAAAAAGGTTGAGGGCTAAGGAAGGTAAGGTAAGGTCCTGGAGCCCACATAAACAAACATGGATTTTAGATTAAAAACAAAAACAGTTTTAAAAACACGCCTTTAATCCCAGCACTTGGGAGGCAGAGGTAGGAGGATCACTGTGAGTTTGAGGCCACCCTCAGACTACATAGTGAACTCCAGGTCAGCTAGAGTGAGGACCCTACCTCGAAAAACCAGAAACAAAAAAAAAAAAAAAAAGAGAAGAAGAAGAAGAAGAAGAAGAAAAGCCTTTTTAGTATTTGCTTCCACCTAGAATGTTTTCCTTGGCAATTTTTTTTACCCCCTTTGTTTTGTTTGGTTTTAAATATTTTTATTTACTGAGAGAGAGGGAGAGATTTTAGAGAGAATGGGGGCACCAGGGCATTTTGCCATTGCAAATGAACTCCAGAAGCATGTGCCACTTTATGTGTCTGGCTTTATGTGGGTGCTGGGGAGTTGAATACAGGTCATCAAACTTTACAAGCAAGCACTTTAACCACTGAACCACATCTCCAGTCCCTGTATGTTTTTGTTTGTTCGCTTGCTTTTTTTTTTTGGTTTTTCGAGGTAGGGTCTCACTCTGGTCCAGGCTGACCTGGAATTAACTATGTAGTCTCAGGGTGGCCTCGAACTCTCGGCGATCCTCCTACCTCTGTCTCCCGAGTGCTTGGGATTAAAGGCGTGCGCCACCACGCCCGGCTTCGCTTGCTTTTTTTAAGGTAGGGTCTCACTCTAGCCCTGGCTGACCTGGAATTCACTATGAAGCCTCAGGGTGGCCTCAAACTCAAGGCAATCCTCCTACCTCTGCCTCCTGAGTCCTGGGATTAAAGGTGTCCACCGGCCGGGCGTGGTGGCGCACGCCTTTAATCCCAGCACTCAGGAGGAAGAGGTAGGAGGATCGCCGTGAGTTCAAGGCCACCCTGAGACTACATGGTTAATTCCAGGTCAGCCTGGGCCAGAGTGAGACCCTACCTCGAAAAACAAAAAAAAAAAAAAAAAAAAAAAAAAAGGTGTCCACCACCATGCCCAGCTTGACCTTGAACTCTTGATCTCTCTGACTTTGCCTCCCAAGTTTGAGATTACCAGCTGTGCACCATTTTGCTGAGTTTCCCATCTCCCATCGAGGCCAAAATCATACTGGCATTTCACTGTCCCATCTCCCCAGCATGTGAAATCCTGCAGCTTCTATCTGAGTAACTCACAGGCCTGTGTGTCTTATCTCCCCTAATCAGTCAGCAATTTCTTTTCCACAGAACACTTAGCACAGCACATTTCCTCATAAATAGCTCAGCAAATGTGTTGCCCTTCATCTATCCTCTTTGTTAAATATCCATAAAAAAATATGACATGTTGATCATTTAAAAAACGGAAAACTCCCACATTAAACATATTACCCATTATTTTGTTCAGGAATCTGCCTCTCTCAAGTTCTAGAAATAAAACCTATTTATTTGAGCCAGTACAGTTGAATAGAAATAAAAAGGAGTTACACGTGTAATTTTAAGTTTCCAGTAACCACATGAAAAAAGTAAAACATTCAAGGCCACCCTGAGAGTACATAGTGAATTCCAGGTCAGCCTGAGCTAGAGTGAGACCCTATCTCGAAAAACCAAAAAAGTTTTTTTTTTTTTTTTTTTTTTTTAAAAAAAAAAAGGAAAACAGAGCCGGGAGTGATGGTGCATGCCTTTAATGCCAGCACTTGGGAGGCAGAGGTAGGAGAATGGCCATGAGTTCAAAGCCACCCTGAGATTACACAGTGAATTCCAGGTTAGCCTGGACTAGAGCAAGACCCTACCTTGAAAAACAAACAAACAAAAAAAAAAAAAAAAAAAAAAGGAAAATAGGGCTGGAGAGATGGCTTAGTGGTTAATGCATTTGCCTGCAAAGCCAAAGGACCCAGGTTCAGTTCTCCAGGACCCCTGTAAGACAGATGCACAAAGTGATCCATGCACCTGGAGTTCATTTACAGCAGCTGAAGGCCCTGACAAGCCCATTCTCTCTCTCTTAAGTAAATCAATCAATCAATAAAAATAAATAAATAAATGTAAAACAGGGGCTGGCTGGGGAAGATAGCTCAGTGGTTAAAGACTTGCTTACAAATCGTGATGTCTGATTCTATTACCCAGTATACATATGTAAGGCCAGATGCATAAAGTGGGATATGTCTGGATGAGTTTGTTTGCAGCTGCAAGAAGCCCTAGCCTGCCCATGTACACACATCTCTCTCTCAAATTAATAAATAAAAATAAAAATAATTTTTTTTGACACTTGGGAGGCAGAAGTAGGAGGATCTCCATGAGTTCAAGGCCTGCCTAGGGCCACAGAATGAGTTCCAGGTCAGCCTGGGCTAGAGTGAGATTCTGCTTTAAAAAAAGAAAAGAGTAAAAGAAAATGGGCAAAACATGACGGGCGTGGTGGTGCTCGTCTTTAATCCCAACACTTGGGAGGTAGAGGTAGGACGATCACTGTGAGTTCAAGGCCACCCTGAGACTACATAGTGAATTCTAAGTCAGCCTGGACTAGAGAGACTGTACCTGGAAAAACAAACAACATCAAAAAAACCCACAACAGAGCCGGGCGTGGTGGCACACGCCTTTAATCCCAGCACTTGGGAGGCAGAGGTAGGAGGATCGCAGTGAGTTCGAGGCCACCCTGAGACTACAGAGTGAATTCCAGGTCAGCCTGAGCTAGAGTGAGACCCTACCTCGAAAAACCAAAAAACAAACAAACAAACAAAAAAAAAACCACAACAGCTCTCTCTCTCTGGCTCTCTCTCTCCTCCATCCCTCTCAGGGGCGGGGTCTCTCCTAGCGCCGCCCCTAGTCCCCCAAGCTGCGTGGCGTGGCGTGGGGCGGGACCGCGCCTCCCGCTCTGCTCCTTCTGCGTGGCCCGTCGCGCTCCTGGCTCCGGGTATTGTCTCTTCATCGCGTTCGCAAGAGCATAAGAAAGGTTCCCGTGAAGGCCGGAAGAAACCTGAAAGAGAAGCGATTAATTTGTTTCCTCTGCATCGTTTCCGGATTGTTAGGAAGACACCAAGCTTGCTGAACGGTCTGTTAGGTTCAACTTTGTGGAGATCTTTAGGTGAAGCTGGGGACCTTTGTCACAGGTTCTTGCTGAACTAAAAAGATGTGGCTTGGATTGCTGAAGCTACAGAAGTGTTTCTGCCTCACACCTGGAAAAGAAACAACTTGCGTGACCTGCACCATTTCCTCATGCTCCTCACTGACATTCAAGGTGCGAAAAGTACAGTATTTCACTGCTGGTTTTCCTTATCTACCAAGTCTCACACACGTCTCCTGCAGCCAAGGCTAAGGTAGAACTATTCACGGAAGGTGTGATGATTTATATGATTGTCAACTTGAAGGGACCTTGAGGGATTATCTGTACTTCCTTAGTCTCTGGGGTACCTGTGAAGGATTACCTCAATGGGTGTAATTAAGGTGGGAAGACCCACCTTAACTGTGTATAGCATCATTTCCATGGGCGAGAGTCCTGGATTGCATAGAAAAGAGACTGAGCAGCCGCATTCATTCTCTGCTTCCTCACTGTGGATGAAATGTGACCAGTTTGCCTCAAGTTCCTGTGGCTCTTCCTTCCCTGATATTAAAGACTGTAACCTGGTACTGAAATAAACCTTTCCTCCCTTAAAAAAAACCCCAAAACAAACAAACAACAAAAAAATGGGCATAATAACATTTTATTTTTTATTTTTATTTTTTGGGGGGAGGTTCTTTCTTTTTTAAAAACTTTTTATTTATTTAGAAGAAAGGGGGAGGGAGAGAAAGAGAAAGAATGGGTGTGCCAGGCCTCTATGCATCTGGCTTACTTGGGTACTGGGGAATCAAACCCAGGCAGTCAGGATTTGAATTTTTGGTTTTGAGATAGGGTTTCATGCTAGTCCAGGAAGGCCTCAAACTCAAGGTGCTCCTCCTACCGCAGTTTGCTGAGTAGAGTGCTGGGATCAAGGCCACACCTGGCTTGATTTGTTTTATGAAGCTGGGTCTTACTATGCAGCTAGGCTGCCTCAAACTCCTTTTTCTCCTTTCTCTACCTCCTAGTGCTGGGATTACTGGCATGAACCACCATGCTTAGCCTGCAAAAATTAATTTTAATAAACTTTACTGCACTTATGAGGCAGAGAAGGCAAGAGAAGCCCTGTATATTCCAGACCAACCTGGAACAGAGGGAAACTTTGTTTCAAAACATGAAATAGTCGGGTGTGGTGGCGCATGCCTTCAATCCCAGCACTCGGGAGGCAGAGGTAGGAGGATTGCCATGAGTTCAAGGCTACCCTGAGACTATGTAGTGAATTCCAGGTCAGCCTCTGCTAAAGTGAGATCCTACCTCAAAAAACCAAAAAAGAAAAAGAAAAACAAAAAAGAAAAATAGTAAAATTTCCTTATGTTTAAATTAGACTGAGTCAGAGTTACTTTTTGGTAGCATCCAAGAACACTCCATAAAACATAACCAAGGAAGTAAAGGATCTCTACAGCAAAAACTTTAATTACTCAAGAGAGAGCTAGAGAGATGGCTTAGTGGTTAAGGTGGTTACCTGCAAAGCCAAAGGACCCATGTTTGATTCCCTAGGACCCATGTAAGCCAGATGCACAAAGTGGCACATGCAGCTGAAGTTTGTTTGCAGCAGAGGCTCTGGTGTGCCCATTCTCTCTCTCTCAAATAAATGAATAACTTAAAAAGACATTCAAGAGAAAGTTGAAGAAAACACTAGGAAATGGAAAGATATTCCATGTTTATAGACTGGAAGAATCAATATTGTGAAAATGTCTATCTTACCAAAAGGAATATACAGATTTAATGCAGTCTCCATCAAAATTCCCATGGCATGCACCACTGATACAGGAAAAAAAAGTCCTAAAATCAATTTGGAAGCACAAAATACCTCTGATAGCCAAAGCCATTCTGAAAAACAAAAATAAGGCTGGTTGTATCACCATACCTGATTTTAAGACATATATACATAGATACATAATAGCAAAAACAGCACAGTACTGGCACAAAAACAGATATGTAGACCAATAGAACAGAATAGAAGATGTAAACCCAGGCATTTACAACCATCTGATATATATATATATATATTTTTTTTTTGTTTGTTTGTTTGTTTTTTTCCAGGTAGGGTCTTGCTCTAGCCCAGACTGACCTGGATCTCACTCTGTAGTCCCAGGCTGGCCTCAAACTCACAGCAATCCTTCTACCTAGGCCTCCCAAGTGCTGGGATTAAAGGTGTGCCCTTACCATGCCTTAAAAAAGTTTTATTTATTTATCTGACTTATTTATTTGAGAGAGAGAGAGGATGAGTGCGGTAGGGCCTTCAGCTGCTATGAATGAACTCCAGATGCATGTGCCCCTCTTCTGGTGCATGTGCAACATTGCATGCTTGTGTCACTGTGCATCTGACTACTTGGGACCTGGAGATTCAAACATGAGTTCTTAGGCTTCATAGCAAGTGCCTTAACCACTAAACCAACTCTCCAGCCTGAAAGTTTTATTTTATTATTTGCTTATTTTAAAAAAGATTTTATTATTTATTAGAGAGAGAGAGAGAGAGAGAGAGAGAGAGAGAATGTGCACTCCAGGGCCTCTAGCCACTGCAAACAAACTCCAGACACATGTACCACCTTGTGCAACTGGGGCCTAGAGAATTGAACCAGGGTCCTTAGGCTTTACAGGTAAGTGCCTTAACCATTATACTATCTCTCCAGCCCTATTTATTTATTTATTATTTTTCAAGGTAGGGTTTCACTCTAGCCCAGGCTGACCAGGAATTTACTATGTAGTTTCAGGGTAGTCTTGAACTCATGGTGATCCTCCTACCTTGGCCTCCCAAGTGCTACCAGGCCAGGGTAAGTTTTATTTTTTTTTAAACTTATTTATGCCAGGTGTGGTGGCGCACGCCTTTAATCCCAGCACTCAGGAGGCGGAGGTAGAAGATCGATCGCCATGAGTTTGAGGCTACCCTGAGAATACATAGTGAATTCCAGGTCAGCCTGGGGTGCAGTGAAACCCTATCTCAAGAAACCCAAAATAAAACAAACAACCAAAAAAAAAACCCAACCAACCAACCAAACAAACAAAAAAAAACTTATTTATTATTTATTTACAAAGAGAGAGAAAAAATGGGTTCTCCGGGGCCTCTAGCCACTAGCAAATGAACTCCAGATGCATGCACCACTTTGTGCATCTGGCTTTATGTGGGTCTTGGGGAATTGAACCTGGGTCCTTTGGCTTTGCAGACAAGTCCATTAACTGTTCAGCCATCTCTCCAGTCCATATTTCTGTTTTTTTTTTTGTAGTATTTTATTTATTTGAGAGAGAGAAAGAAAGAAAGAACAGAGAGAATGGACACACCAGGGTCTCTAGCCACTACAAATGAACTCCAGATGAATGCGCCACTTTGTGATCTCACTTTATCTAGGTACTAAGGGAATCAAACCTGGTTCTTAGTTTTTGCAGGCAAGAGCCTTAACCACTGAGCCATCTTTCCAGGCCCATATGTGTATGTGTATATATATATATATTTTTTTTTTTTTTGTTGTTGTTGTTGTTGTTGTTTTTGTTTTTGTTTTTCAAGGAAGGGTCTCACTCTAGCCCAGGCTGACCTGGAATTCACTCTGTATTCTCAGACTGGCCTCGAACTCACTGTGATCCTCCTACCTGTCTCCCAAGTGCTGGGATTAAAGGCATGTGCCACCATGCCTGGCTTAATTTTTTTTTTGAGGTAGGTTCTAGCTTTAGCCCAGGAATTCACAGTGGAATTCACTATGTAGTTTCACGCTAGTCACAAACTCACAGTGATTCTCCTACCTCTGCCTCCCAAGTTCTGGGATTAAAGGTGTGTGCCACCCCAGCCGGGCTCCCGGCTGATTTATTTTATGTGATTCCTCATGGTGATCCTCCTACCTCTGCCATATGCTGGTATTAAAGGCATGCATCAGTATGCCTGGAAAGTCTAACTCTTATAGTGATAAAATGACACCTTGTCAACTTTAAGTAAATAATAACTGAGTGTGATGATTCATTCCTATAATCCCAGCACTGGGGAGGCAAAGGTAGAAGTTTGATGCCAACAGGTCTATCTACATAGATCCAAACCAGCCAGGCCTAGCTAGAACCTGTCTCAAAACACACACATTCTAGCCTGATCTACATGGTGAGACCTTGTCTTGAGAAGAAAGAAAAAGTAAGTCTTAAGTGACAAAATTATTTTGGCCATATGGTAGTTTGAATGTATAAACTCAGATGTTTTATTAAAGCTTTCCAATCCCCCCAAAAAATTTAAAAAAAGGGCCGGGCGTGGTGGTGCACGCCTTTAATGTAGATCAGGTTAGCCTTGAACTGGCAGCAATCCTCCTGCTTCATTTTTCCAAGTGTTGGGATTAAAGGTTGGAGCTATCAAGGTTGTTTATAATTTATTTTGAGTGTGTGTGTTATTATTTACTTAAATTCCAGTCTTTGAAAACTTCCCAGCCTGAGCCAGAGTGAGATCCTACCTGGAAAAACAAAAACAAAAACAAAAACAAAAAAAACAAAAACTTCCATGCAAAACATCATTATACACCCAGCAATCAAATCCTGTGGGAATGGATTTGCCAACTGACCTGTAAATCAGGTTTATGAAAGGAATGAGACAGATACTGAGGTCAGCAGCTACTTTTAGTTATAATGTCTTTCTGTAGCTTTCAGTTCATTAAGAAGTCAGATGTGCCGGGTGTGGTGGCGCACGCCTTTAATCCCAGCACTTGGGAGGCAGAGGTAGGAGGATCGCCATGAGTTCGAGGCCACCCTGAGACTCCATAGTGAATTCCAGGTCAGCCTGAGCCAGAGTGAGACCCTACCTCGAAAAATCCAAAAAAAAAAAAAAAAAAAAAGAAGTCAGATGTTTGGGCTGGAGAGATGGCTTAGTAGTTAAGGCACTTGCCTACAAAGCTGAAGGACCCAGGTTCAATTCCCCAGGACCCATGTAAACCAGATGCACCAGGTGGCACATGCATGTGGAGTTTATTTGCTGCAGCTGGATGCCCTGGGGTTCCCATTCTCTCCTACTCCCTCTGTCTCTTTCTCTGTTTATTCTCTCTTCCTTTCTCTCTTTCTCTCTCTATGTACAAATAAATAAATAAAATATTTTTTTTTAAAAAAAGAAAAATATCCATGTAGCATTTCAATGTGAAGGCAGAACCAGCATGGTGATCAGTATGGCAGCATAAATGCATAATCCTAGCACTCAAGAGGTGTAGTGGGTAAGAGGATCATCCTTGGCTATGGAGTTCAAGACTAACCTGAGCTAAATGAGACCCTGCCTCAAAAATCAAAATAAAGAAAGGTGGAGGGAGGGCTAATCAAAAATCTAAGAGGACATAAATAAGTCATATGGAAAACTACTTTTCTGGACAATGGAACACTCAGAAGTCATAGATTGTTACTAGAAAATTTTCAGTGCCAGAGATGGGATACCTTTCAGTGAGTTGTTGGCTAGGGAGGTCACAGATACCCCCAAAACATTGTAGGCCATTGTCAAGGCCCTTGGTTTCCCACCAGGAATGATGGTAAGACCCTATTGCTGAAGTCTCCACACACTTGGGCTGCAAGGTCACTGAGAAATCCTGCTGGAGCTGAGCTGAAAGCCTCCTCCATGTGGACCAGCTGACAGAAAGTTGGAAAAAGCTACGCTGCATGCAGTTCAATGGGACAGAGAAATCACCAGTGAAGATACTCAACAGTGAACACTGCAAACCTTAAATTTGGCCAGCCAGGCCAAATGAGCCAACAGGTGCAATAGTGGCATGTCTGTTATGGGGGAAACCATCTGCTCTCTAATTGGACTGGAGGCCCGCTCCATGGGAGGGAACACATCCCTGATACTGAAAACCTAGACAGGGTAGTCATGAGCCTTAGGGGTGTAATATCTACTGGTTTCTCGCTAAATGTATATACTATGCTCGCCAAACTGCCCAGTAAGCACTTCTCTTAATGTCCACACCCGTATATTAATGCTACTCTCACTTTTGTTTAGAGAAGCGTCTCTTTTCAGATGGTGGCAACTTTGGGATGACTGAGAAGGTACCATGGTGCTGAGAAGAAGGGACAGAGGAGTGCTCAGCACTGAAACATCTCAAACCCACCTTCCAAGGCTCAGGGTCCATTGCAGAAGGGGGGGGGGGCGAAGAATGTAAGAGCCAAAGGAAGGGTAGGACTCCTTACAACGTGCTCCTCCAGACACAAAATGGCCTGGATATCCATGACCTCACAGTGCCTGACACTACCTACACAAGACCATCATAATAGGAAGAAAAGATCATGACATCAAACTGAAAAGAGAGACTGATTGAGAGGGGAAGGGGATATGAAGGACAGTGAAGTTTCAAAGGGGAAAGTTGGGAAGGGAGGGAAGTACCATGGGATATTGTCTACAATTAAAGAAATTGTCAATTTAAAAAATGTAAAAAAAATTATTTATTTATTTATTTATTTATTTATTTATTTTTTTGGTTTTTTGAGGTAGGGTCTCACTCCAGCCCAGGCTGACCTGGAATTAACTATGTAGTCTCAGGGTGGCCTCGAACTCATGGCAATCCTCCTACCTCTGCCTCCCGAGTGCTGGGATTAAAGGCGTGTGCCACCACCCCCAGCTAAAAAATTTTTTTAAAAAAATCAAAATAAAGGGCTGGAGAGATGGCTTAGTGGTTAAGGCACTTGCCTCTGAAGCCTAAGGACCCAAATTCATCTCCCCCGTTCCCAAGTAAGCCAAATGCAGAAAGGTGAGGCAGGCACAAGGTTTCACATGCCCACTAGGTGGCGCAAGTGTCTGGAGTTTGATTTCAGTGGCTGAGGCCCTGGCACACTAATTCTCTCTCTGTCTCTCTTTCACACTCTCTAAAAAAAAAAAAAATCAAAGTAAAGCTGGATGTGGTGGCTCACACCCTTAGTCCCAGCCTCGGGAGGCAGAACACAGGTAGGAGGAACACTGTGAGTTCGAGGCCAGACTGAGACTACATAGTGAATTCCAGGTTAGCCTGGGCTATAGCAAGACCTTACCTCCAAAACCAAAAATAAATAACAAATTTGAAAGCAGGCAAAACACTAGGAAATGACATAGTTCCTCACAATAAAAGCATGTTACTATCTCACATAAATAGACAAGGCAAATTCCTTCTTTTGGCTAAAAAATAAATTACCTTACTCAAAAATATAAATTCAGATATAGATCATAAAGCCTTTTTAAATGTCACAGCCTTCAAAAGCAGCTGTAAGCCATAAAACCAAAGATAAGTTTTTCCTGTAAAAGGAAGATGCAGGAAATGCTTTTACAATTTCACTGGACAGAAAGCTGTGAATCCAAGCAATCGTGAGAAGATAGGAAATGCAATGACTTGCCTGCCCTCTCTTCTCACAGGCCTTGAGGAAGAACACTAGTAATTTTCCAAGTGCCTGTTTACTTCCACTTCATCTTGATGCTGGGGGAGGAGGAAACTTGAAAGTTCCACATCACTGTCAGCCTGCTATTGTAAGTGAGAAGCCATGATTACACAGTTGAACTAAAGAAGGATTTAAGCCAGGTGGGGTGGTGCACACCTTTAGTCCCAGCACTCAGGAGGCTCAGGTAGAAAGATGACTATGAGTTTGAGTCCAGTCTGGGACTACAGAGTCAGTTTCAGGTCAGTTAGGCTACTCTGAGAACCTGCCTTGAAAACAACGCCCCCCATCCCCCGCAAATATTTAAGATCTCCATCTCTCCAAGTGCACATTCTCAGATTATGATAGCGTAGACTTTAGGGGGAAACATTCTTAAGTACACACATGAATACATATACATATGCAGTATCAAATCTTTAAGCGCCCACTGACAGAACCACTGAAATACGCTGATATTTTCTAGTGTTGACACCTATTGGGATCATGTATGACATCGGGACTGTACTTGCCTCAGTGTTCTAGAAATAACTCTTGTTTTGAGACTTTTACTATTTCACTGGACAATCTGAAGCATGAATTTCCCTGAAAGCTAGGTTGAGATTGAATCTTGACAGCATAGTCAGGTCTTTGAAATGTTCAAGAAATGTTTTGTGCAGGTGGTGGAGTGTAGGTCAATGGTAAAACACTTGCCTAGCATACACAAGGCCCCAGGTTCAATCCTCAGAACAACAGAGTGCAACTTGAAAGGTCTCTCAAATTGAAACTATTCAAACATTTTGTTGAACAACAATATTGTTTTATTCTACTTTTGTTAACAATTCCCCAGTGTACACACAGTACAAAGTGGTACATTTATCTGGAGTTTGTTTGCAGTGGCAAGAGGCCTATTCTCTCTCTCTCTCATGTAAATAAATTATATTTTTTGTATATAGGAATATTGTAGGCTTAGGGGTTAAGGCACTTGTCAGCAAAGTCAAAGGACCCAGGTTCAATTCCCCAGTGCCCACATAAAGCCAGATGCACAAGGTGGCACATTCATTTGGAGTTCGTTTGTAGCGGTTGGAGGCCCTGTTGAGCTATTCAAGTCCACCCTATTCTATATACCAAGTTCTAAGCCAACCATGACTACAAAATGAAACCTTATCTCAAAAAAAAAAAAAAAAAAAAAAAGACAAAAAACCAACAAAAAATTAGCCAGACCTGGTGGCACATGCCTTTAATCCCAGCACTTGGGAGGCAGAGATAGGAGAATCATCATGAGTTTGAGGCCACCTTGAGAATACAGAGTGAATTCCAGATCAGCCTGAGCTACAGCGAGACCCTACCTCAAAAACCAAACCAAACCAAACCAAACCAAACCAAACCAAACCAAAACAAAACAAAACAAAACAAAACAGGGCTTACGAATCACGTGGGCAGCAAATTTCCTTCAGGAAAGCTGGTCTAGAAACAAATATAGTGGGAAGCCCACCTCAGCATGTAGGTTGGCACAGCGGTCTCTGACTATTGCCCTTTGTTCCTTTGGCCACTGGCTACCCTTCATAGCCCGTTTGGCCATTTGGCCTATCTAGCCAAATTTGAGGTTTCCAATGTTCGCTGTTTTCACCACTGATGACTTCTGTCTCCCATAGAGCTGCATGCAGTGCATCATTTTCCAGCTTTCATTTGGCTCATCTACAGGGAGAAGGTTTTCTGCTCAGCACTCGGGAGGCAGAGGTAGGAGGATTGCCATGAGTTCAAGGCCACCCTGAGACTACATAGTTAATTCCAGGTCAGCCTTAGCTAGAGTGAGACCCTACCTCAAAAACCAAAAACCAAACCAATACAAAACAAAAAACACACACAAAAAAAGTAGGCTTTCATAAGTCTTATTCAGAATATCTTGAAATTTGATTGACCCTCCCCCCACCCTTCTTTTACACAATCTTTTCCCCTGGCCTCACTTAGGCCTTTCCCCTTCCTGTAATCGGTTCTTCTACTTACATATATACAATACTATCTCCTTAAGTCCTTCCCTCTCCTCCTTCCCTTATAGTCTTTTTCTAGCTTATTGGCCACTGCTACCAATTTTTGGTTCCAGCTCACACACAAGCCTATGCATTTGTAGCTAGGATCCACATATGATTTATTTATCTATTTGAGAGAGGGAAAGAGGAAGAGAGAGAGAGGGAGAGAATGGACATGCCAGGGCTTCCAGCCACTGCAAACAAACTCCAGATGCATGTGTATCTGGCTTACATGGGTCTTGGGGAATAGAACTGAGGTCCTTTGGCAAGTGCCTTAACTGCTAAGCCATCTCTCCAGCCTAGGATCCACGTGTGAGAGAGAACATATGATGTTTGGCTTTCTGGGCCTGAGTTCCTTCCTTTGTTTTCTTTAAAAAATTTTTTTTGGGGGGGCTGGAGAGATGGCTTAACTGTTAAGGCACATACCTGTGAAGCCTAAGGACCCTGGTTCCATTCTCCAGGTCCCACCTAAGACAGATGCACATGGTGGCACATGCATCTCGAGTTCATTTGCCCATTCTTACTCTCTCTCTCCCCCTTTCTCTGTCTCTAACAAATAAATAAATAAAATAAAATCTTTAAAAATTTTTTTTGTTTATTTATTTGAGGCAGAGAGAGGGGGTGGGGAGAGAGAGAATGGGCATGCCAGGGCCTCCAGCCACTGCAAATGAACTCCAGATGCATGCACCACTTTGTGCATCTGGCGTACGTGGTTCCTGGGGAATCAAGCCTCGAGCTGGGGTCCTTAGGCTTCACAGGCAAGCACTTACCCACTAAGCCATCTCTCCAGCCCTCCTTCCTTTCTTTTTAAAAAATACTTTTAGGGGCTGCATCCTGAGAACCCAAACTCTGGGTGTACCCTGGTGTGTACCAGCTTTTCTTCTTCTTTTCTTTCTTTTTTACCCAATAAAACTTTGTCTTACATTCTGTGAGCTGATGGTCTTGCTTGTGTGACACTGGACCCCATAACATTTTGGGGCTTGCCCTGGATCCACATTTCAAGACCTCCCTCCCCGACTCTCTCTGGGGCGACCAAACCCTAATCTCAGCCCAAGAACCAAATCTCCATCTGTCTGCATGTTCCTGGTTTTGGAGTTGGTAGCAAGCTGTTGACGTGGAATTTTTTTGCCTAGGACTGCCATCCCCCTCCTTTATTGGGTAAGAAACCTCTGGAGGTGCTTTTTTCCATTCTTCTTTTTGTTTTTCATTTTTTCCTGGTTTTTCTGGTTTTGCACACTTTTCTGGGTCCAAGAGGGAAGCTGGATGCAACATTATTCCCCTGGGTGAGGGATCTAGGGGCCGGCCTCGACCCTCTCTGGCTCCGTTCAGAGATCTTTTTTTTTTTTTTAATTATTATTTTTTATTGACAACTTTTATACTTACATACAAAAAACCCCACCTGATATTTCCCTCCCCTCCCACCATTCCACTTTAGAACTCCAGTCTCCATCATATCCCCTCCCTCTCTCCATTAGTCTCTCTTTTAATTTGACATCATCATCTTTTTCTTCTATTTTGAGGGTCTTGCGGAGGTATTGCTAGGCACTGCAAGGTCATGGATATCGAGGCCAATTTCTGTCTGGGCAGTTGTATTGTAAGAGGTCATACCCTTCCTTTGGCTCTTCCATTCTATCTGCCCTCTCTTCCGCAATAGTCCCTGAGCATTGGAGGGTGTGACAGAGGTGTTTCAGTGCTGGACACTCCTCCATCCCTTCTTCTCAGCACTATGGTGCCTTTTGGGTCATCCCAGTGGTCATCGCCATCTAAAAAGAGAAGCTTCTCTAACCAGAAGTGAGAGTAGCATTAATATGTGAATATGAACATTAAGTGTAGTGCTTTCAAGGCAGCTTGGTGGGAATAATATATACATTTAGTCAGACAAGAGCAGGCTTATACCCCTAAGGCTCATGACCTCACCTACCATAGACTTTTACTTAGGTTTTTCAGTACCAGGTATGTATTCCCTCCCATAGAGAGGGCCTTCAGTCCAATTATGGAGCAGTTGGTTACCCCAAGAGTAGACATGCCACTATTGCACCCATTCAGTCATTGGGCCTGTCTGGCCAAGCTTGAATATTCAGCGTCCACTGTTTTCACTGTTGATGGCTTCTGTCTCCCCATACGCTGCATGCAGTGCAGCTTTTTCCAGCTTTCAGCTGGTCTACAGGGAGAAGGTTTTCTGCTCCACACCAGTTTGCTTTCTCAGTGATCTTGCCTCTCAGGCAAGAGATGTCTTCAGCAATAGGGTCTTACTATCTGTTTCTTAAGGGAAACCAAGGGCTTTGGCAAAAGCCTTTAATGTTTTGGAGGCTACCAGGACGTCCTTGGCCAACAACTCACTGGAAGGTATCCCATCCCAGGTACTGAAAATTTTCTAGTAACAGTCTACAACTTCTAGACGTGCCCTTATTAAAAAAAGTAATTTTACATATGTCTTATTCACAATATCTTGAGTTTAGATTGACCCTCCCCCTGCCCTTCTTTTACACATTCTCTTCTCATGGCCTCACTTAGGCCATTCCCCTCCCTGTAATCTGTTCTTCTACTTACATATGTGCAATACCATACACTTAAGTCCTTCCCTTTCCTCCCTCCCTTATAGCCTTTTACCAGCTTACTGGTTTCTGGTACCTATTTTTGGTTCCAGTTCACACACAAGTCTATACATTGGTAGCTAGGATCCACATATGAGAGAGAACATGTGACGTTTGGCTTTCTGAGCCTGGGTTACCTCACTTAGTATAATCCTTTCCAGATCCATCCATTTCCCTGCAAATTTAATAATTTCATTTTTCTTTACCGCTGAATAGAACACCATTGTGTAAATGTACCACATCTTTATTATCCACTCATCTGTGGAGGGACATCTAGGCTGCTTCCATTTCCTAGCTATTGTGAATAGAGCAGCAATAAACATGGTTTTGCAAGTATCTCTAAGGTAGTGAGAAGAGTCCTCTGGATATATGCCTAGGAGTGCTATAGCTGGATCATATGGAAAATCTATTTCTAGCTGTCTCAAGAACCTCCACACTGATTTCCACAATGGCTGGACCAGATTACATTCCCACCAACAGTGTAGAAGTGTTCCTCTTTTTCCACATCCACGCCAACACTTATTGTCATTTGTTTTCTTGATGGTAGTCATTCTGACAGGAGTGAAATGGAATCTCAAAGTGGTTTTAATTTGCATTTCCCTGATGGCTAAGGATGTGGAACACTTTTTTAGATGTTTATATGCCTTCTGTATTTCATCTTCCGCGACTTCTCTATCTTGAATGGAGGTCTGTTCTGGTTTGGTAGCTGCATCTGTTTCTGGTTCAGTTTTGGTTTGGCAGCCATGTGGCAGTGTCAGGAAAGTCGGAATTGCTAGCATATTTGTATCTGGTGTTGTGTTCATGTGTCTTGTTCTTGTCTTTGAAGATATGGGTCAAAATCAGTCTATTGAAAAATCTCCTTTAAAACCTGTTTAAGCCGGGCGTGGTGGCGCATGCCTTTAATCCCAGCACTCTGGAGGTAGAGGTAGGAGGATCACCGAGAGTTTGAGGCCACCCTGAGACTACATAGTTAATTCCAGGTCAGCCTGGACCAGAGTGAGACCCTACCTCAAAAAACAAAAAACAAAAAAAACCCCAAAAAACAAAAAAACTGGTCTAAAAAAGCACTTCAAAGATCTTAAAAATAAATAAATAAACAATAAAATGAGCTAGGCTTATTATCCTAGCTACTTGGAAAGCAGAGACAGGAGGACTCCAACTCAAGGTTCCAATGTAATAGCCTAACTCCACATTTGAAACCATGTGACTTATTTATTTATTTATTTATTTATTTTTGGAGAGAGACACAGAGATAGATAGATAGATAGATAGATAGATAGATAGATAGATAGATAGATAGAGAGGGAGAGGGAGACAGAGATGGGCGAGCCAGCAGTCTCTCAGCTGCTGTGAAGGAAATCCAGATGCGTGCGCCCCCTTGTGGGCAAGTGCAGCACTGGGCCCTTGTGTCACTTTGCCTCTGGCTAAATGTGGGACCTGGAGATTGGAACCAGCATTCTTAGGCTTAGCAGGCAGGTGCCTTAACCTCTAAGCCCTCTCTCCAGCCCCCATGTGACTTTTAAATTGCAAAATAAGTACATAATTTTAATTTGAACTGTGCCTGATATTTCCTCTTTTGTTTGGGCTTTAAACAAATAAGACATTGTTTATAGACACCTTTTGGTTTCTTTATTAATCCACATAGTCCAACAGATCTTTCCTAAAGGTTTTGTTGGCATTTGATTTATTTCAAGGTTTTTTGGTTGTTTTCTTTAAAAGTCAGATTTAAAGCCAGGTGTGGTGGCGCACGCCTTTAGTCTCAGAACTTGGGAGGCAGAGGTAGGAGGATTGCCAAGAGTTCAAGGCCACCCTGAGAATACAGTGTAAATTCCAGGTCAGCCTGAGCTAGAGTGAAACCTGCCTCAAAAAAACAACAACAAAAAAAAGAGTCAGATTTAACTAAAGCCTATGGTGAGCTGAAATTTTATGTAAACAAAGCCATACTTCATTGCATTATCTCATAAATATAATTACTGAGTTTATGTTCTAGGTCAACTTCAACTTACATGGAGGATTATTATTATTTTAAAAATATATTCAAGCTCACTCAAATATTTCTGGCAAGTGTTGTAGTTTGAATGGATGTCCCCCAATATATTCAGGATTTTTAAAAAAATATTTTATTATTTATTTATTTATTTGAGAGAGAGAGAGAGAGAGAGAGAGAGAGACAGAGATAGATACAGAAATAGGTAGGTAGAGAGAGAGAGGGAGAGAATGGGTGCACCAGGGCCTCCAGCCACTGCAAACAAACTCCAGAAGCATGCACCCCCTTGTGCATCTGGCTTACGTGGGTCTTGGAGAATCGAGCCTCAAACCAGGGTCCTTAGGCTCCACAAGCAAGTGTTTAACCACTAAGCCATCTCTCCAGCCCAAGGATTATTTTTATTTTATTTGATTTTATTTGGTTTCTGTGAGGTAGGGTCTCACTCTGGTCCAGGCTGACCTGAAATTCACTATGTATTCTCAGGGTGGCCTCAAACTCTTGGCAATTACATAGAGGATTATTAAAAACAACAAAATTCCCTCTGAGGTGGAGGCTCATAATTTGCCAGGTATTTAAAAAGATTGTAATGTCCTGTTACTTAAAAAGTGGAGGCAACTGGCCTGAGTTCTAGGCCAGCCTGCCTCAAGATAGAAACAAAAATTTGCCTTAAAAATTTTGCCTTAGTTACTCCTAATAAAAGCATTTCCAAATGTGTTAGAGGTATTGCTAAAGATTATCCCCAAAATGGTTGTCACATTCTGCCTGCTGTATTCATAGAAAGTGTATTTCATGGAGTTCATTAATTGGAGCTATCTCAAATCAATGGATTATATAAAATCTGAAGGTATATATACTGGTATTGTAAAGCAAGTCTGGTTGTCAGGTAGAGACTTTTGGTGACCTAAATACTAAGGAAGGCTTTTTCTCTACAAATTTCCAATAGTAAAATGGTTAACTCTTTGGAGCCAGACTACTTGCTTCTTTGTCAGTGGGTGATAAGATTAATCGATTTGGTGTAGTTTTTCTTAATAGTCTTAATAAGAAAGATGGTTAATTATGGGTTGAGATGAGGAACTGGGAAGGTATTTTTCAGTGTTGGACATAGACTTGTTAAAAGTTCTTTTTGAATGGAACTTAGATCAGAATGTTAAATTATGTGGATGAAGATGTGTGTATGTAGTAAGGATGTAAGAGATCTAAAAAGACCAAATTTTGCCTAAATTAATTAATTCTGTTCCTTTTAGAAGGAATAGAAAGCTAATTTTCAGGCTAAACCTAAACACCATGCCAGAAGTTAAAGATTTTTCAACTGTTTACATACTTTTAAGAATGTTCTAAAAGTTTTATATAGGCATATAGACCTAATGTAAATTCAGCATACATTAAGCAAAAAAATTATAGGGACATACTATAAGAACATATACTCCACTAAGTTTGAAAATCTGAAAGAAATGGATGATTTCCTTGATTTATATGACCTACCTAAATTAAATCAAGATGAGATTAACCACTTAAATAGATCTATAACAAGTATGGAGATCTAAGCAGTTATAAAAAATCTCCCAACTAAAAAAAGTGCAGGCCCAGATGGGTTCACGGATCAATTTTACCAGACCTTCATGGAAGAACTAACACCAAAACTTCTTAAACTTTTCCATAAAATAGAAGAGGAAGGAATCCTACCAAACTCCTTCTATGAAGCCAACATCACCCTGATATCAAAGATAGAACAAAAAAGGAAAATTACAGACCAATCTCCCTCATGAACATAGATGCAAAAATTCTCGACAAAACATTGGCAAACAGAATACAAGAATATATCATAAAGATCATTCACCCAGACTGAGAAGGCTTTATCCCAAAGATGAAGGGATGGTTCAACATACACAAATCGATAAATGTAAAACATTATATAAATGGACTGGAGGACAAAAATCACATGACCATCTCATTAGAGGCAGAAAAAGCACTGGACAAAATCCAACATCCCTTCATGATAAAAGTCCTACAGAGACTTGGAATAGAAGGAACATATCTCAACATAATAAAAGCTATTTATGACAAACCCACAGCCAACATAATACTAAATAGAGGAAAAACTTGAAGCTTTTCCACTAAAATCAGGCAGAAGACAAGGGTGTCCACTGTCCCCACTTTTATTTAATATAGTACTGGAAGTCTTAGCCACAGCAATAAGGCAAGAAACACACATAAAAAGGATACAAATTGGAAAGGGTCAAGTTATCATTATTTGCAGATGATATGACTCTATACATAAAGGACCCTAAAGACTCTAGCAGCAGACTGTTAGAGCTGATAAACACCTATAGCCATGTAGCAGGATACAAAATAAACACACAGAAATCAGTAGCCTTCCTATATGCTAACAACAAACACACAAGAGGATGAAATCAGAGAATCACCCCCATTCACAATAGCATCCAAAAAAAAAAAAAAAAAACCTTGGGATAAACCTAACCAGAAAGGGAAGGATCTCTTCAAGGAGAACTTTAAAACACTCAAGCGTGACATTGCAGAAGACACCAGGAAATGGAAAGACAGTCCTTGTTCTTGGACTGGAAGAATCAATATTGTGAAAATGGCAATCATACCAAAAACAATCTCCTCGTCAAAATTCCAATGGCATTCTTCATGGAAATAGAAAAACAATCCAAAAATTCATTTGGAAGCACAAAAAAACCTCGAATATCTAAAAGAATTTTGAGTAACAAAAATAAGGTTGGAGGTATCACCATATCTGATTTTAACTGGTATAACAGAGACATGGTAACAAAAACAGCATGGTACTGCCACAAAACAGACATGTAAATCAAATTATGGGAAAACATTGAGTATAGAGGACTGATATAACTCCCTTGGGGACATCCTCCCCTGGGACAAGTGAGGAACTAGTCTCCCACTGTAGCTATAGCCACCAGAGAAAGGCAAAACTTGACAAAAATACTCATTGGAGAAAAGACAGCCTCTTCATGGTGCTGGGAAAATTAGATATGTATCTGTAGAAGGATGATAATAGATCCTTATCTCTCTCCATGCACATGAATTAAGTCCAAATGGATCAAAGACCTTAATATCAGACCTGAAACTCTGAAACTGCTAGAGGAAAAAGTAGGGGAAACCCTTCAACATATTGGTCTTGGCAAAGACTTTCTGAATATAACCCCAATTGCTCAAGAAATAAAACCACCAATCAACTGATGGGACCTCATGAAATTACAAGCATTTGTACAGCTAAGGACACTGAACAGAAGCAAAAAAGCCTCAGGCAAAAACAATAAAGAATGGGAGAAAACCTTTTGCCAAAAAAGCTTGATACAAATGGTTACATCTGATAGAGGATTAATATCTAGGATATACAAAGAACTCAAGACATTAAATAATAAGAAATTAAACAACCTGATTAAAGAATGGGCTATGGAACTACATAGAGAGTTCCCAGAAGAAATACAGATGGCATATAAACATCTAAAAAATGTTCTACATCCCTAGTCACCAGGGAAATGCAGATTAAAACTTCGTTGAGATTTCCATCTCACTCCTGTCAGATTGGCCACCATCATGAAAACAAATGACCATAAATGCTGGCAAGGATGTGGAAAAAGAGGAACCCTTCTACACTCTTGGTGGGAATGCAATCTGGTCCAGCCATTGTGGAAATCAGCGTGGAGTGTTCCTGAGACAGCAATAAATGGTTTAGATCTTTGTCCATATGACCAGAGGCCCCCAGGCTGAGTACCTAAAAGGTCCTAGGCATATAACCCCCAAAAGCTGTTATTGGACTGATTAAAATTTTCGTCTCACTACCTTAGAGATTGTTAATCTTGTGGTTCAAAAGCAATTGTTCTGTGCTCCTTTATCCTACAATGGGACCTACTGTATGGTAAAAGGTTAAAAATCATATTGCATAATAATCACAGATTTACTTTAGAAAATATCTGTTATTTCAATAGCTTTGTCTTTTGGAATGGAACCTGCAAAAGGATTTTTTGAGATGTCCCTCAACTGATGAGTAGATAATGATTACAGCTGTGGCACATTTACACAATGGAGTTCTACTCAGCTGTTCTAAAGAAAAAAGTAAAAAAGAAAAAACTTTAACTGTGAGTAAAAAATGGCTGTGCCTGAGTCAGGCGAGCAAAACTCAGACTGGAGCAAAGCCGGGCCTGTGGTGAGACCCTCCCTAACAATGACTGTAAAACATATAGCTCTGTAAACGCTAATCCCAGCACTAATCATTCTAGGCATGTTGGCCAGGCAGAACCGGTTCAGGAGGATGGGTACCAACGTGAGTTCGAAACCACCCTGAGACTCCATAGTTAATTCCAGGTCAAACCTGGACTTGCAGAGTGAAACCCTGCCTCGAGAAAAAAGGTACTGAAAATCTGTGGGTGAAAAAAAAAAAAAAAAAAAGGCCTCCCCTCCTGTTTGTATAAAAGCCAGTAGATGTGAGAAAGGGTATATAAAGCCAATGAGAAGCCATCTTATGGACTCAAAAGGGAGGGGGCTGCAGGCGATTTAATAGGATGGTGTTGTATATATCTAAGTAGAAGAACAGATAAAACAACAAAAATCAAACTAACATCCAATATTTAAAGTTTCAAACTCCCAGTTTATCTTCTTTAGTCAGTTCATCCTCATAACTATTAACAAAAACTTTTATTGCCCTTACCATAAGACTTTTTTTGGTTTTTAGTAACAAAAAAAGCATGGTACTGCCACAAAACAGACATGGGAACAGTAGGGTCTCACTCAAGTAGCTATAGCCACCTGTTCAGGCTGACCTGGGAAAATTAGATAATCTGTATGGATGATAATAGTCTCAGGGTGGCCAAATGGATCAAATCCTTAATATCAGACCTCACAAACTGAGATCCTCCTTGGCCTCTGCCTCCTTGCTCAGTGCTGGGATTAAATTACAAGTGTACAGCTAAGGACACTGCACCACCATGCCTGGCTCCATAAGACCTTTTTTTTTTTTTTTTTTTTTGGCATTAAACATCTAAAAATGTTTTCCCTAGTCACCAGGTGTAGGGTCTCACTCTGGCCCAGGCTGACCTGGAATTCACTATGCAGTCTCAGGGTGGCCTTGAACTCACCATATGACCAAGCTATCCTCCTACCTCTGCCTCCCTACCTTAGAGTGCTGGGATTAAAGGTCACGCTAGGGAATGGAACCTGCCACCCTCAACTGATGAGTAGATAATGAAGCCTGGCTCCATAAGACTTTAATATGACCATTTAAGTTTTTTTTTTTTTATATCAAAATTTAAAGCTTTTTGAAATAACTTTTAATAAAAGAGTAGACCAGGGCTGGAGAGATGGCTTAGTGGTTATTAAAAGCGCTGGCCTGTGACCTTTTTTTGGTTTTTCGAGGTAGCCTGAGGACCCTGGTTTGAGGCTCGCCTCCCGAGTGCTGCCCTGTACCCAGGTAAGCCAGATTTACAAGGTGGCTCATCCATCTGGAATTCGTTTGCAGTGGCTGGAGGTGCTGGTGCATCCATTCTATCTCTATCTGCCTCTTTCTCTCTATCTCTCTTTCTCTCATATAAATAAATAAATATAGAAGAGCAGACCAGATTTGACTTATACTATTTACCCAGGGTAAACATATAGATTTTATTTATTGATTTTGGAACTTTGCTTCTTATAACTTTCCTGAAACACATTTTTTTTTTAAATGAAAGCAGATTTGAACATTATTAGAAATTTTAGAAACTTTCTTGCAAACTCAGTATCAAGTACTTCTAATTTTTTTTTTTGGAGAGAGAGAGAGAGAGAGAGAATGGGCACACCAGCAGCCTCTTAGCCATTGTGAACGAACTCCAGATGCATGCACTCCCTTGTGGGCAAGTGCAGCATTGTGCCCTTGTGTCACTTTTTGTGTCTGGCTAAACGTGGGACCTGGAGAATCGAACGGGTGTTCTTAGGCTTAGCAGGCAAGCACCTTAACTACTAAGCCATCTCTCCAGTCTGAGTACTTCTAAATTTAAACATAAATCTTGAGGCTCTTGTCTGTTAGTAGTTCCATAGAAGCATAGAAAGATAAAGTAAACATAACAACAGTTACAAATTCTTACAAGAAGCCCCCATCTGTTCACAGTGACTTGGCATTCACCCATTATCATGCTGGGGCCAGGATCCTAAGATCCTAACAATGAGATTTGTGTGTTAGGCTTCCCTCTTACTCTCAGGGCCACCTGGAAATCTACAGATCAAACCCTTCAGGGGAAAGCACTAAGTAACACATTACAGGTACATCTGCCTGGACTGGCCCAGAACTTACTTCTTGCCCTGGGGAATAAAGTGGGACAGCATAACCTTCCAATTACTTTCACCATTCTTTCTGGGGGACACTCAACAGTAAAAGTTGGTTATGCCATGTAGTACAGTGGGCTTGGTGGAGAACATCCCTTAAAATGAAATGACACTGCTCAGAATAGAAATCATTTTACAGCCTTAGGGCTCTGAGCCACATATATACACTCACATACACACATTCATTTTGAGTGTACTTGTTAAAAAAGATTTTATTTTTATTTATTTATTTATTAGAGAGAGAGAGAGGGGAGAGAGAGAGAGAGAGAATGGGCACGCCAGGGCCTCCAGCCACTGCAAACAAACTCCAGATGCATGTGCCACCATGTGCATCTGGCTAATGTAGGACTTGGAGAATCAAACCGGGGTTCTTAGGCTTTGCAGTCATGTGCCTTGGCTGCTGAGCCATCTCTCCAGCCCCCGAGTGCACTTTTCATACAGACTCCAGACAACCATTTCCCCCTCATACATTCATTCATTCAGAAGCTATGCATTTCCATTTTTATTCTTTTTTTTTTTTTTTTTTTTTTTAGTTTTTGCGAGGTAGGGTCTCACTCTGGTCCAGGCTGACCTGGAATTCACTATGTAGTCTCAGAGTGGCCTCGAACTCATGGCGATCCTCCTACCTCTGCCTCCCGAGTGCTGGGGTTAAAGGCATGTGCCACCAGCCCGGCTGAATACAGTACTTTTGATTTCCAAGTTCTCACTGATTTAAAAAATTTTTGCCAGTGTGCAGGCAAGTGGTCCAAAATACCCTATATTCAAGCATTTTCTACTCTGCATGGACGGCCTTCTCTGGTCTATCATGCTCTCACTAACAAGATTTGGTTTTTGTCTCCAGAGTTGTAAATAGAATAGAAATGGAAACCGGGCATGGTGGCGCACGCCTTTAACCCCAGCACTCGGGAGGCAGAGGTAGGAGGATCGCCATGAGTTCGAGGCCACCCTGAGACTACATAGTGAATTCCAGGTCAGCCTGGACTACAGTGAGACCCTAACTCGAAAAACCAAAAAAAAAAAAAAAAAAAAAAAAAAAAGACTATATTCAGGCCATTTGGACCCATTGTTTAGTTTATATTGTGGCCAGGCAGCATTGCAAAAGAAAGATCAGACGATGAAGTTTGATGTCATCCAAGAGTCATAGAAGCTCTAGGTTCTTAAGGAAACAGGGAAAGAGCAAAACAAGGGTGGAGAAAGGAACCAGGGCTTAAGGTGGGTTTACACAGAATACCAATATGACCCCCTGGCCCATTAGGGTGGGCAGGGCCTGCACCTCCCATATGGGCAGAGGCATACAGGTCGCAACTGTCAGCTTTTTAGCCTGTTAGTGGGCAAGATGGACACTTGTGCTCCTGATGGCTAAAGCAGCTGGCAGTGAAAGATGAGACCTCAAAAGTTGGAAGGAGAGGAGAGAGGAGGAAGAGCGTCCCGAGATGGTGCAACTGAACCAAAAGGTGCCCCTTAGGGTATGGTAGACCACAGTGAGAGAGCCGGAGATGTCAAGAGTGCATCTTTCTTGAGACCTGGGGTTGGAGCCCAGAAGTAGGCGAGGGGTGTAGTCTGGCGTGCTGGCATGGCTTTCATGAGGAGGGATTAAACCGAGAGCAGGCCGACCTGAGAGGGACTCTTACCGAGGAGGAGGAAGGAGACAAAGAGGGCCAAATTGTGGTGGGCGTGAAGGCCAGTATCAGGCAGAGATGGTCTGAAGCCTGCAGATGGTAAATGGCAGCTCCATGGTCTGGTCAGGGGAAAGGAGGTTTGGCCACCCAAGAGGGCAACTAGAAGCCTCCTATCCGAGTCACAGCACCAGATGTAAGGTTTGGGAGTGACCAAGACCACACAGATCACTCTGAGGCAAAGATGAAAGCTTTTATTTGAGAAAAGCACAAGCTGCCAAGGCTGACTCTCAAGAGGAGAGCACAGCCAACCTGAGTTTTCAGACAGTGGCTTTATAGGGCTTTTCAGTTGGGGGAAGGTGAGGAAGGGAAAAGAACTTCTTTGTTCTTTAGCCATTTCAAATAACTACGGTGGGAGACCAGAACAGTGACCAGGTGACTTACGAGATAAGGGGGCAGGAAACCATGACCTGTGGGAATTGTTAGGCAAGGAAGGGATAATGGCTGGGCAGTTTCTTGAGGAATGTGGATAACCTATTTCTTTATGTCTCTGTCACTCTTTTGCTGTCCTTGGTGACTGCATTTTGGGAGCCTGTCCTGACCTAACACTTTGCTTATCTCTACTACTGCTGTGTGTGCAGTTTTCACTCCTCTGTACTTATTTTTACAAGGAATATGCATTGGTTTAGTAATTTAAAGTTAAAAAATGTTGTATAATTAATGGAAATATTAGAGAAATATACACTACAGTGCAATTTTTTTTTTTTTTTTGATTTTGGTTTTTCAAGGTAGGGTCTCACTCTAGCCCAGGCTGATTTGGAATTCACTCTGTAGTCTCAGGGTGGCCTCGAACTCACGGCAATCCTCCTACCTCTGCCTCCCGAGTGCTGGGATTAAAGGCATGCGCCACCCCGCCTGGTCTTTTTTTTTTTTTTTTTTTTTTTTTGAGGTAAGGTCTTGCTCTAGCCTAGGCTGACCTGGAATTCACTCTGTGTTTTCAGGGTGGCCTCGAACTCATAGCAATCCTCCTACTTCTGCCTCCCGAGTGCTGGAATTAAAGGAATGTATCACCACTCCTGGCACATTTTTGTTTTTTATTTTTTGTTTATTTTTATTTTTTATTTTTTGGTTTTTCGAGGTAGGGTTTCACTCTGGTCCAGGTTGACCTGGAATTAACTATGTAGTCTCAGGGTGGCCTTGAACTCCCTGGATCCTCCTACCTCTGCCTCCCAAGTGATAGGATTAAAGGCGTGCGCCACCACGCCTGGCTTATTTTTTGGTTTTTTGAAGTAGGGTTTTGCTCTAGCCCAAGCTGACCTGGAATTTACTATGTGATCTCAAGCTGGCCTTGAACTCACAGTGATACTCCTACCTTTGCCTCCCATGAGCTCTGTGTCACCACACCCAGGCAATTATGTTTTAAAATATTTTATTTTATTTATTTGAGATAGAGAGAGAGGCAGATAGAGAAAGAGAATGGACAGGTCATGGCCTCCAGCCCCTGAAAATGAACTCCAGACACTTGCACTCCCTTGTGCATCTGATTTACCTGAGTATTGGGGAATTGAACCTGGGTCCTTAGGCTTTACAGGCAAGCACCTTGACTGCTAAGCTGTCTCTCCAGCCCCAATTACATTTAAAATAATTTTTTAATCTATTTTATTTGAGATAGAGAGAGAGAGAGAGAGAGATAGAGAGGGAGAGACAGAGGGAGAGGGAGGGAGGATGGGTATGCCAGGGCCTTCAGCCACTGCAAATGAACTCCAGACACATGTGCCCCTCAAAGAAAAGATCATGATATCAAAATAAAAGAGAGACCGATTGAGAGGGGGAAGGAATATGATGGAGAGTGGAGTTTCAAGGAGGAGAGTGGGGGGAGAGAATTACCATGGGATATTGTCTACAATTATGGAAATTGTGAATAAAAAAAAATAAAAATTATATAATAAAAACCAGAAAAAAACAAAGGGGACTGAACTGGAAGCTCCTACCCTGGATTTGCTTTCAAAGGTCTGACGGACATTATGCAGGCTAGTAGAATTGTCACCAATACATTGGCTTGGTTATGGACCCTGTATGCTATACTACCAACATTTTCTCTCAACTCCCATGGTGCACTTCTTTTTTTTTTTTTTTCAAGGTTGGGTTTCACTCTAGCCCAGGCTAACCTGGAATTCAGTATGTAGTCTTGGTACCCTCAAACTCCCACCTCTGCTTTGCAGGCAAGCACCGTAACCACTACGTCATCTCTCCAGCCCAAGTTTATTTTTGAGAATATGCTCACACTTATCCAGGCTGGATGGAATAGGCTATGTACTTGAGGATGACCTTGAACTTCTTATCTTCCTGCCTCCACTTTTAGAGTTCTAAGATTATAGGCATGTACCACTAAACCTGATTTATGTGGTGCTAGGGATTGGACCCAGGGCTTAATGCATATTATATGCAACAACTACATCACTAGTTCTATAAACCAATTTTCAAATCCTTTTTTTTTTTTTTTTTTTTTTTTTTTTCGAGGTAGGGTCTCACTCTAGCTCAGGTTGACCTGGAATTCACTATGTAGTTTCAGGGTGGCCTTGAACTCATGGCAATCCTCCTACCTCTGCCTCCTGAGTGCTAGGATTAAAGGTGTGCACTACCACGCCTGGCTCAAATCCTTAAAAAAAATTTTTTTAATTGACAACTTCCTTAATTGTAGACAATATCTCATGGCACTTCCCTCCCTTCCTCCACTTTCCCCTTTGAAACTCCACTCTCCATCATATCCCCTCCCCCTCTCAATCAGTCTTTTATTTTGATGTCCTCATCTTTTCCTCCTATTATGATGGTCTTGTGTAGGTAGTGTCAGACACTGTGAGGTCATGGATATCCAGGCCATTTTGTGTCTGGAGGAGCACGTTGTAAGGAGTCCTACCCTTCCTTTGGCTCTTACATTCTTTCCACCACTTCTTTTGCAATGGACCCTGAGCCTTGGAAGGTGTGTTAGAGATGTTTCAGAATTGAGCACTCCTCTGTCCCTTCTTTTCAGCACCTTTGACCTTTGACTATGCCTAACAAACCCATGATAGATGATGGATCAGGAAAAACTGGAAGATGGTTTCATGAGCCAACAGTGAAGGTGTTAAGGTCTTTTATTTTTATTTTTTGGTTTTCCAAGGTAGGGTCTCACTCTAGCCCAGGCTGACCTGGAATTCACTATGTAGTCTCAGGGTGGCCTTGAACTCACAATGATCCTCCTACCTTTGCCTTCTGAGTGCTAGGATTAAAGGCGTGGCCACCACCACGCCTGGTGAGGTCTTTTGGTTTTTTCGAGGTAGGGTCTCACTCTAGCCCAGGCTGACCTGATATTTACTATATAGTCTCAGGGTGGCCTTGAACTCATGATGATTCTCCTACCTCTGCCTCCCAAGTGCTGGAATTAAAGGTGTGTGCCACCATGCCTGTAATTTTTTTATTTTATTCTGATGTAGCTCAAGAAACTCCTACCTTGAAAAACCAAAAAGATAGCCAGGCGTGGTGGCGCACGCCTTTAATCCCAGCACTTGGGAGGCAGAGGTGCTGGGCACTGTCCCTAAAGCAAGGAAGGAATGCCTGGCATCTGGCTGGGTATGGTTCCTTCAGTCTAGTTGTCTGGTCAATTTACATAGGTTTGGACCTATGTGTCAGGGAGAAACAAGAACAAATGATTTTTTAAAAATAATTTTATTTTCAAGTGGGGGGAGAATGAGAATGGGCATGCCAGGATGCCAGGGCCTAGTGCCATTGCAAAGTGAACTCCAGACAAACATACATTGCCTTGTGCGTTTGGCTTTGTAAGCAAGCTCCTTTAACTGCTAAGCCATCTCACCAGCCCCAAGAACAAATCCATCCTTCCATCCTCCCTTCCTCCCTTATTCCCTCTCTCCTTCCTTTCCTCCCTCCCCCTCTTTTCCTTCTTTCCTTTTTCTTTCTTTTTTTTTTTTTGAGGTAGGGTCATGCTCTAGCCCAGACTGGCCTGGAATTCACTATGTAGTCTCAGGCTGCCCTTGAACTCATCATGATCCTCCTACCTCTGCTTCCCAAGTGTGGAATTAAAGAAGTGTGCCACTATGCCCAGTTCATAAATGATTTTTATGAATTGGACAAAAACAGGTATCTAACAAAACCTGAGACATTACCTAAATTAAGCGAATGTACTGGTGGGAGAGGAGCACTTCAGCTCATTTCCTTAAGTATGGCCTTCAATAGCTCATATTACTATGCTGGCAATTAGTGACATTTTGTGGTTATAAGCTTTAAAAATTAAAAAAAAAACCTATGGTACAATTTATTTTGTATACAGAATATTTACATTAAAATATCAAAGGCACTTTAAGGTTACATGATAAATAAAAGTAAATCAATAGAGACAAGATTACTTATTGGTTTCCTCAGTTTCTATGTCCATGGTGATCACTGAGAGCCCACTTTTGCACGTCACCTTTGGCGAATAGCATAAATAAAATGGCACCAAATACATTAATAGCAGCAGCAATATAGAAAACAATTTGCCATTCTCTAATAGTGTTCTGTAGGGAAAGAAGAAAAAATACAAATTAAAAAAACTTCACACTCCATAAAAAAGATGGCAACATAAGGTCATTATAAGAGCAACATTATTCATAAAATGTCCATGCTTGAAACAACCCAAATATCCATCTACAGCCAAACTGTGGAGTATTTTTTCAATTATTATTACATAACAAAATGAATGAGCTACAACATAGATACAGCTCAGAAAAGTATTAAGCACAAAGAGGCAGGCAAACAGCACATACTAACTCCATTTATAGAAAAGTAATATAAGAAGAAGAAGAATAAGAATATAAGTAATTAAAATATTTTATTTATTTGATATATAGAGATAGAGGCAGGTAGAGAGACAGAATGGGTGTGCCAGGGCCTCTAGCCACTGCAAACAAACTGCAGATGCATGTGTTACCTTGTGCATATGGCTTTATGTGGGTATTGGGGAATCAAGCCCAGGCCCTTAGGCTTTGCAGGCAAGTGTCTTAACCACTGAGCCATCTCTTCAGCCCCAAAGTTGTAAGTAATTCACATATTTTTGGTTTTGTTTTTCGAGGGAGGGTCTCACTTTTGTCCAGGCTGACCTGGAATTGACTATGTATTCTCAGGGTGGCTTCAAATTCATGGTGATCCTCCTACCTCTGCTTCCTGAGTGCTGGGATTAAAGGTGTGCACCACCATGTCTAGCTTAAAATATTTATTATTTATTTATTTATTTATTTATTTGAGACATAAAGAGAAAGAGAGTCAGTATGGACACACCAAGGCTTCCTGCCATAGCAAATTCCAGATCCATGTGCCACTTTGTACAACTGGCTTTATGTGGGTACTGGAGAATCAAACCTAGCCCATCAGACTTTGCAAGCAAGCACCTTACCTACTGAGACATCTCTCCAGCCCAGAAAACTCAAAATCAAATTTAAAAAATATTTTATTTATTTGAGAGAAAGAGAGATAGAGGCATATATGAAAGAGAGAGAGAAATGGGCACGCCAAGGCCTCCAGCCAATGCAAACAAACTCCAGATGCATGCACCACCTTGTACATTTGTTTTATGTGGCTTTATGTGGGTACTGGGGAATCCAGCCTGGGTCCTTAGACTTTGCAGGCAAGAGCCTTAACTGCTAAGCCATCTCTCCAGTCCCAGAAAACACAAAATTAGATGAAATTAATCTGTGGTTTTTGGTGGTGATGGGGAAGGAATGGGACAAAGGGGTACTGAGGACTTGAAGGGTGCTGGGTAAGTTAGTCATATTAATTTTTTTTTTTTTGTTTTTTGTTTTTCGAGGTAGGGTCTCACTCCAGCTCAGGCTGGCCTTGAACTCACGGCAATCCTCCTACCTCTGCCTCCCGAGTGCTGGGATTAAAGGTGTGCGCCACCACGCCTGGCCTATTTTAAAAATATTTAAAACTTTTATTTGAGATAGATGTGGGGGACAGGTAGAGAGAGAGAGAGAGAGAGAGAGAATGGGCACACCAGGGCCTTCAGCTGCTGCACACGAACTCCAAATACATGTGCCACCTTATGTATCTGGCTTATGTGGGTCCTGGGATCGTTGGCTTTGCAGGCAAGTGCCTTAACTGCTAAGCCATCTCTCAGTCCCTTAAAAATATTTTATTTAAAGCTAGGTATGGTGGTGCATGCCTTTAATTCTAGTTCTTGAGAGGCATAGGTAGGAGGATCACTGTGACTTCTAGGTCAGCCAGAGCTACAGTGAGACCCTATCTAAAAACAAAAAAAAAAAAATAACAAGCTGGGAAGCTGGGTGTGGTAGTGCACACCTTTAATCCCAGCACACTGTGAGCTCAAGGCCACCCTGAGACTACATAGTGAATTCCAGGTCAGCCTGGGCTAGAGTGAGACCCTACCTCAAAAAACCAAAGAAAAAAAAATTTATTTGTGTGTGTGTGTGTGTGTGTGTGTGTGTGAGAGAGAGAGAGAGAGAGAGAGAGAGAGAGAGAGAATGAGAATGGGCACGCCAAGGCCTCCAGTCACTGCAAACTAACTCCAGATGCATGCACCCCCTTGTGCATCTGGCTTACATGGATCCTGGAGAATTGATCTGTGGGATCCTTTGGCTTTGCAGGCAAATGCCTTGGACCTAGCCTTTTTTTTTTTTTAAATGAGTTCTAGGGATTGAATTTAGTTCCTCATGCTTGTGAGTCATGCACCTTATTGACTGAGCTTTTTCCAGGGCCCATTTTCATTTATCCTTTTTTTTTTTTCCTTTGAGGTAGGGTCTCACTCTAGCTCAGGCTGACCTGGACTTCACTATGTAGTTTCAGACTGGCCTTGAACTCATGGCAATCCTCCTACCTCAGCCTCCTGAGTGCTGGGATTAAAGATGTGCACCACCATGCCTGGTTAAAAAAATATTTTAATTTATTTATTTGAGGGAAGGGAGTAAGGAGGAATATGGGCATGCTAGGGCGTCTTTTGCTGCAAATGAACTCTAGACATGAGCACTATATTTTGCACTTGGCTTTATAGTGCATACTGAGCTAAACTGGAAGGCTTTGCAAGCAAGTGCCTTCAATAATGATTGAGCCATCTCCCCAGCTCTTTTTAATTTATTTACTTATTTTGGCTTTTTTGAGGTATGGTCTCACTCTAGTCCAGTTTAATCTGGAGCTGGAATTCACTATATAGTCTCAGGGTGGCCTCAAACTCACAGGATCCACCTACTTCTGCCTCCCAAGTGCTGGGATTAAAGGCATGTGCCACCATGCCCAGTTATTTTTTAAAATATTTTTATTATTTGAGAGAGAAAAAGGCAGACACAGAGAACGAGTCTGGGAAAATGGTTAGAAAATTGGCATTGGCAAGGGTCTTTGAGATTACTGCCTGATGTCTAATCCAGTGCAGAGTGTAGGCGATCTTATGGAAGGCTTTGCTTACTGCTTGTTTTTGTGCTAGGGATGAACCCAGGACTTCAACGCTAGGCAAGCTCTATTGCTGACCTATATCCCCTGCCCAATAAAGCAGCAGCTTTGAACAAAAAATGTTCCTAATGTGTCCCATAACTCTTTCCTGTCTTTATAGAACTGCTAAGAATAAGTGCCCTCTATATGTATGTTTGAGATAAAAGTGTGTGCCACCATGCCTAGCTTCTCTTTCTCTCTCTTGTTTTTGTTGTTGAGACAGAGTTTCACATAGTCAGGTTAGACTTGAACTTGCTATGCATCTTAACTCTGGGTCTTCTTGCCTTCAATTCCCAAGTGCTGGGATTATAGGTGCACAAAAGGCCACTTTTTGTTGTTGTTGTTTTGTTTTTCAAGATAGGGTCTCACTCTAGTTCATGCTAACCTGGAATTCACTATTTAGTCTCAGGGTGGCCTTGAACTCATGTTGATCCTCCTACCTCTGCCCCCCGAGTGCTGGGATTAAAGGCGTGCACCACCATGCCCGGTGGCCACTTTGAACTATAGCAACAGAGAATCAAGGCCTCTTAATCAGTTTCCAGACTTGAGCCAGTTTACAGATCCTGAGCCCATTGATTGAGGGGGTGGCCAGGTCTCCTTGAGGAAGGACCCTCCTACAACCCCCAAAAGTTTCATTATTAAGCTTAGTCTTCAGGAAGCATCCAGGCCTTCAGTGCTGGATTGGGACTGTTGAGGCATCTAGCCATGTGGACAAGGCAGCTACTGGGTTTCAATATTAAGCTTACTCCTATAGTTCCTCAGAGGGACCTGTGGCCTTTCGGCTAGGGTAACTGTACATGGGGGAAAAGGAAATAATCAGACCTTTTGGGGCCTACTGGACACTGGCTCTGAATTAACTGGAACTGATTCCAGGAGATCCCAAATAGCATCATGGCCCTCCGGTTACAGTAGGTGCTTACGGATGTCAGGTGATCAATGGAGTTTTGGCAAATGTTAGACTAACAGTGGGGTCCAGTGGGTCCCCAAACTCATCCTGTAGTTATTTTCCCAGTCCCAGAATGCATAATTGGGACAGATATACTTAGGAGTTGGCAGAACCCCCACATTGGTTCCCTGACTTGTGGAGTGAGGGCCATTATGGTTGGAAAGGCCTAATGGAAGCCAATGAGGCTCCCACTGCTGGAGAAAAGTGATTTAAAAACAGTATCACATCCCTGGAGGGATTGCAGAAATTAATGTCACTATAAAGGACTTGAAGGATGCAGGGGTGGTGGTTCTCATGACATCTCCCTTTAACTCTCCTATATGGCCTGTTTAGAAGATAGACTGATCCTGAAGAATGACAGTGGATTATCAGAAACTTAATCAGGTGATGACTCCAATTGCAGCTGCTGTACCAGATATGGTTCTCCTTCCTTCCTTTCTCTCCTGTTACAATACCTTCTGTCCCCAAGCATGCACCTATGGCATCATGGGGTGTGCCCTATGATCAATTGACTGAGGAGGAAAGGACAAGGGCATGGTTTCCAGATGGTTCAGCATGTTATACAGGCACCTCCCAGAAGTGGACAGCTGCAGCATTACAGCCACTTTCTGGGACAGCTCTGAAGGACTGTGGTGAAGGGAAGTCTTCATAATGGGCAGAAACTTCAGGCAGTGCACATGGTTGTGCAGTTTCCTTGGAAGCCAGATGTGAGATTATACACTGATCCATAGGCTGTGGCCAATGGTTTGGCTGATAGTCCAGGACTTGGGAAGAACACTATAGGAAAACTGGTGAGACGGACATTTGGGGAAGGTGTATGTGGATAGAGCTCTCTGAACGGGCAAAGGATATAAAGGTATTTGTGTCCCATGTTGATGCTCATCAGAAGATGACCTCACTAGAGGTGGTAAACCTCCTTCCTCAGCTATCCCTGTCATTGCCCAATGGGCCCACAAATAAAGTGGCCATGGTGGCAGGGATGCAGGTTATGTATGGGCCCAACAACATGGACTTCCACTAAGGCTGACCTGGTTATGGCTGCTGCTGAGTGCCAAATCTGACAGCAGTAGAGACCAACTCTGAGCCCTCGATATGGCAGCATTCATTGGGGTGACCAGCCAGCAACCTGGTGGAAGGTTGACTACTGGGCCACTTACGTCACTGAATGGGCAGTGTTTTGTCCATACTGGAATAGACACTTATTCTGGGTATGCACCTGCTTTTTCTGCTCATAGTGCTTCTGCCAAAACTACCATCCGTGGGCTTAAAGAATGCTTTATCCACTGTCATGGTATTCCACACAGCATTGCTTCTGACCAAGGAACTCACTTCACAGCCAAGGAAATATGACAGTGGGCTCATAATGATTGAATTCACCAGTCTTACCATGTGCCCCACCACCCTGAAGCACCTGGCTTGACAGAAGGGTGGAATGGCCTTTTATTTATTTATGAATCTATTAAGCCATGAATTCATAGGGAATAGGCTCCAGCAGCTCAGATTCTTTTCCATTAGTTCTCACAAAGTGTGCTTCTCTGGGTGGAGCAGGCTGCTGCCTCAGCTGCACCCAGGTTCCTTTCTCTTTGGCTTCCTTCTTTTGATCATTTTCCTTTACCTGTTTTAGGAAGCTGTCTCAGGTCTTAGAGTGCTTAATATGCCTTTGACTTGCTTGTTCACAACAATGCCCACAGCATGCTTAGTAACATTGTAGACTCTTCCAGTCTTCCCATGGTAATATTTATGAGGCATTCCTTTTTGGATAGTACTCATTCCCTTGATGTCCAGAATATCACCCTTCTTGTAGATTCACATATACATGGCCAATGGAACAACTCCATGTTTTCTAAAAGGCATAGAGAACATGTACCAGGTGCCTCTTTTCTTTGTGTTCCCTTTGTGTTTGTCATTTTGGCAAATTACTGGAAGATAGTGATTCTGAATGAAAGGCTGGAACGGCCTTTTGAAGAAATAGCTACAGCACCAACTAGGTGGCAATAGCTTGGAGGGCTGGGAGAGTGTCCTCCAGCAGGCTGTATCTGAATCAGCGTCCTATATCTGGAACTGTTTCTCCTGTAGCCTGGATTCATAGGTCCAGGAATCAAAGGGGTAGAAATGGGAATGGTCCTGCTTACCATCACCCCAAGTGACCCATTAGCCAAATTTTTGCTTCTTGTTCCTGCAACCTTATGCTATGCTGGCCTAGAGGTCTTGGTGCCAGAAGGGGAAAGTTTTTGTCAGGAAACACAAAGAATATTCCATTGAACTGTCAACAGGCTCCAGTCAACAGGCTAAGAAAGGAGTTACAGTGTTAGCGGGGGTGATTGATCTGTACTACCAAGGGGAAATTGGACTGGTCCTACACAATGGAGGTAGGGAAGAGTATGTCTGGAGTGCAGGAGATCCTTTAGGGCATCACTTACTGTTACCATGCCCTGTTATCAAAGTCAATGGACAACTGCAACAACCCAATTTGAGGTAGTGTGATAAATGGCCCACATCCTTCAAGAATGAAGATATGAGTCACCTTTCCAGGGAAAGAACCAAGACCTGCTGAGGTGCTTGCTGAAGGTTGAAAAAATACATAATGGGTAGTAGAAGAATACTACCAGCTAAAGCCACATGACCAGTTACAAAAACAAGGACTGTAATTGCCATATTTCTGTGCTACCTTCACATGGAGTGTCCCATTCTTCAAAGTCAGCTTTATTCCCCCCTGGATAACAATACCCACCTGGTATTGTGGAGTATGAGAAATGCAGGAAAGAGAGGGTCATTGAATTTGCAACATGTTTTGGAAATGGCCATGGGTATTGTGTAGCAGGTTTGCTGGATGCCTGCATGGAGACCCGATGGGGCCATGAGGAGGGATTGTGGGTTGCAGTGGAGACCCAGTTATGATGCCAGGACCACGAGATGGCTGCTAAGGAGAGCTGCAGGACTGTGAGACCTGGAGGGGCAGAATGGAACTTTGTTTAAATCTCAGACTAAGACTTGCCACTGGCTGACTTGGATAGAGTTTGATGTTTGTCCTGGTTGTTTAAATCTTATACTGGCTGAACATTTCTTTGCTATGCCTAATGTTTTTTTTTAATTATTTTATTTGTTTATTTTTTCAAGGTAAGGCCTGGAATTCACTATGTAATCTCAGGGTGACTGGAACTCACAGATCCTCCTATCTCTGTCTCCTGAGTGCTGGGATTAAAGGCATGTGCCACCACACCTGGTTCTCAGTGTAAATGTTTATTCTGTGCCATTATGGTGGGTTTTTTTTTTTTTTTTTCAAGGTAGAGTCTCACTGTGGCCCAGGCTGACCTGGAATTCACTCTGTATTCTCAGGCTGGCCTGGAATTCATCCTCCTACCTTTGCCTCCTGAGTGCTGGGATTAAAAGCGTGCGCCACCACGCCTGGCTTTTTTATTTTTTATTTTTTTTGGTATTATGACTCAGTTAAAAGATCTTGGACTATGGGAATGTTTGAACATCACTGGGACTGATACAAACTATGGGGACTTTTAAAGCTGGACTGAATGCATTGCATTTTACATCATAGATGATTATCAGTTTATGGGGGCCAGAGGTGGAATGTGGTGGTTTGATTCAGGTGTCTCCCATAAAATAGGTGTTTTGACTGCTAGGTTCCCAGCTGATGGGAGATTTGGAAATTAACGTCTCCTGAAGGCAGTATATTGTTGGGGCAGGCTTATGGATAGTATAGCCAGTTTTCCCATGCCATGCCTGGAACAGTGGCACACTCTCCTGTTGCTGTTGTCCACTCTCTACTCATGCCATCATTTTCCCCTGCCATCATGGAGCTTCCCCTCAAGTCTGTAAGCCAAAATAAACCCTTTTTTTCTCATAAGCTGCTCTTGGTTAAGTGTTTCCTGCCAGCAATGAGAACCTGACTGCAAAAGCAAGGGTCTTTGAATTACTGTCTGATGTCTAATCCAGTGTAGAATGTAGGCGATCTTATGGACGGCTTTGATTACTGCTTGTTTTTGTGCTAGGGATGAACCCAGGACTTCATACTGACTAGGCAAACTCTACTGCTGACCTAAATCCCTGCCCAATAAAGCAGCAGCTTTGAACAAAAGATGTTCCTAATGTGTCCCATAACTCCTCCCTGTCTTTATAGAACTGCTAAGAATAAGTACCCTTTATATGTTTGTTTGAGATAAAGGTGTGTGCCCCCATGCCTAGCTTTCTCTCTTTCTTTCTTTTTGTTGAGACAGAGTTTCACATATCTCAGGCTACACTTGAACTTGTGTGTTGCTTAACTCTGGGTCCTCTTGTCTTCATTTTCCAAGTGCTGGGATTACAGGTGTACACCCCTATGACCTGTTTAAATAGGCATTTGTCATTTAGTGGCCCTTCAAATATGGGAGGACACCTATCAGGTTTCCTCAAGGTCTTTGGTTCTCTAAGCATTCTGGATTATTCCAACTGTTTCATTAATTCTCATGATCTCCTGATAATTCATTCACCTTGATGGATCCACTTTCTGGATTATTCAATATTGACAATTTTTTTTTTTTTTTTTTGCGGTAAGGTCTCACTCTAGCTCAGGCTGACCTGGATCTCACTCTGTAGTCTCAGGCTGGCCTTGAAATGATCCTCCTACCTCTGCCTCCTGAGTGCTGGTGTTAAAGGTGTGCACCATCATGCCCGGTTTATCGTGACAATTTTTGTCCAAATCAAACATGCAAATTATTTGGAAAAATATCACAAATTTTAAATATCTGAGCTACAAGATCATCATTTAACTTAATTCTACTACTCTCCCTAATCCTCAAGGAGTATGTATGAAAGTTGTATTCTTTCCCCACCTATTGAAGCATATGTTATTTTAATTTTTTGCTGTGAAGAATTTTCTAAGAGAAAACATTCAGTATTAGACCATTAATTCAATGTTGACACAGATGTGTAGCTCCCAAATCTTTCCAGTTTACAAGCAAAATTTCTACTTACATCAGGAGTCAGACTTTTAGCAATGATGGGCCCAACCATGCCTGGAACAGTGGCAAATGTATTTGTGATGCCCAGGAGGATACCGGCATACCTAAGGAAAGAGTTTCATGGAGGTTGTGTTATTCTCTTACTCCATTTCCTTCATAGACCCTTCTAGCCCAAGGTGTGTTCTTGAGAAATTTTATGTCTCAAAGAAATGATTTACTGAAGTAATGTTTCATATTCAGGGAGGAAAAACCTTGTATTCTGTATTTGTGCTAAACGCCACCACAAGGGCCTGTGCAAGGAAAACAAGCCTTACGGGCAGAGTGGGCCCAGGACTGGTCCAACCTGAAGCTGTGGGGCAGCCTGGGGCAGCTTTGGGCAGATCAGTAGCACAGCCTTTTTTAAAATTGCCATCACTGGGCTAAAGACAAGACACATGAACACCACACTGGAATGACAGGCCACTGGAATGATTCTTTTTATACCATTAATTTTTTTTTCAGGGTTACAGGGATTGCTATTTTACATTTTATTTGTTTTTATTTATTTGCAAGCAGAAAGGTGAAGTGAGAGAGAGCGAGCGAGAATGAATGGGTGTACCAGGGCCTTCAGCCACTGCAAATGAACTCAGACACATGTGGCACCTTGTGCATCTGGCTTTACATGGGAACTGGGGAATCCAAGCCACCATGTGCGTATGGCTTTATATGGGTTCTGGGGAATTGAACCTGGGTCCTTGGCCTTTGCAGGCAAGTGCCATAACTGCTGAGCCATCTCTCCAGCCCATTATATGATTTTTATTTTATTTTTATTTTTTATTTTTTTTTGGTTTTGCGAGGTAGGGTCTCACTCTGGTCCAGGCTGACCTGGAATTAACTATGTAGTCTCAGGGTGGCCTTGAACTCTCGGCGATCCTTCTACCTCTGCCTCCCTAGTGCTGGGATTAAAGGTGTGCGCCACCATGCCCGGCTCTGTATTGCTTTTTTCAAGGTAGAGTTTCACTCTAGCTTTGGCTGACTTGGAACTCACTCTGTAGTCCCAGAGTGGCCTCAAACTCACAGTAATCCTTCTACCTAAACCTCTTGAATGCAGGGATTACAGGTGTAAGCTACTATGCCCAATTAAAAAAAATATTTTTGGGTTTGTTAAGTGGGTTTAAAAATGTACAAACACTGCCAAAAATTTGCAGTGCCTCTCCCAGAGGCTTCACTTTCTCTTCTGCGTTTGTTAAATGGGTTAAAAAGATGCCAAAAAGATATTTTCAGGCTGGAGAGATGGTTTAGTGGTTAAGGTGCAGGCAAAGCCAAATGACCCAGGTTCGATTCCCCAGTACCTACGTAAGCCAGATGCATAAGGTGATGCATGTATCTGGAGTTCATTTGCAGTAGCTAGAGGCCCTGGCATACACATTCTCTCTCTGTATCTCTCTCTCAAATAAATAAAAAAAATATTTTTTTAAAAAGAATAAAGGCTTACCATTTTCTATAAAGAAGTCATAATATAGGCCATAAACATAAAGATAACTGTTAGCCCATTATGAATAACGAGAGACCCTGAGCAATGTTTTCATTAACCTCTTTGGGCTTACAGATGCATACATGTAACATGTGTCCCTTCCCCTTTAGGTTTACTAAAAGCTTCTGAGATGTGGCTCATATGCATCTGTATCTGGGTTGTGTGGTGGTGCACACCTGTACTCCTAACACTCAGGAGGTGGATACAGGAAGATGGCAAAGTTCAGAGCTGCCTGATCAACATTTGGACCGTCACAGAGTGAATGACAATGCTTATATACACACATTTGGTTTTGTGATGAAGTGCTGGACACGTGCTTTCACTTTGTAAAATTTCAGCAGCTTAGATACTGATGGAATACGTCTTTTTTCCCTATGTTCACTACACTGAGAAAGTATTATTTATTTTTTTCTTGAGATAGGGTTTCATGTAGCCCAGGCTCACTCAGAATGAACTCATATAGCTGAAGATGACCCGGAATCTCTGACCTTTCTTCTTGGACCTCCTGAGTGCTGGGATTAGAGATGGGTGTCACCACACTGGGCCACTACATTCTTTTTTCTTTTTTTTGGTTTTTTGAGGTATGGTCCACTCTAGCCCAGGTTGGTCTGGAATTCACTATGTTATGTAGTCTTAGGCTGGCCTTGAACTCACTGGTGATCCTCCTACCTCTGCCTCCAGAGTGCTGGGATTATAGGTGTGTGCCACCATACCTGTCTTAAAAAGTATATTTTATGTATGTGTATATGTATACATAATACATACTTTTTTTTTTTGTTTGTTTTTTTGAGGTAGGGTCACACTCTATCCCAGGCTGACCTGGAATTCACTCTGTATTCTCAGGGTGGCCTCAAACTCATGGCAATCCTCCTTCCTCTGCCTTCCCAGTGCTGGAATTAAAGGCATGCACCACCATGCCCAGCTCCTTTTTTTTTTTTTTTTTTTGAGGTAGGGTCTCACTTTAGTCCAGTCTGACCTGGAATTCACTATGTATACTCAGGGTGGCCTTGAACTCATGGTGATCCTCCTACCTCTGCCTCTTGAGTACTGGGATTAAAGGTGTATGCCAACACAGCTGGCTTAAATTATTTTTAAATTAAAAATATTTTTATTTATTTATCTGAGAGAGAAAGAGGCAAAGAGAGATAGAGATAGATAGAGAGAGAGAGAGAGAGAGAGGAGGGAGAGAATGGGTACACCAGAGCCTCTTGTCACTGCAAACAAACTCCAGATGCATGCACCACTTTGTGCATCTGGCTTTACGTGGGTATTGGAGAATTGAACCTGGCCTGTCAGATTTTGCAAGCAAGAGCCTTAACCACTGAGCCATCTCTCAAGGTTGATACACATTCTTCCCGCCCCCCCTCAAATTTATTTATTTGCAAGTACAGATACATAGAAAGAGACAAAGAGAGAGTATATGGGTGTGCCAGAGTCTCTAGCCATTGCAAAGCAACTACAGAGTTATGCACCACTTTGTTTATCTGGCTTTACAAGGGCACTGGAGAATCAAACCCAGGGCCATTAGCCTTTGCAGGAAAATGCCTTAACCACTGAGCCATCTTTACAGCCCTCTTCAAATATTCCTAAAGACATTTTCCATATAGTTGAATAGCCTTGCATGTTGAACAAAGCATAATTTAAAATAGTCATGATTCTGTCAGTCTACCCTTCTTCCTATGAAGAAGCCTATAAGAAATCATTTTACCTTAAGACTGCAACAGCTGGCCATGATGGTGTACACTTGTAATTCTAGCACTTGGGAGGTGAGGCAGAAGGATTAGAAGTTCAAGCTTATTCTTAGTTACACAGCAAGGTCAAGGTCAGTCTGAGCAACATAAGGTCCTGTCTCAAATTCTCCACTCCCCTCAAAATAAGATCACAAAAGTCTGGTTTGTAGTGGCCTGGATTCCTTTGGACAGCCTTAATTCTGAGAATTGTGCAATGACACCTTCAGCTATACCCTGCTCTCTCTAGCTGCTCACATCTGACACTCATTCCTGGTACTGGTCTGCTCATACTGTATCTGCTACTTGAAATCCACACTCCATCCATCCTACCCACTGCCTTGGTACTTCACTTATTTGTCTAGTCAGCTCATCTTGCGCTGGCTGTTGTCTCAGAACCTTTACTGTCTTTAAGTTAGCACTGCATGGAACTGTCCTCTAATTTAATTTAAATTTGCTGACTCCAGAGCCTCCCTGCAAGTTCATGTTGGATTTTCCTTTATGATATTCACTGCCTTAGTACAATACACACATTCAACACGTGTTATTAAGGAAAGGTGTAGCATGTGAGCCCCAGCTCACATGGACCATGGAATCTGACTGCACTCAACAGAGCCTGGCTAGAACCTCTCTTGGACACTAGCTCAAAAGGTTGCCATATTTCTGATCAGGAGTTTTAGATGAATAGAATCATATTATGTAACATTTTGGATTATATAATAAAGTTGCTGAATATCATTAGATTGTATGAACCCATTCATTTCTTTAAATTGTTTTTCTCTCTCTTGTTCTCAAATTGAAGAAAGTAGATGCTGTCTTTTATTTTTATTTATTTACTGGTTTTGCGAGGTAGGGTCTCAGTCTAGCCCAGGCTGACTTGGAATTCACCATGTAGTCTCAGGGTGGCCTTGAACTCTCAAGAGATCCTCCTACCTCTGCCTCCCGAGTGCTGGGATTAAAGGCGTGCACCACCATGCCCGGCTAGATATTGTCTTTTAGATTCTTCAGTCTAACACTCTCCCAACTGAGCTATTTCGGCTGGGTCTTTTAGATTCTTTAAAATTTTGGATTTTAGCCAGGTGTGGTGTGCACGCATTTAATCCTAGCACTTGAGAGGCAGAGGTAGGAGGATGGACATGAGTTTGAGGCCACTCTGAGACTATCAAGTGAATTCCAGGTCAGCCTGGGCTAGAATAAGACCCTACTTCAAAAAAAAAAAAAAAAAAAAAAAAAAAATTCTGGATTTTATGGACTGTATCTGAGTTATCATTTAACATCATGTTCTCTGTATTGCCAACATATTAGTAGGATCTATAGTCTGGGTTCTAGAGAGCTCAGTGGAATTAGATTTCATATTTTAGCAAGAACATGTAAAGGTGGTAGAGTTCAGTTAAAAGAAAACATAGGGTAGGACATGGTGTTACACACTCAAGGAATGGTCTCATGCTAACCCAGGCTGACCTGGAACTCACTATGTAGTCTCAGGGTGGTGTTGAACTCAGAGCAATCCTCCTACCTCTGTCTCCTGAGTACAGGGATTAAAGGCGTGCGCCACCATGCCTGGCTAGGGAGTGTATCTTAAATTAACCAAGCTTGGCAAGACTTCCTAGCAGTCTCTCTTTAAACCATTAGCACTTTGGCAGGAAGAGGCGCCAGCTGCAGTACTGCCAGATATTAAGTGCAGAGGAATGCTGTGAAATTCTCAGTCAGCACCAAGAAGCTTGTTCAAGTATTTACACTATGCTTGGCCAACAAGAGCCATGAAGGACTGATGGATGGCTGTGTAGAAGAGTACCACACTCCTCAGTCAGGACTCTGCTCTGTGTTACTGGAATGCTGGACTTTGGTGGATATGACAGTTGAAAAGGTATCCAAAGCTATTCCCTCATACCCTGGCAACAAAATGACCCACAGAATAGTCCTGATTTCACAATTATGGTAAACACCTATAATCTCAGCACTTAGAAAACTGAGGCAGGGGAACTGTTGTAAATTTGAGGCTAGAAAGACCTGGTCTCAAAAAAAAAAAAAAAAAAACAAAACAAAAAAAAACCAAACAGGGCTGGAGGGATGGCTTAGTTGTTAGGTCTTAGGTTGTTAGGTCTGCAAAGCCTAACAACCCAAGTCTGCAGTGGCTAGGGGCCCTGGCATGCCCATTCTCTCTCTCCTCTCTCTCTGCTTGCAAATAAATAAATAAATAAAAAAAAATTTAAAAAACAATCAAACAAAAAAACATCATGATTTCAGTTTATGAAAGAAAGGTCTTGGGGTTGGGGAAATAGCTTAGTGGTTAAGGCATTTGCCTGTGAAGCCTAAGGACCCCAGTTCAATTCCCTAGGTAAGCCAGATGCACAAGGGGGCACATGCATCTGGAGTTCATTTGCAGTGGCTAGAGGCCCTGGTGCATCCATTCTCTCTTTCTCTCTGTATCTTCCTCTCTCTCTCTCAAAGAAAGAAAGAAAGAAAGAAAAGAAAAGAAAAAAGAAAAGAAAAGAAAAGAAGAGTCTTAAAAAAAAAGAAAGGTCTTGGAAAGGGCCTGATGATAATAGGAATATTGACTATATTGTAAAGCCTCTTATCAGGAATGCTCATAAGCATTTTATATATATTATCTCAATCAATACTAAATCAACTCAGGCTAGAGAGATGGCTTAGCAGTTAAGGTGCTTGCCCGTGAAGCCTAAAGACCCAGGTTCAACTGCCCAGATCCTATATAAGACCAGTGCACAAGGTGGCATATGTGTTTGAAGTTTGTTTGCAGTGACTAGAGGCCCTGGTGTGCCTGTTCTTTCTCCCTTCCATCCCCACTCTCTCTCATAAGGATAATAATTAAAAATAAAATAAAAAATATTTTAAAAAGTCAAGTCCATAAGGTGAGGATTTTCATTTTATAGGTGAAGACATAAAATGTTACCCTATTTATTATTACTATTATCATTATTTTTGTTTTTTTGAGGTAAGGTCTCACTCTAGCTCAGGTTGACGTGGAATTCATTATGTAGTCTCAGCGTGGCCTCAAACTCAAGGTGATCCTCCTATCTGCCTCCTGAGTGCTGGGATTATAGGCATGTGCCACCACACCTGGCCAAAGACAACTTTTCTTGGTATCACGTCATGCTACATATATAGTACAAACACAACGGTTTGCTGAGTGAGTGAGAAGACAGGACTAGTCTAGTGCTTCACCTGAGGATCTCACAGACACACTTCATATCAGGATTCTGCATTTCTCACCAGCTCTCAAGTGATGCTGGTTCCACTGGTCCATGGGCCACAGTGATGGGTTGAAGTTCCTCAAAATTCTTCCTTCTTCTAACTTTCTCCTGTTTTGCTTTTTGAGGCAGGATCTCACTCTAACCCAGGTTGACCTGGAACTCATAGTATAACCCAAGCTGGCCTCAAACTCATAATGATCCTCCTACCTCAGCCTGCCAAGTTCTGGGATTAAAGGTATATACCACTACACCCAGTTCCTACTCTTACTTATAACTTTCTATGGCTCTATGAACTACATAATTATATACTTATTTTTAAAAATTATTTATTTGAGAGAGCAAGAGAGGGAAAGAGGCAGACACAAACAAAGAGAGAGGGGGGAGTTGAGAATGGGTGTGCCAGGGCCTTTAGCCACTACAAATGAACTCCAGACGCATGTGCCACCGTGGGCATCTGGCTTATGTGGGTACTGGGGAATTGAACCAAGGTCCTTTGGCTTCGCAGGCAAATGCCTTAACTGCTAAGCCATCTCTCCAGCCCCTAAATACTTTTTTTTCTAAATACCTTTTTTTTCCCTTTTTTCAAAGTAGGGTCTCACTCTAGCTCAGGCTGACCTGGAATTCACTATGTAGTCTCAGGGTAGCCTCAAACTCATGGCGATCCTCCTACCTCTGCCTCCCGAGTGCTGGGATTAAAGGCGTGTGCCACCACGCCCGGCTTCCTAAATACTTTTTTTTTTTTTTTTTTTTTTTTGTTTTGTGAGGTAGGGTCTCACTCTGGTCCAGGCTGACCTGGAATTAACTATGTATTTTCAGGGTGGACTCGAACTCTCAGTGATCCTCCTACCTCTGCCTCCCAAGTGCTGGGATTAAAGGCATGCGCCACCACGCCCAGCCTTTTTTTTTTTTTTTTGCTAATTACTTTTTTTAACTGAAATATTTTCCAGATTTCTTCCTTTGATTTCATCAGAAGAATAAACATATTTCAGTTTGTGTGTGTTGAAAACTAGAGACTGAACCCAAGGCCTTATGTATACTAGGCAAGTGCTCTACCATTGAGCTATAGCCCCAGCCCGTCATTCTTTAATTTATTTATTTCTTTCTCTTTCTTTCTTTCTTTCCTTCTTTCTTTCTTTCTTTCTTTCTTCTTTTTTTTTTTTTGTTTAGTTTTTTCTAGTTCAGGCTGACCTGGAATTCACTATGTAGTCTCAGGGTGGCCTCGAACTCATGGTGATCCTCCTACCTCTGCCTCCCAAGTGCTGGGATTAAAGGCGTGTGCCACCACGCCCAGCCTATAATTTTATTTTAAAAAATTTTTTTTTATTTATTCATTTATTTTTCAAGGTAGAAAGGTCTTGCTATAGCCCCAGGGCTGACCTGCAAATCAACTATATACAAGTACTACCTCAGGTGGTGGCCTCAAACTCACAATCAAACCTGGATCCTATTTCTGCCTCCCAAGTACTGGGATTAAATCCACTCCTCCTGCCCCTCTTTAGTTATTTTCTAACCCTTGAATCTGTTTTGTAAATTTGAAATACATGCCCTCAGTCACTGTGAAGTTCTCTGTTACAAGTGTCTCTTTCTTTCCTTCCTTGGTTTAAAACAAGGTCTCTTTATTTATTTCAGGCTGACCTGATTATTTGTTCTTTGTTATCAGAAATTCAAGAAATTTTCCTCCTATTAATTTGCTTCCTGAAGTAACCTTTAGGTCTTAAATTCTCTTAGTAAATACTTTACCAGTGTGATTTTTGGTAAATGATGGATTGAATATGCCATATGAGCAACAGTCAGGGTCATTCAGCACTAAAGGATGATGACAAGGTCTGCAGTTCAACTTGAGTTGGAGGGTCCTTTCATCCGAGGACACTCACAGATTAGCAAGGTCAAATGAGTGAGACCAAATAAGATGAAGTCAGGGGAATGGAGAAATGGCTTAGTGTTTAAGGTGCTTGCCTGTGAAGCCAAAGGACCCAGGTTCAATTCCCCAAAACCCATGTAAGCTAGATGCACAAGGGGGCGCACACATCTGGAGTTTGTTTGTAGTGGTTGAAGGCCCTGGGGCACCCATTCTTTCTCTCTCCCTATTTCTCTCTTTCTCAAATAAATAAAGAAAAAGAAAAATATTTTTTAAAAAATGAAGCCAGACATATAGTTCCAGTACTGGAGAGGTTGAGGCAGGAGAATGCCCATGAGTTCAAAGCAAACCTGGATTACATGGTTAGCTTTAGGTCAGTTTGGGCTAGAATGAGACCTTGCCTCAAAAAAATAAGAAAAAACTGTAGTCATAATATTTAATAACATAAATATATATTACTGTCAATGAATAATGTCCATAGAATCTGGTAAAATACTAAATATGTCTACTTAAAATGTTTTGAGATGAATAATAAAAAGGACAGGGTCTCATTCAAGGCTGGCCTTTTGCTTTAGCCTTTAGAGTGCTGGGATTATAGGCATGTGCCACCATGTTTTCTTTTTCTTTTTTCTTTTTGGTTTTTCGAGGTAGGGTCTCACTCTAGCTCAGGCTGACCTGGAATTTACTACGTAGTCTCAGGGTGGCCTTGAACCCATGGCAATCCTCCTACCTCTACCTCCTGAGTGCTGGGATTAAAGACACCATGCTTTCTTTAGGTGGCTTGTTTTTGAGACAAGTCTTGCTATGTAGACCAGCTAGCTTTGAACCTACAGCAATGTTCCCGCTTCTGCTTCCTGAGTGCTGGGATTATAGGAATTGTGAATTAAAATATAGTAGAGGATTAAAAGTAATTCATACAGGACTTAAACTTCCAGAAACATAAAGTATATGATGGTTGCCAAAATGTGGGAAGGGGGGAAAAGACGTTATTAATGTTTAATGGGCACAGCATTCCAAATGGAGAAGATGGCAGTTGCAGAGACTGCTGGTGGTGATGGAGGCACAACAATGTGACTGTACTTAATGCCACAGAGCTGAACACTTAAGGATGGGTAAATGCTGCAGAATATGGTGGTGCATGCCTTTAATCCCAGTGTTTGGGGTGGATCCATTGTGAGTTGGAGGCCATCTTGAGATTACATAATGAATTCCAGGTCAGCCTGGGCTAGAGAGAGATCCTACCTCAAAACACAGAACAAAACATGGGGGCTGGAGAGACGGCTTAGTGGTTAGGGTGCTTGCTTGCAAAGCCAAAGGATCTTGGTTTGATTCCCCAGAACCCACATAAGCCAGATGCACAAGGGGGAACATGCATCTGGAATTCATTCTCTCTTTCTCTCTCACTCTGCCTCTTTCCCTCTCTCAAATAAATAAATAAATAAGAAAGAAAAAAAAAGTTTCTAAAACAAAAACAAAACAAAACAAAACAAAACAAGGGCTGGGTGTGGTGTTCCACTCCTTTAATCCCAGTACTCAGGAGGCAGAAGTAGGAGGAGCACTGTGAATTCGGGGCCACCCTGACACTACATAGTGAGTTCCAGGTCAGCCTGGACTAGACTGAAACCCTACCTTGAAAAAAATAAACAAACCCAAACCCCCCGAAAACAGAAAGAATGGGTAAATACAAATTAAAAAAAAATTATTTTGGGGCTGGAGAGATGACTTAGTGGTTAAGGTGTTTGCTTGTGAAGCCTAAGAACCCATGTTTGACTCTAGGTCCCATGTAAACCAGACGTACAAGGTGACTCAATGAAGCAAGACTGTACATGCACAAGGTGGCACACATGTCTGGTGTCTCACTGTAGTAGCTGAGACCCTGCCATACCAATTCTCTCTCTCTCTTGTTCTCACCCTATCTAAAAAAAATTTTTTTGGGAGCTGGTAAGATGGCGTAGTGGTTAAGGTGCTTGCCTGCAAAGTCAGAGGATCCCAGTTCGACTCTTCAGGACCCACATAAGCTAGATGCACAAGGGGGTGCATGTGTCTGGAGATCATCTGAAGTGGCTAGAGGCCCTGGTGCACCCTTACTATCTCAAATAAATAAATAAATAAATAAATAAATAAATAAATAAATAAATAAATATATTTAAAAAATATTTTGGGCTGGAGAGATGGTTCAGCAGTTAAGGCACTTGCCTTCAGAGTCAAAGGACCTAGGTTCAGTTCCCAGGACCCATGTAAGCCAGATGCACAAGGTGGCATATACTTCTGGAGTTCGTTTGCAGTGGCTGGAGGCCCTGGCATACTCTTTCTCTCTGCCTCTTTTTTTCCCCCCCCCTCTCTCTAAAATAAATAAAAAATTAAGAATTATTTTATGTGTGTGTGTTGTCAGAGAAATATGCCACTTTTTGACCCTGGCTTTATGTGGATGTTGGGAAACTGAACCTGGGACAGCACAGCAGGCTTTGCACCTTTAAATGGAAAATTTTATGTTATACTATGATGTTTAGAAAAGAATTCAAAGACAATCACAGCAAGTCTTTACATTTGTACTCACGAAGGAGCAATATCCAGATGGTTGATGCTAAATCCTGAAGAGCAAAAGCCTCCCAGTGTTGTTGATATGGTTAGGAATGCAACAGCCAAAGAGTAATCACAGCCTATAAATCCAGCAGCCACCAAGAACACTGCAGGTCCAACCATTCCTGGATTTAAAGAGTCACAAAAGAAAAAGCTCAAGTATTATATTCGGGTCTACTCCTAAACAGTAGAAATTTGATAGTGCTGCCACCTACTGTTCAAGCTCTGAACTGCCTAGAAGACAACTTTCTTCGTCAGAAAACCTACCAGAGCCAGGCTTACTTAGTCCCAGCACTTGGGAGGCAGAGATAGGTGGGTGGATCACTGTGAGGTTGAGGCCACCTTGAGACTACATAGTTAATTTCAGGTCAGCTTTGGCTAGAGTGAGTCCCTACCTCGAAAAACCAAAAAAAAAAAAAAAACAAACAAAAAAAAAACCAAAAAACCAAACCAAACCAAACCAAAACAACAGAAAAACTACCAGAAAATATATGGGCATAAAACAAAGAAGACCCCATTATGCGATGTTACTAGATATTTTCATGGTAAGGTCTCACTTTAGCCCAGGCTGACCTGGAATTCACTATGTAGTCTCAAGGTGGCCTCAAACTCTCAGTAATCCTCCTACCTCAACCTCTTGAATGCTGGAATTAAATGTGTGTGCCACCAAGCCCAGCTTTTATTGCTCTTACCTTTCCTCCCCCTTCCTCCTTTTCTTTTTTTTTTAGTTTTTACTTATGTCATTAGGCCTTGCAGGCAAGTGCCTTAGCCATTGAGCCATCTCTCCAGCCCTTTTTTCTTTTCTTTCTTTCTTTTTTTTTTCAAGGCAGGGTCTCACTCTATCTAGCTCAGACTAGAACTCACTTAATAGTCCTAATTGGCCTTGAATTCAGTGATTTTCCTACCTCAGCCTCCTGAATGCTGGGATTAAAGGCATTAGCCACCATACCAGCTTTTATAAATTTTAATCCTCAAAATGCACTGTTCAAAAATATCTGGCTGGCTGGGTGTAGTGGTGCATGCCTTTAATTCCAGCATTTGGGAGGCAGAGGTAGGAGGATCATTGGATCACCGTGAGTTCGAGGCCGCCCTACGTAGTGAATGAATTACAGGTCAGCCTGAGCTAGAGTGAGACCCTACCTTGAAAAACCAAAAAAAAAAAAAAAAAAAAAAAAAATAAAATAAAATCTGGCTGGGTTCAAGGCCACCCTGAGACTACATAGTGAATTCCAGGTCAGCCTGGACTAGAGAGTGAAACTACCTTGAAAAACTAAAAAACAAACAAGCATACATACATACATACATCTATCTAGGCTGGAGAGATGGCTCAGTGGCTAAAGGTGCTTGCTTGCAAACCCTATTCAATTTCCCACTGATCACATAAAGGCAGATGCACAAAGTGGCATATGTGTCTGGAGTTCATTTGCCATGTCAGGAGGCTCTGGTGTTCGTTTGCAATGGCAAGAAGTCCTGATGTGTCCATGCTCTTTCTTTCTCTCTCTTTGCTTATAAATAAATGAATAAATATTTTCGGGCTGGAGAGATGGCTTAGCGGTTAAGGTGCATGCCTGCGAAGCCAAAGGACCCTGGTTTGATTCTCTAGGTCCCATGTAAGCCAGATACACATGGTGGTGCATGTGGCTGGAGTTTGTTTGCAGTGGCTAGAGGCTCTGGTGTGCCCATTCTTACTCTCTCTCCCCTTCTCTATCTCTAATAAATAAATAAAATAAAATATTTTTTTTTTTAAAAGCTGGGTGTGGTGGTGCACTCCTTTAATCCCAGCACTCGGGAGGCAGAGGTAGGAGGATCACCGTGAGTTCAAGGCCACCCTGAGACTAAATAGTGAATTCCAGGTCAGCCTGAGCTAGAGTGAAACCCTACCTCAAAAAACCAAAAAAAAAAAAAAAAAAAAAAAAAAAAAAAAATTAAAAAAATAAATGTTACCATGAACATGTCAACATCTTAAGAGAACTCTATTGGAAAAAGAAGAATCATTTTACATAGAAATGCATTAAATCTATCATGATGTTTTAATGTGAACATACCTTCTTACCCTTTTATCTTGCTGTGCCGTGTTGTGATAGAAAAAGACATATTTGAGAGCCAGGTGTGGTGGCACAAGCCTTTAATTCCAGCACTCAGGAGGCAGAGGTAGGATTGCTGTGCATTTGAGGCCACCCTACCTCAAAAAACCAAAAAGGGAGGGGGAAAAAAAGGACACATTTGAGGTCAAGCTTGGTCTAGAGTGATACCCTACCTTGAAAAATGAAAGAATAAATAATAGCCGGGTATGGTGGCACATGCCTTTAATCCCAGCACACGGGAGGCAGAGGTAGGAGGATTTCCATGAGTTTGAAGCCACCCTGAGACTACATAGTGAGTTTCAGGTCAGCCTGGGCTAGACTGAGACCCTACCTCACTCAAAAAAAAAAAAAAAAAAAAAAAAAAAAATAGCAGTATCACCATAAATTCGAGGCCAACCTGAGACCACATAGTGAATTCCAGGTCAGCCTGGGCTAGAGTGAAGTTTACCTCAAAAAAAAAAAAAAAAAAAAAAAAAAAAAAAAAAAAAAAAAGAGTTTTTTGGGTAAGGTCTCACTCTGGTCCAGGCTGACCTGAATTTTTTCTCAGCCAAACTTTCCTCCTTTTTTTTTAAGGGCATGTTTGAGGTAGGGTATCAAGGTATGACCTCAAATGTGTCCTGGTTTTTTGAGGTAGGGTGGCCTCAAATGCACAGCAATCCTACCTCTGCCTCTGGAATTCACTATGTAGTCTCAGGGTGGCCTCGAACTCTCGGCGATCCTCCTACCTCTGCCTCCCGTGTGCTGGGATTAAAGGCTTGCGCCACCACACCCGGCTATTTTTTGCCATATCTTTTAAGTAACTTCTGTTTCTGAAATGTTTACTTAATGCAGTCTCTATGGTTACACTGCAGATGTGGAGTTGAAATTTGGTTTTGTTTTAGACATAGTACTGGTCAGTGGTCCAAGTTCTTTAAATGTTATCTTTATTTGTAAACTAGGAAAATTGGATTGTTACAGTGGGAAATGACTCAGTTACTATCAGGATCCTGAGACGGTTGCTAACTATGTGGCAGTATTTGTGATGACTGAAACAGTATTTTTATTTTATTTTTTTTTTATTGACAACTTCTATACTTACATATAAAAAAACACATGATATTTCCCTCCCCTCCCCCCATTCCCTTTAGAACTCCAATCTCCATTGTATCCCCTCCCTCTCTCCATTAGTCTCTCTTTAAATTTGATGTCATCATCTTTTTCTTCTATTTTGAGGGTCTTGTGAAGGTATTGCTAGGCACTGCAAAGTCATGGATATCGAGGCCAATTTCTCTCTGGGAAGTTGCATTGTAAGGAGTCGTACCCTTCCTTTGGCTCTTCCATTCTATCCACCCCCTCTTCCGCAATGGTCCCTGAGCCTTGGAGGGTATGACAGAGGTGTGAAACAGTATTTTTAGCTGGGTTCTAGAGTTAATTTTTAGTGCTTCTATATTTTTTAAATTACTCTTATTTGGTGTATGTTAAATAGGTACTAGCTTTTGGACTCTCAGAAAATCAGTAGAATGCTATTGCTTATTTTGTCAGCTATTGCCTATAGTATAGTAGCCAAGTAGAAAACGTTGTGAATGAAGGGTAAAATGTGTATTTTAAAGTGTGTATACATTAATGTATAAAGGTATCTGGATTTTTTTTTTGCTGTTAACTTCATAATTATGTAGTTATTACAAATTTTTCATTGTATAAGATGAAAACATCTTTCTAAAGTCAGATGTTGGAATATAAGGTACATTTGGGCCTTTTTGTGATCATTGTGAGTGGGAATAGGTGTGGATGGACATGAACCCTTTCTGGAATTATTTTGCTTTTGCCCATCATTCACAGCACAATTTCTGAAACAAAGGCTTAATTACCTACAAGTAATCTGAATCCTTTGTACTCAGATAGGTTGGAGACCTAAACTACTTTGTCCTTATCAGGTGTCTTTAAACCTTACTGTTTAAAACAAATATAATAATCTGATACTGGAATTTATAGTACAACAGTTAGTTTTCAATGTGTTTGGGCAATAGTAATTAAAAAAATTAGAAATTATTATTCAAGCCAGGCATAGTGGCACATGCCTTTAATCCCAGCACTTGGGAGGCAGAGGTAGGAGTTGTTTGAGGTCACCTTGAGACTAAATGAATTCCAGGTCAGTGTGAGCTAGAGGGAGACCCTACCTCCAAAAACCACCATCCCCAAAAAAGAAAGAAAGAAAGAAAGAAAGAAAGAAAGAAAGAAAGAAAGAAAATCATTATTCACAGTCCAGTTTGTTTTGTAGTCAAAGGTTGTTTTTCAGGTTTAGCATGTTTTTGCTGCAACCACCACTAATTTTTTTGTTGTTGTTGTTGTTGTTTTTTTGAGGTAGGGTCTCACTCTAGCTCAGGCTGACCTGGAATTCACTGTGTAGTCTCAGGGTGGCCTTGAACTCATGGCGATCCTCCTACCTCTGCCTCCTGAGTGCTGGGATTAAAGACATGCACCATCATGCCAGGCTAATTTTTTTTTTGAGCGAGTCGAGAGAGAGAGAGAGAGACAGAGACAAAGAATGGGCCCACCAGCAGCCTCTCAGCTACTGTGAACCATCTCCAGACATGTGTACCCCTTGTGGGCAAGTGCGGCATAGTGCCCTTGCATCTGGCTAAACATGGGACCTGGAGAATCAATTGGGCATTCTTAGGCTTAGCAGGCAGGTTCCTTAACACTAAGCTATCTCTCTAGCATGACTACCACTAATTTTATGTTTTAAAAAAACTGGTCAGCAAATGGAAGTAAAGATTTTTTAAAAAATAAATATGCAACTAATTTAAGCCTAGAATATTATGCTTTCTCTATTTCCAGATACCTTTCATACATTGTAGAGCTTAAATTTTTGGTAGCTTTCAAAGCATTTTCTTCATTTTTATGTATTTTGTATAGCATACACAAATTATGTGAAAGATTATTTTAGTTTTGCCTCACCTGCTTGAGTTTAATGTGGATGTATATCAGCTCAGCTCAGTCAGTAGTTAACACCAGTACTAAGCCATCTTGAAATTGGTCTTTTTTTTTCTGATTGGCCCCTTTAAGTTTACTACATTGAGAAAGAAAAGATAATTTTATTATATCTTAACAATCATGCCCTAGTCTCCTTATCCCAAATATAATGGCACTAGGAAGTGAGGTTAAGATGGTTTTGTTGTTTTTACAGGTTGTGTACATTTAAACCAAGTGAAACTCACATCTTAACTGACGGTAAATGGCATTTGCCTCCATTCTGCCCAGTTACTGGTCAGATCATACCTGATGTTCTGATGTCCCAGTGAGGGGATCTTGTGAAGGTTTGGGTTTGTTCTATGTATACATGCCACTTCAGTGTATGCTGCCTTATTCTGTCTGTTGCATTACTCCTGTCAGATCCAAGCTTTGTCATGTATGAGCTCTTTTACATTGAATCTGTGATGTAAAAATGTATAATGTGCTATAAATTTTTTGCATAATAAACTAACTTATGGTCTATAACCTGTGAAACATTTCTTGTAAATTACCTAATTTATTTTTCCATTTATGTATAGTTTCTTATATAAATTTACAGAGTATTTGTTGTGGCTTATTCTGCAAACATGCTCTTTTCCTTAGTGCTTACTTGTCTGAAAGAAACTTGGGTTCTCTTGTTTATAGCCATCTTCAGAATCCCTGCCTTTACTGTAGTTCATAACTTTTTCTAATTAAAAAAATTTATTTATTTATTAGAGACAGAGAGAGGGAAAGAGAGGGGGTGTGAGAATAGGAGTGCCAGAGCCTCCAGCCACTGCAAATGAACTCCAGACACATGTGCCCCCTTGTGCATTTGGCTTACATGGCACCTGTAGAATTGAACCAGGGTCCTTAGGCTTTGCAGGCATGTGCCTTAACTGATAAGCCATCTCTCCAGCCCCTAATTTTAATATTCTAAAACAATGTTAGAATCATGCCTCTTATATCCTACTTTCCAAATAAATTCTCTTGTTTGCTACATGTAAAAAAATCAATAAATAAAGATATATTTGGTCTCTGTCCCTTGGTTCTTGACACGGAGTTCCTAAAATGCTTGTTTAGCTAATAAAATAACTGGTGACACTGGAATAAATTTCACTGTATTTCCCAGCCTGGCCTCAAACTCCTGAGCTCAAATGATCCTAAAACTCTCAGTAGCTGCGATAATAAATGTATATACTTTGGCTGGACATAGCTTCTGGATGGCACTGGTCACCAGGACTCTGAGAGGGTTGGGAACTTTAGCCCTACCTCCTAGTCTCTGATGCTGACAATTGAGTGAATCTCAGTGCCAATGATTTATTCATTCATGCCTGTACCATGAAGGTTTCATAGAAATTCATAAGGATAAGGTATGGGCGGGGCATGATGACCCAAACCTCTAATCCTAGCTCTCAGTGGTTGAGGCAAGAGTATCATGAATTCTGAGGCCAGCCTGGATGACAGGGGGAGACAAAACAACCACCCAAATGACTGACCACACTTATCATTTGAGCACTTGTGACGCTGAGGCAGGTGGACTGCTGCGAGTTTGAGGCTGGATGGGCTACACAGTAAATGCCAATATCATCCTGGGCTAGAGCAAGGTATCTCAAAACAGCCAATACACAAGAAAAAGGGTTAGATGAGCATCCAGCAGAGGTACTTCATGTGGGGGCTTCTGAGGGATGGTGTGCCTAGGGAGGGAGGGCATTTGAAACATCACAGCCCTTCCTACATGCCTTGCCCCAAACATTTCTTCCACCTGACTATTCATTTGTTCCCTTTGTAATATATATTTTTTTTTTTGATTTTTGAGGCAGGGTCCCATTCTAGCCCAGGCTGACTTGGAACTCACTCTGCTATAGCTCCAGGCTAGCCTCAAACTCATGATCCTCTTACCTCACCGTCCCAAGTGCTGGGATTAAAGGCGTGTGCCATGGTGCCTGGCTGTAAAAATATAATTTATTTATTTTCAAGGAGAGAAAGAGAGGAAAGAATATGAGAGAATGGGCGTGTCTGGCCTTCCAGCCACTGCAAATGAACTCCAGATGCATATGCCACTTTGTGCATCTGGTGTAACATGGGTACTGGGGAATTGAACTTGGGTCCTTTGGCTTTGCAGGCAAGCACCTTAACTGCTAAGCCATCTTCTCCAGCCCTATGTCTAATTTCCTATAAAGGATATTATTGGCTGGAGAGATAGCTCAGTGTTTAAAGCACTTGCTTGCAAAGCCAAAGGACCCAGGTTCAATTCCCCAGGACCCATGTAAGCCAGATGCACAAGGTGGCACATGCATCTGGAGTTTGTTTGTAGTGTCTAGAGGCCCTGGCATGCCCAATCTCTCTCTACCTCTTTCTTTCTCTCTATCTCAAATAAATAAATTAATTAAATTAAATTAAATATATTAAAGGAATTTAGACAAAAATACATAAAACCTCTCCCCCAGTTCTGCAAGTCATTCTTGCAAATCAAATCTGAGGAGAGGAGAGGGCATGGAAACCATAATTGGTCATCTGCCTGTCACAAGAATAGGTTGCAGCCTGGTTCTTGTTAGGCAAGCATGATGGTCACTGCATTATGAAAACATCGCATATAACCTAGTTCTTGTGACTGGCATCTGAAGTGGGGGACCTACACTATACATTATTTTCAGGTAGATAGCATGAGAATTGGTGAAAACACCCTTGGGGGGTGTCTTCTACAAAACTGATTGTGTAGAGAAAAAAATCTCATGCCTTGTGACCAGAGGTAAAGCATTTTAGTGCTAATATTGTGTTATCTGTGAGTGAGTGAAAAAACACCTTGTTTATCTCATATCTCTGAAGATTGTAAGACAAAACAAAATGTTACTAATTTCACTTACCTATAAGAGTAAAAATTCTGCGAACACTTATAGTTGAAAAGTTCCATTTTTCTCTTAAATTGTCAGCTGCTTGACCAGCCAAGATCATACACAACCAACAGCCAAAATAAGGCAGTGCAGATAGAAACCCATTCTGGAGGGAGTGAGAAGACAAGGGTTAGTTATGGTAGAAGGGATAACACACACTTTATAGGCAGCCCTCACTACCTGAAAACAAAGGAGATAGATAGCATTGTGTTAACAGTTACATAATCACAGGAAACTGGCTTTTGGAAGGACCATGGGACTCAGTTCAGCACATACCCCTACTAACCTGTCTCACAGGGAAACAGTACTGTCTGCTCTGGGTAATCTTAGATATTACTTTGGGATTTGGTAAGTTTTCCAATTGGCCAAGGGGTGCTCTCTCTACAGAATACGTGCTTTTTGGGGCCTGGGGAGATGGTTCAGTGGATAAAGACACTTGCTTACAAAGCCTGTTGGTCCAGGTTCAATTCCCCAGTACCCACGTATAGCCAGATGCACAAAGTGGCACATGGATCTGGAGTTTGACTGCAGTGGCAAGAGGCCTTGGTGTGGCCATTCTCTTTCTTGTAAATAAATAAAAATGTTTTATTTATTTATTTTTGGTTTTTTGAGGTAGGGTCTCACTCTAGCCCAGGCTGACCTGGAATTCACTTTGTAGTTTCAGGCTGACCTTGAACTCACTGCCATCCTCTGACCTCTGCTTCCCAAGTGCTGGGATTAAAGGCGTGTGCCTCCATGGCTGGATAATAAAAATATTTTAAAGAAAAAGTGTTTTTCTTGCCCCTGCCTCCTAAGTGCTGGGAAGAGGAAAGACCTCTCATTTGCCCATTTCTCTGCTTGCTCCTTTCCTTAAGACCCAGTCCTTCATGATCAGATTTCTTAGTCTTTCCTGACCCTAATGTGACTGTAAGGGTAAAGGGCTTACACTCCCATGCTCCACTTTCCACAGGTGCATACATGCGTCTCTTAAATCTCTTCCACATGTGTGGAAGCCAGGCTTGTACCTTCGTGGTCATTTTCCACATGTGCATGTTTGCATCTCTTAAATCTTTTGGTGTGGACTCTCAGATTCTGCCTTCCACTCTCTTCCTCCCGTTTCCCCCCACTCTTAGCAGGGCTAGAAATTCCCTTCTGGCCTGAATCATTCCAGCATTTTTCTGGACAGCATTTGTCCCTAAATAAATCTGCTAGAGTTCAAATCTCCAGATTCTAAAACAGCTGGGCATGGCCTTAGAAGAGTAGAAACCCCAAAATCTTGGAATCTGGCAAGCAAGCTTCAAGTTAGCAAAAGGAACCTCGGGATCAAAATATGACCAGGGGCTGGAGAGAAGGCTCAGTGGTTAAGGTGCCTAACAACCTGGGTTTGATTTCCTAATACCCATGTAAAAGCTAGAAGCACAAAGTGGCACATGTATCTATAGTTTGTTTGCAGTGGCTGGAGCCCATTCTCTGTCTGTCTGTCTGTCTGTCTGCCTCTTTCTCAAGTAAATAAAATAAATAAAATAGGGGCTGGAGAGATGGCTTAGCAGCTAAGGCACTTGACTGCAAAGCCTAAGAACCCAGGTTCAATTCTCCAGGTCCCACATAAGCCAGATGCACATGGTGAAGCATGCTTCTGAAGTTTCTTTGCAGTAGCTAGAGGCCCTGGTGCACCCATTCTTTCTATCTCTTTCTAATAAATAAAATGAAAAAAAAATCTTAAAAAAGAAAATAAATAAATAAAATGAAAAAGAGATTATCTGGGGGTTTGAAAATATTTATTTGTGAGGAAAAGAGAAAGAGAGAGAATGGGCATGCCAGGGCCTCTTGCCATTGCAAATAAACTCTAGATGCATGTTCCATGTTGTGCATCTGGCTTTACATGGGTACTAGGAAATCAAACCTGGGCTGCAGGCTTTACAAGTAAGTGCTTTTAACCACCGAGCTATCTCTCAGCCCTATATGGAGTTTTTAAAAAAAGATTTTATTTATTTATTTTAAAAATCAAGTGTCTGTCTTTTCTTTTTTTTTTTTTTTTTTTTTTTTTTTTGGTTTTTTGAGATAGGGTCTCACTTTAGCCCTGGCTAATCTGGAATTCACCATGTAGTCTCAGGGTGGCCTCGGACTCATGGTGATCTGCCTACCTCTGCCTCCCAAGTGCTGGGATTAAAGGCATGCGCCACCATGCCTGGATGTCATTTCATTTTTTTAAAATTATTTTAAATGGCCTAAGTGAGGCCACCAGAAGAGAATGAATAAAAGAAGGGCAGGGGGAGGGTCAATCTAAATTCAAGATATTGTGAATAAGACTTATGTAAACCTACTTTTTTTGAATAATGGCACATATAGAAGCTGTAGACTGTTACTAGAAATTTTTCAGTGCCTGGGATGGGATACCTTCCAGTGAGTTGTTGGCCAAGGAGGTCCAGGAAGCTTCCAAAACATTAAAGGCTATTGCCAAAGCCCTTGGTTTCCCTTGAGAAACAGATAGTAAGACCCTATTGCTGAAGACACAAGCTGGTTCTGAGCAGAAAACCTTCTCACCATAGACCAGCCTACAGAAAGCTGGAAAAAGCTGCACTGCATGCAGCAGTATGGGACACAGAAGTAATTAGCAGTGAAAACAGTGGACACTGAATATTCAAGTTTGGCCATACAGGCCCAATGACTGAACAGGTGCAATAGTGGCATGTCTACTCTTGGGGTAACCAACTGCTCCATAATTGGTCTGAAGGCCCTCTCTATGGGAGGGAATACATACTTGTTACTGAAAAACCTAAGCAAAAGTCTATGGCAGGGGAGGTCATGAGCCTTAGGGGTATATAATAAAGCCTGCTCTTGTCTGGCTAAATGTATATATTATTCCCACCAAGCTGCCCTGAAAGCACTATACTTAATGTTCATATTCACTATTAATGCTACTCTCACTTCTGGTTAGAGAAGCTTCTCTTTTCAGATGGCGATGACCACTGGGATGACCCAAAAGGCAACATAGTGCTGAGAAGAAGGGATGGAGGAGTGCCCAGCACTGAAACATCTCTGTCACACCCTCCAAGGCTCAGGGCCCATTGAGGAAGAGGGGGCAGATAGAATGGAAGAGCCAAAGGAAGGGTATAACTCCTTACAATGCAACTGTCCAGACAGAACTTGGCCTTGATATCCATGATCTTGCAGTGTCTAGCAATACCTTCACAAAACCCTCATAATAGAAGAAAAAGATGATGACATCAAATTAAAAGAGAGACTAATGGAGAGAGGGAAGGGATATGATGGAGATTGGAGTTCTAAAGGGGTATGGGGGCAGGGGAGGGAAATATGCATTTTTTATATGTAAGTATAGAAATTGTCAATAAAAAACTAAAAACATAAAAAATAAATAAAATAAAAATTATTTTATTTATTTGAGAGAGAGAGAGATGAAGAGGCAGAAAGAGAGAACGGGCATGCCAGGGCCTCCAGCCACTGTAAACGAACTCCAGATATATGAGCCCCCTTATACATCTGGCTTGCGTGGGTCCTGGGGAATTGAACCGGGGTCCTTAGGTTTCTCAAGCAAACAACCGCTAAGCCATTTCCCCAGCCCTTATTTTGTTTTTTTGAGGTAGGATCTCACTCTGGCCCAGGCTGATCTGGCCTTAATTATGTAGTCTCAGGGTGTTCAAACTCACAGTGATCCTCTTACCTCTGCCTCCTGAGTGCTGGGATTAAAGGTGTGTGCTGCCATAACTGGCTTGTGTATATACACACACACACACACACACACACACACAACAACAAAAAAAAAGGGTTTTCTGGGCTGGAGAGATGGCTTAGTGGTTAAGGAGCATGCCTATGAAGTCTAAGGACCCAGGTTCGATTCTCCATATCCCACGTAAGCCAGAGGCACATGGTAGTGCATGTGTCTGGAGTGCGTTTGCAGTGGCTAGAGTCCTGGCACACCCATTCTCACTATTTCTCTCTCCCTTTCCGTCTCAAATAAATAAATAAATAAATAAATAAATAAATAAATAAATAATAAAAAAGAAAGGGGTCTTCTTTCCTTCCCTCCCTTTCTTTGCTTTTCTCATCTCCTTTCCCTTCCTTTCCTCCCTTTTTTCTCTTTCCTTCCCTCCCTCATAGGCAGGAGGGTGGATGCAAGTTTGAGGCCAGCCTAGTCCATATGGCCAGCTATACACAGATACATAGTGAAATAACGAAGCAATCTCAGTTAGGATACTTCTATATAGCTTTTCAACTCTACTTCTTCCAATGCTTAAAGAATGCACCCAAGAAACTTGTTCCTTCCAGTCTCTGCATAGCTGCTGGCACAGTCCCACTACCATCCATTTTAGAAGTTCTGGTACTACTTGATTTCACCTGTTATCTTGGAAAATTACCAGGGACTAAACAAACATTTACAGGTAAAGGATACATGACATGACAAAAGGTACTTGAGTTCAGACAGCCCAGTGGGAGAGCAGGTGCTCAGCATGCTTTGGCCCAGGTTAAAAGTCTAGCTTAAAAAAGGCTGGCTCTGGTAGGAGGATCACTGTGAGTTCAAGGCCAGCCTAGGCTACACAGTGAGTTCCAGGTCAGCTTGAGCTACAGTAAGACCCTGTTTTGAAAAATAAAAAATAAACTACACACCGAGAAAAGAAGGAACAGCAGTGGAAGCAAAAACTTTAAAAAGTAAAAAAAAAAAAAAGATGTCAGCTATGTGGGGTGCACGCCTGTAGTTCAATCAAGTGGGACAGTTAAAGCTACCTTAGTTGACATTAAGAATTTTAGGCTATGGGCTCCAGAGTGAGCTCCATGTGAGAACAAAAAAACAACAAAGAAAGAAAGAAACAAACAAAAAAACCAAGCTGGGCATGGTGGTGCTGAGATAGGAGGATCACAGTGAGTTCCAAAGTCAGCTTGGGCTAGGGTGAGACCCTGCTTCAAAAAGCCAAAACTGAGCTAGCTGTGGTGGCTCATGCCTTTAATCCCAGCACTCAGAAAGCAGAGGTAGGAGGATCACCATGAGTTCGAGGTCACCCTGAGAATACAGAGTTAATTCCAGGTCAATCTGGGCTACAGAGAGACCCTACCTCAGAAAAACAAAAACAAACAAAAGCTAAAAATGAAATGAAATGAAATAAAATAAAACAAAACCACCATCCCCCTAGTTAAGGTCCACAGCCTTACAATTACATGTCCTCTGAAGCTGAGTGTGCTGATTTACTCCTGGAACCCCAGTGCTTGGCAGGCTGAGGTAGGAGAATGGACATGTGTTCCAGGCCAGTCTGGGACTTGGTCTCAAAACAAAACAAAAAACAAAGAAAAAAAAGAGAGAGAGAGACAAAAACCTATAAAATTTAGCATAGTAGAATAAAATGGAAGCATCAAAATGACTGAATTTGGGCTGGAGAGATGGCTTAGTGGTTAAGGCGCTTCCCTGCAAAGCCAAAGGACACAAGTTCAAATCCCCAGAACCCACATAAGCCAGATGCACAAGGAGGCACATGCGTCTGGATTTTGTTTGCAACAGCTGGAGGCCCTGGCCTGCCCATTCTCACTCTGCCTCTTTTTCTCTCTCTCAAATAAATAATTAAATTAAATATTTAAAAAAATAACCAAATTTCATAAAGATGAAAATAAAACCTGTGTGTAGTTTGAAATACATACTGTACATAAGCAGCAGATAATAATTCTTCTTACCTCTTGAACATTGAACCTTAGGATTTCTTTCATGTAAGTAGGCAGTAATGTCAATAAAGTATAAAAAGTCCAGTTGTAAGAAAAATGTGCAGCTACAATAGCCCAAAGTGGCAATGACTTCAAGATGGATATCCACGGCACTGACTTCTGTGAAGAAAGCTAAAGAAAACAGGCAAAGTTAGGGTAAGCTACAGCAGTGTTGGTGCTTAGCTACATACCTTATTAGCTAAAACTCAACCCAGGAAACAACTCTGAAATATTAAATAGTAAATTACATGATAAATGGAGTTCTACTCAGTGGTAAAGAAAAATGAAGTTATAGAATTTTCAGGAAAATGGATGGATCTGGAAAGGATTATACTTAGTGAGGTAACCCAGGTCCAGAAAGCCAAACATCATATGTTCTCTCTCATATGTGGATTCTAGCTACAAATGATTGGACTCCTATGTGAGTAAAAGTAAAACTCAGTAGCAGAAGCCAATAAGCTAGAAAGGGGATATAAAGGAAATAGGAAGGGAGCGAGGGGGGGGACTTAATAGGATGGTATTATATATATGTAAGTAGAAGAACAGATTCATGGGGGTGAAAAGGCCTAAGTGAGGTCAGGGGAAGAGATTGAGTAAAGAACAGGTGGAAGGAGGGCTAACCAAAATCTAAGAGGATATAAATAAGTCATATGGAAAACTACTTTTCTGGACAATGGAACACTCAGAGGCCATAGATTGTTACTAGAAAATTTTCAGTGCCAGGGATGAGATACCTTCCAGTGAGTTGTTGGCCAGGGAGGTCACAGATATCCCCAAAACATTATAGGCCATTGCCAAGACCCTTGGTTTCCCACCAGGAATAGATGGTAAGACCCTATTGCTGAAGACTCCACATACATACGCTGCAAGGTCACTGAGAAATCCTGCTGGAGCTGAGCTCCATGAGGACCAGCTGACAGAAAGCTGGAAAAAGCTATGCTGCATGCAGAGAGAGAGAAATCACCAATGGAGATACTCAACCGTGGATACTGCAAGCTTTAAATTTGGCCAGCCAGGCCAAATGAACCCACCGGTGCAATAGTGGCATGTCTGTTATGGAGGAAACCAACTGCTCTCTAATTGGACTGGAGGCCTGCTCCATGGGAGGGAATACATCCCTGATACTGAAAACCTATGACAGGGGTAGTCATGAGCCCTAAAGGTATAATGTCTGCTGGTGTCTGGCTAAATGTATATGCTAAGCTCACCAAACTCTTAGTAAGCACTTCTCTTAATGTCCATACTCATATATTAATGCTACTCTCACTTTTGGTTAGAGAAGCTTCTCTTTTCAGATGGTGGTAACCTTGCAATGACTCAGAAGGCAACATGGTGCTGAGAAGAAGGGACAGAGGAGTGCTCAGCACTGAAATATCTCTATCACATCTTCCAAAACTCAGGGTCCATTGTGGAAGAGGTGGCGGAAAGAATGCAAGAGCCAAAGGCAGGGTAGGACTCCTTACAACATGCTCCTCCAGACACAGCATGGCCTGGATATCCATGACCTCACTGTGTCTGACGCTACCTACACAAGACCATCCATAATAGGAGGAAAAGATGATGACATCAAAATAAAAGAGAGACTGATTGAGAGGGGTAGGGGATATGATGGAGAGTGGAGTTTCAAAGGGGAAAGTGGGGGGGAGGGAGGGAAGTACCATGGGATAGTCTATAATTAAGGAAGTTGTCAATAAAAAAATTTTAAAAAGGGCTGGAGAGATGGCTTAGTGGTTAAGGCATTTGCCTGCAAAGCCTAACGATCCCAGTTCAATACTCCAGGTCCCACATAATCCAGATGCACAAGGGGGCACAAGCGTCTGGAGTTCGTTTGCAGTGGCTAGAGGCCCTGGCACGCCCATTCTCACTCTCCCTTTCTCTCTTTCCCTCTGTCTCTAATAGATAAATAAATAAAAAATTAGAAAAAAAGAAAATGGAAAAAAAATAAAGAGATTAAGAAGGGTGTGGTATCACATCTTGCCTTTAATCCCAGCACACTGGAGGCAGAGGTAGAAGGATTGATAGATTGATATGAGTTCAAGGCCAGCAAGTTCCAGGTCAGCCTGAGCTGGAGTGAGACCCTACTTTGAAAAAAAAAAATGAATACATACAAAAATAAAGAGATTTCAAAAGCTGGGTGTGGTGGCGCACGCCTTTAATTCCAGCACTCAGGAGGCAGAGGTAGGAGGATCACCATGAGTTCAAGGGTACCCTGAGACTACATAGTGAATTCCTGGTCAGCCTGAGCTAGAGTGAAACCTACCTCAAAAAATGAAAGGATTATACTAAGTGAGGTAACCCAGGCTCAGAAAGCCAACCGTCACATGTTCTCTCTCATATGTGGATCCTAGCTACAAATGTATAGACTTGTTTGTGAACTGGAACCAAAAATTGGTACCAGATACCAGTAAACTGGTAAAAGGCTGTAAGGGAGGGAGGGGAGAGAAGGACTTAAATGTATGGTATTGCACATATGTAAGTAGAAAAACAGATTATAGGGAGGGGAATGGCCTAAGCGAGGCCATGGGAAGAGAATGCATAAAAGAAGGGCAGGGGGAGGGTCAATCTAAATTCAAGATATTGTGAATAAGACTTATGTAAAATTACTTTTTTGAATAAGGGCACATCTAGAAGCTATAGACTGTTACTAGAAAATTTTCAGTGCCTGGGATGGGATACCTTCCAGTGAGTTGTTGGCCAAGGAGGTCCCGGTAGCCTCCAAAACATTAAAGGCTTTTGCCAAAGCCCTTGGTTTCTCTTGAGAAACAGATAGTAAGACCCTATTGCTGAAGACATCTCTTGCCTGAGAGGCAAGGTCACTGAGAAAGCAAGCTGGTGTGGAGCAGAAAACTTTCTTCCTGTAGACCAGCCAACTGAAAGCTGGAAAAAGCTGCACTGCATGCAGCCGTATGGGAGACAGAAGTCATCAGCAGTGAAAACAGTGGACACTGAATATTCAATCTTGGCCAGACAGGCCCAATGACTGAATGGGTGCAATAGTGGCATGTCTACTCTTGGGGTAACCAACTACTCCATAATTGGACTGAAGGCCCTCTCTACGGGAGGGAATATAAACCTGGTACTGAAAAACCTAAGTAAAAGTCTATGGTAGGTGAGGTCATGAGCCTTAGGGGTATAAGTCTGCTCTTGTCTAACTAAATGTATATATTATTCCCACCAAGCTTCCCTGAAAGCACTACACTTAATGTTCATATTCACATATTAATGCTACTCCCACTTCTGGTTAGAGAAGCTTCTCTTTTCAGATGACAATGACCACTGGGATGACCCAAAAGGCAACATAGTGTTGAGAAGAAGGGATGGAGGAGTGCCCAGCACTGAAACACCTCTGTCACACCCTCCAAGGCTCAGGGACCATTGAGGAAGAGGGGGCGGATAGAATGGAAGAGCCAAAGGAAGGTACAACTCCTTACAATGCAACTGCCCAGACAGAAATTGGCCTCGATATCCATGATATCCATTGCAGTGCCTAGCAATACCTCTGCAAGACCCTCAAAATAGAAGAAAAAGATGATGACATCAAATTAAAAGAGAGACTAATGGAGAGAGGGAGGGGATATGATGGAGACTGGAGTTCTAAAGTGGAATGGGGGGAGGGGAGGGAAATATCAGGTGGTTTTTTTGTATATAAGTATAAAAGTTGTCAATAAAATAATAATTTTAAAAAAGAGAGAGATTTCAAAAGAAAAAAAAGGTGAAAAAATTACATGATAAATGCTTATCTGTTTCACTTAAAAAGCAATTATTAGGGCTGGAGAGATGGCTTAGCTGTTAAGGCCTGTGAAACCTGAGGACCCATGTTTGACTCTCTAGGTCCCACATAAACCAGATGTGAAAGGTGATGCAAGTGTACAAGGTGGCACACATGCACAAGGTGTCACACATATCTGAAGTTTGGTTACAGTTGTTGGAGACCCTGGCGTGCCAATTCTCTTCCTCTCTCGTGCTCTCATTCCCTCTTATAAAAAAGGGGGGGGCTAGCCTCAAAAAGATTCTATCTCGGTAAAATCAAAAACAAACAAAAACTAAACTAAACTAAAATAAAATAAAAAAAGAAAAAAGAAAAAAGAAAAAGCCCCCAATTAAGTAGAGTAGGGTGTGGGGGCACCCGCCTTTAATCCCAACACTGGGGAGGCAGAGGTAGGAGGACTGTTGTGAGACTGCATAATGAATTCCAGGTTAGCCTGGACTAGAGCAAGACACTACTTTGGAAAAACAAAACAAAACAAGCCAGGTATGGTGGTGCATGCCTTTAATCCCAGCACTCAGGAGGCAGCAGTAGGAAGATCACCATGAGTTAGAGGTCACCTGCAAATACAGAGTGAATTCCAGGTCAGCCTGGGCTATAGTGAGACCCTACCTTGAAAACCAAAAAAACAAAAAAACAGCTGGGCGTGGTGGCACACGCCTTTAATCCCAGCACTCGGGAGGCAGAGGTAGGAGGATCGCCATGAGTTTGAGGTCACCCTTAGACTACAGAGTGAATTCCAGGTCAGCCTGGGCTAGAGTGACACCCTACCTCGAAAAACCAACCCCCCAAAAAACAACAACAAAAAAACCCAAAACAAAAACCCCCCATTAACTAGAGAATCCATGACATTAGAGAATCCATGTAATCTTAGAGCTATAAATGTCAGCCCCAAATACTTTTCATTAATGTCAGATGCCACCTTCTGCATTAATTTTTCTATAAAATAGAGGATAGTTTAACAATCACTGTCAGAGGTTGACACAGGGTAAACGGAAGAGATTGGGAGATCCTGCTAGAATTCACATTTTATGATCCACTCTTCCTTTGAAAAAATATTTTTATGTTAGCCGGGCGTGGTGGCGCATGCCTTTAATCCCAGCACTCGGGAGGCAGAGGTAGGAGGATCGCTGAGAGTTTGAGGCCACCCTGAGACTACATAGTGAATTCCAGGTCAGCCTGGACCAGAGTGAGACCCTACCTTGCAAAAAAAAAAAAAAAAAAAAAAAAAAAAAAAAATATATATATATATATATATTATATATATATATATATATATATATATATATTTGTTATTTATTTGCAGAGAGAGAGAATATGAGTATGAATGGGTGTGCCAGGGCCTCAAGCCACTGCAAATGAATTCTAGACACATATGCCACTTTGGCATTTGGCTTTATATAGTTGTCGGGAACCGTTGGGCACTAGGTAACCAAAAGTGCCTCCATCTTGAGTAGTGACTCCATTGTGTGATAAGTTGTCTGTTCTGGGAAGTCACAAGGTCTGCAGTTATCTATTAACCCATGCACAGAGATTGAGGAAGTCGTTATCTTATGGCTTTGGGGCTGGATCCTTATCCTGTGAAACATCTTGTGGCTTTGGGGCTGGGTCCTTGACCTGTGGTATTTGGAATTGTAGCAATACCTAAACTGTTGACAAACTTCCCTGTTGAGCTGTATAAATGGCACTCTAAGATTAATAAAATACACAGCTTGATCAGATCCTTGTCTTGCTGTCGGTTCCTTGTGTCTCTTGTCCCTTTCATTTCAGGTTCTCTAGGGTCCTTGCTCCCGTTGAAGCCCCGCTGGCCGGGGCATATAGTTACTGGGGAATTGAACCCAGGTTGTTAGGCTTTGCAGGCAAGTTCTTCAACCACTGAGCCATCTCTCCAGCCTCCAATCTATTTTTTTAAATTGGTTTTTTGAGGTAGGGTTTCACTCTCATCCAGGCTGACCTGGAATTCACTCTGCAGTCTCAGGGTAGCCTTGAACTCTCAGCGATCCTCCTACCTCTGCCTCCTGAGTGCTGGGATTAAATGTGTGTGCCACCATACACAGCAAATCTAGTAATATTTAATAAATGAGCTGGCCCTATAGTATGTCAGAGAATCACGTTATAATTTCTGCAGTTCAGAGGAATTAATTGCTGAGCCATCTCTCCAGCCCAATTTTATGGGTTTAAGCCAATCATAATTACTTAAAACAAATCTTGAGCTGGAAAGATGGCTTAGTGGTTAAGGTGCTTGCCTGCAAAGCCAAAGGACCCAAATTCAGTTCCCCAGTAGCCACGTAAAGCCAAATGCACAAGGTGGTGCATGCATCTGCAGTTTGTTTGCAGTGGCTAGAGGTCCTGGCGTGCCCATTCTGTCTCTTTCTCCTCCCACTCTCAAATAAATAAATAAAATATTTTATTTTATTTGTTTTTATTTTTAAAAGATTTATTTATTTATTTATTTATTTGAGACAGAGAGAGGGAGAGAGTGAGAATGGGCACGCCAGGGCCTCTAGCCAGTGCAAACGAACTCCAGACACATATGCCACCATGTGCATCTGGCTTATGTGGGAACTGGAGATTTGAAGCGGGGTCCTTAGGCTTTGCAGGCATGTGCCTTAACTGCTAAGCCTTCCCTCCAGCCCAATAAAATATTTTTGTTAAAAAAAAAATAAATCTTAACTGGGCATGGTGGTACATAACTTTAATCCCAGCACTTGGGAGGCAGAGGTAGGAGGATCACTGTGAGTTCTGAGCACATGCCTTTAAACCCAGCATTTGGGAGGCAGAGGTAGGAGGATCGCAGTGAATTCAAGGCCACCCTGAGACTACAGAGTGAATTCCAGGTAAGCCTGGACTAGAGTGAGACCCTACCTTGAAAAACCAACAAAACAAAACAAAACAAAAAATTCCAAATCTCATAAAAGTGAAAGTACCTTCTAAAGATTCCCACAGCAAGGTGTGATGGTACACAACTGTAAGTAATCCCAGCATTAGGGAAATAGAGGCAGGAGGATCACTGCAAGCTTGAGGCTAGCCCTGGTGTCCATATCGAGTTCCAGGCTAACTAAACTGAGTAAGACCTTGCCTCAAAAAGATTCCCATGCCTATAGTCCTTATACTCAGGAGACTGAGGTAGGAGGATATTGGTGAGTTTGAGGGTAGCCTGGTGAGTGAGTTCCAGGTTCAGCCTGGACTAGAATGAGACCCTGCTTCAGAAGAGAAAAAAGCAGAAAAAGAAAATAAAGAAGTAAAAAGAAAAGAGAGAAAAAGGTGAGCATGGTGGCTCAGGCCTTTAATCCCAGCTGAGGCAGGAGGATTGTTGTTCTAGGTCAGCCTGGATTGGAAGGAGAACCTGCCTCAAAAAAACCTAAAAAGGGGTTGAAAAGATGGCTCAGCAATTAAAGGCACTTGCTTGCAAAGCCTGTGGGTCAGGGTTCAATTCTTAAACTGCTCATATAACCCAGCTGCAAAAAGTGGCAAAAGTGTCTAGGGTTTATTTGCAGGAGAAAGAGGCCCTGGCATCCTTTTACACACACAAATAAAAATTACAAAAAAACTGCCGGGCGTGGTGGCGCACGCCTTTAATCCCAGCACTCGGGAGGCAGAGTTAGGAGGATCGCCATGAGTTCAAGGCCACCCTGAGACCACATAGTGAATTCCAGGTCAGCCTGGACTAGAGTGAGACCCTACCTCGAAAAACCAAAAAAAAAAAAAAAAAAAAAAAAAAAAAAAAAAAATTACAAAAAAACTAAAACAGTAAAATATAGTCAAACGTATTTCTCTTTTCAGACATTACGTCAACAAATTTTTCATTTGTAAGTGATAACAAAATGGCTTTCCACTGAAATTTCTGTCTACACTTCTGTGGTGGTTCGATTCTGGTGTCCCCCATAAACGTATGTGTTCTGAATGCTAGGTCCCCAGATGGTGGTCTCTTAGAGGTGGTATATTATTGGGAGCAGGCTTATGGGTGTTATAGCCAGCTTTCCTCTTGCCAGTGTTTGGCACACTCTTCCTGCTGCTGTTGTCTACCTGATGTTGGCCAGGAGGTGATGTCTACCCTCTGCTCCTCATGCTATTGTTTTCCCCTGCCATCATGGATCTTCCCCTTGAGTCTATAAGCCAAAATAAACCCCTTCCTCCTCAAGCTGCTCTTGGTTTGGTGTTTTCTGGCAGCAATGTGAAGCTGACTGCAACAGTAAAAATGATACCAAGAAGTGGGATCATTGGAGCACAATTTTTTGTTTTGTTTTTTTTTTGAGGTAGGATCTCACTCTAGTCCAGGCTGACCTGGAATTCACTATGTAGTCTCAGGGTGGCCATGAACTCATGGCGATCCACCTCTGTCTCCTGAGTGCTGGGATTAAAGGCATGTGCCACCACGCCTGGCAGGAGCAGATTAAAAAAATATTTATTTATTTATTTATTTATTTATTTATTTATTTATTTGTTTGTTTGAGAGAGAGGAAGAGGCAGACAGAGAGAGAAAGGGCATGTCAAAGCCTCCAGCCACTGCAAACAAACTCCAGATGCATGTGCCACCTTGTGCATGTGGCTTACATGGGACCTGGGGAATCAAACCTTGGTTCTTAGGCATCACAGACAAGCACCTTAAACGCTATGCCATCTCTCCAGCCCTGGAGCTGATTTTTATTTTATTTTAACTTTTATCCATTTTGAGAGAGAAAGTGAAAGAGATAGGGAGATAATGGGCATGCCAGGGCATCCAGCCACTGTAAACAAACTCCAGGCACATATGCCATCATGTGCATCTAGTTTATGTAGGTTCTGGGGAACTGAACCTGGGTCGTTAGGTTTTGTAGGCAAGCACCTCAACTGTTAAGCTATCTTTCCAGCCCTGGAGCTGATTTTTGAGGAAGGAATGTGGAAGGATTTGAAACCTTATGCTTTGCAGTGCAATAAGTACAGCTTGATGGACCATTCTAGTCAAAATTGAAAGATCTGAATGCAGTAAGAACTATGTACTGTGAGGTTTGGCTTATAAGGGGAAGAAAGAGCTTTGCCTGGACTAGGCTAGAAGCAGTTTGTGTGAGAGGCTTGCTGTTATGCCTGTGTCCTGAGAACTCATGCAGGGTTGCACTACATAGTGTGCATAGGAATATGGCACAGAAAGAAATGAAATCTTTGGACCAAAACTGCTGTCCATTCAGCTATAACTATTTGAGAGATTACAACCATTGAGGATTGGGCCATCTGACCTGCATTGGGACAATAGGAAGAATACAGACTTTTCTGAAGGGGTCTGAGTGCTAAAGGAGTGTCCTGTTCTTCAGTCTGCTTTATCCCCCCACCCCCGATTAACAATTTGGTAGCCTACCTGGTACTATGGAGTATAACAAATGCAGGAAAGAAGGTCATTGAATTTGCAACATGGTTTTGTATTTTGGAAATGGCCATGGGCAGTGTGAAGCAGGCTGGCTGGATTACTCGTGTGGAGCCCGGATAGAGCCATGCGGATGAAGTGTGGGTTGCAACAGAGAACAAATGGAGAGGACAGGACTATGGGATGGCTGCTAAGGAGAGCTGCTGGCACTAGATGAAGTTTTCTGATCTGTGAGTAGCCTAGCTGGAGGGGTGAAATTGGAACTCCAGAGACTAGTCACTGGTTAGAATTATTGGACTTGGAGCTACAGAGTTTGATGTTTGCCCTGTTTAAATCTTTTTTTTTTTTTCAAGGTAGGGTCTCACTGTGGTCCAGGCTGACCTGGAATTAGCTATGTAGTCTCAGGGTGGCCTCGAACTCATGGCAATCCTCCTACCTCTGCCTCCCGAGTGCTGGGATTAAAGGCGTGCGCCACCACACGCGGCCCTGTTTAAATCTTGCATTGGTTTTTGTATTGTATTTGCTATGCCCAGTGCCATCTTTTTGCAGTGTGAGTGTGTATTCTGTGCCATTATAGGGTTTTGGGGGTATTTTGTTTGGTATTATGGCTCAGTTAAAAGACTTGCGACTATGTGGATGTTTGAACATCATTAGGATTGATAAAAAACTATTGGGACTTTTAAAGTTGGGCTGGATGCATTGCATCATGGATGGTCATCAGTTTATGGGAGTCAGGAGCAGAATGTAGTTTGATTCAGGTGTCCCTCATAACTTAGGTGTTCTAAATGTGAGGAAACATGAGGGAAGTGCCAAGGAATCGACATTTTTAAATGCTTTACGGATGATCCTATAGAGCAATGGTTCCTAAACTTTTCTGCAGGCTAGAGTTACCCAGGAAGCTTTGAGAGTTCTGAGAAAACCCCTCCATAGTTTTTATCCCAGGTGAGGCTGGGGCTATGTCTCAGTGGTACAGCTTTTGCCTAGCATGAATGAGGCTTTTGGGTTTCATCCCCAGCACTGGACAGTAAATAAATTAACTAATCAAGACAGATGTAAACACACCAATTTTCTAATAGTTAACAATAACAACATAGCTACAAGATTCCTTTCATGAAGAATGTATTTTACTTCCTACCAGTTAAGAAACATAAAAGGCTGGTGAGATGGCTTAGCAGTTAAGGTGCTTGCCTGTGAAGCCAAAGGACCCAGGTTTGATTCCCCGTGACCCACCTAAGCCAGATGCACAAGATGGCACATTTGTCTGGAGTTTGTTTGCAGCGGCTGAAGGCCCTAGCATACCTATTCTACTTATCTGCCTCTTTTTCTCTCAAACAAATAGACAAATAAGCCTTTAATCCTGCACTTGGGAGGCAGAGGTAGGAGGATCACTGTGAGTTTGAGGCCACCCTGAGACTATATGGTGAATTCCAGGTCAGCCTGGGCTACAATGAGACCCTACCTTGAAAAAAAAAAAAACAACAACAACAAAAAAGATTCATTGTTAATCATTACTCTGAAAGCCTCCCCCTTTTTGGTATAGTATACATGCATGTGTGTATGTGTGGGTGCATGTGTGTGTGCCTGCTTATAGAGGACGGAGATAATGGTTGTCTTACTTGATATCACTTCATTTTATTACTAAAACAGGGTCTCTCTCTTGAATTCAAAGCTCACTGATGGAGCTAGTCTAGCCAGCCAGTTTACTTGAGGAATTCCCATCCCTGCCTCCCAAGTACTGGGATCCACCATACTTGCTCTGAATTTACATGGGTGCTAGGGGGCCAAACTTGGGTCTTCATGCTTGTATGGTAAGTGCTTTATCCACTCAACCATATCCCCAGCCCTGCCTTTTCTTTAAAAAAGTGTTTCATGGGCCAGAGAGATGGCTTAGTGGTTAAGGCACTTGCTTGGGAAGCCCAAAGACTCATGTTTGATTCCCCAGTACCCACGTAAGCCAGATGCATAGGTAGTGCATGTGTCTGAAGTTCATTTGCAGTGGCTAGAGGCCTGGTGTGCTCATTCTATCTGCCCCTCATCCAATAAATAAATAAAGGAAAAAAAATTTTTTTTAAAGTGTCTCTTGCCGGGCGTGGTGGCGCACGCCTATCCCAGCACTCGGGAGGCAGAGGTAGGAGGATTGTCGTGAGTTCGAGGCCACCCTGAGACTACATAGTGAATTCCAGGTCAGCCTGAGCTAGAGTGAGACCCTACTTTGAAAAACCAAAAAAAAAAAAAAAAAAAAAAAGTGTCTCAAAAAAGCCAAAACACAAACTGGGCGTGGTGACGCATGCCTTTAATTCCAGCACTTGGAGGCAGAGGTAGAAGGATCACCATGAGATCGAGACCACCTTGAGACTCTATAGTGAATTCTAGGTCAGCCTGAGCTAGAGTGAGACCTTACCTCAAAAAAAAAAAAAAAAAACAAAACAAAAACAAAACAAAACAAACAAAAAAAACAGACTGGAGAGATGGCTTAGTGGTTAAGGCGTTTGCCTGCAAAGCCAGAAGATCCTGGTTCGATTCTCCAGGACCCACGTAAATCAGATGCACAAGGGGTGCATGCATCTGGAGTTCATTTGCAGTGGCTAGAGGTCCTGGCACATCCATTCTCTCTCCCTCTCCCTCAAATACATAAATAAAATATATTTAAAAAAAAAAAAAAAAACAAAATAAAAAACCCAAAACACGAAAAACGTGTCTCAGGTAGTCCAGGCTGGCCTAGGACTTCCTATGCTCTGGGGGATGACTTTAAACTCCTAATCTTCCTACCTCCAGCTCTGAAGTTCTGGGATGATGTATGTTACTACACCTGGTTTCTAAGGTTTAAAATAACTTCATTTTATTTTGGGGGCTGGGGATTGAACCCAGGGCCTGGTGCATACAAGACAAATGCTCTACCTCTGAGCCACACCCTCATTCCCTAAAATGATTTTGAAAAGTAATGTTTCAGAATTTAGTCTTAGAACTATAATTCAACAATATTTTGTACACTTCATTTGCCCACACTAATTTGTATACACAACAAAATTTATTTATTTGAAAGAATTGGTATGTTAAATTTTGAAGTGTGTCACAGATCCATACCTGATTTTGTAATGATGCAAGAATGTATTCCTTTTCAGTACGGGAGATTGTCCTGTGGGCTTCTGGAGTATCACTAACTGTCCACATCCAGAAAATAAACCAAACTATTCCTGCTATACCTTAAAATAGAAAATAAAGTTAGATAAAATGTGAATGTGTCAACAGCAATTTTTACATGTTGAAAAGATTATGTAACTAGGTATTGCTGAAGACTCAACATGCTTGGGCTGTAAGGTCACTGAGGAATCAAGCTGGAGCTGAGCTGAAAGTCTCCCCATGGTAGACCAGCTGACAGAAAGCTGACAAAAGTTACACTGCATGCAGTTCCATGAGAAAGACAGAAGTCATCAGTGGATATAAACAATAGTGGACACTGCAAGTCTTAAAGTTTGGCCAGCTAGGTCAAATGAGCCAATGGGTGTATTAGTGGCATGTCTGTCATGGGAGATACCAACTGCTCTCTAATTGTACTGGAGGCCTGAAAACCTACTCAAAAGCCTATGATGGTGGCGGGGAAGGGAGGCCTGGAGAGATGGCTTAGTGGTTAAGGAACTTGCCTGCAAAGCCAAAGGCTGCCCATTCTGTTTTGTTTTTTCCCATTCTGTTTTGTTTTGTTTTGTCTTTTCTATTTTAAGGTTTAGAGATACTTTAATTAGATTAAAAGAAGGAAAGAGGAGAAGTATACAGAGAGCTCCTGCCATGAGGGAAGCAAGAGGGGGTAAAGCCCCCATTCTCTCTCTCAAATAAATTTAAAAAATAAAAATAAGGGCTGGAGAGATGGCTTAGCGGTTAAGGCGCTTGCCTCCTAAGCCTAAAGAACACTGGTTCCAATCTCCAGTCCCATGTTTAGCCAGATGCAAAGTGACGCAAGGGCGCAATGCTGCACTTGACTACAAGGGGGCACACACATCTGGATTTCGTTCACAGCAGCTGAGAGACTGCTGGTGCGCCCATCTTCTGTCTGTCTCCCTCTCTGTCTGTCTTTCTTTCTCTGTGTCTCTCTCCAAAAATAAATAAAATAATAAAAAAATTACAAAATAAAAATAAAAATAAAAAGCCTGACAGGAGGAGGTCATGAGCTCTGGGGGTGTAACGCTTGCTGGTGTCTAGCTAAATGCATATATTATGCTCACCAAACTGCTCTGTAAGCACTTTTCTTAAGGTCCATACCCATGTATTAATACTACTCTCACTTTTGGTTAGAGAAGCTTCTCTTTTTGGATGGTGGTGACCTCTGGGATGTCTCAAAGGGCACCACAGGGCTAAGAAGTAACAGAGGAGTGCTTAGCACTGTGACATCTTTATCACACCTTCCAAGGCTCAGGGTCCATTGCAACAGAGGTGGCAGAAAGAACATAAGAGCCAAAGGAAGGGTAGGACTGCTTACAACACACTCCTCCAGACACAAAATGGCCTGGATATCCGTGACTTCACAGTGCCTGGTACTATCTATACAGGACCCTTGTAATAGGAGGAAAAGATGATATAAAAATAAAAAGAGAGACTAATTAAGGGGGGAGGGGATATGATGGAGAATGGATTTGTGAAGGGGAAAGTAGAGAAGGGGAGGGAATTGTCATAGTTTCTTTTCTTTTCTTTCTTTCTTTTCTTTCCTTTCCTTTCCTTTCCTTTCCTTTCCTTTCCTTTCCTTTCCTTTCCTTTCCTTTCCTTTCCTTTCCTTTCCTTTCCTTTCCTTTCCTTTCCTTTCCTTTCCTTTTTTTTTTTTTTTTTTGAGGTAGGGGCTCACTCTAGCTCAGGCTGACCTGGAATTCACTGTATTCTCAGGGTGGCCTCAAGCTCATGGAAATCCTCCTACCTCTGCTTCCTGATTGCTGGGATTAAAGGTGTGCACCACCACACCTGGCTCATGGTTTATTTTCTATAATTATGGAAGTTGTCAATAAAAGTTTAAAAATTATGTAACTATAAAGCCAATATAAATTAGAATTTCAAGTTTCAACTCTTTTTAATTTTATTAGAGAAAAGATAGAGAAAGAATGGGCATGCCAGGGTCTCTAACCACTGCAAATAAGCTCCATATGTATGAGTGACCATGTGCATCTGGCTTACATGGGTACTGGGGAATAGAACCTGGATCCTTAGCCTTCACAGGCAAGCATCTTAACCAGTAGGCCATCTCTCCAGCCTGTTTCAATTCTTTATTGGAATAACTGCTACAACTATTATTTCCTATACAATTTGGTGTGGGAGGGAGGGTTGTTGATGTGTTCTGGCTGATCTGGTAATCACTATGTAGCTCAGGCTGGCCTCAAACTTGTAGCAGTTCCCTTGTCTCAACCTGCCATTACTGCCATTACTGGAATACTGTCTATGCGACTATTCTGTATATACTTGAAACAAAGTTTCAACCAAATAATTCAGTCTGTCATGGTTTATCAGAATCTCACTCTAGCCCAGGCTGACCTGACACATGTTCTGTAGTTCCAGGTTGGCCTCCAACTCATGGTGATCCTTCTACCTCTGACTCTCAAGTGCTAGGATTAAAGGCATGTGTCACCACACCCAGCTTTTTAAAAAAAAATTATTTATTTATTTATTTTTATTGACAACTTCTTTAATTGTAGACAATATTCCATAGTACTTCCCTCCCCCACCCCACCCCCATTTTTTTTTCTGGTGAAAGACACAGATCTCTTTATGTAGCCCAGGCTGGCTTCAAACTTTTTAAGTGCCTTTAACTGCTGAACCATTTCCCTAGCCCTGGCTTCAAACTCTTGATCTTCATTCTTACTTAAGTTCCCCAAATGCTGGGATTATAAGCATGTACCATTACGCACAGCTCAAATCCTGTGTGTGTGTGTAGTTTTAACATACTTATTTCATTGTACCAACATAATTAGTAACTTCTTTTTTAAAATATATTTTATTTTTATTTATTTATTTACTTGACAGAGAGAGAGGGAGGGAGAAAGAGAGAGAATGGGCACGCCAGGGCCTCCAGCCACTGCAAATGAACTCCAGATGTGTGCACAACCCTTGTGCATCTGGCTAATGTGGGTCCTGGGGAATTGAACCTGCGTCCTTTGGCTTTTCAGACAAATGCCTCAACTGCTAAGCCATCCATCCAGTATATAATTAGTAATTTCTAATTGAAAAGCTAATGAACAGTTAGTTCTAACTCCTCCTTCTTTGCCCTGACAACCAATCATCACCTACTTTGTCTCTACAGATTGTCTGTTCTGGACAAAACAAAATCTTTGAAAAATAAATTTTTATAATGTGTATCATTTTTTGACATTTTCCTGTGATGTATCTTACATTTATTTTAGATTAAGGATGATTATAGTCAGGGATTGAAAGATAAGCAGTGCTTATCTTTACATTCCAAGAATATGGTTTTCTTTTTGTTTCATTTGGCTTGAAAGTCTGTTTCCTATAGGAAATATTAACTTGAAAATTATTAAAAATATGTACCATCCTACCAATCAGTTTTAAAAAATGAAATGCCTTCACACGAAATGAAAAGAAAGATTAAAACTCTCAAGTGAGAGCCATCCTACTTTGTTTATTTTTATAATACTTCAAACAAGAGCCTTTGAAGGGGACATTTATGTCCAGGATTTAGCAGTGGTGTCTACTGAAAAATACTCCAAAGCTAACATTAGGTCATTACTTGGCTCGATCCATAACTTGAAATACAGGTTTTCAGAATTTTAGAGCTTTGGGTTTAGGTGATGATTTCTTCTGTGAGTTAAACTAGGGCTCCCCGCCCCCCAAAATATATGGTTAGCATTTTATTCATTAAACATGATTCTAAAACATCACACTAAGCTAAAAAGTAAAGTTTAAAATGAAAACCAAAACAAATAAACAAACAAAACAAAACAAAACGAGCTGGGTGTGGTGGTGCACACCTTTACTCCCAACACTCAGGAGGCAAAAGGTTGTCATGAGTTCAAGGCTACCCTGAGACTACATAGTGAATTCCAGGTCAGCCTGAGCTAGAGCGAGACCCTACCTGGAAAAACAAAACAAAACAAAAAAAAAAAACAACAACAAAAAAAAAAAAACAAAAAAAAGTGAAGTTTAAAATGGACTGTTTTATAAGGATAACTTATAACTCATGTAATGATTAGTCACTTTGAGAAATTCTGACCATAAGAGTTTATGATGTACCCCACTGGCAATAGTACCCAGGTTTTCTGAAGAGTCCATCATCATTTTTCTCTAGTCTGCATAGACTTCTTCTCATTGGCTGCCTTCTGCTTTTGCTGCATGATCTCAAGAGTCCCTCTGCCTTCTCTGACAGGTAGTCAAGTTATCTTCTTTTCTTTTTCTCTTGCTAATTTCTTGTTTTTTTTTTTTTTTATTTTTTTCTGATAGGCAAGTTCTTGTTGATTTCTATGGGCCATGCTGACCACCAGACAGAGGCTGGAAGACAGCAGAGCAACTTGGAAAAACTAAGGCTCCCCCTCACACTCAGCTACTATTGCCGCCTGCCCACCTGTCTGCCTGCCAAAGAGGGAGGCTGACCCCACTTAGACTAGGGATTTTAAAACTTCTACTCACAACCTTTTTCCTTCAGAAATTTTACATTACTCTGGATATATAGGTATATAAAACATATACAAGGCTGGAGGGATAGCTTAGTGGTTAAAGTGCTAACCTGCAAAGTTAAAGGACCCAGGCTGGATTCCCCAGGACCCATGTGAGCCAGATGCACAAAGTGGCACATGCTTCTGGAGTTTGTTTGCAGCAGCTGAAGGCCATGGCACTCCCATTCTCTCTCTGCCTCTTTCTCTCCCTCTCTAACATATAAACATAAATATATATATTTATAAATATAAATATTAAAAAATATAAATAAAATATTAAAAAATATAGCTGGGCAGTCAGGGAGGCAGAGGTAGGAGGATCGCCATGAGTTCGAGGCAACCCTGAGTGAATTCCAGGTCAGCCTGAGCTAGAGTGAGACCCTACCTTGAAAAACCAAAAACCAAAACAAAACCCCAGCCTAAATGCTGCTTTATTTTTAACTTTTTTACTTTTTGAGGTAGGGTCTCAGTCTAGTCCAGGCTGACCTGGCACTCATTCTGTAGTTCCAGGCTGGCCTTGAACTCACAGTGATCCTTCTACCTCTGCCTCCTGAGTGCTGGGATTAAAGGTGTGCACCACTATGTCAAACAGCAATACAATCCAAAAGTACATTAATTTGATTCTTACGTACTGACAGTAGGAAAATATTAAGTCATCACTTTCCATAAGAAATCACTATGTTTCTGTAAGAGCAGGAAACACTGCAGTAGTGCTGAATCTGAGCCAAGATGCTCCTGGCTATGTAAGGTGACAGCATGTGCACTACAATGTCCAAGTGTAAAGTCACAGGATGCAACCTGGGAAGTGCTGAAAGAAAGCTCTTTCTTCCTCCTTCTCCCTCTTCTCCTTTTCTCTCTCTCTCTCTTTTTTTTGGTTTTTCAAGTTAGGGTCTCATTCTAGCCCAGGCTGACCTCAAATTCACAGAGCTCCTCCTACCTCTGCCTCTGGAGTGCTAGGATTAAAGGTGTGCATCACCACACCCAGCTTTATTACTTCTTATTTGGGTTTTTCAAGGTAGGGTCTTGCTCTAGCCCAGGCTGACTTGGAATTCACTATGTAGTATCAGGGTGGCTTCAAACTCCCGGTGATCCACCTACACCTACTTCTGCCTCCTGAGTGCTGGGATTAAAGGGGTACTACACTACGCCTGGATATTGCTTCTTGATTTTGGCAAAATGTTTGGTTTTACTGTTGCCAAAGTTTTCATGACCCCTCCCCTCACATTAGTTCAATCCCATGGGACTGTGACTCACAATTCAAGAAGCTAGGAGTTGGGATACATATTTTATTTTGGGTTTTTTCAAGGTAGAGTCTCACTCTTATCCAGGCTGACCTGGATGGAACTCACTCTGTGGTCCCAGGCTGGCCTCGCACTCACAGCAATTCTCCTAATTCTGCCTCTTCAGTGCTGGAATTAAGTGTGTGCCACCATGCCTGGTGTTAGAATTCATACATTAAGCTTATTATTAGACAATTATCTTTTGTTTTTTTTGTTTTTTCAAGGTAGGGTTTCACTCTAGTTCAGGCTGACCTGGAATTAACTATGTAGTCTCAGGGTGGCCTTGAATTTATTGCAATTCATGATCCTCCTACCTCTGCCTCCCAAGTGGTGGGATTAAAGGCGTGCCCCACCACGCCCTGCTCATTATCATAGTTTTTATTGTTTATTTGCAAGCAGAGAGAGAGAATGAGAAAGAGGGAATGGGCTTCTTAAAATGCAAACCAACTCCAGATGTCTATGCCACTTTGTGCATCTGGTTTTACATTGGTACTGATGAATCAAACCAAGGCCATCAGGCTTTTCAAGCAAGCAAGCAACTTGAACTGCTGAGCCATCTCTCCAGCTCAAGACAATTCATTTTTTTTCTTTTCTTTTTTTTTTTTTTTTCGTTTTTGTTTTTGAGGTAGGGTCTCACTCTAGCTCAGGCTGACCTGGAACTCACTCTGTAATCTCAGGGTGTTCTTGAACTCATAGTGATCCTCCTACCTCTGCCTCCTGAGTGCTGAGATTAAAGGCTTGTGCCACCACACCTGGCAATTGTTTTTTCATTTTTTCTTTTCTAATACAGTTTTGATTTGTTATAATTTAGGTTAATTTTTTTGTTTTGTTTTGTTTTTTGGTTTTTCAAGGTAGAGTCTCTCTCACTCTAGCTCAGGCTGACCTGGAATTTGCTATGTAGTATGAGGGTGGCCTCGAACTCATGGCAATCCTCCTACTTCTCCTCCCGCATGCTGGGATTAAAGATATATGCCACCACACCTGGCTTAGGTTAAAAATTTTAAACTTACCAAAAAAGTAGAAGACATAATTCCAATTCATATAGTAGCAAATTATTCCAGAAACAGGAAGTGAAATTACTGTTCCAAGCTGTGCTCCTAGAACAAAACAGAAGTCTTTATGAAGTTTGGAGAAAGGTGAACGGACAAGGAGCAAGTCCATTTCTTAAAAAGGCCAGGTCCATATGGACAGAGCAGGAAGAACTAAGAAAGCTGGAAGGGAAGCTGGTCGTGGTGACGCACGCCTTTAATCCCAGCACTCGGGAGGCAAATGTAGGTGGATCACTGTGAGTTTGAGGCCACCCTGAGACTACAGAGTGAATTCTAGATCAGCCTGGGCTAGAGTGAGACCCTGCCTCAAAAAAAAAAAAAAAAAAAGCTGGAAGGAGTTATATTACTGTCATGCATATATGAACAACTGTTCACATTACAGGATCATTTTTCTATATGTAAAGGATATACATGAACACAATCACATTAGTTATAAATACGTAGCTATTGATGAATTAGGAGGCATCAATCAATCTGAGAGTGATACATGTGGAGCATGCTATAATCTCAGTACTCAGGAGGCTGAGGTAGGAGGATCACCATGAGTTCAGGTCAGCCTGGATAGAGTGAGACCCTGCCTCAAAAAACAAACAAGATTAGAAGTTCAAGATCAGCCTGGGCTGCACAGGAACCTATTTCAAAAAAGAAAAAGATGCTGGGTGTGGTGGCACATGTCCTTAATCCCAGCACTTAAGAGGCAGAGGTAGGAGAATCGCCATGAGTTTGAGGTCAGTCTGGGCTAGAGTGAGACCCTAGCTCAGGAAAAAAAAACCCTAGGTATCTGGAAAAAGATCAAAATGATCCCTAAGGCTGACAGATGGTTTACTGCAGTATGCTTGCTGGGATAGAGTGAAGCTTTTAATGATCTCCTCATAAATTACAAACAATTTGGGGGGGATAAAATAAGATATGTTTAAAAAATTTACTTGCTCTCCAAACACATGTGAACCCCAGAAAAATGTGAACTCTAGATGAATGTGCTACTTTTGAGCCTGACTTTATGAGTACTGCGGAATAGAACTCAGGCTGGCAATCTTTGCAAGCAAGTGCCATTAACCACTGAGTCATCTCCTCAGCCCAGTAAGATACATATTTTGGGGGGGGAGAGGTTTTCGAGGTATGGTCTCACTCTAGCCCAGAATGACCTGGAATTCACTGTGTATTCTCAGGGTGGCCTTGAAATCATAGCGATTCTTGATCCTCTGCCCCTGAAGTGCTGGGATTAAAGGTGTGCACCACCACACCAGGGATAAGATACATTTTAACCAACAAACAAGGCATTTCAGAACTAAAATGATCTCTCTTTCTCCCTTCTTATTTTTTATTTTTTGGTTTTTCTAGTCCAGGCTGATCTGGAATTTGCTATGTAGTTTCAGGGTGGCTACAAACTCATGGCGATCCTCCTACCTCTGCCTCCTAAATACTGGGATTAAAGGCATGAGCCACTACACCTGGCTCCCTTCCTATTATTTATTTATTTATTTATTTATTTATTTATTTATTTATTTATTTATTATTCTTTTGTTTTTTGAGGTAGGGTCTCACTCTGGCCCAGGCTGACCTGGAATTAACTATGTAGTCTCAGGGTGGCCTCGAACTCATGGCAATCCTCCTACCTCTGCCTCCTGAGTGCTGGGATTAATAGCTGAACATCATGGTGCAACCTTTAATCCCAGCACTCAGGAGGCAGAGGGAAGGGGACTACTGTGAGTTCCAGGCCAGCCTGAGACTACATATTGAATTCCAGGTCAGCCTGGGCTAGAGTGAGTTTCTATCTCAACAGCCCTTCCCCCAATTTATTTATATCTATCTACCTATCTATAGATATAGACATAATATAGATATATAATTTAAGTGCAAGGGGGAGAGGAGGGAGAGAAAGAGGGAGGAGATGGAGGGAGGGGTAGGGGTATATCAAGGCCTGTAGCCAATACAAATGAGCTCCAGATGTATGTCACACTTTGTACATCTGGCTTTACATGGGTACTAGGGAACTGAACCTGGGTTGTTGGGTTTGCAGGCAAGTGACTTAGCTGCTGAATTTTCATCTCTCCAGCCCTCTTTAATTTTTTTTTTTTTTTTTTTTTTTTTTAGTTTTTCAAGGTAGGGTCTCACTCTAGCTCAGGCTGACCTGAAATTCACTATGTAGTCTTAGGGTGGCCTCTAACTCACTATGACCCTCCTTAACTCTGCCTCTTTAGTGCTGGGATTAAAGACATGCACCTCCACACCTGGCTTTAATTTTTTTCTTTTTAAAAATATTTTATTTTTTATTATTTGTTTATTTATTTGAGAGACAGAGAGATACGGAAATAGTTTGGTAGAGAGAGAATGGGCTCACCAGGACCTCCAGCCACTGCAAACGAACTCCAGATGCATGTGCTACCCTGTGCATCTAGCTTATGTGGGTCCTGGAGATTCGAGCCTCGAACTGGGGTCCTTAGGCTTCACAGGCAAACGTTTAACTGCTAAGTCATCTCTCCAGCACCCCTTTTTTTGGGGGTTTCATTCTGGTCCAGGCTGACCTGGAATTAACTATGTAGTCTCAGGGTGGCCTTGAACTCATGGCGATCCTCCTACCTTCTGCCTCTGGAGTGCTGGGATTAAAGGCGTGCGCCACCACGCCTGGCCGTTTTTTTTTTTTTTTTAATTTTTATTTATTTATTGCAGTCAGAGAAAGAGGGAGAGAGAGAGAGTGAGAATGGGCACACCAGGGCTTCTAGCCACTTCAAACTCCAGATGCATGCGCCAACATGTACATCTGGTTTACATGGGATCTGGAGACTTGAAACTGGGTCCTTAGGCTTCGCAGGCATGCGCCTTAACCACTAAGCCATCTTTCCAGCCCCTGTTTTTGTTTTTTGAGGTAGAGTCTCACTCTTCAGCCCAGGCTGACCTGGAATTCACTATGTAGTCTCAGGGTGGCATTGAATTCATAGAGATCTTCCTACGTCTGCCTCCAAGTGCTGGGAATAAAGGTGTGTGCCACTACGACCAGCTAATTTTTTTTTAAGATGGTCTCATTCTAATGCCCAGGCTTGTTTCAAACTTATAGCAATCCTCTTGCCTCAGTCTGCTAAGTCTGCATGAATGACCACACCCAGCTAGATTTAAGTAATGGATGAAGTGATCTACTTATTTATTTGAGGCAGAATTTCATATAGCTCAGAGTAGCCCTGACCTTGCTTTACAGCTGAAAATGACCTTGAACTCTTGCTACTCCTGCCTTTACTTCCAAAGTGCTGTGTCTATAGGTATGTGCCACCATATTTGGCTTAGATATGATTTAAAAAATATTTTATGTTTATTTATTTGAGAGAGAGAGAGGGGGAAGCAGAGAGAGAATGGGTGTGACACGGCCTCCTTCCACTGCAAATGAACTCCAGACACATGTGCCACCTGGTGCATCTATCTGGCTTATATGGGTCCTGGGGGGTTGAACCTGGGTCCTCTGGCTTTGCAGGCAAGTGCCTTAACTGCTACGTCATCTCATTTTTACCATTTAAAAAAATTAATTAATTTTTTTGGTTTTTAGAGGTAAGGTCTCTCACCCTAGCTCAGGCTGACCTGGAATTCACTATGTAGTCTCAGGGTATCCTTGAACTCATGGCAATCCTCCTACCTCTGCCTCCAGAGTGCTGGGATTAAACGCGTGCACCACCACACCTGGCAAAATATTTTTTAAAATATTTATTTATTTATTTGACAAGAGAAAGGGGGGGAGGATGGGCATGCCAGAGCCACCAGCAACTGCAAACGCACTCCAGACATGTGCGCCCCTTTGTGCATCTGGCTAACGTGGGTCCTGGGGAATTTAACTTGGGTTCTTTGGCTTTGCAGGCAAATGCCTTAACTGCTAAGCCATCCCCCAGCCCATCATTTTTATCATTTTTTTTTTCGAGGTAGGGTCTCACTCTATCCCAAACTGACCTGGAATTCACTATGTAGTCTCAGGGTGGCCTTGAACTCTCAGTGATCCTCCTACCTCTGCCTCCCAAGTGCTGGGATTAAAGGTGTGCGCCACCACGCCCGGCTCATTTTTATCATTTTTGATTCCAAATTTTAGTCATAGGTAGGAGATAAATATAAACCAATAATCATTGCATGTTAGGAGGTATTAAGAGTCACTGGGCACTGGTCAGCCTGAGCTACAGTGAGACCCTACCTTGAAAAAAAAACAAAAAAAAGTTAAAAAAAAAGAGTCATTGAGCAATGTGGAGAGACTATATATGCAGATATTATTTCTGACCTCCAGAAGTGAGGGAAAGATGTTAAGTAAGCATCACCAACTAGACTTTGAGAAGGTGGTTCAGGTTTGGTTCCATGGAAATGAAAAGTAGTATAATAGGATGAATAGAGAAGAATTTGGGAAATTCTTTTGGGCAAAGGAAAAGAAGGTAAAACTAGAAAAATAGGTTGAATGGTATGGTCGTTTGAATGTAAATGGATCCATAGCCTCAGGTATTTTATTTTTTTGAGGCAGGATCTAACCCAGGCTGACCTAGAATTCCATCTATATTCTCAGGGTGGCCTGAACTCACGGTGATCCTCCTACCTCTGCCTCCCAAGTGATGGGATTAAAGGCATGTGCCACCACGCCCAGCTCTCAGGTATTTTTTTTTTGTTGATACTTTTTGCAAGCAGGGAAGGGGGCAAGATGGAGGAAGAGAGGGAGAGAAAGAGATAAAATGAATTCCAGATTTGATTATACTTCCTACTTAGTGTCCAGTAGGCAGAGACCTATTGTAGGAGGTGTGTCACTGGAGGTGGATCTTGAGCCCAGCCCTACTAAGTATGTAGAGAACAAGCTTGAGCTCTGGCTGTTTGTGCTTTTGGGTGCCGGCTATTGTCTCTCGGCTGTGAATGCAAGATGAAGTGAGCCAGCTTCTTCTACCATGATGGAACCTCCCCTGGACTCTGTCAACCTGAAATAAACCCTTTGCTCCCATAAGCTGCTTTTGGTCAGGTGTTTGTCCCAGCAACAAGAAGGTAACTACCCTAGAAAGATGGTGGTACATACCTCGCCACCACGCCTGGGCTTGTTTTTTTTTTTTTTAATTTTTTATTTATTTATTGCAGTCAGAGAAAGAGGGAGAGAGAGAGAGTGAGAATGGGCACACCAGGGCTTCTAGCCACTTCAAACTCCAGATGCATGCACCAACATGTACATCTGGTTTACATGGGATCTGGAGACTTGAAACTGGGTCCTTAGGCTTCGCAGGCATGCGCCTTAACCACTAAGCCATCTTTCCAGCCCCTGTTTTTGTTTTTTGAGGTAGAGTCTCACTCTTCAGTCCAGGCTGACCTGGAATTCACTATGTAGTCTCAGGGTGGCATTGAATTCATAGAGATCTTCCTACGTCTGCCTCCAAGTGCTGGGAATAAAGGTGTGTGCCACTACGACCAGCTAATTTTTTTTTTTAAGATGGTCTCATTCTAATGCCCAGGCTTGTTTCAAACTTATAGCAATCCTCTTGCCTCAGTCTGCTAAATCTGCATGAATGACCACACCCAGCTAGATTTAAGTAATGGATGAAGTGATCTACTTATTTATTGGAGGCAGAATTTCATATAGCTCAGAGTAGCCCTGACCTTGCTTTACAGCTGAAAATGACCTTGAACTTTGCTACTCCTGCCTTTACTTCCAAAGTGCTGTGTCTATAGGTATGTGCCACCATATTTGGCTTAGATATGATTTTAAAAATATTTTATGTTTATTTATTTGAGAGAGAGAGAGGGGGAAGCAGAGAGAGAATGGGTGTGACAGGGCCTCCTTCCACTGCAAATGAACTCCAGACACATGTGCCACCTGGTGCATCTATCTGGCTTATATGGGTCCTGGGGGGTTGAACCTGGGTCCTCTGGCTTTGCAGGCAAGTGCCTTAACTGCTACGCCATCTCATTTTTACCATTTAAAAAAATTAATTAATTTTTTGGTTTTTAGAGGTAAGGTCTCTCACCCTAGCTCAGGCTGACCTGGAATTCACTATGTAGTCTCAGGGTATCCTTGAACTCATGGCAATCCTCCTACCTCTGCCTCCAGAGTGCTGGGATTAAAGGCGTGCACCACCACACCTGGCAAAATATTTTTTAAAATATTTATTTATTTATTTGACAAGAGAGGGGGGAGGATGGCATGCCAGAGCCACCAGCAACTGCAAACGCACTCAGACATGTGCGCCTTTGTGCATCTGGCTAACGTGGGTCCTGGGGAATTGAACTTGGTTCTTTGGCTTTGCAGGCAAACGCCTTAACTGCTAAGCCATCCCCCAGCCCATCATTTTTATCATTTTTTTTTTTCGGTAGGGTCTCACTCTGCTCCAAACTGACCTGGAATTCACTATGTAGTCTCAGGGTGGCCTTGAACTCAGTGATCCTCCTACCTCTGCCTCCCAAGTGCTGGGATTAAAGGTGTGCGCCACCACGCCAGCTCATTTTTATCATTTTTGATTCCAAATTTTAGTCATAGGTAGGAGATAAATATAAACCAATAATCATTGCATGTTAGGAGGTATTAAGAGTCACTGGGCACTGGTCAGCCTGAGCTACAGTGAGACCCTACCTGAAAAAAAAAAAAAAAAGTTAAAAAAAGAGTCATTGAGCAATGTGGAGAGACTATATATGCAGATATTATTTCTGACCTCCAGAAGTGAGGGAAAGATGTTAAGTAAGCATCACCAACTAGACTTTGAGAAGGTGGTTCAGGTTTGGTTCCATGGAAATGAAAAGTAGTATAATAGGATGAATAGAGAAGAATTTGGGAAATTCTTTTGGGCAAAGGAAAAGAAGGTAAAACTAGAAAAATAGGTTGAATGGTATGGTCGTTTGAATGTAAATGGCTCCATAGCCTCAGGTATTTTATTTTTTTGAGGCAGGGTCTAACCCAGGCTGACCTAGAATTCCGTCTATATTCTCAGGGTGGCCTGAACTCACGGTGATCCTCCTACCTCTGCCTCCCAAGTGATGGGATTAAAGGCATGTGCCACCACGCCCAGCTCTCAGGTATTTTTTTTTTGTTGTTGATACTTTTTGCAAGCAGGGAAGGGGGCAAGTTGGAGGAAGAGAGGGAGAGAAAGAGATAAAATGAATTCCAGATTTGATTATACTACCTACTTAGTGTCCAGTAGACAGAGACCTATTGTAGGAGGTGTGTCACTGGAGGTGGATCTTGAGCCCAGCCCTACTAAGTATGTAGAGAACGAGCTTGAGCTCTGGCTGTTTGTGCTTTTGGGTGCTGGCTATTGTCTCTCAGCTGTGAATGCAAGATGAAGTGAGCCAGCTTCTTCTACCATGATGGAACCTCCCCTGGACTCTGTAAACCTGAAATAAACCCTTTGCTCCCATAAGCTGCTTTTGGTCAGGTGTTTGTCCCAGCAACAAGAAGGTAACTACCCTAGAAAGATGGTGGTACATACCTTTAATCCTAGCACTCAGGAGGTAGAGGTTAGGAGGATCGCTGAGTTTGGGGTCAGCCTGGGATGACAGAATGAATTCCAGGTCAGCCTGGGCTAGAGTAAGACCCTACTTCAAGAAAACCAAAAAAAAAAAAAAAAAGCAGAATACATTTTTATTTTGCAAGGTGTCCTAGCATGCTTCTCTTCCACCCCACCAACCCTCTTTCTGTGCCCTGTGAGCACTTAGAGAGGCTGGGTGCCAATTTTAGGTGACAGATTGAAAGACAGGGCATTCTCATCTGCTTTCAGGGCTCCCTGAATTTGTGGCTGCAGTGAGGAAACTACTGCATATCAGGTGTTGTTTTGTTTGTTTTTTTCAAGGTAGAGTCTTGCTCTAAGCCAGGCTGACCTGGAATTCACTATGTAGTCTAAGGGTAGCCTTGAACTCACAACAATCCTCCTACCTTTGCCTCCTGAGTGCTGGAATCAAAGGCATGTGCCACCACGCCTGGCTATCAGGGGATTTTGTGCTACTGCTTTTTTTATTATTTATTTATTTATTATTTATTTATTTATTTATTATCAGTATTGGGAATTGAACTCAGAGACTTGTACACATTAAGTAAGTGCTCTACCACTGAGTTACCATTTCTTCTTCTTCTTCTTCTTTTTTTTTTTTTTTGGTTTTTTGAGGTAGGGTCTCACTCTGGCCCATGTTGACCTGGAATTAACTATGTAGTCTCAGGGTGGCCTTGAACTCATGGAACTCATGGCAATCCTCCTACCTCTGCCTCACAAGTGGTGGGATTAAAGGCATGAGCCACCATGCCTGGCTCATTTCTCCCTTTTTGATCTTGAGACAGGGGCTCACAAAGTTGCACAGGCTGGCTTTGAACTTGTGATCCTCTTGCCTCAGCTTGTCGAGTAGCTGAGATGACAGGCCAACACCACCAGACACACCAGCCTCATGCTTCTTGTAGAAAAGAAAAGGAAAAAAAAAAAAAAGGTACCTACAACAAATGGTCACTGAGTACTAATCTCTGTGCCAGGCACTATGTCCTTAGGGCCTAGGCTTGCTGAAGCAAAGTGATGGAGACTATAAGAAATCTAAACCCCTAAGAGTTTTTGGCTTTATTCAGTAGTGAGAGGAACCATAGATAGTTAAGGAGAAATAGGAGAAAAACAGCTTTTTATAGGCAGCCAGGAACAAGGATCAACTAAGGACAAGGAGATGCCACCCTGCCTGCCCTGGCAAAACTGGCTTCTGATTCAGTCCCATCCAAGATGGATACAAACAGTAGAAAAAAGACAAGAAGTTTTTATGTCATCTGGTGAAATTATAATTCTATGTATAAAGTTAATGTTATTTCATAGCTCCAAATGACAACAAACAAACAAATGCACAGAGAAAAGATGCACGAAGAGGACTGAAACACGATGTATGTGCTCATTGCAAAATCACACTAGAAACCACAACTGAAGAATAAAAGCATTCAATTTTCCACCTGGGCTATTTCTAGCACATCACTATGCTTCTCAGCCAAAGAGAAAAACTGGTATCAAAGTTGATTCCTAAGGGCTTACTTCCCTTGAAAGGACATCCATTATTGCCTGATTGTGGCATGCAGGTACTTTTTCCTCAAGGGTGGAATGTACATAACAAATTACAGCAAAAATGTTGTAAGAAGCGTTATCTTACCTGCATATGAAATGCTAAGAAGCTTGCTTCTTTCAAGAGGTGGAGCCCAGGAAGACCACATGGCATGCATAGCTGGAAATGTAACACCCTGGGGGAGGGGATATTTCTGATGAAATACAAAGTTGTTTCAAAATCAGATACTAAAGATGAAAAAATGCTTAACTAAGTTTGTGGATGAGGCATGTGATGAAGACTGGTGACGATGAAAAACACAAGAATAAACACAATTTAAATTCTAAATAAAGTGGGCATGGTGGCACACACCTATAATCCCAGCAGAGGTAGGAGAATTGCTACACATACACACACACACTCTAAGTAAAATGGTCTATGAACAATAGGCATGAGTTAAAGTAGTGGTATAAGCAGGAAGCTATAATATGAGCTATAATATGGACTTTATTCAGCAAGGGGATTCAATATTTGGACCAGAGAAAATAGGCTATAAGTAAATATATTTTACTTAGGGGGAAAAAACATGGTTAAAGGGCTCATAATTAATTTTTTTCTGGGAGGGGTTTCAAGGTAGGGTCTTGCTCTAGCTAAGGCTGACCTGGAATTCACTAGGTAGTTTTGGGGTGGCCTCGAACTCATGGTGATCCTCTTCCCTCTTCCTCCCAAGTGCTGGGATTAAAGGCATACAGCACCACGCCCAGCTCCAATTCTTTTATTTTTATTTATATATATATATATAAAATTTATTTATTTATTTGACAGAGAAAGAGGGAGAGAGATAGAATGGGAGCTCCAGGGTCTCCAGCCCTGCAAACGAACTCCAGACATGTGTGCCCCCTTGTGCATCAGGCTAATGTGGGTCCAGGGGAATCGAACCTGGGTCCTTTGCCTTTGTAGGCAAACTCCTTACCTGCTAAGCCATCCCTCCAGCCCATATACATATATATACATATACATACATACATACATACATACATATATATATATATATAATTTTTATTTAATTATTTATTTGACAGAGAAAGAGGGAGAGAGAGAGAATGGGGATTTCAATTTTTTTAGAGAGGGAGAAAGAGAGAACTGACTTGACAGAGCCTCAGCCACTGCAATCTAATTCCAGACACTTGTGCCACTTAGTGAGCATGTGTGACCTCATGCTTGCCTCACCTTGGTGCATCTGGCTAGTGTGGGATCTGGAGAGTTGAACATGGGTCCTTAGAGGCTTTGCAGGCAAGCACTTTAACCGCTAAGCCATCTCTCCAGCCCAGTAATAGCATTTTTTTTTTTTGAGGTAGGGTCTTACTCTAGCCTAGGCTGACCTGGAATTCACTATGTTCAAGGGTGGCCTTGAACTTATGGCGATCCTCCTACCTCTGCCTCCTGAGTGATGGGCTTAAAGATGTGTGCCACCACATTCGGGCTTTTTTGGCATTTTAAAAACTGTGTGTGGTGGCTCATGCCTTTAATCCCAGCACTCTGGAGGCAGAGGTAGGAGGATCGCCATGAGTTCAAGGCCACCCTGAGACTACATGGTGAATTCCAGGTCAGCCTAGGGTAGAGTGAGACCCTATGTTGAAAAAACAAACAGAAAAACAAAAATCAAAACAAACAAACAACCAAAAAAATAAAACTGTGTGGCTGGATGTGGTGGTGCACACCTTTAAGCCCAACACTCAGGAAACAGAGGTAGGAGGATCATTGTGAGTTCAAGGCCACCTTGAGACTACATAGTGAATTCCAGGTCAGCCTGGGCTAGAATGAGGCCCTACCTCCAAAAACAAAAAAAAACAAAACAAAACTAAAACTGTGTGTGTGTGTGTGTGTGTGCGCGCGCATATGGAAGTCAGAGGAAAACCTCAAGGTGTCCACCCACTCCTTCTATCTTCTTTGAACTAGAGTATCTCTTGATGTTGTTTTACCATTGCGTGTGCCAGACTAGCTGGTTTGGAGCATCTAGATTTGCTTGGATCCACTTCCCATTGTCATAGGTGCATTTGAATCACAGGAGGCAAGAATGACCTACCTTAACCATGGTAACAGTGATTTATGTTCCTGCCTCCTCATTATGAGCTATAGTTTCTTCTGGAAAATGTTTGCTCCAGCCTTTGTGTAAAGCTTGTGATGGCTGCATATTCCACACAACAACCACATCTACTATGTAGATTCTTTTTCAGTTAATCTAAGCTCTAATCTGTTACTACCAGCATTACTTCTTGGTCATATTCATATCAAAAGAATGTTATCCTTAATTTCTTGGTTTTGTTTTTTTTTTTAGTTTTTTGAGGTAGGGTCTCACTCTAGCCCAGGATGACCTGGAATTCGCTATGTAGTCTCAGGGTGGCCTTGAACTCACTGTGATCCTCCTACCTCTGCCTCCCGAGTGCTGGGATTAAAGGTGTGTGCCACCATGCCTGGCTCTTGGGTCTTTTTCTGTCCTCTCATTTTAAAAATATTTTATCTGCTTCTGGGGACTGAATCCAGGATGCTCTAAGAACGGTATCTTTAAGAAGAAAATGAAATACAGAGTAAGAAGTAAAACAAGAGACAAAACATTATTACCTCTCCTAGTCCCTCTAGGGCTCTGAGTACAATAAGAGCTGTAACTCCTAAGTCCGCAGCAATGGGGGTGAATAATGTGAAGACAGCAGTGCCCAAGACCCCAAATCCTAGCAGCAGTTTCCCCCCGATTTTGCTGGCAATATATCCACCAGGAATCTGGGTAATGATGTAGCCATAAAAAAAAGAACCAAGAATCCATCCCTGAGTTTCTGCATCCCACTGGTACCTTCTGCCCTGTAGAAAGTAAAAGAAAAACAACTGTTTAGACATTGCTTTGCTAGCTCCTTCCTCTTACTGGCATATAAGTACATACCAAATGAAATACAAATTGCAGAGCACACACACTTTCTAGCAGGTGGTCAGTCACAATACACACTAGCATTCTAGCAGCTGTGAATCACACCACAGACATGCATTCTAGCAGCTGTGTGAGTCAAAATACAGACATGCATTCCGGCAGCTGGTGAGTCACAATATAGACATGCATTCTAGACATGAGTAGAAATGAACAATATTCTGTCCCATGCTGCCCCTGCTGCATGTGAGATCATGCACACCCTCACACTGTACAGCTGTGTTGGGAAGCTGTCAATGGATAGTCACAACTAGTCAACTGCTGAAAATAAGTGACTGATGAGTGCCTGGCCCTAATGGAGAAATACACATCCCTCCCATCCCCAACCCACCCAGGGCTCAAGGAGCATCTTAGAAGATGGGAAGGAAAGAATGTAAGAACTGGATGGGGAAGAGTGCTGTGGAACAATGGTGTCTGGAAATGACCATGCTATTTCACCTATAAACTCACATCAGATATGGTACATGCCTAATAATGGCATGTGATGGGGCCAGTCAATAGTCTGTTATAGATAGGGGATGGTCTCCCAACCCTAATGAGTTAATGATAGCTAAAGGTTACCTGGGAGGGGAAGTCATTCTCTTCTATGACTTAGCCACTAGTAAGAGATGAGAAGGAGTACAGTGAGGCTGAAGGGGTTCAAGGAGGGTAATGGGGAGTACAAATGATCAAAATGTAACATGTATGAAAGTGTCTCAGCTTTCGTACAACTGTAATCCTTTAAATGAACAGCTGTCAAATATTAACTGTGTAGGGCTGAAGAGATGGCTCAGCAGTTAAAGGCACTTGCTTGCAAAGCCTGGTAGCCTAGATTCAATCCCTAAGTACCCACATAAAGCCAGATGCACAATGTGGGGCTTGCACTTGGAGTTTGTTTGCAGTAGCAGGAGGCCCTGGTGCACCCATTTTCTCTCTTCCTAAGTAATAAATAAATAGTTTAAAAATATATTAGTTCTATAAAAAGTACTTAACAAGACTTAAAATAATCCAATGTTCTAATGTGCCATGCAAGATTTTTGAAATTCTCTTTAAGAACTGATGCTGGAGCTGGAGAGATAGCTTAGTAGTTAAGGCAACTGCCTGTAAAGCCAAAGGACCCAGGTTCAATTCTCCAGGTCCCACATAAGCCAGATACACAAGGTGGCGTATACGTCTGAGTTCATTTGCAGTGGCTAGAGACTCGGTTGTGCCCCATTCTCTCTCTCTTTCTCTCTGTCTCAAATAAATAAATATAAAATATTAAAAATAAAGCTGGGCATGGTGGCGTATACCTTTAATCTCAGCACTCAGGAAGCAGAGGTAGGAGGATCATCATGAGTTCAAGGCCACCCTGAGACTACAAAGTAAATTCCAGGTCAGCCTGGGTTAGAGAGGCTCTACCTCGAAAACCAAAAACAAAAAACAAAAACAAAAACAAAACAAAAAAACCCCCCAAAACTGCCAGGCATGGTAGTTTAATCCCACTCAGCCCTTGGGAGGCAGAGGTAGGAGGATCGCTGTGAGTTCAAGGCCAGCCTGAGACTACATAGTGAATTCCAGGTCAGCCTGGGCTAGAGCGAGACCCTACCTCAAAACAAAACAAAACACTAATGCCGGGTGTGGTGGCACACATTTACAATCCCAGCAATAAGTAGGTTGAGAAAGGCGACTCAGTGTGAGTTTGAGGCCAGCCTGGGCTAGAATGAGACCCTGCCTCAAAGAACCCATCACCCCAAAAACAGATGGAGACTGAAGAAGAATGTTGACTCCTGGCCTCCACATGTCCATACACATGTATGTACATGCACACACCAGGGCAACCACATACATAGGAACATGTAGGCTCACCACACACACTACTCACACAACAATGGATTGCTTAAAAAGTAGCACTTACCGTGTGATTATGAAGAACCTTTGCGGGAGCAGAGTGTTCTGCACACTCCTGGGAAGTGCTATTATCTGTTAGAGTTGCATTTGAATCCACCATATCCACTAACGCAACACTCAGGTTCACACGCAATGCATAGAGAACAAAAAAACCAAAAAAAGCCAAAATTGCTAAGTTATAACGAGCAGAGCAGCATACTGGAGCTGAAATAAAGGTTGAGAGAAAATTTTAATAAAAAGAATAAATTATATGATATCTAAATCAGGAAAAAAATTCTATAGTAACAAAAACAGCACGGTACTAGCACAAAAACATACATAGATCAATAGAACAGAATAAAGGATCAAGGTGTAAACTCAGGCAACTACAGCCATCTGATTTATTTATTTATTTATTTATTTATTTATTATTTATTTATTTATTTATTTTTGTTTTTCAAGGTAGGGTCTCACTTTGGCCCAGGCTGACCTGGAATTAACTATGCAGTCTCAGGGCGGCCTCGAACTCACAGCAATCCTCCTACCTCTGCCTCCTGAGAGCTGGGATTAAAGGCATGTGCCATCATGCCTGGCTATTTTTTTTGTTTATTTTATTTATTTATTTGAGAGCAACAAATAGAGAAAGAGAGAATGGGCACACCAGGGACTCCAGCCACTGCAAAGGAACTTCAGATGCATGTGCTACCTTGTGCATCTGGCTTACATGGATACTGGGGAATTGAGCTTCTAACTGGGGTCCTTAGGTTTCACAGGCAAATGCTTAACCACTAAGCCATCTCTCCAGCCTTTTTTTTGTTTTTTTTTTTTGAGGTAAGGTCTCACTCTAGCTCAGGCTGACCTGGATTTCACTATATAGTCTCAAGGTAGTCTCAACTCAGGCAATCCTCCTACCTCTGCCTCCCAAGTGCTGGGACTAAAGGCATGTGCCACCACACCTGGCCAGCCATATGATTTTTGACAAAAATGCCAAAAATATTCATTGGAGAAAAGACAGTCTCTTAAAGAAATGGTGCTGGGAAAACTGGATATCTATATATAGAAGGATGAAAATACATACATATCTCTCTCTCTACACAAGAAAGTCCCAGGCTGGAGAAGATGGCTTAGCAGTTAAGGCGTTTGCCTGCAAATCCAAAGGATCCTGGTTTGAATCCCCAGCCCCCATGTAAGCCAGATGCACAAGGGGACACATGCATTTAGAGTTCATTTGCAGTGGCTAGAGGCCCTGGTGTGCCCATTCTCTCTCGTCCCCTATTTATCTCTAAATTATATATATATATAATTTATTATGTATATATAAAACATACATATTTTTAAAAAAGAATCAAGTCTGAGTGGATCAAAGACCTCAATATCAGACCTAAAACTCTGAAATTGTTAGAGGAAAAAGTAGGGGAAACATTTCAACATATTGGCATAGGCAATGGCTTTCTGAATATAACCCTAATTGCTAAGGAAGTAAAACCACTAATCAACCACTGGGACTTCATGAAATGGATGGATCTAGAAAGGGTTATACTTAGTAAGGTAACCCAGGCCCAGAAAGCCAAATGTCACATGTTCTCTTTTATATGTAGATCTTAGCTACAAATGATTGGAGTTCTATGTGAGTAGGAATAAAACTCAGTAGCAGAGGCCAGTAAGCTAGAAAGGGAATATAAAGGGAACAGAAAGGGAGGGAGGGGGACTTAATAGGATCGTATTGTATATATGTAAGTAGAAGATTAATTAGATTAATGGGGGTGAAAAAGCCTAAGTGAGGTCAGGGGAAGAGACTGAGTAAAGGAAAGGTGGAGGGAGGGCTAATGAAAATCTAAGAGGATATAAATAAGTCATATGGATTTTGTTGGACAAAGGAACACTCAGAAGCAATAGATTGTTACTAGAAAATTTTCAGTGCCAGGAATGGGATACCTTCCAGTGAGTTGTTGGCCAGGAAAGTCACTGATACCACCAAAAGATTATAGGCCATTGCCGAGGCTCTTGGTTTCCCACTAGGAATAGACAGTAAGACCCTACTGCTGCAAAGACTCCACATACTTGGGCTTCAGGGTCACTGAGAAATCCTGCTCAAGCTGAGCTGAAAGTTTCCTCCAGGTAGACCAGCTGACAGAATGCTGGAAAAAGCTACGCTGCATGCAGTTCAATGGGAGAGACAGAAATCACCAATGGAGACACTCAACAGTGGATACTGCAAGCCTTAAATTTGGCCAGCCAGGCCAAATGAGCTAACTGGTACAATAGTAGCATGTCTGTTATGGGGAGACCAACTGCTCTCTAATTGGACTGGAGGTCTGTTCCATGAGAGGGAATACATCTTTGATACTGAAAACCTACAACAGGGGTAGTCATGGGCCCTAGGGGTGTAATGTCTGTCTGTGTCTGGCTAAATGTATATACTATGCTCACCAAATTTCCTAGTAAGGACTTCTCTTAATGTCCATACCCATATATTAATGCTGCTTTCACTTTTGGTGAAATATCTCTATCACATCTTCCAAGGCTCAGGGTCCATTGCGGAAGAGGTGGTAGAAAGAATTTAAGAGCCAAAGGAAAGGAAGGACTCCTTACAACATGCTCCTCCACACACAAAATGGCCTGGGTATCCATGACCTCACAGTGCCTGACACTACCTACACAAGACCATCATAATAGGAGGAAAATATCATGACATTAAAATAAAAGAGAGACTGATTGAGGGGATATGATGGAGAGTGGAGTTTCAAAGGGGAAAGTTGGGGAGGGAGGGAATTACTATGGGTTATTATCTACAATTATGGGAGCTATTAATTTAAAAAATTGAAAAACAAAACAAAACAAAGCTTTTGGGGCTGGAGAGATGGCTTAGCAGTTAAGGTGTTTGCCTGTAAAGCCAAAGGATCCTGGTTTGATTCTCCAGGACCTATGTAAGCCAGATGCACAAGGGGGCACATGCATCTGGAGTTCGTTTGCAGTGGCTGGAGACCCTGGTGTGCCCATTCTCTCTCTCTCTGTCTCTTTCTCTCTCTCAAATAAATAAATAAGCTTTTGTACAGCAAAAGACATTGTAAATAGAGAAAATGTTTGCCAGCTATATATCTGACAAAAGATTAATATCCAGGATATACAGAGAACTCAAAGAAAACCTAAATAATAAGAAATCAAACAAACCAATCAAAAAATGGGCTATGGAATTAAATAGAGTTCTCAGAAGAAAAATATAGATGGCCTATAACTATCTAAAACCATGTTCCACATCCTTAGCCATTAGGGAAATGCAACTTAAAACTACTTTGAAATTCCATCTCACTCCTGTCAGAATGGCTATCATCAAGAAAACAAATGACAATAAATGGTGGTAAAGATGTGGAAAAAGAGGAACCCTTCTACACTATTAATGGGAATATAAACTGGTATAGCCATTGTGGAAATCAGTGTGGAGGTTCCTGAGAAATCTAAATATAGATTTACCATATGACCCAGTATACCATTCTTATGAATATATCCTAAGGACTCTTCTCTCTACCTTGGAGATGCTTGTTCATTCATGTTTATTGGCACTCTGTTTACAATAGCTAGGACATGGAACTAGCCTAGACATCCTTAACTGATGAATGGATCATGAAGATATGGCACATTTATGCAATGGAATTTTAGTCAGCAGAAAGAAAAATGAAATTATGAAACTTGCAATGAAATGGATGGATATGGAAAGGATTATAATAAGTGTGGTAACCTAGGCCCAGAAAGCCAAATGACACATGTTTCTCTCATATGTGGATCCTAGATACAAATGTTTAGACTTGTATATGAGTTGGAGTAAAAATCGGTAACAGAGGCCAGTAAGCTAGAAAGGGGATATAAGGAAGGGAAGAGAGGTTAGGACTTAAGGAGAGGGTACTGAATATATGTGAATAGATGAACAGATTACTGGGGATGCAGTGTCCTCAGTCAGGTCAGGGGAAGGGACTGAGTAAAGGAAGACTGGGACAAGGGTGAATTAAAAGTTAAGATGTTATGAATAAGCTATATGGAAACCTACTTTATTGGATAATGACACACTCAGAAGCAATAGATTTTTACTAGAAATATTTCAGCACCAGGGATGGGATAGTGTCCAGTGAGTTGTTGGCCAGGAGGTCCGTGATACCCCCAAAACATTACAGGCCATTGCCAAGGCTCTTGGTTTCCCACCAGAAGACCCCTATTGCTGAAGACTCCACATGCGTGGGCTATGGGTCACTGAAAAATCAAGCTGGAGCTGAGCTGAAAACTTCCTCCAGGTGGACCAGCTGACAGAAAGCTGGAAAAACCTATGCTGCATGCAGCCAATGGGAGAGACAGTTATCAGTTGTGATAAACTCAACAGTGGATATTGCAAGCCTTAAGATTGGCAGCCAGGCCAAATGAGCCAACTGGTGCAATAGTGGCATGTATGTTATGGGGAAACCAACTGCTCTCTTATTGGACTGGAGTCCCATTCTGCAGGAGGGAATACATGCCTGGTACTGAGAACTTAGTCAGAAAACCTATAGTGGGGAGGTCATGAGCCCTAGGGGTGTAATGCCTGTCTGTGTCTGGCTAAATGCATATATTATGCCCACCAAACTTCCTAGTAAGCACTTTAAAAATGTTTATACCCATATATTAATGCTGCTTTCACTTTTTGTATCTCTATCAGAGTTCAAGACTCAGGGTCCAGAGAGAAGGGTGGTAGAAAGAATGGGCAAACCAGGAGGACTCTCATCTGCTGTGAATGAACCTCCAGACACAAAATGGCCTGGGTATCCATGACCAAATGCAGCATTTCACCTACACAAGACATCACTGTAGCTGGAAAATGTGGGACCTAGAAATAAAACTGGGACTGATTGAGGCTTAGGAGGCAGGTGCCTTCAAAGGGGAAAGTTGGGGAGGAGGGAATACTCTCACTTTTTATCTACAATTATGGTTCCTCTTAATTTAAAAGTGACCAACAAAAACAAACAAAGCTTTTGGGGTGGTGAGAAGAAATGATACTGGTGTATTCCTGCATGGGGATATCATCCTGGTTTCTAAGGCTCCAGGTCCATTGCAGATGAGGTGGCACATGAATCTAAGAGTTCAAGAAAGGTAGGACTGTTTACAATACAATCTTCCCAGACTCTTTCTAGCCTTGATATAAATAAATAAGTGCCTGGTATTACCTAAAAGACATTGTAAATAGAGAAAATGTTTGCCAGCTATATATCTGACAAAAGATTAATATCCAGGATATACAGAGAACTTAAAGAAAACCTAAATAATAAGAAATCAAACAAACCAATCAAAAAATGGGCTATGGAATTAAATAGAGTTCTCAGAAGAAAAATATAGATGGCCTATAACTATCTAAAACCATGTTCCACATCCTTAGCCATTAGGGAAATGCAACTTAAAACTACTTTGAAATTCCATCTCACTCCTGTCAGAATGGCTATTATCAAGAAAACAAATGACAATAAATGGTAAAAATGTGGAAAAAGAGGAACCCTTCTACACTATTAATGGGAATATAAACTGGTATAGCCATTGTGGAAATCAGTGTGGAGGTTCCTGAGACAGCTAAAAATAGATTTATCATATGACCCAGCTATACCACTCCTTAGCATATAACCTATGGACTCTTCTCACTACCTTAGAGATACTTGCACATCCATGTTTATTGCTGCTCTATTCACAATAGCTAAGAAATGAAACCAGCCTAGATGTCCCCAACTGATGGATGGATAATGAAGATATGGTGCATGTATACAATGGAATTCTATTCAGCGAGAAAGAAAAATGAAATCTGCGAGGAAATGGATGGATCTGGAAAGGATTATAATAATGAGGTAACCTAGGCCCAGAAAGTCAAATGCTGCATGTTCTCTCTCACATGTGGATCCTAGCTACAAATGTTTAGATTTGCTTGTGAGTTGGAGTAAAAAATCAGGAACAGAGCCAGTAAGCTAGAAAAGGGCTATAAGGGAGGGAGGAGAGAAGGGAGGACTTAAGGAACGGGTATTGTATATATGTAATAGATATATGTAACAGATTACTGGGGATGCAATGGCCTAAGTGAGATCAGGGGAAGGGATTGAGTAAGTGAAGGGTGGGAGGAGGATTAATCAAAATTTAAGATGTTATAATAAGCCATATGGAAACCTACTTCTTTGGATAATGGCATACCCAGAAGCCATAGATTGTTTCTAAAAAAAATTAGTGCCAGGGATGGGATAGTGTCAGTGAGTTGTTGGCCAGGGAGGTCCGTAATACCCGCTAAACATTACATGCCATTGCCAAGGCTCTTGGTCTCCCACCAGAAGACCCTATTGCTGAAGACTCCACATGCTAGGGCTGTAGGTCACTGAGAAATCAAGCTGGAGCTGAGCTGAAAACTTCCTCCCTGTGGATCAGCTGACAGAAAGCTGGAAAAACCTATGCTGCATGCAGCCATATGGGAGAGAGAAGTTATCAACAGTGATAAGTAGCAGTGGATATTGCAAGCCTTAAGATTGGCAGGCAGGCCAAATGACCCAACTGGTGCAATAGTGGCATGTATGTTATGGGGGAAACCAACTGCTCTCTTATTGGACTGGAGTCCCATTCTGCAGGAGGGAATACATGCCTGGTACTGAGAACTTAGTCAGAAGCCTATAGTGGGGGAGGTCATGAGCCCTAGGCGTGTAATGCCTGCTGCTGTCTGGCTAAATGCATATATTATGCCCACCAAACTGTGCTGTAAGCACTTTAAAAAATATTTATACCCATATATTAATGCTACTCTCACTTTTTTTGTGTGAGAGTCAGAGACTGAGAGAGAGAGAGAGAGGGAGATAGAGAATGGGCATACCAGTAGCCTCTCATCTGCTGTGAATGAACTCCAGACACGTGCGCTTTTGTGGGCAAATGCAGCATTTCACCCTTGCATCACTGTGGCTGGCTAAATGTGGGACCTAGAGAATCAAACTGGGCATTCTTAGGCTTAGGAGGCAGGTGCCTTAACCGCTAAGCCATCTCTCCAGCCCTACTCTCACTTTTGGTTACAGAAGTTCCTCTTCAGTTGGCAGTGACCACTGGGATAACACAAAGGTTACCATAGTGGTGAGAAGAAATGATACTGGAGTATTCAGCATGGGGATATCTCTATTACACTTTCTAAGGCTCAGGGTCCATTGCAGATGAGGTGGTAGAAAGAATATAAGAGACAAAGAAAGGGTAGGACTGTTTACAATACAATCTTCCAGACACAAAATAGCCTTGATATCCATGACCTCACAGTGCCTGGTATTACCTATACAAGACCCTCATAATAGGAGGAAAAGATGATGACATCAAAATAAAAGAGAGCTGGGAGTGGTGGCACATGCCTTTAATCCCAGCACTCAGGAGTCAGAGGTAGGAGGATTTCTGTGAATTTGAGGCTAGCCCGGGACTACATACTGAATTCCAGGTCAGCCTTGGCCAGAGAGAGACCCTATCTCAAAAAAAGAAAAAGCTGGGTGTGGTGGTGCATGCCTTTAATCCCAGCAGTTGGGAGGCAGAGGTAGGAGAACTGCCACAAGTTTGAGGCCACCCTGAAACTACATAGTTAATTCCAGGTCAGCCTGGGCCACAGTAAAACGCTAAAAAAAAAAAAAAAAAAAAAAAGGAAAAAGAAGGTTACTAAGAGATGGTTTAGTGGTTGAGGTGTTTGTCTGGAAAGCCAAAGAACTAAGGTTCAATTTCCCAGTACTCACATAAAGCTAGATGCATAGGGAGGCACATGTGTCTGGAGTTCCATTTGCAGTGGCTAGAGGCCCTGTACCACTCATTCTTTCTCTCTCAAATAAATAAAAATAAAATATTAAAAAAATAGAGACTAGGGCTGGAGAGATGGCTTAGCAGTTAAGCGCTTGCCTATGAAGCCTAAGGACCCTGGTTTGAGGCTCAATTCTCCAGAACCCACGTAAGCCAGATGCATAAGGTGACACATGTATCTGGAGTTAATTTGCAGTGGCTGGAGGCCCTAGCATGCCCATTCTCTCTCTCTCTATCTGCCTATTTCTGTATCTCTCTCTCTCAAATAAATAAATAATAAAATATTTTAAAAAATAGAGACTAATTGAGAGGAGGAGGGAATATGATGGAGGGTGGATCTGCGAGGGGGAAAGTAGGGACAGGGAGGGAATTATTATGGTCTATTGTCTATAATTATGAAAGCTGTCAATAAAAAGTTTTAAAAAAGTATTTTTTTGGAGAAGGACAGGGGGGAGGGAGACAGAAAATGGGCATGCCAGCAGTCTCTTAGCCACTGTGAACAAACTCCAACTGCAGGTGCCCCTTGTGGGCAAGTGTGGCATTGTGCCCTTGCGTCACTTTGCGTCTGGCTAAATGTGGGACCTGGAGATTAGCAGGCAGGCACCTTAACCACTAAGGCATCTCTCCAGCCCTAAAAAAGTAATTTTAAAGATGTATACAAATTAAATGGCACAAATGTTCTTTTTTTAAAAAGTTTATTTTCATTTGAGAGCAACAGGCAGAGAGAGAAACAGACAGAAAGAGAGAGAGAATGGGTGTGCCAGGGTCTCCAGCCACTGCAAACAAACTCCAGATGCATGTGCCACCATATGCATCTGGCTTAAGTGCATCCTGGGGAATCAAGCCTTGAACTGGGGTCCTTAGGTTTCACAAGTAAGTGCTTAACTGCTAAGCCATCTCTCCAGCCCCACAATTTTTTTTTTTTTTTTGATTTTTCGAGGTAGGGTCTTACTCTAGCTCAGCCTGATCTGGAATTCACTATGAAGCCTCAGGGTGGCCTTGAACTCCCAGTGATCCTCCTACCTCTGCCTCCCGAGTGCTGGGATTAAAGGCGTGCACCACCACGCCCAGCTACCACAAATGTTTTTAATACAGCCTCAGATAAAGCATATCTAACAAGATTTGTCAGAGAATCTGTTCCTTTTATTTGCAGCTTTGATAGAAACTTAACTGTGACAGTGTCACAGCTGGGGCTTCATCAGCTTCTCAGAAGTCACATTGAGCCCTCATCCCAGCCAGCTAACAGAGCAAAGTAGATAAGGAGGCTTAACAACATCCTTATTCCTAAAAACATACCTGAAAGAGGTTGGTAAGCACTGAGTACTTACTTTGGCATACTGTGTATGCTGCTATGATTTAGTTGTGATCTCACTGGAAATGTAGCACAGCAAAACAGATTTATTTGAAAAATAGGGCGCAAAATTCCTTTTCGATAATTTCTTACTTGAAAATTATCCTCAAGAGGCTGGGTTTGAATTAGAAGTCATGATTAATAACTAAGTCTCTCCTCCACTAAATACATTTAAGAATCCAGAAGCAGAGTTTCCAGAACCTATGGCCATTGCCACATGTATGACAGTTAACTCAGTAGATCTCAGGCTTACATGGCCCACAGTGAAATGGGGAACAGTCAATGTCCCAGGGGGAAGAGCAAGTTGGAAGAACCAATTAAAGAAGGAACATGAGAGAGGGAGTTTAACCTCATCTTCATTCTCATCTAAGGCTTGGACATGCATTTTCTCTTTTCCTCTTTTATTAAGCTGTAGAATTGGAGGCATGAGGATTCAGGAAGCTTCACTTCTTAGTGCTAAGGAGAAACTGTCTAATCCAGGATGTATATGCCTTTAAGTGAGATAATTCTATTAATTTAAAAGCTTGGTGAGGGCTAGAGAGATGGCTTAACAGTTAAGGCACTTGCCTGAATAGCCAAAGGACCCAGGTTCAAGTTCCCAGGACCCATGTAAACCAGATGCACAAGGTGGTGCAAGCATCTGGAGTTTGTTTGCAGTGGCTGGAGGTCCTGGTGCATCCATTCTCTTTCTCTCAAATAAATAAGAATTAAAAAAAAAATTTAGAAGCTTGGTGAGGAAGGATGAGGCAGGAGGATCACTTAAACCTATGAGTTTTAGTCCTGCCTGGACAACACAGGGAGGGCCTGTGCCTTAAAAAAAATTCTGGCCTAGTGATGTAGGTCAGTTGTACAACACAGCATTTCCATCCTCAGTCTCTGTCTCTCTCTCTCTCTCTCACATATGGATATTAACACAAAACAACAGAACATAAAATCTATTTAAAGATATGAATACCTGGGCTGAGCTCTGTGTTGTGTGCTTGCCTAGCATGGATACAAAGTCCTGGGTTTGACCCCAGCATTGTGAAAAACAATTATACGTATTTCATTAAGCAATGGCAGATTAAATGAAGTCTGTAGATATGAAAGTCTGTGTGCCTTTATATGGTGATGACACATGACCCCTGTGCATACATACACATGTACAGAACAAAAAGAAAAAAATGCAAACAGAAATGTTGGAAATGAAAGTGTTTGTTAAACAAGAAAACATTATGGTTCCAGGTTAGCCTGAGCTACAGTGAGACCCTATCTCGGGGGAAAAAAAAAGAAAAGAAAACACTATGGAAGCATCAATAGACAAGACCAAGCAGGAGGAAAAGAGGACTAGCAGGGCAGAAGACAAGGTTGAGCTAATAAAAACATAGAGACATAAATAATAACAAAATGAGCATGTGTAAAGTTCCAAGAACTCTGGTATATATTCCAAAGGCCAAACCTAAAAAAATAAACAAACAAAGAGAAACCAAACCTGAGCTGAGCCAGGCACAGAGGCTCACCCTTTTAACCCCAGCATTTGGGAAGCTGAAGTAGAAGGTCAAGGCCAGCCTGGGCTACAGAGTGAGTTCTTCCAGGTCAGCCTGGGCTAGACTGAGACCTTCCCTAAAAAATCTAAAAAGGGGGCTGGAGAGATGACTTAGCAGTTAAGTGCTTGCCTTGTGAAGCCTAAGGACCCCGGTTCAAGGCTTGATTCCCCAGGACCCATGTAAGCCAGATACAGAAGGTGGCACATGCATCTGGAGGCTGTTTGCAGTGACTGGAGGCCATGGTGCACCCATTCTCTCTTTCTCTCTGCCTCTTTCTCTGTCACTCTCAATAAATAAAAATAAACAATTAAAAAAAATCAAAAAAGGGGGGAGGGTGTGAAGAGATGGCTCAGTCGTTAAGGAAATTGCCTGCGAAGCCTAAGGACCCAGGTTCAATTTCCCAGAACCCACATAAGCCAGATGTACATGGTGGCACGTGTCTGGAGTTCATTGCCAGTAGCTAGAGGCCCTGGCATGCCCATTCTCTCACTCTCTCATAAATAAATAAAATTAAAACTGAAAAAAAAAAAAGGTTTAGGGCTGAGGAGATGGCTAAGTGGTTAGAGGTATTTGTTTACAAAACCTGACAGCCCAAGTTTGATTTCCCAGTACCCAAGTAAAGCCAGCACAAAGTGGCACATGCATCTGAAATTTGTTTGCAGTGGGAAGAAGCCCTGGTGTACTCAGGCTCTCTCTTTATTCCTCTCTCAAATAAATAAATAACCAAGAGTTTAAGCAGGATAATGTTGCTCTCAGAAGCCATAGTGCCAGGGGTGGAATACCTGCCAGTGAGTTGTTGGTCAGAAAGGCAGCTGAAGCCCCCAAGACATTACAGGATGTTTTCAGTACTCTTGGTTGCCCCCCAGAACTAGATAGTAAGACCTTGTTGCTGAAGATACCACATGTTTCAGTTGTAGGACACTGGATAATCAAGCAGGAACTGAGCTGAAAGGCTCCTCCCTGCTGGCTAGCTGTCATAGTGTTGAAAAGTGCTTTGCAGGCTGCTGGGGGTAAGGCATAGAGGCTCCCAGTCATCAACAGTCTTATACAACATTGAAACCAAGATGTACTCACTGGTGCTATAAATCCAGTCTAAAGCTCATAGCTTGGGAATTCCTAGGCCCTAATGATGAAGCCACTGCTGTTTTGCTAAACTATCCTGTCAAATTGACTTCTAAATATCTCTTTCTCTACACACACACACACACACACACACACGCGCACACACACACACACACACAATATTTGTTTGTTTCCAAGCAAGAGAAAGAGAGAGAAAATGAATATGGGCAAGCCAGATCACTAGACACTGCAAACAAAACAAAACAAAACAAAACAAAACAAAACAAAACAAAACAAAACAAAACAAAACAAAACAAAAACCTCTAGATACATGCACCCCTTTGTGCATCTGGCTTTATATGGGTACTGGGGAATTGAACCCAGGTCTTTAGACTTTGCAGGCAAGTGACTTAACTGCTGAGTCATCTCTCCAGCCTCCTAAATATTTTTAAAAATTTTATGTTTATTTATTTTAAAATATACATATTTAATTTATTTGTCAGAGAGAGGGAGAGAGGGAGAATGGGCACGCCAGGGTCTCCAGTCATTGCAAACAAACTCCAGATGCATGCGCCCCTTATGCATCTGGCTTATGTGGGTCCTGGAGAGTCGAACCAGGATCCTCTGGCTTTGCAAGCAAACTCCTTAACCACTAAGCCATCTCTCCATCCCCCTATTTATTTATCTTAAAGAGACAGAGAAAGAACAGGTGTGCCAGGGCCTCTAGCCACTACAAATGAACTCCAGACACATGAGCCACCTTGTGCATCTGGCACAAGGTACTAGGGAACAGAACCTGGTCCTTAGGCTTCACAGGCAAATGCCTTAACCACTAAGCTATTGCTCCAGCACCTAAATATTTAAAAAAAATATTTTATTTTTATTTATTTATGAGAGAGAGAGAGAAAAACAGAATGGGTGTGCCAGGGCCTCTAGCCACTGCAAATGAACTCCAGACACATACGCCACCATGTGCTTGCGTGGGTCCTGGGGAATCAAACCTGGGCCCTTAGGCTTCTCAGTCAAGCACCTTAACCTCTAAGCCATCTCTCTAGCCCACCTAAATAATTTTGTTATTTTTATTTATTTATTTTTTTGGTTTTTCAAGGGTCTCACTCCAGCTGACCTGGAATTTACTATGTAGTCTCAGGGTGGCCTTGAACTCATGGTGATCCACCTACCTCTGCCTTCCAAGTGCTGGAATTAAAGGTGTATGCTACCATGCCTGGCCCCATCTAAACATTTTTTTATATGTTCATGGATTAGTATTGCTGTCATTGGTTAGAGGCTTCTTGTTACGGAGACTCAAGGGTGTTCAAACTGTTGAGAACTGACAGTTGAAAGCTAGCCCTAAATGGGTCAGGGTCATCTTTATTAACTCCATCAAGGCTCAGGGGTGGAAAGAATGTAAGAGCTAGAGTGGTGGAGTGTTGCCCTCAAGAACTCCCAACAGCTGTGATTATCAGCACATGACCTGCACATGGGGAAGGGAGGCACTCAAGAGAATGTATAGGCAGTTAATGGTTGCTGGGGAAAGAAGACACTCTTTTTAGTGGTATAACCACTGATAAGGTCTTCATGCAACTGTAAGCAAACCTAAAACTCATTGGGTCATCAAAAAATAAAAGATATGATCATGTAAGGATGAAGAGTGGGGGGAGACTAGTTGGGGAAAGGAAGAGAATTAGCTGGAGTGAGAGGGTTATGGGGAGGGAATATGAACAAAATACATTATGTACATATATGAAAATGTTATATTGAAACATTGTATATCACTAATATATGCTAATAAAAATTAAAAACAAAACATACAGAAAACTACTGTTCTTGGTTAATAAAATCAAATTTACAATTCAACTCTCACACATATTATCTTTGTATGAAAATGGATTTGTTCATTAGTTTTCATTATATGTGAAGCAGCTACAAAAGTGTAGAGAAATTTATGAAAGATACACATTTTTGTTTCTTGTGGTGGTTGTGATGAAATCAGAGCCTTGCCAGGCAAGTGCTGTGCCATTGAACTACATCCCCAGCCAAGGAAGATACTTTTTTAAAACATTTTATTTTTAAAAATTTTTTTACTTTTATTTATTTGAGAGAGTGTAGAGAGAGAGAGAGAGAGAGAGAGAGAGAGAGAATGGGTGAACCAGGGTCTCCAGCTACTGCAAACGAACTCCAGATGCATGCGCCACCTTGTGCATCTGGCCTACGTGGGTCCTGGGGAATCGAGCCTCGAACCGGGGTCCTTAGGCTTCACAGGCAAGCGCCTTAACCGCTAAGCCATCCCTCCAGCCCTAAACATTTTATTTATTTGCATATACAAACTGCAGATGCTTGTGCCACCTTGCGCATCTGGCTTATGTGGGACCTGGGAATGGAACCTAGGTCCTCTGGCTTTGTAGGCAAGCGCCTTAACCGCTAAGCCATCTCTCCAGCCCGGATGACACTTTTTGAAACCTCTTTTTTGACTTGTGTATTATCTTTGCTAAATTACCTTAGCGCTAAATCTTGCGGAAAACTGAACTTAAATTGTAGGCTGCAAAACGGTATGAAATGGAACCGTCTGCAATGTTTTCAGGTTTACAGCACACTGTCAGGCTATTCGCTGCGTTAAGCAATCAGTGCCCTCTGCACACTCACGACTGTTAAACTGCTTGATCACATGCTCGCAGATCGTAGCCGCGGAAAGCCGAACACCCGGGGCGGGGCAGGGCAGCTGCCGGCCTCGGCTCCCGGAATTCTTCTACTTCCTTCTCTTCCCGGGTCTCCAGCGCAGCACGACCCAGACAGCCACGCGTCCAGCCCCGCCCGGCCCGGCCCGGCCCCGCCCGCGGACTGCACCTGCCGAGGCCCACCACAGCCCCGCCTCGCCGCGGGTGTCCCCTCGCGGCCGGCCCGGTACCCGCCCTCTCGCCGCCGCTCACCGGCTTCAGGCTGCCGGACGCCGTGCAGGAGGGGGGTGCTGTCCACGTTGTCCTCATCGTAGTTCACGGCCGGAGCCCGCACCACGGGCCTCATGACGCCTATGGAGAGCAGACGTGCTCGGGTCGCTCGGCCAACAGAAGCTCTCCACACAGTCCTAGCCCGGCGCCGCGCAGACCGGGCGGGGCGGGGAAGTAGCTCCGCCCACAAGAGCCCGCCCCTGACGTCATGAGACCCGCCCATAGGCACCGCCCTCGTGACGTCACCACGGCCCGCCCACCGGCGGCAGAGCTCTGCAGCCCTCCGTCCTAAACTAGGGCGATTCTGTCATGGGTTGGGCTTCGAAGCCGGTGTGGGCAATTCGGGCCTTGCGGGCGCGCCTGGGTAGGGACGTCCCCCTCGGGCGTCTTGCCTGGCGCCGGGACCTCCCTTCCCAAGCCAAGACGCAGGAATCCGGTCTGCTGAGGGCTGGGCCTCTGTGCAGCCCAGGAATTGAGTTGCCAAGACTACTAGCAGCCTTTGTAGTCTGCCCTGCAACAGCAAGTTGTCTCTAAAATGGAGTTTGAGGTGGAAAAGCAATAAGGAAACTGCATATTTTATATAGATAAAAACCCAATGGAAACAGCTTGCCCTCTTGCTGAGCATTGACACATGCTAGTGGGCAAACCTCTTAGGATGGGCACACCCAGCCGCCGATTAGGCTATCTCATAGACGGAGGTGTGTTTTCTCTGCAAGTCTGATTCAGACAGGTTCTCTAGTGCTGAAAGACAGAAAGGATGCCAGGTGGGTGGTGCACACCTTTAATCCCAGCACTTGGGAAGCAGAGGTAGGAGGATTACCATGAGTCTGAGGCCACCCTGCGACTACAGAGCAAGACCCTACCTCGGAAAAAGAAGAAGAGGAAGGGGAGGGGGAGGGGAGGAGGGATAGGAAAATCCGTCACCTTCAGCATGTCTGGAGGCCTGGAACCTTGATCCTAGGCTGCTCTCAAAGGGTAGTAAAGGTTATTCTCTGGAGATGGACAGAAGAGATAAGATGTCGATTCTCAGAGTTTGGAGTAGGCCAGTTAGGTGTGTGCAAGCTGATAATTCGGTAAGTCAGGTGAAGTCCATGCTGGAACAAGGACCAGAGGGCCTTTATCCAGAGAGTGGATGGAGATTTCTGAAGACATTCCTAACTACCGCACCAGTAAATGCTACCAAGTTTTCATGTTAAAACGCCCAGTGAGGAATTGTGGAGATATGCCACCTTTGTACTTGCAAATGCACATACTCTCCAGGCATTTTAAAATATAGGTTCAGACAGCAGGTCTGGTGTGGTGATTAATGTATGTGTCAACTAGATTGGCCTTTGTTAGATTTTGGGGTCAGATAGAGGCAACAAAACAAATGATTTCTTGAGTTTAAGACTTTATTGTAATGGGAGAAAGAGAGAGAGAAGGGGGAAATGGAGAGAAAGAGGGAGAAGTGCACATACCAGGGAACAGGAAAACAGGAGAGCAAGAGAAGGCTAGAGAGAGGTTTTATAGGAAGAGAAGAGAAACTATCCTGTGAGAGGGGGCTTGGGCGACGTGTTGAAGTAGGGGTTGGGGAGGTGGTGTTCTCAGGCTGCAGGTATCCTCAGGTACCTTAACAGGTTACTTCTTTGTGCAACCCTGTGATCCATGGTTTTATCTTATCATATTTCAGTCCTATTCAAGACACCCCCTGAGCCACCCCATCATCTTATTTAAAAAAAGAGGAAGTTTCTTAGCAACCCCTTGAGATATAACTTGAGAGCCACCAAAATTGTATGTATGTCTACTCATCTTTCATTTTTATTTATTTGAATGAGAGAGAGAGAAAGAGAAAATGGGCACACCAGGACCTCCAACCACTGCAAATGAACTCCAGACAGACTCATGCACCACTATATGCTTATGTGGATACTGGGGAATTGAACCTGGGTCCTTAGACTTCACAGGCAAGTGCCTTAATGGCTAAGCCATCTCTCCAGCCCATGTCTACTAATGTAACAGGGTTTTTTGAAGTTCAAGAAGAGTCCTTAAACTCCAAACTCTGAGTTTGTGTCTGTTTTCTTTTTCTTTTTTTGAGAGAGACAGAGAGAGGGAGAGGAAGACAGATAGAGATGGGCACGCCAGCAGCCTCTTGGCTGCTGAGAACGAAATCCAGATGCATTTGCCCCCTTGTGGTCAAGTGCAGCATTGCACCCTTGCATCATTTTGCAGCTGGCTAAACGTGGGACCTGGAGAATGGAACCGGGTTCTTAGGCTTAGCAGGCAGGCGCCTTAACTGCTAAGCCATATCTCCAGCCCATTTTTTCTTTTTTTTTTTGGTTTTCAAGGTAGGATCTCCCTCTAGCCCAGGCTGACCTGGAATGGAATTCACTATGTAGTCTCAGAGTGGCCTTGAAGGCCAGCAATTCTCCTCTGCCTCTTGAGTGCTGGGCTTAAAGGCATGTGCCACCACACCTGGCTTTTTTTTTTTTTTTTTTTTTTTTTTGGAGAGAGAGAGAGAGGGAGAGGAAGACAGAGATGGGTGCGCCAGCAGTCTCTCAGCCTCTGTGAACAAAATCCAGATGCCTGCATCCCTTTCTGGCCAAGTGCGGCATTGTGCCCTTGCGTCACTTTCCATCTGGCTAAACATGGGACCTGGAGATTGGAACCAGCATTCTTAGGCTTAGGAGGCAGGCGCCTTAACTGCTAAGCCATCTCTCCAGCCCCCCCTTTTTTTTTTTTAAATCAAAGACTTGGGATAAGACTGAGAAGGATAATTATTAAAATATCACATTTATCAGAGAAATATGGAAGAAGGGAAGGAAAATGGATACACCCATGTGGTCAGGGGTTGGGGGTGGGGGTCTCCCCTTATCTCAATCTGGCTGGGTTTCCCAGGACAGGAACCTGGAAGTTCAGGAGAGATGAAAAGCCAACAAAAAGGGTTTGCCCACCTGGTCAGGAGCTATATTTAATCTTATTGTGGTGGACTTTACCCTTAGACTCAGGTGAGTCTGAGAGAGAGCTGATTGGTGTGAAGTATGTGCCTTGCTCCAGACTAGGGTGTGAGAGAGCTGATTGGATGGGTGTATCAGACACTGAATTCTGGTTCTGCTGAAGAATGCAGGCACTGTGTTCCCTCTTTGGGCCCTCTCTCCTTACTAGTTACCTAACTTCCCCTCACTAAGACACTTTAAGTGCAAATCTCTTTGAAGCTTTGAGAGGCCCACACCCACACATGGATGTGTGTTGTCCTTTTCCTAAGCATGTCTCTCCCTCTCTCCTAATGCCTATGTTTAATTCTCTGTTAAAAATCTCTTTCTTGGAGGCTGGGCGTGGTGGCACACACCTTTATTCCCAGCACTTGGGAGGCAGAGGTAGGAGGATTGCCAAGAGTTGGAGGCCACCCTGAGACTACACAGTAAATTCCAGGTCAGCCTGAGCTAGGGTGAGACCCTACCTGGGAAAACCAAAAAAAAAAAAATCTCTTTTTTGGGCTGGAGAGATGGCTTAGCATTTAAGTCATTTGTCTGCAAAGCCAAAGGCCCCTGGTTTGATTCTTCAGGACCCACGTAAGCCAGTTACAAAAGGTGGCACATGCTTCTGGAGTTCGCAGGTCTGCCGATTCTGTCTCTGCCTCTTTCTCTCTCAAATAAATAAATATGAAAAAATATTTAAAAAACATCTCTGGGCTGGAGAGATGACTTAGCAGTTAAGGCATTTGCCTGCAAAGCCTAAGACTCATGTTTAACTCTCCAGGTCCCATATAAACCAGACACACAAAGTGACACAAGTGTGCAAAGTCACACATATGCACAAGGTGGTGCAAATGTCTGGCGTTCTAGTGCAGTGGCTGAAGGCCCTGACACACCAATTCTCTCTCTCTCTCTCTCTCTTGCTTTCACTCTCTTGGGCTTACCTAAAAATAAATTCTTGGGCTGGAGAGATGGCTTAGCGGTTAAGGCGCTTGCCTGCAGAGCCAAAGGACCCAGGTTTGATTCCCCAGGACCCACATAATTCAGATGCACAAGGGGGACTTTGTTTGCAGTGGCTGGAGGCCCTGGTGCCCATTCTCTCTCTCTCTCTCCCTGCCTACTTCTGTGTCTCTCTCATAAGTAAATAAAAATAAAATATTTAAAAAATTCTCTTTCTCATAAACTTCAAGTATGATTCATACTCAGCCTGAAATTCTTTTTTTGCAGTAAGGTCAGGAATCCTGGTTTCACTTGAGTGGAGGTCTATGGGTGGTAGTGTGAACCTATCTCCGGCCCTTGCTCAACTGCCGCTGACAAGTTTTCCATACCTTTTGCATAATGTGCTGTGTTGTCAAGCTCTTGGATTAGTATGATACATTTGCTACTTCTGTTGAGCCAATATTTGTATTATTAACTGTATTTCATACTTTATTTGGATGTCTTTAGTTTCTCAGAATTCATCCAGTGTGCCATATTAAATGTAGTCAGTGCATCTCCTCTTGGCTCTGACAGTTTATCAGACTTTCCTCATTTTTGCTGACCTTTACAGACTCAATCAGGTTATCTAATGTTTTCCTTAAAATTAAGCTGTGGATATGGATTGTTTTGGAGAAATGACTTTGAACTTGATATGCAACCAAAAATAACTTTGAACTTCTGATCCTCCTGGCTCCATTTTACAAGTGCTGGGTTTACAAACATGCACCACCATGCTCCACGTAGAGCCATTGTTGTCATGTAATTTTAAGAGTGTTGGCAGGATAGTTAATCATGAATTGTCATCACTGGTGTTGCTAAGCTTCCTTATATGCCTGGCTCAGGGTTTTTCAGTTTTTTTTCTACTGCAAAATCACTGTTTTTTAAACTTTTATTTTTTCTTTTGTTTGTTTCTTCTTCTTCTTCTTTTTAATGTTTTTTCGAGGCAGGCTCTCACTCTAGTACAGGCTGACCTGTAATTCACTCTGTAGTCTCAGGGTGGCCTTGAACTCATTGGTGATCCTCCTACCTCTGCCTCCCACCCCCTGAGTGCTGGGATTAATGGAATGCACCACCATGCCTGGCTGTTTTTTAAACTTTTCATTGACAACTTCCATAAGTATGGACAATAAACCATGATAATTCCCTCCCACCACCTCTACTTTCCCCTTCTCAAGTCTACCCTTTATTGAATCCCTTCTTTTTCCAATTAGTCTCTCTTCTATTTGATGTCATTATCTTTTCCTCTTATTATGAAGGTCTTGTGTAGGTAGTGTCAGGCACTGTGAAATCAAGTGAATCACTGTGAAATCATGAATATCAAGGCCATTTTGTGTCTGGAAGATTGCATTAGAAGCAGTCTTACCCTTCCTTTGGCTCTTGCATTCTTTCCGCCACCTCTTCTACAATGGACCCGAGCCTTGGAAGATATGATAGAGATGTCTCAGCACTGAACACTCCACTGTCACTTCTTAGCACTATGGTGAATTTTGAGTTACCCCAGTGATCAACTGCCATCTGAAATGAGAAGCTTTTCTAAAGTGAGAGTAGCATTAAGATATGAGCATAAACATAAGTGCTTAGAGGGTACTTTTATAGCCACAATGTATCCATTCAGCCAGTCAACAGTACTCATTACTCCCTTCGGGCTTATGACTTCCCTAGCCACAGGCTTTTTTTTTGTTAAATTTTTCTTGTTGACAACTTCCATAATTATAGACTATAAACCATGATATTCCGTCCCCTCCCCACTTTCTCACACAATCCACTCTTCATCATATTCCCTCCCCTTCTCAATTAGTCTCTCTTTTATTTTGATTTCATCATCTTTTCCTCCTATTACGGGGATCTTGTGTAGGTAGTATCAAGCACTGAGAGGTCATGGATATCCAGGCCATTTTGTGTCTGGAAGATTGCATTGTAAGCAGTCCTACCTTTCTTTCGGCTCTTACAGTCTTTCCAGGACCTCTTCTGCAATGGGCCCTGAGCCTTGGAAGGTGTGGTAGAGATGTTGCAGTGCTGAACACTCCTCTGTCACTTCTCAGCACTATGGTGCCTTTTGAGTCATCCCAGAGGTCACCGCTATCTGAAAAGAGGAGCTTCTCTAACCAAAAGTGAGAGTAGCATTAATATATGGGTATGAACATTAAAAAAGTGTTTACAGTGCTTACAGGACAGTTTGGTGAGCATAATATATGCATTTATCCAGACAACAGCTGGTGTTATACCCCTAGGGCTCATGACCTCCCCCATCATAGATTTTTGACTAGGTTTTCAGTACCAGGAGTAGGCCTCCAGTCCAATTAGTGAGTGGTTGGTTTCCTCTATATCAGACATGCTACTATTGCACCTGTTGGCTCATTTGGCCTGGCTGGCCAAACTTAAGTCTTGCACTGTCCACTGTTGTTTATCTCCACTGATGACTTCTCTCTCCCATAGGGCTGCATGCAGTGTAGCTTTCCCCAGCTTTCTGTCAGCTGATCTACAGTGGGGAGGTTTTCAGTTCAGGTCCAGTTTAATTTCTCAGTGACCTTGCAGCCCAAGCATGTAGAGTCTTCAGCAATAGAGCAATAGAGTCTTACCATCTATTCCTGGTAGGGAAACCAAGAGCCCCAACCATAGGTTTTAAAAAACATTTTATTTTTCCTTTGGCTCTTACATTCTTTCTGCCCCCTTTCCACAATGGAGCTTGAGCCTGGGGAAAGTGGGGGGAGAGAGGGAAGAACCATGGGATATTGTCTATAATTAAGGAAGTTGTCAATAAAATTTTTAAAAAATATTTTATTTTTATTTATTTATTTGAGGGAGAGAGAGAGATGGGGGGGGCAGGTAGAGAATGGGTACACTAGGGCCTCCAGCCAATGCAAATGCAAATGAACTCCCAACACATGTGCCACCTCATGCATCTGGCTTATTTGGGTCCTGGGGAATAGAACCTAGGTCCTTTGGCTTTGCAGGCAAGCACCTTAACCACTAAGGCATCTCTCCAGCTCCCAGCCATAGGCTTTTGACTAGGGTTTCAGTATCAGGCATGTATTTACCTCCTGTGGAGCGAGCCTCCAGTCCAATCAGAGAGCAGCTGGTTTCCCCCATAAAAGACATGCTATCATTGCACCAGTTGGTACATTTGGCCTGGCTGGCCAGCTGTAAGGCTTTCAGAGTCCACTACTAATGAACATCATTGATGAATTCTCCCAAAAAGCTGCATAGCTCTTTCCAGCATCATGACAGCTAGTCAACAGAGTTTCTAGCTCAGCTCCAGCTTAACAGAATCACTGTTTTTATTTTCCCTTCATACTTTCATTTTTTAAACAATATTTTATTGAGAGAAAGAGAGAAAGAAGCAGAATGAGAGGGACAAGGGTAAAATGAAAATGGGCACTCCAGGGCTTCTAGCCACTGCAAACAAACTCCAGATGTACGCACCACCTTGTGCATCTGGCTTTACATGGGTACTAGATAATCAAACCTGGGTCCTTTGGCTTTGCAGGCAAGTGCCTTAACTTCTGAGCCACCTCTCCTGCCCATACTTTTATTTTTGGAAGAAAGGAAGTCAGTATGTGTATCCTACACTTAAGGGCTAGGGAGTTAGGTGGCACCACTTTGAAGGGCCCACTTTTTTTGTATGGGAGACTTGTTTTTTTTTTTTTTTTTTTTTTTTTGGTTTTCTGAGGTAAAGTCTCACTCTAGCTCAGGCTGACCTGGAATTAGTCTCAGGGTGGCCTCAAACTCTTGGTGATCCTATACCTCTGCCTCCTGAGTGCTGGGATTAAAGGTGTGCACTCCACGCCTGGCCTGAGACTTGTCTAATTCTTCCACTTTTATTTGCTTATTCATTTGTTCTTATTAGTATGACATCCTGGCCATTTCATACATTAGTTTATAATCACTATTTATCTGTCGATTATAATATAACCATGTTCTTTATTTTGATGATTGGTTTGCTTCAGTTTTGGTGACAGGGAGCTTTTTTGGTTGGTCTATGTGTCTCTTACATAGTCCCACTGTAGACAGGGCCTTTCATGGCCTAGTTCTTGCTATGTCGCCCAGGTCATCCTTGAACTCAGAATAATCCTCCTGTGGGCAACCATGCCTGATTTATGATGTTTGAGTGATATTTTACTTTCTGGTAAAATAGAATATGCTAGGTTCATCATGTATATTCTCTACCTTTATCATTTCTCCAGATAATAGTAGAAACCAAGACCTGGAAAGCGGGTATATTTCTTTCTACTGTGATTCTGGGTCTAGAGGAGGCATTTTGGGATTTTGATTTGTTTTATAATCTGGGAGAACTTTAAAAATTTATTCATTTATTTATTTGGGAGAGAGAATGAGAAAACATGGTTACACCAGTACCCCTTGCCACTGCAAAGAAATCCAGATGTGTGTGCCACTTTATGTGGGTTGTGGGGAATAGAACCGGGACCAGGCTTTGTAAGCAAGCCACTTTAACTATTTTAACCACTGAGCCATCGTCTCAGCTCTCTGTGAGGATTTTTTTAAAAGAGAGGCCACATGTAGCCCAGGCTGGCCTAGCATACACTGTGTATCTGAGGATGACTGTGAACTTCCAATCTTCTTGCTTCCATCTCCCAAGTGTTAGACTCCAGGCATTCATCACGTGGCTCTTTGGGCTACATCGTCAGCTCTCCAGGAAAAAGTTTAAAGTATTAGATAGCATCTTTCACCCTTTCCTTCTCTCTAATTTTTCTTTTCTTAAAATATTTTTATTTATTAGCACACATGTATATGTGTGTGTGAGGTGTGGGGGACAAGAGGCACATCAGGACCTCTTGCTACTGCAGATAAAGTCGAGACACATGTGCCACTTTGTGCATCTGGCTTTATGTGGGTACTGGGGACTAGAACTCAGACCTTCAGGCTTTGTAAGCAAGCACCTTTAACTGCTGAGCCATCTCTTTAACCCCTGTAGTTTCTTTTTGTTTGTTTGTTTGTTTGTTTGTTTATTTATTTATTATTGGTTTTTCAAGGTAGGGTCTTGCTCTAGGCCAGGCTGACCTGGAATTTACTGTGTAGTCTTAGGGTGGTCTTGAACTAATGAAGATCCTACTACCTCTGCCTTCCAAGTGCTGAGATTAAAAGCATTGCCACCACACTAGCTTAGTTTCTTTCTTAGATTTGTTTTTATCTGTTTAGGAATCAGAGTAATGCTGCTTCAAAGATGTATTTGGAAGTGATCCTTTTCTTTCTATACTGTGGAACATCATGAGCAGAATTGGTATTACATTGTCTTTAAAAATTTGATAAGGAGCTGGGCGTGGTGGCGCACGCTTTTAATCCCAGCACTCAGGAGGCAGCTTGAGCTAAGTGAGACCCTACCTCGGAAAACCCAAAAAAACAAATAAATAAACAAACAAAAAAACCCAGTTAGGAGGAGAACTTAAACTACTAAACTAATAGAAAAGAAAAAGGTAAAACAAACAGAGATGCTACAAAACATTTGAAACTAGGAAAAACCTCGAAAAGCCAAATTTAATAAAAAAGCTTGAGGGCTGGAGAGATGGCTTAGCGGTTAAGGCGCCTGCCTGCTAAGCCTAAGAACCTGGTTCCAATCTCCAGGTCCCATGTTTAGCCAGATGCAAAGTGACGCAAGGGCACAATGCAGCACTTGCCCACAAGGGGGCGCACACATCTGGATTTTGTTTACAGCAGCTGAGAGACTGCTGGTGCACCCATCTCTATCTGTCTCCCTCTCCCTCTCTCTCTGTCTCTCTCTGTGTCTCTCTCCAAAAATAAATTTAAAAAATTAAAAAAAAAAAAGCTTGATAGGGCTGCAAAGATAGTTCAGTGGGTTAAAGGCACTTGGTTGCAAAGCCTACTGGCCAGGGTTCAATTCCCCAGTGCCTATGTAAAGTCAGATGCATAATGTGGCACGTGTCTAGGGTTTGTTTGCAGTAGCAAGAGGCCCTGGTATGCCCATTTTTTGTCTCTTAAATATATAATAAAAAATGAATAGAGCCGGGCGTGGTGGCACACGCCTTTAATCCCAGCACTTGGGAGGCAGAGGTAGGAGGATCACCATGAGTTCAAGGCCACCCTGAGAATACAGAGTGAATTCCAGGTCAGCCTGAGCTGACCAAAAAAAAAAAAAAAAAAAAAAAAAAAAAAAACAAAACAAAAACCAACCAAACAAACAAACAAAAAGAATAGAATTTTGCTGTGAATCCATTTGATTCTGGGATTTTCTTTGAAGGAGACTTTTAATTACAGCTTCAATCTCATTGCTTGTAATGTGCCTGTTTAAGTCATTTATGTCATCCACTTTTTTTAATAGCTGTAACCTTGTTAATTTATCGTTATTCAGTAAGTTCTGACACTGTGGAAAGACACAAACAGGTTATGTATGTAGACATTTGTCCATTTCGTCTAGATTTTTCAGTTTTTAGAATATAAATTGTCAAAGAATTCTTTTTTTTTTTTTTTTTTTTTTTTTTTTTTGATTTTGCAAGGTAGGGTCTCACTCTGGCCCAGGCTGACCTGGAATTAACTATGTAGTCTCAGGGTGGCCTTGAACTCTTGGCAATCCTCCTACCTCTGCCTCCCGAGTGCTGGGATTAAAGGCGTGCACCACCACGCCCGGCAAAGAATTCTTGAATGATGTATTTCACTGGGGGTCTGTTGTAACAACTCAATTTTTGTCTCTAATTTTGTTGATTTGAATTTTCTCCCTTCTTTTTGTTACGTTGGCTAAGCGTTTTTTATTTTATTTTATTAAAAAAAATTTTTTAGTGACAACTTCTATACTTACATACAAAAAACCATGATATTTCCTTCCCCTCCCCCCCTTCAGAACTCCGTTCTCCATCATATCCCCTCCCTCTCTCCATTAGTCTCTCTTTTAATTTGATGTCATCATCTTTTTCTTCTATTATGAGGGTATTGCGAAGGTACTGCTAGGTACTGCTGGGTCATGGATATCTAGGCCAATTTCTGTCTGGACAGTTGCATTGTAAGGAGTCATACCCTTCCTTTGGCTCTTACATTCTTTCTACCCCTTCTTCTGCAATGGACCCTGAGCCTTGGAGGGTGTGACAGAGATGTTTCAGTGCTGGGCACTCCTCTATCCCTTCTTCTCAGCACTATGTTGCCTTTTGGGTCATCCCAGTGGTCATCACCATCTGAAAAGAGAAGCTTCTCTAACCAGAAGTGAGAGTAGCATTAATATGTGAATATGAACATTAAGTGTAGTGCTTTCAGGGCAGCTTGGTGGGAATGATATATACATTTAGCCAGACAAGAGCAGGCTTTATACCCCTAAGGCTCATGACCTCCCCTGCCATAGATTTTGCTAAGTTTTTTCAGTACCAGGCATGTGTATTCCCTTGCATAGAGAGGGCCTTCAGTCCAATTATGGAGCAGTTGGTTTCCCCAAGAGCAGACATGCCACTATTGCACCCGCTCGGTTATTGGGCCTGTCTGGCCAAACTTGAGTTTTCCAGTGTCCACTGTTTTCACTGCTGATGACTTCTGTCTCCCATACAGCTGCATGTAGTGCAGCTTTTTCCAGCTTTCTGTTGGCTGGTCTACAAGGAGAAGGTTTTCTGCTCAGCACCAGCTTGCTTTCTCAGTGACCTTGCCTCTTAGGCAAGAGATGTCTTCAGCAATAGGGTCTTGCTATCTGTTTCTCAAGGGAAACCAAGGGCTTTGGCAATAGCCTTTAATGTTTTGGAGGCTTCCAGGACCTCCTTGGCCAACAACTCACTGGAAGGTATCCCATCCCAGGGACTGAAAATTTTCTAGTAACAGTCTATAGCTTCTAGATGTGCCATTATTCAAAAAAGTAGGTTTACATAAGTCTTATTCACAATATCTTGAAGTTTTATTGACTCTCCCCCTGCTCTTTTATGCATTCTCTTCCCATGGCCTTGCTTAGGCCATTCCCCTCCCTGTAATGTGTTCTTTTACTTACATATGTGCAATACCATACATTTAAGTCCTTCCTTCCCCTCCCTCCCTTATAGCCTTTTAACAGTTTATTGTTTTCTGGTACCAATTTTTGGTTCCAGTTCACAAACAAGTCTATACATTTGTAGCTAGGATCCATGTAGCAGACAGCTTCAGGTTCACTGAGATGAACTTCCAGACCAGGCACAGTTATGGAGGAAGGGATATTATTTATTGAAGCTTACAGATCCAGGGGAAGTTCCATAAAGGCAGGAAAAGCAGCCTGCTTTCAACAGGGCCAAGCAGAGAGAGAAAAAACCAACCAGCCACCACAGCACACAGAGCAAAACTACAGCCAAAAGATCACACAGCACACTTCAGGAACTCCTGCTAGGCACATTTGCATATCTTTACAATGGAATCTCAAACCCACCATTAACACCTTAAGACCGGACCCCAGTGACGTTGCCTCTAGCAAGGTGATTGCAGATGCAAACTATAACCAATAAAACACTGAATATATTGGGGGACATATATTCAAACTACCACATTCCGCCCCTGGCCCCCAATATATTTAGCTCCTGGCCCCCAATAGATTTATAACTATCACACATTGTAAATTGTACTCAGTCCAATTTCAAAGGTTCTCATAGTCTTGATCAACTTAAGATAGTGAGTCTGTAAAATCAAACAAGTTAAATACTTTCAACATGTAAAGGCACAGAGTAAACATTTTAACTGGTATAACGCATAGCAAGGAGAGACTAGAATAATGCAAACTCAACCACCATCAGCAGTCATCAAACTTCTGCAGTTCAAGTTCAAAATAACCAGAGACTGACAGTCTCCAGGTTTCCAATTCCACCCCTCCAGCGGGGCAGAGTCGCCAGGGAAAACTTTCATCCCATGCCAACACTGCACTCCATGGTAGCCCTTTTGCACAGTCCTGGTATATACAAAACATCTTCAGGTCTCCATGCAAACCATGGTCCATCTTCCAAAGGCTCTTCCAGCCTATTCCTGAGGGTCTTCATGCCCTGCCTCATGCCGCATCTCAGCAGCGGCTCCTGGAACCGTGTGCAATTCATGACCACTCCATGCATTTTTCATGCTTCTAAAACTAATACCAGGTGTGCAGGACACAGCCATATTCTTAATCCAGGGACAAAATAAGTCATAGCCTTGAAAAGCAGATTCCTTCTCCAGTTAGCTCTTTCCAAGAATTTACATTTTTAACAGTCTTTCCTCAGGCATCCTCTCCATTGTTTTAATGTAAATCAAGTCAGGCCACCTTCCTTCCACCTTCCTTAAGATTGCTAATGCGTTGACAATAGCAGCTTCAATAACCTAAAACCAGTCTCAGTGCCTCTGCTTTTAACTTGCTTGAGTTTTTCCAACTTAAAATCTTAAAATCTCAGTCCGATATCTTTAGCCAAGCACATCAGTCCATTACAAATTTAACCTTGATCAAACACTCTGGGCCTGGATAGCGAAATGTAGCCATTCCTTATGCCAGTAGCCCAGTTCCAACAAAGTCCTCTGCCGTCTTTCCTTCCCTTTAGAAAGCTCATAAGCCAAGCCTCGAAGTTCAATACTATCTGCACTTAGCATGCTCAAACTCTCATCAGAATAGTCCATAAAACTTGGCTTACCACTCCAGAAGGCATCTTTAGTTGCAAGCACCAAGTCCATGCCCATTCCTCCAAAACAAAGGTTCCAAAAGACGAATATCCACATGGTCTGGTTCATCTCACCCCACACTCCTCGGTACCACTTTACTGTTGCAGACAGCTTCAGGTTCACTGAGATGAACTTCCAGACCAGGCACAGTTATGGAGGAAGGGATATTATTTATTGAAGCTTACAGATCCAGGGGAAGTTCCATAAAGGCAGGAAAAGCAGCCTGCTTTCAACAGGGCCAAGCAGAGAGAGAAAAAGCCAACCAGCCACCACAGCACACAGAGCAAAACTACAGCCAAAAGATCACACAGCACACTTCAGGAACTCCTGCTAGGCACATTTGCATATCTTTACAATGGAATCTCAAACCCACCATTAACACCTTAAGACCGGCCCCCAGTGACATTGCCTCTAGCAAAGTGATTGCAGATGCAAACTGTAACCAATAAAACACTGAATATATTGGGGGACATATATTCAAACTACCACAATCCACATATGAGAGAGAACATATGACTTTGGCTTTCTGAGCCTGGGTTACCACACTTAGTATAATCCTTTCCAGATCCATCCATTTCCCTGCAAATTTCATAATTTCATTTTTCTTTACCGCTGAATAGAACTTCATTGTGTAAATGTACCACATCTTCATTATCCATTCATCTGTAGAGGGACATCTAGGCTGGTTCCATTTCCTAGCTATTGTGAATAGAGCAGCAATAAACATGGTTGTGCAAGTATCTCTAAGGTAGTGAGAAGAGTCCTTTGGATATATGCCTAGGAGTGCTATAGCTGGATCATATGGTAAATCTATTTCTAGCTGTCTCAAGAACCTCCACACGGATTTCCACAATGGCTGGACCAGATTACCTTCCCACCAACAGTGTAGAAGTGAGGAACATCTTTTCTTAAAAAATATTTTATTTATTGCCGGGCGTGGTGGCGCACGCCTTTAATCCCAGCACTCGGGAGGCAGAGGTAGGAGGATTGCCGTGAGTTCGAGGCCACCCTGAGACTACATAGTTAATTCCAGGTCAGCCTGTACCAGAGTGCAACCCTACCTCGAAAAACCAAAAAAAAAAATATATATATATATATTTTTTATTTATTTATTTTTGGCTGGGCGTGGTGGTGCATGCCTTTAACTCCAGCACTCGAGAAGTAGAGGTAGGAGTATTACCATGAGTTTGAGGCCACCCTGAGACTGCATAGTGAATTCCAGGTCAGCCTGGAGAGAGAGGGATATGATAGAATGTGGATTTGTAAAAGGTAAAGTGGGGAAGGGGAGGGAATTATGGTTTATTGTCTGTACATATGGAAGCTGTAAAAAAAAAAAAAAACAAAGAAAAGAGCTGGGCGTGGTGGCACACACCTTTAATCCCAGCACTCCAGAGGCAGAAGTAGGAGGATCGCCATGAGTTCGAGGCCACCCTGAGATTACAGAGTGAATTCCAGGTCTGCCTGAGCTAGAGTGAGACCCTACCTTGAAAAACAAAACAAAACAAACAAACAAACAAAAAAAGCAACACCTACCAGACATGGTGTTGCATTCCTTTAATTCCAGAATTTAGGAGGCAGAGGTAGAAGAATTGCCATGAATTCAAGGCCACTCAAAAAAGTGAATTATTTATTTAAAAACCTATTTATTTCTTATTTTGAGAGAGAGACTACATGGTGAATTTCAGGTCAGCCTGAGCTACAGTGAGACCATACCTCAAAAAAATTATTTATTTATTTATTTCCTTATTTTGAGAGAGAGGGAGAGAGACAGATAAATTTATATATAGAGAATGGGTGCACCAGGGCCTCTAGCCACTGTAAACCAACATCAGACTCATGTGCCACCTTGTGTATCTGGCTTACATGGGTATGGGGGAATAGAACCTGGGTCCTTAGGTTTCACAAGCAAGTACCTTAATCACTAAAGCATCTCTCCAGCCCAGGAATCAAGCGCTCTCTCTCTCTCTCTCTCTCTCTCTCTCTCTCTCTCTCTCTCTATATATATATATATATATATATATATATATATATATATATATATATATATTTAAATATTTTATTTTTATTTATCTCTCTCAAAATAAGGAAAAAAATAAATAAAATATTTTTTTGAGGTAGGATCTCACTCTAGCTCAGGCTGACCTGGAATTCACTATGCAGTCTCAGGGTGACCTCAAACTCATGATATATATATATATGTAGGATACATTCCTTTTGAGAGGAGAGCTAGGGTGTCCTGCCTGGTGCATAAGCAAAGGTAGGGACACCCCCAAGGCTTTCCCTCTACTTGAGGACGTGTCCCTTTCCTGACCTTTAATGTTTTGCATGCTAGTTAGCTTGGCAATCAGTATATACTGATTAACATGGATGAAAAAGTTTATGCAAGGACAATTCGTTTAAAAAACTTTTACTGAGAATCATGTTCTGGCCAAGAAGGAGATACCAAGAAGAAGGAGATACCAACAAAAAGGAGATACCAAGAATTTGGCGTTTGTCCCAGAATTGCAGGTGTTCTCATGGGAAGCATTGTAGTGATATGACATAAAAACTGCTTGCAAAAAATAAAGTTTGCCTTTGCCTCCAGAGCACTGGCCATTTCAGTTCTTTTTTTTTAAATCTCCCTCCATACTTTGCAATCACCATACATCGACGGGTTCCGACATATATATATTGGTTTTTCAAGGTAGGGTCTCATTCTATCTCAGGCTGACCTGGAATTCACTATGTAGTCTCAGAGTGGCCTTGAATTCATGGCAATCCTTCTATCTACCTCTGCCTCCTAAGTTCTGGAATTAAAGGAATGCAACACCATGTCTGGTAGGTCTTGCTTTTTTTTTTTTTTTGACAGCTTCCATATGTACAGACAATAAACCATAATTCCCTACCCTTCCCCACTTTACCTTTCACAAATCCACATTATATAATATCCCCTCTCTCTCCATTAGTCTCTGTTTTATTTTGATGTCATCATCTTTTCCTACTATTATGAGGGTTTGTGAAGGACGTGTTAGGCACTGTGAGGTCATAGATATCAAGGCTAATTTCTGTCTGGACGATTGAACTATAAGCAGTCTTACCCTTCCTTTGGCTCTTACACTCTTTCTGCCATCTCTTTTGCAATGGGCCCTGAGCCTTGGAAGGTGTGACAGAGATGTGTCAGTGCTGAACAATCTTCTGTCACTTCTCAGCAGTATTCAGAAAGATTACTCAACAAAGATTTTCTCCCATTGTATAGGTTGCCTCTTTGCTTTGTCTCCATTGTCCTTTGCTGTACAAAAGTTCTGTAGTTTCATGAGGTCCCAGTGGTTTTATTTTCTGAGCAACTGGGATTATATTCAGAAAGTCATTGCCTATGCCAATATGTTGAAGGGTTTCTGCTAATTTTTCCTCTAGCACTTTCACAGTTTTAGGTCTCATATTAAGGTCTTTGATCCATTTGGATTTGATTCTTGTGCATGGAGAGAGACAAGGATCTAATTTCATCATGCTACACTGCAACACATAGATATACAGTTTTCCCATCACCATTTGTTAAAGAGGCTGTCTTTTCTCTTTGCTCCAATATATATATATTTAAATATTTTTATTTATTTATTTATTTATTTATTTATTTATTTATTTATTTGAGAGAGAGAGAGAGAGAGAGAGAGGAGAGGGAGAGAGGGGAGAGAGGATGAGAGGGGAGAGAGGATGAGAGGATGAGCATGCCAGGGCATCCAGCCACTGCAAATGAACTCCAGATGCTTGCACCACTTTGTGCATCTGGCTTATGTGGGTCCTGGGTAGTTGAACCAAGTTCCTTTGGCTTTGCAGGCAAGTGCCTTAACCACTAAGCCATCCCTCCAGCCCCAATGTATATTTTTGTCTGGATTTACATCTGGGTCCTCTATTCTGTTCCATCGATCTGTCTTTGTGCCAGTACCATGCTGTTTTTGTTACTATGGCTTTGGAATATAACTTAAAATTGGGTATGGTGAAACTGTCAGCCTTATTTTTGTTGCTTAAGATTGTTTTGGTTATTTGAGGTTATTTTGTACTTTCAAATGAATTTTAGTAATGTTTTTTCTATTTCCGTGAACAATACCATTGGAATTTGGATGGGGATTTCATTAAATATGTAGATTGCTTTTGGTGTGTTTGCCATTTTCACAATATTGATTCTTCTAATCCAAGAACATGGGATGTATTTCCATTACCTCATGTTTTCTGCAATTTCTGTCTTGAATGTTTTAAATATTTATTTATCTATTTATTTGAGAGACAGAGAGAGAAAGAGGTAGAGAGAAAGAGAGTGAGAGAAAGAGAGAATGGGCACACCAGGGCCTCCAGCCTCTGCAAATGAATTCCAGATGCATGTGCCTCCTTGTGCATCTGGTTTTCATGGGTCCTGGGGAATCTAACCAGTGTCCTTTGGCTTTGCAGGCAAATGCCTTAACAGCTAAGCCATCTTCTACAGCCAATATTGAGTATTTTAAAGTTTTCATTGTAGAGATCCTCACTTCCTTGGTTAAGTTTATTTCAAGGTACTTTACTTTTTTTGAGGCAATTGTGAATGGGAGCAATTTCCTGATTTCATCCTCTGTGTGTTTGTTGTTAGCATGTAGGAAGGCTACTGATTTCTGTGTGTTTATTTTGCATCCTGCTATGTGGCTATAGGTGTTTATCAGTCTAACAGTTTGCTGGTAGAGTCTTAGGGTCCTTTATGTATAGAATCATATCATTTGTAAATAAAAATAATTTGATCTCTTCCTTTCCAATTTGTATCCCTTTTATATGTGTCTCTTGTTTTATTGCTATAGCCAACACTTTTAGTATTATATTAAATAAAAGTGGGGACAGTGGACACCTTGTCTTGTTCCTGATTTTAGTGGAAAAGCTTCCAGTTTTTCCCCATTTAGTATTATGTTGGCCGTAGGTTTGTCAAAAATAGCCTTTATTATGTTGAGATATGTTCCTTCTATTCCCAGTTTCTTTAGGAATTTTACCATGAAGGGGTGTTGGATTTTGTCAAATTTCTTTTCTGCATCTATTGAGATGATCATGTGACTTTTGTCCTTCAGTCCATTTATATAATGTATTACATTTATTGATTTGCATATGTTGCATCTCTGGGATAAAGCCTACTTGGTTGCGGTGAATGATCTTTTAGATATATTCTTGTATTGTGTTTGCCAATATTTTGTTGACAATTTTTTCATCTATGTTCATGAGGGAGATTGTTCTATAATTTTCTTTTTTGTTCTGTCTTTGTCTGATTTTGGTATCAGGGTGATGCTGGCTTCATAGAAGGAGTTCATTAGTATTCCTTCCTTTTCTGTTTTATGGAAAAGTTTGAGAAGATCTGGTAAAACTCACCAGTTAATCCTTCTGGGCCTGGGCTTGTTTTAGTTGGGAATTTTTTTTTTTTTTATAACTGCTTGGATCTCCATACTTGTTATAGGTCTATTTAAGTGGTTGATCTCATCTTGATTTAGTTTTGGTTGGTCATATAAATCAAGAAAATCATCTATTTCAGATTGTCAAACTTAGTGGAGTATATGTTGTTAAAGTATGTGCTTATGATTTTCTGGGTTTCTTTAGTATTTGTTGTAGTGGTGTCTTTTTCATTTCTAATTTTATTAATTTGTGTCCCTTCTCTCTTTTGGTCAGATTTGCTAAGGGTTTAACAATCTTATTTATCCTTTCAAATAATCAACTCTTTGTTTCATTGATTCTTTGGATTTTTTTTGTTTCTATTTCATTAATTTCTGCCCTAATCTTTATTATTTCTTCTTGACTACTGATTTTTGGTTTGCTTTGTTCTTCTTTTTCCAAGGCCTTAAGGTGGGTCATTAAGTTGTTTACTTGTGACCTTTCTAATTTCTTAATATAGGCACTTAAAGCTATAAATTTCCCTTTTAGGACTGCCTTCTTTATGTCCCAAAAGTTTTGGTATGTTGTGTTCTCATTGTCATTTGATTCTATAATTTTTTAAATTTCCTTCCTGATTTCTTCATTGACCAATGCATCATTTAGTAGTGTATTATTGAGTTTCCATGATTTTGTGTATGCTCTATAGCTTTTCTTGCTGTTGATTTGTAGTTTAATCCCATTGTGATCAGATAGAGTGCAAGGAATTATTTCAATTTTCCTTTATTTGTTAAGATTTGCTTTGTGTCTTAATAATGGTCTAGTTCAGAGAACATTCCATGTGCTGCTGAAAAGAATGCATATTCTTCAGCATTTGGGTGAAATGTTCAGTAGATATCTTTTAGGTCCATTTGTTCTATGATTTTATTTAATCCAGATGCTTCTCTGTTTATTTTTGGCTGGGATTACCTGTCAGTTGAGAGTGGGGTGTTGAAATCACCCACTACAACTGTGTTTGGTGTTAGCTGTGACCATGTTAGGTGCATATATGTTTAGGATTATAATGTCTTTCTGTTGACTTGTTCCTTTAATCCATATAAAGTTACCTTTTTAATCTTTCCTCACTAATGTTGGTTTGAAGTCTATCCTGTTAGATATTAGGATATCAATACCTGCTTGTTCCCTAGGCCCATTTGCTTGAAGTACTATTTTCCATCTTTTCATCCAAAGAGCATGTCTGTCTTTTATGGAGAGGTGAGTTTCTTGGAGGCAACACACAGAATGATACTGCTTTGTGATCTACTCTCCATGCTTGTTTCTTTTGTTTGGGGCATTGAGGCCATTGATATTGAGAGTTATTTTTTTGAAAGGTACGTATTTTTTCTCGTCAGTCTTCTTATTTTGCAGTGCTTCCTGTTTTCTTTTTACTCTTGTATTAGCTGTTATTTGATGATGATTTATTTTTTCATTTCCTCATGTGTGTGCTTTGCTTTCTCTTCTATGTGTAGGATTCCTTCAAGTATTTTCTGTAAAGCTGGCTTAGTAGTCATGTACTCCTTTAGCCTGTTTTTGTTGTGAAATGTCCTTATTTCTCCATCAATTTGAATGTGATAGCTTTGCTGCAAACAGTATTCTGGGTTGACAGTTGTTATCTTTCAGAACTTGGAATATATCATTCCAAGCCCTTCTGTCTTTTAAAGTTTGTGTTGAGTAATCTGCTGTGATCCTGATGGGCTTGCCTTTATAGGTGACTTGCTTTTTCTTTGTAATAGGTGACTTGCTTTTTCTCTGTAATTGCTTTCAATATATTTTCTTTGGTTTTCATGTTTAGTAGTTTAATTATAATATGGTGAGGAGAGGTTCTTTTCAGGTTTTGTCTATCTGGTGTTCTAAAAGCTTCCTGTATCTGCATTGGTATCTCTTTCCCAATATGGGGAAATTTTTCTTCTGTGATTTTGTTGGAAACACCTACTATGCCTTTGGAGTGAAATTCTCCTTCTACTATACCCTGAATTTTTTTTTTTTTTTTGATTTCGAGGTAGGGTCTCACTCTAGTCCAGGCTGACCTGGAACTCACTATGTACTCTCAGGGTGGCCTTCAACTCATGGCAATCCTCCTACCTCTGCCTCCCGAGTGCTGGGATTAAAGGCGTGCGCCACCACGCCCGGCTTATACCCTGAATTTTTATGTTAGATCTTTTCATAGTGTCCCAAATATCTTGAAATTCCCATTCATACCTTTCTATTAGCTTGTCTTTTTCTTTGACTGTATTAGATCTGCCACATAGTCTTCTAGTTTAGATATTCTGTTATATCTTTTATCCATTCTACTACACCTTCACTTTTGGTAGAAGTGTGTATTTTCTTGTTTTTCTGCTTATTTTCCCCCTAGGTTGCTTTGGCATGACTCCTACTCCACCATTTACCCAGAAGTACAGGTCTTGCTTTTTCAATCAACTCATTGGTCTGTGTTTTTTTTTTTTTTCAAGGTAGGGTTTCACTCTAGTCCAGACTGACCTGGAATTCACTATGTAGTCTCAGGGTGGCCTTGAACTCATGGTGATCCTCCTACCTCTGTCTCCTGAGTGTTGGGATTAAACGCATGCACCACCACACCTGGCAGTTTGTGTCTTTTTATTGGCCAGTTGAGTCATTTACATTCAGGGTTATTATATAACAATGTTTATTGTTCCCTATTATTTGTTAGGGTTCTGATAGTTGCGTAGCTGACTTCCCACTTCCTTTTCCATAGCAAGGTTGCTGATTTCTTGTGGATAGATATAGTTCAGTCTTCCCTGTTTCTTCTTTGTTCATCTCTTTCTCAGAATCATGAGGTATGTTCTATCTTGTATTCTCATGGCATGGTCATCTTTCTTCTTCCCTGTGAAGTACTTCCTTCATAATTTTCTGTAGAACTGGTTTAGTTATCATAAATTGCCTTAGTTTGTGTTTGTCTTGAAATATGCTTATTTCTCCATCAAATTTCGAAAGATAATTTTTTTTGGTGTATCATTGTTGGTTGGAAGTTATTTACCTTCAGAGCTTGGAATTTATCTTTTCAATTTTTCTTTCTTTTTTTTTTTTTTTTTTTTTTTTTTTTGTTTTTTTGAGGTAGGGTCTCACTCTAGCTCGGGCTGACCTGGTATTCACTCTGTAGTCTCAGGCTGGTGTTGAACTCATGGTGATCCTCCTACCTCTGCCTCCTGAGTGCTGGGATTAAAGGTGTGTGCCACCACATCTGGCTGTTTTCAATCTCTTCTAGGTTTTAAAGTTGCTGTTGAAAGGTCTTGGGTTATTCTGATATTCCTACCTCTTTGTAAGTGAGTTGGCATTTTTTCATTATAGCATTTAGTATTGTTTCTTTGCTTTGGATTTAAATTTCTTTTTCATTTTCATTTATTTATTTGAGAGAGAGAGAGAGAGAGAGAGAGAGAGAGGGATACAGAACTAGGCAGGTGGAGAGAGAGAGAGAATGGGCCACTGCAAAGGAACTCCAGATGCATGCACCCCCTTGTGCATCTGGCTTACGTGGGTCCTGGGGAGTTGAACCTGGGTCCTTTGGCTTTGCAGGCAAGTGCCTTAACTACTAAGCAATCTCTCCAGCCCTGCTTTGGATTTGAAAACATTTTTTAAAAGATTTATTTGAGAGAGTGAGAAAGAGAATGGGCATGCCTGGGCATCCAACCACTGCAAACAAACTCCAGACACATGCACCACCTTATGCATCTAGCTTATGTGGGTCATTGGGAATCAAACCTAGGTCCTTTGGCTTCTTCACAGGCAAGCACCTTACCCATTAAGCCATCTCCCCAGCCCTGCTTTGGATTTTTTTGTTTGTTTGTTTTTTGAGGTAGGGTTTCACTATAGCCACTTTGTGCATCTGGCTTACATGGGTCCTGGAGAATCGAACCTTGGTCCTTAGGCTTTTCAGGCAAGCGCTTTAACTGCTAAGTCATCTCTCCAGCCCTACCCCATGTATTCTGAGGTTTTGTTTCTTTAATTTATTACAGAGTTCTTGGAAATACTGGTCATGTACTTTTTTGGGGCGAGAGGTTAAATTTTAATTAATTAATTTTTAAACATGCACTACACATGTAGAAAATGTTTTATAATATTTTATCTTCTTTTTGCATTTATAACATAATTCACTTCAACAATCACAGAATCCTTTCCTTCCAATACCACAAACTGTATTACAAATGAAAGCTGGTACTGATACTTGTCAAAATATACAAGACAATTGATGTTTTATATAAAACCACTTTATATGTTAACTTTTTCCCCAAAACCACTTTTTTTGGCCTGCCTTAAAAATGTTTTTTCCAAATAATTTCAGCATTTTTGTCTGGTAGATGAACATTCTTACAAACAGAAAAAGGAAATTTTATGAACAGACCACATAAAATACTAGACAATGTAAGAAGCTTCTAGCTGTGCTATATTTTTCTTCAAATACAGTACTGAAAATGCCTATCAAAGCCATGTTGTCCCACTCTATTCTGTTCACATTTAAATTCCCATTTTCTTTAAGTAGTCTATTCACCAATGTGAAATAGAAAAGTAAAGGTTGCTCTGCACTGGGTCTTTCAGAAAAGAGCTTGGGGAAAATGCTTCACAGATGAGTTAAAATCAGAGGAGTCAGTCTTCGGTCATAGCAATGAGTTAACATTTTGATACAAAACTTGATGTGGTCAACAATGTTTATAATTCTTTTTTGACTATGGGATGAATTTTTAAAGATCTGAGTAAAAATGAATGGTAAGGGAAAAAAGGGCAACAACATGATTTTCTTAACAACACCAAAAAATAACTATTTAAATATAATACTCAAAGAACATAACAACAAAATTCTGGTGACATTGTTAAATAAAGTAAGCTTGCCAGAAGCAGCTTTCAATCATAATTATTATTAGCACTAAGGTCACTGGACCAGACAAATATCCCTGTTTTATGGAACACATGCCTCAGGTTGCAAAAAAGAAAAGGAGACTACCATAAAGATTAGAATAGCTTTGTTCTTGAGTCAGCGCAATGCTCTGTGTTATGTGACAAAGGCAAAAGTTTAAACTGAGATTCCATTTATATAGTTCTATTTGCTTGTATGACTAGTCCGTGGGACAACATTTTTTGAAAACTATATAGTATATATATATCCTGAAAACTAGAATACTGAAACTACCTCAGTTTCAAATAGGAAGAAAAGCTCAATTAAGACTACTAAAGAAGGCATATAAACTTTGGTCCTGTTTTGGTTTTCTCCCTTTAGAAAAACCCAAATCAGAGCTGGGCATGGTGGCACATACCTTTAATCCCAGCACTCAGGAGGCAGAGGTAGGAGGATCACTGAAAGTTTGAGGCCACCCTGAGACTACATAGCAAATTCCAGGTCATCCTGTGCTAGAGTGAGACACTGCCTCAACCCCCCCCCCCAAAAAAAAAAAAAAAACCAAAACGACTATCCAAATCAACATTATAGTAATTTTCTGTTTTTTAAGCCATTCACAAGTAGCTGTTAGGATTTGTTCTGAAAAAAGACTGTAAATACTCTTGTTGCTAACACAACCCTTTAAAAAACAGCTTAGTTACACTTTAAAATTATGTACAATTATTCTAAATTGTATTTGTTTTTAGCACCATAATAGGTATTTTAAAGTCTGGCAGTTTTATTTTCATGAACAACAGATCAAGATAAAGGAAAGGCCAAGAAAAATGTTTTGCTCCTAGTCATGCTTTTTTGGTTTTAAAAGTAGCAGTACACATTAGGCTGGCCTCAAACTTGTGGCAATCCTCCTACTTCAGCCTCCCAAGAGCTGGGATTAAAAGCGTGTGCTACCATTTTGGTCATGTTTTTTCTTTATTTATGAGTCTGTGTGTATTATTGTCTTGACTTTATTCTCCATCTTTGGGATTCATTCCTCTGCATGATCATGTGGGTTAGTATTACATTCTGATGTGCTTTTTATTTGATTGATCATTGCTTTCATTTCCATGATTTGTTTAGTTCTTCTTCAGCATTTCAATTTCCTTGCTAAGTTTTGCCTCCACGTTAATGACTTTTTCCTCCAGTTTACTCACCGTTTCATTTACTTCAGAGATTGTCAAGGTAGGATCTCTCTCTAACCCAGGCTGACCTGGAATTCACTACATAGTCTCAGGTGGCCTTGAAGTCTAAATTCTTTCTCTGGCATCTCTGCTATCTAAGTTGTCTATTCTCTTTGTGGGGAAGTTGAGAGTTTGGGAATGTGTTGTCCCTTCCTCTTTGAGTTTCTCTGTTGTGACTTGGACATTTGTGGGATGGGTGTTCTCTACCCTCTTGTCACCCCCCCTTTTTTTTTTTCAAGGTAGGGTCTCACTCTAGCCCAGGCTGACTTGGAATTCACTCTGTTTTCTCAGGGTGGCCTTGAACTCATGGGCGATCCTCCTACCTCTGCCTCCCAAGTGCTGGGATTAAAAGCGTGCACCACGACAGCCGGCTGCCACTTCCCTTCTAATCCTTCACTCTATTTGGTTGCTTCCTTTGTTTTGTGTAGGTTCTGTTAGTTTCATGTAGAAACACACACACACACACACACATTGAGTTCCAGGTCAGCCTAGGCTAGAATGAAACCCTACTTTGAAACAAAGAAACAAAAATTCTTTAAAATAAACATTGGCACAGGTAAGTTCAGGGGCTAATATTGGAGCCTAGTCAGTAACATGCAATAAGACTAAAAGGCAGATTTGGAATTTGAACAAAGATACATGCTAGCACACTGCACATACTAGCATTGAGACCAGAGGTAGGACCATGGAATGGTATGGAATTTGTGGGGTACAGGGAGTTTTTCCTCAGGCCTATGCATCCCAATGTTTCGATTCTTGTCCATTTATCAAAGAATTGAGGAAATGGACTCTGAGAGGGTTAAATGATTAATTGTGAGATTTAAAATATTTATTTATTTATTTGACAGAGAGAGAGAGAGAGAGAGTGGGCACGCCAAGGCTTCTAGCCAATGAATGAACTCCAGACATGTGCGTCCACTTATGCAGCTGGCTAACGTGGGTTCTAGGGAATCGAACCTGGATCCTTTGGCTTTGCAGGCAAACACCTTAACGGCTAAGCCATCCCTCCAGCCCTAATTGTGAGATTTAATGGACATACACATGCACACACACGACCTGAGAGCCCTTGCAGGAAGCTGAGAGAAGACTTAGAGCAGAACAGTAAAATAAGAGGGAAGAAATTCTCCTTCAGTAATCATGAAGGAGCACCTGCACACACCCACATGGGAAGTGGAACAGGAGGGTGTAAACCTTCGCCTTTACATCAGAGAAAAAAGCTAAGAGATCAGTTAGTAAAGGTCCCACAGCTTAGAGGGAACAACACAGGGAGAAAGACATTTTCCTTCCCCTCTCCCAGCAGGCCTGGCTCACCAGAACAGAGACCTGTTATTTCGGATGTCAGGAGGAGAGTAAACCGCCAAGCCCTTTACCCACATGGCAAATCCTTTTGTTAGGATGGGTTTTACTGTCAAACAAGGGAGAGTGCTGATTGGTTCGGCTGACTGGTTGACCCCAGGAGAGCCAACAACTCTAGGGTTCTAGATTGGGGAAAAATAGGGGTCGCTGTTGCTGAAGAGCTGTTCATTGCCGTGGTGGATCAGGCTGGGTCACACTCAGGGTTCCAGCTTTGACAGGAAAGCAAAGTGGTACCTCTTCCTTCACTCTTTTGGGCCTTTATCCCTGGCTACCTACTTAAAAAACAAAACAAACCCACTTTGCTCCTATTTTCTCCCTCAGGAAGATGAGTGCTAGGGAGGTAGGGGGGAAAGAGGAGGGGATAGTCTGGGAAGATTCAAGCATCACAGATAGTAACCATGACAACATCAATCTCATGGGAGTCATTTAGGTCCGATCAATCTGTGTCCAATAGACTTCTGGCCAAACTAAAAGTTGCTTTGTTTTAGTTGAGAACCCGAACCCTACTCCTAAGTGGAGGCAACACCATTACAAAGCAGTAAAGAATAAGTAAAAGAGAAAATAATTGGATCCCAGTCCTGTCACTGGAAGCCAATTTAGGCTGAACCCTTTTGATATCTCATAAAGAGTGAAAGGGGGTAATTTGTTGACTGCAGTGTCTAGACAGAAGCTGTAGTTAAATTTTTCTTTATAATTCCAATCACCACTTCTAGACTTTATGTTTTTGTTTTCTTTGTTTTTGTATCTTTTAAAATCTTTGTTACATGGTTACAGGAGAATTCAGAATTGTGGCTTCTCTACATTCTAGTTATATTTATCCAGGGCCTTTGGAATATATCAAGTTAGCAAGGAAATAATTCTATTATTTACAAAATAAAGAATTCTATTATCTGCAGTAGGACCCTTAATCTTTTGTTTAAACGTCTAAAAAGAGAAACGAGGAGGAATTGTGACTGCAGGTACACTGACAGATACTTGAGTTCATCTAGACCTTACACTTACAAGTGGATGTCGTCACACCAGAGTCCATAAAAGAAGCCAGTCAAGCCGGTCTAAAATTTCTCCCAGCAGTGGCTATTCTGCGCCAGCCTGCCACCTAGTGCTCACAGAAGTTGATGCAGCACAAAGCATATAGTCAAGCATATATTCATCCTTTTTCACAGGTAAGAAAGGAGAGTAGACATTCCTATGACAGCATGCCTCCGGCCCCTGCTAGAACAGACTGCATGACATATAAAATGTATTTTCTCACAGATCTGGAAATTTTGGAAGTCCAAGATCAAGGTGACAACCCCTTTCCTGGTTTATAGATGGTAACCTCATCATGTCTTCACATGGTGGAAAGGCAAAGCAGCTCTCTGGAGGCTTGTATATGGGTACTAGCCATATTCAGGAGAGCTCTGCCTTCATATCTCAAGGCCTAGCTCTGAACACCATCACATTGGTTTCAAATGTGAAGTGGAGATGTGGGGGCACAGGCATAGACCACAGTGTAACCATGGTAATACAAGTGTTGATAAATTTCTTACAAGAAATACTCTCACTTATAAAGAAATAAATTTTTACATTTGTGCCAGGTATGGTAGCGCATGCCTTTAATCTCAGCACTCGGGAGGCAGAGGTAGGAGGATGGCCATGAGTTCAAGACCACCCTGAGACTACATAGTGAATTCCAGGTCATCCTGAGCTAGAGTGAGACCCTACCTCTAAAAACCAAACAAACAAAAACAAAAACAAAAAAAAACCCCCAAAATTTTTACATTTGTTATAAAATTGGGATCTACTTGAGATAATTGCTTAACATCATCTTCATAAACAATGGTAGGAAAGCTGGGTGTGGTGGCGCATGCCTTTAATCCCAGCACTCGGGAGGCAGAGGTAAGAGGCTCGCCAAGAGTTTGAGGCCACCCTAAGACTACATAGTAAATTCCAGGTCAGCCTGAACTGCAGTGAGACCCTACCTCGAAAAACCAAAACAAACAAACAAACAAAAAATAATGGTAGGGCTTGGGGGGTGTATCTCAGTGGTACATTTGTCTGCCACACATGAGGTCCTGGGGTCAGTCCCCAGCACAACAAAACAGTCAGTGAATAATCTCAGCCTACACCCCAGTTACATGCTTGACTCAGCCTTAGAGACATTGCTGTGGAAAAAGCATTTAAATTCACTCAATGAAACATGAACACGACCTTAACTCAGAGCCAAGTTCAGCCTCGGATAAATATCACTGTCTTAAAAATATCTTCCTGCTGGGTCTGGTGGCACACACCTTTAGGCCAGCAGTCAGGAGGTAGAGGTAGGAGGATCACTGCGAGTTCCAGGCCAGTCTGGGCTAGAGTGAGACCCTAGCTAGAACTCAAAACAAATAGACAAACAAAAAGAATAGAGAACCAACTGTCTACCAATAAATGCCCTGGCCCAGAAGTCATTCTAGAGGAAGTGGTGACATGAATACTGCTCTCATAGCTGGCTTGAAAACCAGATGCAGGGAGATGGTGACAGACACTGGTGATCACTCAAAAGAGAAAGCAACACTAACTCGGATCTCTATCTTGCCCACCAAGGCTCAGGGAGGGGTCCAAAAGAGTATAAGAGCCTCAGCTCAGGGTAGGTAGTCTGCAGAGACTGACTGAGGCCTCTTGGTCCCCACAATGAACACCAAAAACCCCACAGAAGTCCCTCAGCAGAAGTGGGGTGGAGGTGAGGGGGGTTCTGAGGGTACAACTTTTTTTTTTATAAAAAATCAGAGCCAGGTATGGTGGCACATGCCTTTAGACAGGTAGGAAAATTGCTGAGTTCTAGGCCACTCTGAGACTACATAGTGAATTCCAGCCTGGATAAGACCCTACCTCAGAAAACAGAAACAACAGATCAATAAATAATTTTAAAAAATAAGAGACAGACTAGTTGAAAAGAAGAAAGGATTCAGTTGAGGGGGAATTTGGAAGGGGGAAATAGGAAGGTGGTGTGAGGGGATTATGATCATGGTATATCATCTGTGTGTATTCAGGTTGCCAAAAAAAAGTTTTTTAAAAAAGGGCTGGAGGGATGTCTCAGTGGTTAAGGATGCTTGCTTGCAATAGGCCTGTGTTCTATTCCCTAGGACCCATGTAAAGCCAGATGCACAAAGAGCACATGCGTCTGGAGTTACTTTGCAGTGGCAGGAAAGATCTGGCCTGCCCATACTTTCTCTCTCTCTCTTCCCCTCTTTCAATCAAGACATTTTTTTTTTTTTCTAGGTAGGGTCTCACTCTAGCCCAGACTGACCTGGAATTCACTATGTAGTTTTGGCTGGTCTTGAACTCACAGCAAACTTCCTACCTCTGACTCCCAAGTACTGGGATTAAAGGTATGTATGTATACCATGCCTGGCTCCTGCCTCTTTCAAATAAATAAATAAATAATTTAAAATGTTAAAATAATAAAATAAGCCTCTTCCATCAAAAAAATCTAGAATGTATGAATTTTCTGCAAATCCCTAATATAAAGTGAGTGAAGCATGTCATAAATACTTATGGGAAATGAAAACAGAATGACAATACGTGACAATATACTGAACCTTACTAGAAAAAGCATAGACTAGACAGGTATTCAATGAAGAAGAGGAAAAAGGAATGGAGGAAGCAACAGAGAGAAGTTCATGTTGTTATATAACTCCTAGCTTTTGTTTAAAAAGAAGAAGGCTGGGCTGGAGAGATGGCTTAGCGGTTAAGGCGCCTGCCTCCTAAGCCTAAGGATGCTGGTTCCAATCTCCAGCGGTTCCAATCTCCAGGTCCCACGTTTAGCCAGATGCAAAGTGACGCAAGGGCGCAATGCCGCACTTGCCCACAAGGGGGCGCACACATCTGGAGTTCATTCACAGCAGCTGAGAGACTGCTGGCGCGCCCATCTCTATCTCCCTCTCCCTCTCTGTTTCTCTCTGTGTGTCTCTCTCCAAAAATAAATAAAATAATAAAAATTTTAAAAAAATAAAAAGAAGAAGGCTGAGGGCTGGAGAGATGGCTTAGTGGTTAAGGTGCTTGCCTGCAAAGCCAAAGGACCCAGGTTCGGTTCCCCAGTACCATGTTTCTAGTGGCTATAGGCCCTGGAGTGCCCATTCTCTCTATCGGCCTCTCTCTAAAATAAAATAAAATAAAATAAAATAAAATAAAATAAAATAAAATAAAACAAAACAAAATAAAAATCTGTTGCTGGGCATGATGGCGCATGCCTTTAATCCCAGCACTTGGGAGGCAGAGGTAGGAGGATCGCCATGAGGTCAAGGCCACCCTGAGACTACATAGTGAATTCCAGGTCAGCCTGGGCTAGAGCAAGACCTTACCTCAAAAAATGAAAACAGGGGGCTGGAGGGATGGCTTGGAGGTTGAGGCTTTTGCCTGCAAAGCCAAAGGACCAGGGTTCGATTCCCCAGGACCCACGTTAGCCAGATGCACAGGGAGGCACATGAGTCTGGAGTTCATTTGCAGTACTGGAGGTCCTGGCATTCCCATTCTCTCTCTCTCTCCCTCTTTCTCTCTGCCCAATAAATAAATAAAAATAAAATATTTAAAAAAATGAAAACAGGGCTGGAGAGACAGCTTAGCAGTTAAGGCACTTGCCTGCAAAGCCTAAGGACCAAGTTCAATTTTTCAGATCCCACGTAAGCCAGATGCACTAGGTGGCACAAGTGTTTTGAGTTCGTTTTCAGTGGCTAGAGGCCCTGGTACTCCCATTCTCTCTCTCCCTCTCACTAATAAATAAAAATTAAAAAATAATCAACAACAGCAACAAAAAGATGAAGGCTGGAGAGATGGCTCAGTGGTTAAAGTCACTTGCTTGCAAAACCTGAAGGCCCAGGTTCAGTTCCCCAGTATCCTCGTAAAGCCAGGTGCACAAAGTGTGCATGTGGCTGGAATTTGTTTGCAGTGGCAAGAGGTGTTCCCACACTCTCCTTTCTCTCTCTCTGCTTGCAACTAATAATTAAACAAGATAAAGAAAAGGTGCCAACACAAAACATAGACCCTTCTCAGTAAGACTTTTTCCAACTGACTTTACTTACAGAGGGGCTCACTGAGCTCTGCTCATGCTCGTTAGCCCATCTGCACTGCTTGGTACTTCCACACTTTTTGGCAATTGTGAATAATGCTGCTAAGAATGTGGGTGCAAAGAAATCTGTTTGAGTCTGTGTTTTCTTCTCTAAAAAATATTTATTTATTTATTTATTTATTTATTTATTTATTTGAGAGAGAGAGAATGGGTATGCCAAACTCTTTGGCCACTGTAAACGAACTCCAGACACATGTGTCACCATATGCATCTGGCTTATGTGGGCACCAGGGAATTGAACCTGGGTCCTTAGGCTTGGAAGGCAAGTGCCTTAACTAAAGTCACCTCTCCAGCACCTTTCCTTTTGAAAAAATATTTTTATTTATTTGAAAGAGAGAGAGACAGAGGAAGAAAGAAAGGAAGGAAGGAAGAAAAGAAAAAGAAAGGGCATATCTCGACCTCGTGCTGTTGCAAATAAACTCCAGACTCATGTTCCACATTATGCATCTGATTTACCTGGGTATTGGGGAATTGAACTGGGTCTGCAGGTTTTGCAAGCAAGTGCCTTTAACCATTGAGTCATCTCCTCAGCCCCAAGCCTGTGCCTTCAATTCCTTGGGGGTATATATCCAGAAGTGGAGTACTGGATCACATGTTAAAACTATACTTAATGTTTTGAACTACAATCCAGTTATACCGCTTGTGGGTGTATACTCCAAGGACTCCACTCTACTACAGAGGCACTTCCACATCCATGTTTATTGCTACTCTATTCTCAATAGCTTAGAATTGGAATCACCTTAGATACCCATAGTGATGTGACTCAATGTCAGAAAGACCAAAGTCTCATATCCTTTCTAATATGCAGATCTTAGCTTTTAATATCTATAAGCATGTATATATAAGGGAGTAATTGTGCATAAACCTATAGAGATAGAATTGTGCCCAAGAGCAAGTATAAAGAGATTAGGATGGCCTGCGTGGTTGGCACACGCCTTTAGTCCCAGCACTCAGTAAGCTGAGATAGACTGTAGGCTTTGTAGACAAGGGACTTAACCACTGAACCATCTCTCCATTCCCCTTGTATTATTTGTTTGTTTCTTTTTCATTAATGATTGAACAGTGAAACAAGCTCAGACTATGTGTTTGCTAGTTCACTAGTTCATACCAGTTGTAAACCTCCCTCCCCTCCCTGCCCCCGCCCCATGTGAGTGCAGGAGCAGACAGCAGCCAGGACCATTTTAGTTTCTGAGGTCCCAGCCTGGTGTGGGACAAGGCAGCTCAGCCTTCCTGTCTCAACTAGTGGCTGAGACCCCAGTGTGCTATAGGAGCACATAGCAGGTCTGAGCCAGCTTCCACCAGTTAGCTAGACCCCAGTGAGGTTCCAGGCTTGGAGCTACAGCCTGGCTTTTGCATGCCCACACTGGCCATCACGATCCCTGTGGATACCTCAGTGTGGCACAGTGTGATAGCCCTCTACAGCTGAACTTAACCCAGGAGCAGTGCTAGGAATGTCCCCTTGTATTAATGAAAAATCAAAAACACTGAGGTCAAGCTTGGTGGCCCACTCCTTTAATCCCAACACTTGGGAGACGAGGGAGGAGGATCACCATGAGTTCAAGGCCACCCTGAGACTACATAGTGAGTTGCAGGTCAGCCTGGGCTAGAGTGAGACCATGCCTCAAAAATGAAAATTCTTTTTTTGTCTTTCTTTGGTTGTTATCGATTTGTTGGTTGACTGATTTGTATATGTGTTTACACATTTTTACTATCCATTTTTTGCTCGTTTCAAATGTTTTGTTACATCCGTTTTACCTTTTTCTTTTCTATTAGTTTAGTAGTTTAAGTTCTCTTCCTAATTGTTTTTCACTCCCCCCCACCCGAGGTAGGGTCTCACTCTAGCTCAGGGTGACTTGGAATTCACTGTGTAGTCTCAGAGTGGCCTTGAACTTGTGGTGATCCTCCTACCTCTGCCTCCAGTGTGCTGGAATTAAAGGCCTGAGCCACCACACCGGGCCCTAACTGGTTATTATTATTAATTTTTATTTATTTGAGAGAGAGAAAGAGGCAGGGAGAGAGAGGAGGAGAGAATGGGTGCACCAGGGCATCCAGCCACTGCAAACGAACTCCAGATGCATGCGCCCCCTTGGGCATCTGGCTTACATGGGTCCTGGAGAGTCAAACTGGGATCCTCTGGCTTTGCAGGCAAACACCCTAACTGCTAAGCCATCTCTCCAGCCCCCTAACTGGTTATTTTTATAACTGTTTGCAACTTTGTACATAAAGGGTTAATCTATGATGTTTTAACCTATAATGCACTAGGGCTAGAGAGATGGCTTAGTGGTTAAGGCACTTGCCTGCAAAGCCTAAAGACCCAGGTTCAACTCCCCAGTACTAATGTAAACCAGATATATATGGTGGCATCTGGACTTCCTTTGCTCTGGCTGGAGGCCCTGGTGTGCCCATTCTCTCTCTCTCAAATAAGTAAAAAATAAATAAATAAAAAAATTAAACTTGTCTCTATACTAACTTTCATACCTCCTATCCATACACCTTCCATCTTGTACTATAAGCCTGTCTTCATTTCTTTCCTCATTCCTTCTTCATCTCACTACTAAAATACTGATACTCTGTGCTCTAAAATCCTCATGAGTCATTTCTTCTTCTTCTTTTTTTTTTTTCAGTCCCAAACAAAATTTATTTCAGCTGCTAATTCTTAGGTGAACAATATGCTATTGTGTTCTACGGACATATATCTGTACTCTTAGCCTCTTAGCCTTCTCAGTAAAGTCTGATTCATCTACCACTAAAACCCACTGTCTTGCACTGAGGTGAGCTTCTGAGAACATTCATGTAGTTATCACTGGATGACATCACTAGTTTTCCAAAGATACTTTTCTCTTTATCTCTACAATTCTCCTTTTTTTTTTTTTTTTTTCTTTCTTTTTTTTATTGACAACTTCTATACTTACATACAAAAAACACATGATATTTCCTTGCCCTCCCCCCATTCCCCTTTAGAACTCCAATCTCCGTCATATCCCCTCCCTCTCTCCATTAGACTCTCTTACTTTGATTGTCGGTCCCCACGTTGGGCACCCTTTGCCGGGGTTTTTTCCCTCCACCACTGGCAGGTAGAGCGGAAGAGAGAGAGAACCGGGCCAGCTGCTTCTCTTGAGGCTGAGTGGGAAGGTGGATGTCGGCGACTCAAACCCCTCCCCCAAAAAACACCAGGGAGAAAAACCACATTGAGCCGCGGAGACCGTCTAAGGCGGGAATCTCTCCATTTATTGTCATGGGAAGGTATTTATATATTTTGAGAGAGGGTGGGAAAAAGGATGAGGTAAAGGTGTAAGGGCCAATAGTATTTCACCACGTCAGCGGCAGCTGGGCGGAGGCAGTTTCAGCTTAGGTGCTGAGTCACTCCAAGGACAGGTCGTGAAACTCTACTCAGGCTCCGAAAGCTCGACTAGGCCTCACCGGGAGTAGGCCAAGACTGGCTGGGCTAACCACTAGGCTTCACATCGGGCAGGGCCCAACATTTGACGTCATCATCTTTTTCTTCTATTTTGAGGGTCTTGCAAAGGTATTTCTAGGCACTGCAAGGTCATGGATATCAAGGCCAATTTCTGTCTGGACAGTTGCATTGTAAGGAGTTGTACCCTTCCTTTGGCTCTTACATTCTTTCCGCCCCCTCTTCTGCAATGGGCCCTGAGCCTTGGAGGGTGTGACAGAGATGTTTCAGTGCTGGGCACTCCTCCATCCCTTCTTCTCAGCACTATGTTGCCTTTTGGGTCATCCCAGTGGTCATCGCCATCTGAAAAGAGAAGCTTCTCTAACCAAGAAGTGAGAATAGCATTAATATGCGAATATGAACATTAAGTGTAGTGCTTTCAGGGCATCTTGGTGGGAATGATATATACATTTAGCCAGACAAGAGCAGATTTTATACCCCTAAGTCTCATGACCTCCCCTGCCATAGACTTTTGCTTAGTTTTTTCAGTACCAGGCATGTATTCCCTTGCATAGAGAGGGCCTTCAGTCCAATTATGGAGCAGTTGGTTTCCCCAAGAGCAGACATGCCACTATTGTACCCGTTCAGTCATTGGGCCTGTCTGGCCAAACTTGAATATTCGGTGTCCACTATTTCACTGCTGATGACTTTTGTCTCCTATACGGCTGCATGCAGTGCAGCTTTTTCCAGCTTTCTGTTGGCTGGTCTACAGGGAGAAGGCTTTCTGCTCAGCACCAGCTTGCTTTCTCAGTGACCTTGCCTCTCAGGCAAGAGATGTCTTCAGCAATAGGGTCTTACCATCTGTTTCTCAAGGGAAACCAAGGGCTTTGGCAATAGCCTTTTATGTTTTGGAGGCTACTGGGACCTCCTTGGCCAACAACTCACTGGAAGGTATCCCATCCCAGGCACTGAAAATTTTCTAGTAACAGTCTATAGCTTCTGGATGTGCCATTATTCAAAAAAGTAGGTTTACATAAGTCTTATTCAGACTATCTTGAATTTTGATTGACCCTCCCGCTGCCCTTCTTTTACACATTCTCTTCCCATGGCCTCGCTTAGGCCATTCCCCTCCCTATAATCTGTTCTTTTACCACATCTGGCCATGCTTTACTTTGCAGTGTGTGAGATGGGTGGGCTCTCTCATCTGGAGACTTCCCACTGTGTGCTGGTTAAACTTCTAACTGGGAGCAGTCTCCCAAGTGTGTCTGGAGTGTGGAGGGCAATCACACACTGAGGTCTGTACAGGCAGAAAACAATTCTTCATACTTTCTAAGATTTACTCTGTTGGAGACTATTGCAGTCAGGTTCACATTGCTGCCAGAAAATACCTGATCAAGAGCAGCTTGTGGGAGAAAAGTTTTATTTTGGCTTACAGACTTGAGGAGAAGCTTCATGATGGCAGGGGAAAATGTTGGCATGAGCAGAGGGTGGATATCACCTCCTTACCAACATCAGGTGGACAATAGCAACAGGAGAGTGTGCCAAACACTGGCAAGGGGAAACTGGCTATAATATCCATAAGCCCATCCCCAACAATACACTGCCTCCAGGAGGTGTTAATTCCCAAATCTCCATCAGCTGGGAACCTAGCATTCAGAACACAGAAGTTTATGGGGGACTCCTGAATCAAATCACTGCATTCTTCCCCTGGCTCTCATAAACTGATAACCATCCATGATATAAAATACAATGTATTCAGTCCATCTTTAAAAGTCTCCATAGTTTTTAATCAATCTCAGTGATGTTCAAACATCTTCATAGTCCAATGTCTTAACTCAGCCATAATACCAAAAACTCCCCTCCAAACCCATTAATGGCACAGAATAAACACACTGCAAAAGATAGCATTGGGCATAGCAAAGAAATATTCAACCAATATAATATTTAAACAGGACAAACATCAAACTCTGTAGCTCCAAGTCCAACAACTCTAATCAGTGACAATTCTCCAAGTCTGATAATTCCAGCCAGCAACAAGTCTCTAGAGTTCCAATTCCACCTCTCCAGCTAGGCTACTCATAGTCCTGGAAAACTTCATCTGGGTGGCAGCTCTCCTTAGTAGCCATCTTGTGATCCCAGCATCTCCAATGGGTCTCCACTGCAACCCACGATTCATCCTTATTGCTCCATCGGGTCTCCATGCAGGCAATCCACAAACCTGTTACCACTTCCCATGGCCATTTCCAAAACACAAAACCGTGTTGCAAATTCAGTGACCCTTTCCTGCATTTCTTATACTCCATAATACCAAGTAGGGTGCCAATTTGTTAATGTAGGTGGGGAATAAAGCAGACTTTGAAGAACAGGACACTCCTTTAGCGTTCAGGCCCTTTCAAAAAACTGCATTCTTGGGCTAGAGAGATGGCTTAGTGGTTAAGGCGCCTGCCTGCCAAGCCCAAGGACGCCAGTTCAATTCTCCAGGTCCCACGTTTATCCAGACGCAGTGACGCGAGGGTGCAATGCCGCACTTTCCCACAAGGTGGTGCATGCATCTGGAGTTAATCCTGAGGTGGCTGAGATGCTGCTGGCGTGCCCATTCTCTCTCTCTCTCTCTCTGACTCCAAAAAAAAAAAAAAAAAAAAAAAAACAACTGCCCTCTTTTTGTTGTCCCAATGCAGGTCAGTTGGCCCACTCTCAAAGGTTGTAATCTCTCATACAATTGCAGCTGAATGGGCTGAAGTTTTGGTCCAAAGATTTCATTTTTTTGTGTATGCCATATCCCTCTGATCACACCAGTCCATTTCTACACAATACAATCCTGCACAAGTTCTCAGGACACAGGGATAACAGCAAGTCTCTCACACAAACTGCTTCTAGCTCAGTACAGGTGAAGCTTTTTCTCACCCTCATAAGCCAAACCTCACAGTCCATAGTTCTTATTGCATTCAGCTATTTCAACTCTGACGAGAATGGTCCATACAGCACAGAAAGGTATCTCTTGGGCCAAGGTTTCAACTTCTTCCACATTTCTTCTGCAAAGCATTTCCAAAAGGCCAAAGACACATAGGCAGTTTTCTAGCAGCAATGATCCCACAGCTCTGATACCAAAATTACTGTTGCTTTCAGGTTTACATTGCTGGCAGAAATCACCTGACCAAGACCTACTTGTGGGAAAAAGGGGGTTTATTTTGATGTACAGATTAGAGGGGAAGCTCCATAATGGCAGGGGAAAACAATGGCATGAGCAGAGGGTGGACATCACCTCCTTGCCAACAGGAGATGGACAACAGCAACAGGAGAATGTGCCAACTACTGGCAAAAGGAAACTAGTTATAACATCCATAAGCCCACTCCCAACAATACACTGTCTCCAGGAGGCATTAGTTCCCAAATCTCCATCAGCTGTGAACCTAGCATTCTGAACACCTAAGTTTATGGGGAACACCTGAATCAAACCACCACAGAGACACACTTCAGAGTTCTCAGGCTCTGTGGCATTAAAGGGCATATAGGTGGCCCTAGACTTTGATACACTCCCTAATCTCAGGCTCAGGTCTATCGACTTCAGGGTTATTTTAACTCACTGAAATCTGCTCCTGGTCACGAAGGACAGGGTTATGCACTTCACTGCCTGAACCAGGTTCCACTGCCTGCACTTTTCATCTTGTCAGCCTTTGGCCTTCCTACTCTCCATATGTACCTCCCAGGGTTGTCTCTGGCCCTGAGTCTGTGGCAGTTTAAATTCATGATCCCTGTCTTGTGATTGTTCCCTGTTCATAGGCCCCTGGGGTAGCTCAGTATTAAACAGTAGGATTTCTCCTTAGATGGTGCCTATCCACTGCCCTCCAAGTCATAGACACTGACAAATGGGATTCCTTTTTACTACTGACCCACCAGCAGAGGAGTCACTCTCTCACTAAAACCCGAACTGGGCCAGATGTGGTGGTGCACACCTTTAGTACCAGCACTCAGGAGGCAGAGGTAGGAGGGTCACTGTGAGTTCAAGGGCAACCTGAGACTACATAGTGAATTCCAGGTAAGCCTGGGCTAGAGTAAGACCATACCTCAAAAACCAAAACCAAACAAACAAAAAACCCAAATGACAACAACAACCCCCCAAAAACCTGAACTGGAGTGGGATTCCTCTCTACTATTGCCCCACTCAGAGGAATCACTGCCTCACTAAAACCTGAACTGGAGTTGGAGTTAGTGAGAGCTGTAGACTTTTTCTGGCTTGCCTGGTGAATGGGGCATTTGCTTTCTTGCTTTCTAGCAGGGGCCATGTGCTTGTGGAAATTACATATAGTTTTCTTGGCTCTTTCCAGCTGTTATATCACTGAGTCTTTAAATTCCTTCAGCTCTTTAACATTTTATTTCTGGAATAGAGCCCATTCTTTTTATTTTTTTGCTTGTGTGTATAATGTGGTGTGTGTGTTGTCTGTGATGGATGTTGCTGTAGTCATCTCCATGTTGCTGGGATGAACATCCAAACAGTTTATGGGAGGAACAGGCTTATTTCAGGTTTACAGATCCAGGGGAAGTTCCATCAATGGTGGAAGAAGATGGTTCCCTTTCATAGATCCGAGCAGAAATAAACCACCAAAGAGCCAGCACCACAAGCAAGCATGAAACACCAGAACACATCTGTTCTTTCCATACTTGAATCAAGGTCTGTCCCCAAAACACACCTTAGGGCTGGACCTCAGGATTGGCCTCCCAGCAACACCTCCTCCAGCAGGCTGCTGGAGACTTAAGCAGGAAACTTAACCTTATTAAAAATACCTTCTCTCTCTCTCTCTGACTCTCTCCGAAAAACAACAACAACAAAAAAAAAAAAAACCAAAAACAAAAAAAAAAAAAAAAAACCCCTGAGGGCTGGAGAGATGGTGTGGCGTTTAAGGCACCTGCCTGCGAAGCCTAGGAAGGCCTGTTGGATTCTCTAGGTCCCATGTTTAGCCAGATGCAAAATGTGATGCAAGAGCGCAATGCCACATGCGTCTGGAGTTTGTTCACAGCTGCTGAAAGGCTGCTGGTGAGCCCATCCTCTTTCTTTCTGTTTCTCTCAAAAAAAACAAAAACAAAAACAAAAAAAAAAACAAACCCAAGGCTATGGTGGACATGCATTCACAATGAAACCACCGCAGATGTCATATGTGCCCTCATGGTTCCCCAGGTGCTTGCCTTCACCAAGGTGCACTTGACTCCTTTGGTGGCTGTAGGAGAGTGTTGGGTGTCTCTTCCATCACTCTTTTACCCCCCCTTTTTTTTTTTTGGTTTTTCGAGGTAGGGTCTCATTCTGGTCCAGGCTGACCTGGAATTAGCTATATAGTCTCAGGGTGGCCTCGAACTCATGGTAATCTTCCTACCTCGGCCTCCCAAATGCTGGGATTAAAGGCATGCGTCACCACGCCCGGCTCTTCTACCCATTCTTACTTGAGTTGGAGTCTCTTACTGATCCTGGAGTTTGCTTTTTTTTTTTTTTTTTTTTTGCATGCCCTGTCAATTTTCTGGTTTCTGCTCCCCACAGAACTGGGGTTACAAACATGTGTGGCCTATGTGCATCCTGGTGATAAAACCCAAGCAATATAGCAAGCTTCCTCTGGCCCTGTTGCTTGCAAAGGAAGTGCTCTGAGCTTTTGAGCCATGTCTCCAGCCCATAGAGTCTATTGTTTCTTATACTTACCCTTTTCCTTAATCTCGTCACACAAATGTGTATTGTGAGGAGGAAGGTATAAATAGTGAGGCTGAACTTCAAATCCTTTTTTTTTTTTTTAGAGAGAGAGAGAGAGAGAGAGAGAGAGGGAGAGAATGAATAGAATGAATAAGAATTGGTGTGCCAGGGCCTCAGCCACTGCAATCAAATGCCAGACAGTTGTGCCACCTAGTTGGGCATGTGCAACTTTGCACTTGCCTCACCTTTTTGTGTGTGGCTTACATGAGATCTTCACAGATTTAATTAACCAGGTTGTTCTAATCCTTTTTAGAAGTCTTCTTGGAATGCAACATTATCAACTTCTTTTGAAGTCCTGTCTGAATTTATTGTGCACCACTATGGAATTAGAGTTTGGGGATTATTTCATTGTCCCAACTTCCTTTTCGCATTAGAGTGCCTCAAACTGCCCTTACCTGGAGACTCATGGTGCTGCTGGCTGCTGGTAGAAAGTGGAATCCTAAAGCTTGGCATGGTGGCGTCTGCCTTTAAACCCAGAACTAGGGAGGCAGAGGTAGGAGGATCACTGAGTTCGAGGCCACCCTGAGACTACATAGTGAATTCCAGGTCAGCCTGAGCTAGAGTGAGATCCTACCTCAAAACACCAAAAAAAAAAAAAAATAAATAAATAAATAAAAAAAAAATAAATTTTAAAATATTTTAAAAAGAAAGTAGAATCCTAGTTCTCTCAGACCTGCTGACTCAGTCTCCACATCTTAATGTGATTCTAATGCATAGTGAAGTGAGAAGTACCAATTTCAAACTTGGCACTTTGCCTACACTTGAACCTGGTCCTCATCTCTGTACAACCAAGGCAAGGCAACTAGCCCAGCAATAACAGCTGTATCAGGAACAGCTTCACCCTGGGACATTCTGCACACACTGGAAGACCACTAAAGACAGGCTGCCCATAGGAGAGGACACAAGAGATATCTGGACTTTGTTCAGCAGGGTGAAAAAGGGAGGGGCAGGAAAGAGAGAAAACAAATGCCTGTATTCCAAAAACCACAATTTGTGTAGGTGCTGTCTTCCTCGCGAGACATCCTTTTGCTGGCCTCTTTTGTAGTTATGCTTTGCCCCAAACTAAAACCATCTAAAACGTCTCCATGAATTAGAAAACCTAAGTTGTCAGGGACTGAGTGTGCCTGTTTTCCAACAGCCTTTGGTAGTTTCTTGCTTTTGTGTGTAGCCATGGTGAAACCTGAGTCATCTGCAGTGGTGATGGTGCCAAAACGGGTGCTGGGGAAGCAACTACGGACAAGCCAGGGACCAGAATCGCTGGGCGCCAGCACCCCGGGCCACCTTTCTTCACTCCCAAGACGTCCTCTTCAGGACCCAGCTTTACAACTCCGACCTTTCTGCAGCAAACGTATTCAGAGACAGCTACAAGTGCAGCAAAAGTATTCAGAGACAGCTACAAGTAGGAAACACCTTCCCAGACCATGATTCCTCTGAGTTCCAAGTGGCCTCGCCTTTTTTTTTTTTGCTCGTGCAGCACTTTTTTCTTTCCTCTACGTCCCCCCTTCCCATTTTCCCCTTGGCACTGGGGGTCAAATCCTCCTTTAAAGTGGAGAAATATTTTCTTGGTGAGGAAAATACTTCAATTTTTAAAAATCTATTTATTTATTTGAGAGCGAAAAAGGAGGGAGGGAGGGAAGGAGGGAGGAAGGGAGAGAGAGAGAGAGAGAGAGAGAGAGAGAGAGAGAGAGAGAGAGAGAGAGAGAGAGAGAGAGAGAATGGCGACGCCAGGGCCTCCAGCCACTGCAAACGCACTCCAGATGCATGCGCCACCTTGAGCATCTGGCTGACGTGGGTCCTGGAGAGTCGAACCGGAATCCTCGGGCTTTGCAAGCAAACGCCTTAACCGCTAAGCCGTCTTTCCAGCCTTGTACTTCAATTTTTGTTTTAAGGAGAAAAACATTGTTCCTAGCCCTCATTCACGTACATAAAGCAACTAACAAGAAAATACACACGGTTGCGCGCTTGCTTGCCATTTCTCTAAACCTGACTCAGAGTCTGAGGACAATGACTGATTTTTCCCAGTTCACATGGCTGCTGGGAATTTCTCCGCTCTCTGCAGGCGTCGTCGGTGGAGCGCTAGCCGAGAGGCAGGTCGGGGTGGGCCTGGCAGCGCGGAGGGCGGGACCGCGCCCCAGCCCCGGGCCTCCGGGCGAGGCGAGGCGAGGCGAGGCCGGGAGGGGCGGAGCCATCAAGTCCGGTCTCAGTTTAGATCTCCCGGCTTGCAGGCGCGCCCAGCTCACTCGGCTCGCCCTGGTCCGGAGGAACCTTCCCGAGGCGGCCGCAGCCCACCGTCGCCAGGCGCAGCAGGCGAGATGCAAGGCCCGAGGCCGCCGACCGCGGCGCTTCTCTGCGTGTGCGCCGCGGCGCTGGCCGCAGCCCAGGGGTAGGAGCGGGCGCGTGCGAGCGTGGGGCGCGTGGGGCGCGTGCGTGCGAGGCCGGCGCCCAGCCCCGCACCGGCTCGCAGAGGTGCTTTCTGCTTGAGTGGCTCTGAGCAAAGTCAGTTTAGACTTACTCTGCTCGGCCATTTGCTTCTCAGCTTTTTGCTCCTAAATAATGTGGCTTCTTTTCTTAGAAGCGCACGTATGCGTTTTCCAAACGAGGGTTTCTCTGCTGTGGCATGGTCACAGTGTGACTGAGGTGGCTGTGTCACCATGACTCCCTGGGAAGATGACAAGAGCGAATAGAAAATGCCTCGTCCATAAAGCAGCGGAGCCCTAACCTCTTTTTATCTTCAGCAGAGGAACTGCTGGATCTCACCCAGGCTGGCCTTGAACTCTCGGCTATGCTTTTGCCCTAGCCTCAGTGAGTGCTGGGATTACAGCGTATGCAGCCTTACCTGGCTTGTTTTAGGGACTTTTGTGCTTTGCTATATCTAGAAACTTCTTCGCTGCTAATTTTTCATTTTCAGATGCTATTTTCACACAATGGCGTTAGATGTCCCTGGTCCCCACCATTTGGGTGGATGCCCAAGCATGAGATTTGAATAGGCAACATCCTAATCAAAAAATTATCCCATTGAGGGGCTGGAGAGGTGGCTTAGCCGTTAAGGTGCTTGCTTGCGAAGCCAAAGGACCCAGGTTTGAGTCCCCAGTACTCATTTAAGCCAGATGCACAAGGGGCGCATGCATCTGGAGTTCGTTTGCAGTGGCTGGAGGCCCTGGAACGCCCATTCTCTCTCTGTCTCCCCTCTCTCTCTGTCTCCTCTCTCTCTCTCTGCTTGCAAATAAATAAATAAATAAATAAAAATAAAAAAAAATCCCGTTGACGAAGTTGTCTGTAAGGAGAAGCTTGGAGGCTTGCAAGTTGCTCTAGTGTGAGGTGTTTTACTTTGTGCTCTTGTGGTTTATGAGATGTGAATGTGGTACATGGATTACTGCATTTTAATTGAGAAATCATTTCCTTGCATTACTCAATAGAAATAGAGCAGTGGAACGGTGTTAACTGTAATAACTGCAGTGGACACGGTGTAGAGACTCATTATCTATGACCATGGAGATGTAAAAGTAAGAGACTTTGTTTTCCCCTTGTTGGGAACTCTTTAGGCCCCGTTTTCTGCTGACAGCCCCAGGGATCATCAGGCCTGGAAGAAATGTGACTGTGGGGGTGGAGCTTCTGGAACACAGTCCCCCACAGGTCATTGTAAAGGCGGAGGTGTTCAAGACGGCATCAAACCAAAATGTCTCTGTCCTGGAAGCAGAAGGAATCTTTGAAAAAGGTGAGAAAAACTGCATGTATTGTAGTCATAGTTTGCTAGCTCATGTAACAGAGGTACTCAAAATTGTAGTGATTTACACCACACATGTTTAATTATCACTCCTGTGCAGTCTGAAACTGTGTTCCTGGGTGTTCTTCCAAATGGTTCCTTCCATCTGTGGTACCATCATTGGCAAGATGACCCCTGAGATTGCAGGGAAGAGCATGGAATCTCTCATGTGGAGGTTTCTGTGGGGTAGGCCCAGAAATGGCCTTTGACACCACTGTTATGCTTGGATGGCAAAGGGGCTAGGGATGTAGCAAGTGCCCGGAAGAGGTGGGCAAAGCTAGTGCTCAGTGGGTGCTGTGAATTTTATTAAACAAGCCAGTGGGAAGGAAAAGAAGAGCTACACAATCCAGTTTTATGTAATGAAAAAGAAACTTAAAGGAATGGGTGGGGTGGGGGAAATGAAGGGAAAAAAATGTGAAAGCTGAGCATGGTGGCATAAGTCTTTGATCCCAGGTCAAAAAGCAGAGGTAGGAGGAGTACCATGAGTTCAAGGCTAGCCTGAGACTATATAGTGAATTCCAGGTCAGCCTGGGCTAGAGTGAGACCCTACCTTGAAACGAACAAACAAACAAACAAACAAACAAAAAATAATTTGAAAAGTAGTAGCCATTTGCAAAAGAGCCAACACCTCTTGTTTCAAGTTTGAATTCTGATCTGGCCCAGAATAATGTTGGACCAATAAATGTCTTCCTGAGCCAGGTGTGGTGGCACATGCCTTTACTCTCAGCACTTAGGAGGCAGAGGTAGGAGGATCACCAAGAGTTCGAGGCAACCTTGAGACTATATAGTGAATTCCAGGTCAACCTGGACTAGAGTGAGACCCTATCTCGAAAAACAAACAAACAAACAAACAAACAAACAAACAAACAGTCTTCATTTTCAGTACTAAGGGAAAAATAATTCTAGGTGTTATCATTTAATACTTAAAACTTTTTTTCATTTTTAAAAAATTTTTCCTGGTGGCTTATACTGATACAACTTGATTAACACTGGCAATAAAGGGAATAAAGTCAAATCACTCATAGTTCTGGTACCCAAATATAAACATTATCAACTAGAAACATATTTGTACCAGAAAGTGGGGTGTAAATGCCTACAATATTAAGAGTTACCTTAAAAACGTCATTTAAGAGCATAAAATGAAGAGAGATAGACATGTCTATCTTTTACCAGCATAGAGGATTTGACTCCATCAGAAGATGAGATAAAATTAAAGTTTTTCTACATCTGGAGCTTTTTCTACAGGAAGTTGGCTGACAGGGTGGGTATATTTGGGATGGGAGCCAGGAAGAGAAGTATGTGTGCTGGGGCCAGACTACTTTGTCATTTATGAGAGCAAAGTCAGGGAAGTGGAACCTTTGTTTCCCTGGAGAGGAAGTGTAGGTTAGTTCTTAAAATCTGAGCATGGCTTCTAGCACTACTGTGATAGATAGATGTGAGATTCTGGGCAGGTCACTTGATTGCTATGAGCACTAGTTTCCTCCTCTGCAAAAAGGAAGTGACTAAATTGACCTCCCTGTGAAGGTATTGAGTTAAAATCTAGTATGTGGTACCTACTAGGCACTTAGTATACAACAATGGTTATTATTATTTATAGAGGTAACACTAAAGAAGAAGCTATAATCAGGTGTGGTGGCGTACACTTAATCCTAGCACTTGGGAGGCAGAGGTAGGAGGATCACTGGCTAGAGCGAGACCCTTACCTTGAAAAACCTAACCAAAACAAAAACAACAACAAAAGAATCTATGGAAGGAATTCTTTCCTTTATACATGGGGCAGACCTTCACTTTTTCTTTTTCTTTTTTTTATCTATCTATGCCTATATATTTTTTTATATAGGTCATAGTCTTTTATCTCCTCACCCCTAGTTCCCATTTCCCTGAGGGCCTTCCTCAGTAGCAGACCTTCATTTTTATTATTGACCATCATTTCTGAAAACAAATGAACCATTGTCTTATAGCTGTGGTTGAAGGAAACACTGAAATATCAAATCCTAGAAGATAATACTTAAAGTAATTCTGCATTCATTATTTACTAAGAATTTATAAAGCTGGACATTGTGGCTCATGTTTTTAATCCCAGAACTTGAGAGGCCGAGGTTGGAGAAGTGCCATGAATTCAAGGACAGCTTGGGTCACAGAGTGAGTTCCAGGTCAGCTTGAGTTAGAGTGAGACCCTACCTCAAAACAACACCATCAACAAAAAAAGAATTCATAATCTGTACTGGGGGGGGTGCATTTTTGTGGCTTGGTTCTCATTTAAGTTTTAGATTTTTATTTTGGGAGGAACACCCCTCATCTGATCAAGATTAGAATGGAAAACCCTGTCCTGGGAGCAGAATGATCTCTAAATAGGAAACTAGGGGAATACTGCTTTTCCTTTCAGGTGCCTTTTGACTGTTGACATATAGGGTCATTGAAACTAACATTGCTAGGAGCACTCTCCCTCATCCAAAGGAGAGCCTTACTCTATAATCAGAGGCTGGTAGTATTGTTCTCAGAGCAGATGCTTCCTGTAATGTTAGGACTTAAGGATCAAGACATTTCTCTCTCCTTGTTCTCATATCCTTTGCTTATCTGACTTCTACAAAGGTAACAGCATGTAGACAAAGGAGGACTTCTAAGTCTGAGGCTCTGGATCTTTACAGAATTCATGTCTTATCAATACAAGCAAGAGCTTTCTAGATCTGTGAGGCCCAAGAAGTATTTGCTCTTAGGAGAGCAGAGCTCTAGCAGAGCTAAGGAGAGGGACCAATTTAGAGAGGTTGGAGAAACCCTTGAGGTAGGATTGTATGGCACCTCACCAGAATGTATTTATAGTTTAATTTGTGTCAGAAATAGAAATAACTAAAGAATTCAGAATATATTATTCTTTCTTTGTTTTCTTTCCTTCCTTCCTCCCTTCCTCCCTCCCTCTCTCCTCTTCCCTCCTCCTTCCCTCCCTCCCTCCCTCCCTCCCTCCCTCCCTCCCTCCCTCCCTCCCTCCCTCCCTTCCTTCCTTCCTTTCTTTTTTGAGATGTTTCATGAAGCACAGCCTGGCCTCATTCACTATGTAGCTGAGGATGACCTGGAACTTATGATTTTTTTCTGTCAGTTTTTCAAGAGCTGGAATTCCAGGCCTATGCTACGGTGCCTGATGACAAAACTCTACTTTACTATAGGCAGAAAAGTATGTCTTTTTTTTTTTTTTTGAAGAGTTTATTTATTTATTTGATAGACACAGGGAAAATATGATTTGATTAGGTGTATATGTGGCTCTCTGTGTGTGACTAATCGTCATTTATAAATTTGTTTCTTTTAACTTTTATGGAGTTCTGCCTTTTTAGTGGTGAGATTCAGAATCTCAAGTGTACCTATCATTATCTCCTTTATTGCCACTTCCAGCCATTGTGGCATCCTTACCATCCTTTCCACAGTGATACAAGTAGGTTAATAATCTTATTTTCCTTTGTTGCAGGAACTAGTTCTTTAGATATAAATACCAGAGGGGAGAAGATGGGGCAGCTCTTGTCTTGGAATATTGCAGACTGTATGGTTGGGTGGAGAGTGGGCCTTTCCTTTCCTTCCCTTGTCAGAGTTTTATCTTTCCTACTGCAGGGCTGCCCTAGAATTCCATGCCAAGTCAAGAAAAAAGTTGAGGACATTTGTTTCACAGCTTTTCCTCTGTTCAAACACATGAAGGAAGTGAATCACATTGATGTCTTTGAAATCAAAATCCTCATTTTATTTTCCCTTCTCTAATTTAAGTTTTCACTTATGGGCTGGGGAGATTGCTCAGTGGTTAAAGGCACTTGCCTGCAATACTTGCTGGCTGGGGATTTATTCCCCAGTACCTACATATAGCCACATGCACAAAGTGGCACATGCATGGAGTTGATCTGGCAAGCCCAACTCTCCTCCCTCTCTTTCTCTTTGCACAAATGAATAATTAAAAATATTCAAAAAAAGAAAAAAATCTAGCCGGGTGTGGTGGCTCACGCCTTTAATCCCAGCACTCGGGAGGCAGAGGTAAGAGGATTGCCATGAGTTCGAGGCCACCCTGAGACTACATAGTGAATTCCAGGTCAGCCTGAACTAGAGTGAGACCCTACCTCGCAAAAAAAAAAAAAAAAAAAAAAATCATCTATAAACTTGCATTATTTTTCCTGAACAAGATTTACTTCAAGTAACAAAAAATATATACTTCCCCAGTTAAAGAATTAATTGTCAATAGTTTCAATGTAGACCTGATTTAACAAAAAGCCTGAACTGAGGATACCAACTGAAACATTTGGGGCCTCTGCCTGGACATCTCTGGTGAGTGCCTGATGGTCACAGGCACTGCTCATGTTCATGTTGCCAGGCACACTTCTGTCTTCCCGTGAAGTTACACCCTCCATGGCCGTATCCTCTGTGAGCTGAACTTTTCTTTTTGTCATAAAGTCTTGGAGAGTTAATGTGTGTTCAGCTGTGTGCATGTGTGTGTGTGTCTATACACACATGCATGTGTGCAGATGCATGTACACCATGTGCATGTGTATAGAAGCCAGAGGAAGATGTTGGTGTGTCCTTCTTCATCACTCTGTCAAACCTTATTTCCCTGAGACAGTCTTTCACTGAACATGGAGCTCCCTGTTTTTCAATTAGACTGGCTCACCAGAGAACCTCAGAGATCCTCCTGTCACATAATAGGAATGTGCAACCATGCTTGAGTTTTTATGTGGGTATTGGAAATTGAACTCAGGACCTTGTGATTGTGCAGCAAGGGCTCTTGCCCACGGAGTCATCTCCCCAGCCCATTTTCTTGGCTTTCTTTTCTTTTCTTTTCTTTTCTTTTCTTTTCTTTTCTTTTCTTTTCTTTTCTTTTCTTTTTCTTCTTTCTTTTCCTTCCCTCCCTCCCTCTCTTCCTTTCTTTTTCCTTCCTTCCTTCCTTCCTTCCTTCCTTCCTTCCTTCCTTCCTTCCTTCCTTCCTTCCTTCCTTCCTTCCTGCCTGCCTGCCTGCCTTTCTTTCTCTCTCTCTCTCTCTTTCTTTCTTTTTCTTTCTTTTTTTTTTTGTTTAAGAACTAAAAGTCACCGGGTGTGGTGGTGCATGATGCATGCTTTTAATCCCAGCACTTGGGAGGCAAAGGTAGGAGGATTGCTATGAGTTCGAGACCACCCTGAAACTACATAGTAAATTCCAGGGTCAGCCTGAGCTCGAGTGAGACCTTACCTCGAACCCCCACCCCCCCAAAAAAAAAAAACTTAAAAAGTCACTTTATTCTGTAATGTTTTTCTCCTTTCGACTGTGGGGTGTTTTATTTTCCATCTTGGCAAAGGCAGGAAATTTTAAAGATTTCAGATATTAGGTGGAGACAAAGCTATCAAATATCCCTCCCATGTTGCTTAGATCAAAATCAATCCCATGGAGCCGGGCGTGGTGGCGCACGCCTTTAATCCCAGCACTCGGGAGGCAGAGGTAGGAGGATCACAGAGAGTTTGAGGCCACCCTGAGACTACATAGTTAATTCCAGGTCAGCCTGGACCAGAGTGAGACCCTACCTTGCAAAAAAAAAAAAAAAAAAAAAAAAAAAAAAAAAAAAAATCAATCCCATGGTTTTTAGGAAAGTGATTAATTAGTGCTGCATGTGGGCAGATCTCCCAGGCAGGTTTTCACAGGAAGCTTTGCCAGTGAAACTCAGTCTAGACCTGTACTTTGAAAGGGTGTAGGCTCTTCATTCACACATCTTTGCCAGTGTGTGAGGTACATATCATGGTGGGAGGCCAAGGATAAAGGACCATGGTGTAGATATGCTTGCCTTTGAGCCAGGCTACCTCATGCAGGTTGGCCATTTCTCCCAGTGGTTATGTGGTTGTGGGCAATCAGGCTGTCAGCTGGCTTCAGTTTTATAACCTGAAAAATAGTGGTTTCTTCTATAATTATATATGCTTACTGTGCGGATTGAGGTAACATATTTAAAGTACTTAACAGGAAATTTTCAAGAAAATGATAACTTTTTTTAGTAGAAGAGAATAGCAATAATTCATGTCAAAGGCAATTGTCAATTACCCATTGAGATGCTCTTGAACTGGGAACTCCTTAAAAGTCATATCAGTAGGAAGGAATGGAAAAGCACAAACATATTAAATATTGAGTTTGCTCAACAGTGCCAGAGACTTTATGCACCATTTTTAATTTCTACACCCCTATAAAGAAGGCACCATTATGCTCATTTTGGAGTAGGACATGGAAGCTTCTTAAGAGTAAACAACCAATTTTCCCTGAACCTGAAGTTAGTTCTGTCTAGAGTCCAAAGACCATACGATACACAGCATAACCATCTTCCTTTAAAATCATCTTCACAATACTCTGGTAAATGAAACTTACATTGAGTGAATACTAATTGGATCTAAGGAACTGTGAGGTGAGTTGGGCATGGTGATGCATGGCTGGAGAAGAGAAGAGGAGAAGGCTGGAGCAGAAACACTGAGAGTTTGAGGCCAGACTGGGCTTCAAAGTGAGATTGTTTCACAAAACAAAACAAAAATAATAGTAATAACAACAAAAAGAATTATGAGATGAAATGCCAGCTTTCCTCTGGATTTCTTAGGCCCTCTGTATAGTTCTGGGTCTGGAAGGGACATCAAAGGTAAGTCAACTGTGTCACCTAATATAAAGTATGAGGAGACTGAGAAGATGCCTGCTCTCTGGGGACTTGCCCAAGGTTAAACTGCTTATTGGTGGCAAAGCTGAAATCAGATCATAGATCTCCAAACCTGTGGCCCACCTCCATTTCCATTTCTACAAACCCACAGCCGGCTGCTACTATCACTGTCCTCCAGGAGACATTCCTAATGTGGAGAATTGTGTCTAAGACCTAGGATTTGTTTGCAGATGTTGAATTGAAGAAGAAAGGCTAGTAATGAGCTTAATACCTGAATGCTTGTGAGTCTTGTTTCAGCTCAGGCTGGGGTTGTTCATTGTGGACTGACAGTTCTGGAGAAGCAGTGGGGAACTGGGCTAGGAACATCACAGATTTTTTTCTTTCTTTTGGCTCGTGTGTCTATGAATGTGTGGTGTGGGTACACGCATGTGTTTGTGTCTATGGTTGGTGTGGAGGTGTTCATATGTGTGGACTTTTATGTTTCACTTGTACCCAGAACTCATTCATCACTGGCTAGTCTAGCCAGCTGGCTTGCCATGGGATGCCTGGGTCTGCCTCCCAGGAGTGGGATTGCCATTGGGCTGCCATGCTCACCCAGCATTTACATGGTTGCTGAGCATCTGAACTCTCATCCTCAGGCTTGAGTGGCATGCTCTTTATGCACAAAACTGTCTCTCAGTCCCCAACATCATAGATCTGTAAGAAAAATCTCACTGTCATAGTTTCTTAAAGTGTGAGGTAGATTTTTATTAAAAGTGCAGATTAAGTTGGGCATGGTAGCGCATGCCTTTAATCCCAGACGTAGGAGGATTGCCGAGAGTTCGAGGACACCCTGGTCAGTCTGAGAGTCTGAGCTAGAGTGAGACCCTACCTCGAAAAACCAAAAAAAAAAAAAAAAAAAAAAAAAAAAAAAAAAATTAAAAGGGTAGACTAAGGCTACTCTTGTGACATGGATAAGTACAGGGTTCTGTAGCTGTTCAGCCATCACAGGTGATTTGTAGCCATATCAAATGAGAACAAATACTTGTTAGTGTCTTACAGATGGTATTTGACCAAGTTCTGGGAAGCCTGTGAAAGGCAAGCCCTTGCAAGCCTCTGATGACTCACTATGGCTGAGAAGGCCCCTCCTGGATTTCTATGCTTGCTTTCTGCCTCAAATGTTAAGTATTGGTGTTAATTTTCAGCAGCTGGAAAACCATGTTTTGAGGTTCGATTGTGAATCAATGATTGAGTGAAGTTGAAAGTAAACACTAATTCTTTAAACTCTGTGTTAAATATGCACTGCTTTCCTTACTGCAAATGACTCACTGTTCTCTTGACTCACTGCAGTCTGAGGTGGAAATAGAAAGCAGATCTTGTAAGCATTTGGGCTGGGTTACTGTTGTTAAGACAGCTTTCTAATGCTGAAAATCCCGTTTTCTCAAAAGCATGTCCCTTCATTAATTCACTATTCCTATTATTTTAAATTTATTTATTTGAAAGCAGAGACAGAGAACAGAGACAGAGAGAGAGAGAGAGAGAATGATAATAGGCACACCAAGATCTCTTGCTACTGCAAATGAACTCCAGATGCCTGCACCACTTTGTGCATCTGACTTTATGTGGGTACTGGGCATTAAGCTTTATTTGCACCCATTCTCTCTCTTTCTCTCTCTCAAAATAAATAAATAAAATTAAAAAAAGAGACAGAAATGGAAGTGAGTTGGGCCTGCTGGTGCATGCCTTTAATCCCAGCACTCAGGAGGCCGAAGTAGAAGGATTGCTGTGAGTTTGAGGCCAGCCTGAGACTACATAGTGAATTACAGGTTAGCCTGGGCTAGAGTGAGATCCTACCTCGAAAAAAAAAAAAAAAAAAGAAAGAAAGAAAGAAAAATAGAAATGAGGGGCTGGAGAGATGGCTCAGTGATTAAAGGTGCTTGCTAGCAAAGCCTGATGGTCTGGGTTCAGTTCCTTAGTATCCATAGATGTAAAAAATGGCACATGCATCTGGAGTTCATTGTAGCAGCAGGACAGCCTACCATGTCCACTCTCTCTCAAGTACATAAATATATTTTTTAAAGTTTTATTTATTTAATTTATTTAGAGCATGAGAAAGAGGGAGAGAGAGAGAGAGAGAGAGAGAGAGAGAGAGAAATTGAGAGAGAGAAAGAGAGAGAGAGAGAGAGAATGGGTGTGCCAGGGCATCCAGCTACTGCAAATGAACTCCAGATGAATGTGCTACCTTGTGCATCTGGCTTAAATGGGTACTGGGGAATTGAAGCTAGGCATTAGGCTTTGCAGACAAGTACCTTAACTGCTAAGCCAGCTCTCCAGCCCAATAAGTAATATATATATTTTCAAATTTAAGTAAAGTAAATGGAAATGAGGGCTGAGAAGGTGGCTTATCTGTTAAAGGCACTTACTTGCAAAGCCTACTAGCCTGGGTTCGATTGCTAGGTACTCACATAAAGCCACATTTGTCTGGAGTTCATTTGCAGAAGCCCTGGCATGCTTATATTCTCTCTTTTATTATCTCTCTCTGCTTGCAAAATAATAATAATAATAATAATAATAATAATAATAATAATATGGAAATGAGAGCTGGATGAGGTGACACATACCTTTAATCCCAGCACTCAGGGAGGCAGAGGTTGGATGTTCACCATAAGTCAAGGCCAGCCTTGGGCTACAGAGAGAGTTACAGGGTTATAGGTCAGCCTGGGCTATAGTGAGATCCTGCTCAGAAAAAAAACACCAAAAACAAGAAACTCCACGAAAACAAAACAAAGAAATGGAATTAATAAATGTTTGAGGCTATAATTATGTTTAACCTGTAATAAATATTACATAATGTATATGTGTATTAACACACCACATTGTACTCTATAAATATAACTTACATATCAGTTAAATTAAAAAGATTTCTGGCTTGAAAGATTGGATGAATGCTAGTATCACATGTTCTTTTTTAAAATTAATTAATTTTTTGACAACTTCTTTAATTGTAGACAATATCCCATGTTATTTCCCTCCCTTCCCCCTTTCCCCTTTGAAACTTCACTGTCCATCATATCCCCTCCCCCTCTCAATCAGTCTCTCTTTTCAGTTTAATGTCATGATCTTTTTCTTCTATTATGATGGTCTTTATGTAGGTAGTGTCAGGCACTATGAGGTCATGGATATCCAGGCCATTTTGTGTCTGGAGGAGCATGTTGTAAGGAGTCCTACTCTTCCTTTGGCTCTTGCATTCTTTCTGCCCCCTCTTCCTGCAATGAACCCTGAGCCTTGGAATGTAGGTTTGAGACGTTTCAGTGCTGAGCACTCCTCTGTCACTTCTCAGCACCATGGTGCCTTCTGAATCATCCCAAGGTTGCCACCATCTGAAAAGAGAAGCTTCTCTAACCAAAAGTGAGAGTAGCATTAATGTATAGGTGGTATCACATGTTCTTAAGTATATGTAGAAAAATAAAGGAGTTTTTTATTCTGTGTATGTACATGAAATTCAGTGTATTTTGCAAATAATGTTTCTTGTGTGTATGTATGACTGTGTGCCTGATATTGTTGCCTGGATTTTTTTTTTTTTTTGGAGGTAGAGTCTTGCTGTAGCCCAGGTTGACCTGAAACTCATTCTGAAGCCCAGTTTGGCCTCACACTCATGGTGGTCCTTCTACCTCAGCCTCCTGAGCACTGGGATTAAAGGTGTGTACCACATGTCCAGGGAAGTAGGCTTCATTGTATGTGCTAGGCCAGGGTGATGGTAGGGCCTGGTGGCAGTGCTCTGTTGACAATTTCAAAGTTGTGTTACATTTATTGGATTACAGCTAGATGAATTAGCTTTGTCTCTAGTGGGAAGGAGAGCAGGGCATGGAGGCTATGGATGATTCTATTAGGTTAAAGAGGGGTGATTGCCTATATAAGTAATAACATGGATAACATTTGAGTTAATAGTGTGGAAAAGAAGAAATCCTGGTTGTATCCAAATAGTAACATGAGACGCAGTAAGCTGTAGAGAGGGGATGAATATGGTTTGCCCACTGTTTTGGAAGGAACAGCTGAGTGTGTCCTGGGCACAGTGGATCAGAATGGGAGTTCTGGAGCCACACTGAAGCTGATCTCTTGTGTCACCTAGTAGCAGTACCTATCGTTTACATGTGGGGAGGTGAGACAGTACTTGAGAGCTGTGCATCTGCTATGGCAGCCACAGTCACATGAAGTATCTGATTCTTTACATACTGAGCTAAGCTCTCAATATAAAATACACATTGGATGTTGAATATTTGTAGCAAAAAAAAGCAACAAAACTTGTAATTTTTTATACTTATTACTCATTTGTTGATAACATTTTGAACATATTGGGCTAAATAAAATATGTTATTGAAGGTAATTTGTCCTTTTCTCTCTCTCTTTTTTGTTTGTTTTTCTTCTGTCTTCTGAGCCCCACCTTTCTCTCTTTTTTAATGTATTGCTTTAAAACATTTGTCACAGTGCCTGGCATGCAGCATACATTCAGGGAATATTACCCATTTCTCCCTGGCATTTCCAGTATTATATTCTAATTTTATGCCTTCCTTCTGAGTTCTAGGCTGTGGCACGAGCCCGTACTTCTGTTGATGACTGACCTTGTCTCTAGTGTCTCCAGCCTTATTCCATTCGCCAAAGGTGCCCATCCCACAAAGGATGGCCAGCAGACTTTTTCTGTGAAGGGTGGATGCAGGCTGGCTGACCTCATGGTCAAAGCAGCCACAGCATAAACAAACTAGCACAGCTGTGTGCCAAGTGAACTCTATGTATGCTGGAATTTTGAACTTGCATGCTTTTGACTTATAATAAAATATTATTATTCTTTTGATTTTTTCTTCATATAAAACTTGACTTATAATGGAATATCATTCTTCTTTTGATTTTTCCCCCATATTTAAACATTATTGCAAAATACAAAATTATTCTTAGTTTCCAAACTATACAAAAAGTAGGTATGGGCCAAATCTGGCTGTAGATTGCCCACCTTGCTATAGTAGATTCCAAGAGCCATGTACTTGCTTTCCCATTTGATTTAACTTTGGTTTATACTGTATCACTTTATTTTACTTTTTTTTTTTTTTGATGTACGGTCTTGCTCTAGCCCAGGCTGACCTGAAATTCACTATATGTAGTCTCAGTGTGGCCTTGAACTCATGGTGATCCTCTTTGCTGCGTCTTGAGTGCTAGGATTAAAGGCATGCACCACCATGCCCAGCTTTATTTTACTTTTAATGAGTTTTTGTTTGACCTTATTTTTCAGTGGAATAAAAAAAGAATCTCATATTTACTGAGATATTTGTAAGCAAAACAGTGGAGAGAGAAAAATCAGAACTATGAAAGAGACCAAAGGAGTTTAGAAAAATTTGTTTTGCTTGACATTAAACTGTAAAGGAAAAGCACTGTATTTTAGTTGTATCTTCACAGATTTGTGGTGGGAACTGCTGCTTCTCATGCTATCCTTCTGCATGATGGGAGGATGTTTAATAGATTTATAAGGAGCTCAATGTTGTCAGCTAGCAATAGTGATGACAAACAGGTTTATTACTGCTCATGACTGCAGAGCAAAGGGCTCCAAAAATGATTAAGCCTCCAATAGTAAGTCAGGTATATATAGTGAAAATCCACTTTTTTTTTCCAGATTATTTCTGGACCTAGTTGCCTTTCCAATTGCATACTACTCTTTCCTGTCAGTGATTTTCCAAGCCATTTAGTGAGGACAGATGTCAGAAGAGGCAGCATGGTATTACAGAGTGTGTTTAAGAAGTTAAGAAAAGGTTAGTTTTTGTGTATGCTTATTACACAACTTAAAAATAACTTTGGCTCTATTTGTAGGTCAAATGGCCAGTTCTCAGACCGTGCCAAGTATGGAGCCTTATAAGGTTTCTTTGAGCTGCTTAGGCTGGGCCAGGGGAAGGCAGCACGTGGAAGGAGATTGACTGGAGTTTACCTGAGATGAAGAACTTCACAGAGGGTGTTTGTAGAGAGCTATGTGGAAGAGGGAGTGTTTTCAAGAAGGGTGCTATTTCCCATGTCCGTGTAGAACCTCGCTAAATAGGAAAACTATTCTTTACACTTCACAAAAACTACTTACTTCTCACCTTAGCAACAGTAGAGAAAGAGATGATTATTCCCCATCTGCCCCTACTGTTACCATTTGGTGATGTAAGTTATTGCTAAAATGTTAGGACCTTCAAATAAATCCTATGCACGCGCACACACACGAGAGAGAGAGAGAGAGAGAGAGAGAGAGAGAGAGAGAGAGAGAGAGAGAGAGAAAGAAAGAATGAAAGAGAATGAATGGGCACTTCAGGACCTCCAGCCACTGTACAAACTCCAGCTGCACATACCACTTTGTGCATCTGGCTTTATGTGGGTACTGGGGAATAGAACCGGTTGTTAGGCTTTGCAGGCAAGAGCCTTACTATTGAGGTATCTCTCCAGCCCTCCATTCCCGCGACGTATTTTCAAATGTAGGGAGAAGACAAGCAAACGTACAAGTTAAACGTTGAGTTGACCTTTTAGTAAGGACGTACAAGAGGGAGCAGCCTTGGTCTGCTGGGCCACATCCAGCAATAGAGCTGCAGGCGTCGTCCTGGGCGGAGCCTCCACTTCTGTTCCCCTTTTCTCTAGCCTCTGACACTGTCGGGTGTCTGGTGGGACCCAGGTATGCAGCTGTTCCAGCTTCTCCCTGGCAACAAAACCCTCCAAAGGGGCGAGCGGACTGAGAGAGAGTGCTGTGGGGCGGAGTGCCGCGCTTTACCTGCAGCGACCTTCTTTACTGTTGCCCGAATACACCTCCATCGACTGACTGGAGGACGAGATGTGCTTGGACCGTGGACTCCCTCCCTGCTGCTTAATGTTTCGCCCTGTTTGATGGCCCTGGGTTCACTCCCCACTCTCTGTAAATCTATTTCCGCCATCCTGAGCTGATTTATCTAGCCCTGCTAACTAATCCGAAGGTGATGGAAAAGCGCCCTCAGCAGGCCGCTGCCCCAGCTGCAGGGAGGGACGCAGCCCCTGCGACCACTGGCTAGTCATCTTGCCCAGGGCTGTTCCTTGCCTGTGAGTGGTTCTTGGTGATCCTGTGCATAGAGTTCCAGATGACAGGTTGTAAACCTCTGACAGGCCATCCAGGCAGTGCCACTTTGACCTAATCAGATGAGCAAGCTGAGAGCCAGGTTGCTTGTCAGAGGCATAGCCCACACATCTGGTAGGGGTGAGCCTGGGCCCGTTCTCATTTGGGAAATGGAGGTAACAATGGTCAACTTGTTGGACCATAATACTCTAGATGTGGGGTCTGGAAATCTGTTATATAGATGACAGCCTCAATCCCAGTTCTCCTGTTATAATGTAATGCTTAACTAGTTCAGCATAGTATTTCACAGGGCATACTATTTCACAAGCAGCATGCCTTTCTTCAATAAAAGAAAGACTTGCCAGGGGTGGTGGCACACACCTTTAGATCCAGCACTTGGGAGGCAGAGGTTGGAGGATTGCCATGAGTTCGAGGCCAGCCTGTAACTACACAATGAATTCCAAGTCAGCTATTGAGCAGTAATAGTAGCTCAACAAATATTTTTATAAGACAGACTTTAAGTAAGTTGTTTTTTTTTAGAGGTTTCACCACTTTATTTGCTGCTATATCATATAGCTTTTCTATTTTATTTAAATTCAGTGTAGAATATAAGTATCTCACTAAAAGTAAAAGTTTAATGATCAGAGAGTATTTCAAAGCAATCGGTGTATATATCTAAAGGATATGAACATGTATAAGATAATGTATATATAAACCATCTTGTGTTAGCCATTCCACAAGATAACATGTTGTGCACTATATGTTTATGTAACCTGTGTATTAAAAAAAATAAGAGGACTTCTGGTTAAGATGGCAGCATAGGAACCATGTCAAAACGCCTAGGGGAGAAAAAGAGAAAAAAAAAAACCCCAGCAAAATACACTTTTCTACTAAAAAGTGAGGTGTATAATAGATTATCAACTGCAGCAGAGAAGTAGGAGAGATCCAGAGTGTCTAGGGACCACAGAAGAGGCAGAAGCAGCTCCAGCAGCGGTGGCACCAGTTCCATGCTGCCACAGCCTCCAGGCTTGGCCTGAGCTGCAGGAAAAAACAAAAAAAAAAAAAAAACCAAAAAAAACAGGTGAGGGGATTTTCCACACACACCGGCTGCCTGGAAAACTCAAGAAACGTGGAAGGAGGACAGCAGAGACCAGCAGGGCTGCTTGTGATGAAGAGGATCATGAGGACCACTGGGAGGACTTCAGCCACCATCCACAGCCTAATTAATTGGAAGGAAGAGATCAAGTTATCATTATTTGCAGATGATATGATTCTATACATAAAGGATCCTAAAGATTCTACCAGCAAACTGTTAGAGCTGATAAACATATATAGCCATGTAGCAGGATACATAATAAACACACAGAAATCAGTATCCTTCCTATATGCTAACAACAAACACACAGAAGATGAAATCAGAGAATCACTCCCATTCACAATTGCATCAAAAAAAAAAAGAAAGTACCTTAGGATAAACCTAAACAAGGAAGTGAAGGATCTCTACAATGAAAACTTAAAAATACTCAAGTGAGAAATTGCAGAAGACACTAGGAAATGGAAAGATATCCTTGTTCTTGGATTGGAAGAATCAATATTGTGAAAATGGCAATCTTACCAGAAGCAATCTACATATTTAATGCAATTCCCATCAAAATTCCAATGAGGCTGGGCATGGTTTTGTGCATGCCTTTAATCCCAGCACTTGGAAGGCAGAGGTAGGAGGATCACCATGAGTTCGAGGCCACCCTGAGACTACATAGTTAATTCCAGGTCAGCCTGGACCAGAGTGAAACCCTACCTCGAAAAACAAAAAACAAAACAAAAAAACCCAAACAAACAAACAAACAAATTCCAATGAGATTCTTCATGGAAATAGAAAAAACAATCCAAAAATTCATTTCAAAGCACAATCAACCTCGAATATCTAAAACAATTTATTTAATTTAATTTTTTTTGTTTTGTTTTTCAAGGTAGGGTCTCACTCTGGTCCAGGCTGACCTGAAATTCACTATGTAGTCTCTAAATTAATTTATTTGAGAGCGACAGACAGAGAGAGAAAGAGGCAGATATAGAGAGAGAATGGACATGCCAGGGTTTCCAGCCACTGTGAACAAACTCCAGATGCATGTACCACCTTGTGCATTTGGCTTATATGGGTCTTGGGGCATCGAGCCTTGAACTGGGGTTCTTAGGCTTCACAGGGAAGTGCTTTGCTACTAAGCCATCTCTCCAGCCCTATATAAAACAATTTTGAGCAACAAAAATAAGGCTGGTGGTATCACAATACCTGATTTTAACCTCTATTACAGAGCCATAGTAACAAAAACAGCATGGTACTGGCACAAAAACAGACATGTGTATCAATGAAACAGAATAGAGAACCCAGATGTAAGTCCAGGTAGCTACAACCAGCTGATCTTTGACAAAAATACTCATTGGAGTAAAGACAGCCTTTTCAGCAAATGGTGCTGGGAAAACTGGATATGTCTCTGTAGAAAGATGAAAATAGATCCTTATCTCTCTCTATGCACAAGAATTAAGTCCAAATGGATCAAAGACCTTAATATCAGACCTGAAACTCTGAAACTGCTAGAGGAAATGGTAGGGGAAAGCCTTCAACATATTGGCATAGGCAATGACTTTGTGAATATAACCCCAATTGCTCAGGAAATAAAACCACAGATCAACCGCTGGGACCTCATGAAATTACAAACTTTTGTACAGCAAAGGATACTGTGAATAGAGCAAAGAGGCAACCTACAAAATGGAGAAAAGCTTTGCCAGATATACATCTGACAGACGGTTAATATCTAGGATATACAAAGAACTCAAAGTGGGAAATTAAATAATAAACCAAACAACCCAATTAAAATGGGCTATGGAACTAAGTAGAGAGTTCTCAAAAGAAGAAATACAGATGGCATATAAACATCTGAAAAATGTTCTATATCCCTAGTCATCAGGGAAATGCAGATTTAAAAGTACGTTGAGATTCCATCTCACTCCTGTCAGATTGGCTACCATCATGAAAACAAATGACCATAAATGCTGGTGAGGATGCGGAAAAAGAGGAACTCTTCTATACTGTTGGTGGGAATGCAATCTGGTCCAGCCATTGTGGAAATCAGTGTGGAGGTTCCTGAGACAACTAAAAATGGACCTACCATATGACCCAGCTATACCACTCTTAGGCATATGTCCTAAGGATTCATCTCACTACCTTAGAGATACTTGCCCAACCATGTTTATTGCCACTCTATTCACAATAACTAGGAAATGGAACCAGCTTAGATGTCTCTCAACTGAAGAGTAGATAATGAAGATGTGGCACATTTACACAATGAGGTTCTTCTACTCAGCAGTAAAGAAAAATGAAGTTATGAAATTTTCTGGAAAATGGATGGATCTGGAAATGATTATACTTAGTGAGGTAACCCAGGCCCAGAAAGCCAAATGTCACATGTTCTCTGTCAGATGTGGATCTTAGCTACAAATTATTGGACTTCTATGTTAGTAAGCATAAAAGTCAGTAGCAGAAGCCAGTAAGCTAGAACGGGGATATAAAGGACATTGAAAGGGAGGGGGGATTGATGGGGGTGAAAAGGCCTAAGTGAGGTCAGAGGAAGAGATTGAGTAAAGGTCAGGTAGAGGGAGGGCTAATCAAAACCCAAGAGGATATAAATAAGTCATATGGAAACCTACTTTTCTGGACAATGGAACACTCAGAAGCCATAGATTGTTACTAGAAAGTTTTCAGTTCCAGGAATGGGATACCTTCCAGTGAGTTGTTGGCCAGAGTGGTCACAGATATCCCTAAAATATTATAGTCCATTGCTGAGGCCATTGGTTTCCCACCAGGAATAGATGGTAAGACCCTATTGCTGAAGACTCCACATACTTGGGCTGCAAGGTCACTGAGAAATCTTGCCCCAGCTGAGCTGAAAGCCTCCATGTGGACCAGCTGACAGAAAGCTGGAAAAAGCTAGACTGCATGCAGTTCAATGGGAGAGAGAGAAAAAACACCAGTGAAGATACTCAACAGTGGACACTGAAAGCTTTAACTTTGGCCAGCCAGACCAATTGAGCGAATGGGTACAATAGTGGCATGTCTGTTATGGGGGAAACAAACCACTCTCTAATTGGACTAGAGGTCCACTCCATGGGAGGGAATAATCCCTGATGCCAAAAACCTACAATAGGGGTAGTCATGAGCCCTAGGGGTGTAACTTCTGCTGGTGTCTGGCTAAATGTATATACTTTGCTCACCAAACTGCCCAGTAAGCACTTCTCTTAATGTCCATACCCACGTATTAATGCTACTTTCACTTTTGGTTAGAGAAGCTTCTCTTTTGAGATCCTGATGACCTTGGGATGACTCAGAAGGCAACATGGTGCTGAGAAGAAGGGACAGAGGATTGCTCAGCACTGAAACATCTCTAGCACACCTTCCAAGGCTCAGGGTCCATTGTGGACGAGGTGGCGGAAAGAATGTAAGAGGCAAAGGAAGGGTAGGATTCCTTACAACTTGCTCCTCCAGACACAAAATGGCCTGCATATCCATGACCTTATAGTGCCTGACACTACCTACACAAGACCATCATAATAGGAAGAAAAACGATCATGACATCAAAATAAAAGAGATACTGACTGAGGAGATGGGTTATGATGGAGAGTGGAGTTTCTAAGGGGAAAGTGGGGGGAGGGAGGGAAGTACCATGGGATATTGTCTACAATTAAAGAAGTTGTCAATAAAAAAAATAAGTTGGGTGTGGTCATGCATGCCTTTACTCTCAACACTTGGGAGGCAGAAGGAGGAGGATAACTGTGATTTCAAGGTCACCCTGAGACTACATAGTGAATTCCCAGTCAGCCTGGGGTAAAGTGAGACCCTACCTCGAAAAACTTAAAAAAAAAATAAAAAAGAATAAAAATTTCAAAGATAAGTAATAGGCAAATTAGACCAGTCTCATGAAAGCATTTTGCTAATCAAAACAGATCAAGAAAGCTGGGCGTGGTGGCGCACGCCTTTAATCCCAGCACTCGGGAGGCAGAGGTAGGAGGATCGCCGTGAGTTCGAGGCCACCCTGAGACTACATAGTGAATTCCAGGTCAGCCTGGACCAGAGTGAAACCCTACCTCGAAAAACCAAAAAAAAAAAAAAAAAAAAAAAAAAAAAAAAAAAAACAGATCAAGAACAAATATTAGGTTAGAAAGCTGGGGTAGCAGTGTCACCTGGGATGGCCGTGGTAAGCGCTCAACCCATGCAGAGAGCACACATGACCTGGCCCAGATCAGCTCTGCTGCCCTTTCCTTGCTCTGGGTCAGCCCAGCCAGCCCCAGGCCTCAGTAGAATCAGTGTCCTGTGCTTCTATTATTTATAGTCCCACTTCCTGGAGTATACTTCCTTTCCTTCCTCACTGGCTCATTCCTCTTACCCTACAATCCTAGCCTAGTGGAAAGTATCATTTTCTCTAGCTTCATAGCATCCTTTCCTTGCATTCTCCATTCTCTGTCTTCAGTATCTGATCAACTTCTTCCTTCTTCACCTTTAAAAACACATGTTGGCTCCATAGCTCAGGGCTTAGAGCACTGGTTTTTTTTTTTTTTTTTTTTTTTTTTTTGAGGTAGGGTCTCACTCTAGCCCAGGCTGAAATGGAATTCACTATGTAGTGTCAGGGTGGCCTCGAACTCACAGTGATCCTCCTACCTCTGCCTCCAGAGTACTGGGATTAAAGGCATGAGTCACCATGCCTGGCACTGGTCTTATAAAAACATATTTGGCCCTATATTCTATATTACATCAGACTCCTGCTATTTGCCTCCTGATGACATCAACTGGCCTATGCTGGGTGATAAGTGATGGTGGTGTTTCTTGGCTGTTTCTGAAAACTCTCCTATTTCCTTGACATGCACGGGGGAGTGGTCTTTAAGTGGGTGTACACCATCTGGGACTATAGAAGACTCTATAAGGGTGAGGGTAGAAAATGAACTAATTTTTTTTTTTTTTTTTTTTTCAAAGTAGGGTCTTGATCTAGGCCAGGCTGACCTGGAATTCACTATGTAGTCTCAGGCTGGCCTCAAGCTCACAGTGATCCTCCTACCTCTGATGGGATTAAAGGTGTGTGCCACCATGCCTGGCTAAACTAATTTTTACTTATTTTAAATATATTGTATTTTTTTGGAGTGTGTGTGTGTGTGTGTGTTCATATGTATTTGTGTATGCACACATATGCTATGAGGTGATGTGTGGAGGTCAGAGGACAGGTGTCAGGTAAGTCCTCTCCTTCCACCTCATTTGAGGCAGGGTATCTGGTTACTGTTTACCACAGGGGTCCCCCTGCATACTCTCTGAAGTGTCCCCCAGCATGTAGAACCTTACCACAGAGGTCCTCCTGTATATTCTCTGAAGTGTCCCCCAGCATGTAGAACACAGAGGTCTTGCTGTATGCTCTCTGAACTGTCTCTCAGCATGTAGAACCTTACAGCACCAACAGGGCAGCAGGAGCAAGGACGATGGAAACAAGGATGATAAAGGAGCATTGCTAGCTTTCTGGTGGGCTTTTGTTTTTGAGCTTGGGCCCAAGGGTAGGTCACAATTTCTAGGTCATTTGGGGTATGAATAAAGTCATTATGGTTTGTCCAAATAAAAGCAGGTTTATGTCTGGGCCTTTAATTCTAGGAGGCTGAGTTAGAAAGGATTGCTGTGAGATCAAGGCCAGCCTGGGACTACTATACAGTGATTTCCAGGTCATCCTTGGCTAGAAAAAAAACCCTGCCTAAAAAAAAAAACAAACAAACAAACAAACAAACAAACAAACAAAAAAAAAAAAAAAACAGAGAGAGAGGGAGGGGGGGAGGGGAGAGCTGGGCGTGGTGGCACAAGCCTTTAATCCTAGCATTCAGGAGGCAGAGGTAAGAACTGTGAGTTCAAGGCCAGCCTGGAACTACAGAGCAAGAACCAGGTCAGCTGGCATAGAGTGAGACCTTTGAAAACCAAAAACAACAACAAAACAAAAACACCCAAATCCAAAAGTAAAAAAGGTTTATGATTTGATTAGAATTTTGTAGGTTTTTTTTTTTTTTTTTTTTTTTTTTTTTTTTTTTTGGTTTTTCAAGGTAAGGTCTCACTGTAGTCCAGGCTGACCTGGAATTCACTATGTAGTCTCAGGATGGCCTCAAACTCACAGTGATTCTCCTACCTCTGCCTCTCGAATGCTGGGCTTAAAGGCATACAGCAACACACCCAGCTAGAATTTTCTGTTTTGTTTGCAGTATTATATTTAAATTTTGACCTATTTCTGCTTTTCTTTAGGTTCTTTCAGGATTCTTACTCTTCCATCCGTAAGTACAGATTAAAATATTTGATTTCAAAAATAAATTAAAAATGCAAAAAATGTTCCTTTCAGAATGTATCAGTGATATTTATTGGCTTGTAAATTTTGCTTGGGTTTAGTTCAGTCTTCAGTTTAAGAACAATATTACTAGCTGGGGCAGATGGATCATTAAAAGCATATGTTTGAAAAGCCTGATGGCCCAGATTTGATTCCCCAGTACCCATGTAAAGCCAGATACAAAAAGTGGTACATGGATCTGGAGTTCATTTGCAGTAGCAAGATGTACTGGTGCACCCATTCTCTCTCTGCTTGCAAATAAATGAAAAATATTTTGTTTTCAAAAAGATTAATATTACTTTAGAGATTGATTATTACATTCTTGAAACTCTTACAGGGATATTCCTCGTTGACATCAACTGGCCTATGCTGGGTGATAAGTGATGGTGGTGTTTCTTGGCTGTTTCTGAAAACTCTCCTATTTCCTTGACATGCACGGGGGAGTGGTCTTTAAGTGGGTGTACACCATCTGGGACTATAGAAGACTCTATAAGGGTGAGGGTAGAAAATGAACTAATTTTTTTTTTTTTTTTTTTTTCAGTAGGGTCTTGATCTAGGCCAGGCTGACCTGGAATTCACTATGTAGTCTCAGGCTGGCCTCAAGCTCACAGTGATCCTCCTACCTCTGATGGGATTAAAGGTGTGTGCCACCATGCCTGGCTAAACTAATTTTTACTTATTTTAAATATATTGTATTTTTTTGGAGTGTGTGTGTGTGTGTGTGTTCATATGTATTTGTGTATGCACACATATGCTATGAGGTGATGTGTGGAGGTCAGAGGACAGGTGTCAGGTAAGTCCTCTCCTTCCACCTTTTTGCAGGGTATCTGGTTACTGTTTACCACAGGGGTCCCCTGCATACTCTCTGAAGTGTCCCCCAGCATGTAGAACCTTACCACAGAGGTCCTCCTGTATATTCTCTGAAGTGTCCCCCAGCATGTAGAACACAGAGGTCTTGCTGTATGCTCTCTGAACTGTCTCTCAGCATGTAGAACCTTACAGCACCAACAGGGCAGCAGGAGCAAGGACGATGGAAACAAGGATGATAAAGGAGCATTGCTAGCTTTCTGGTGGGCTTTTGTTTTTGAGCTTGGGCCCAAGGGTAGGTCACAATTTCTAGGTCATTTGGGGTATGAATAAAGTCATTATGGTTTGTCCAAATAAAAGCAGGTTTATGTCTGGGCCTTTAATTCTAGGAGGCTGAGTTAGAAAGGATTGCTGTGAGATCAAGGCCAGCCTGGGACTATACAGTGATTTCCAGGTCATCCTTGGCTAGAAAAAAACCCTGCCTAAAAAACAAACAAACAAACAAACAAACAAACAAACAAACAAAAAAAAAAAAAAAACAGAGAGAGGGGGAGGGGGGGAGAGCTGGGCGTGGTGGCACAAGCCTTTAATCCTAGCATTCAGGAGGCAGAGGTAAGAACTGTGAGTTCAAGGCCAGCCTGGAACTACAGAGCAAGAACCAGGTCAGCTGGCATAGAGTGAGACCTTTGAAAAACCAAAACAACAACAAAACAAAAAACACCCAAATCCAAAAGTAAAAAGGTTTATGATTTGATTAGAATTTTGTAGGTTTTTTTTTTTTTTTTTTTTTTTTTTTTTTTTTTTTTTTTTTTTTTTTTTTTTGGTTTTTCAAGGTAAGGTCTCACTGTAGTCCAGGCTGACCTGGAATTCACTATGTAGTCTCAGGATGGCCTCAAACTCACAGTGATTCTCCTACCTCTGCCTCTCGAATGCTGGGCTTAAAGGCATACAGCAACACACCCAGCTAGAATTTTCTGTTTTGTTTGCAGTATTATATTTAAATTTTGACCTATTTCTGCTTTTCTTTAGGTTCTTTCAGGATTCTTACTCTTCCATCCGTAAGTACAGATTAAAATATTTGATTTCAAAAATAAATTAAAAATGCAAAAAATGTTCCTTTCAGAATGTATCAGTGATATTTATTGGCTTGTAAATTTTGCTTGGGTTTAGTTCAGTCTTCAGTTTAAGAACAATATTACTAGCTGGGGCAGATGGATCATTAAAAGCATATGTTTGAAAAGCCTGATGGCCCAGATTTGATTCCCCAGTACCCATGTAAAGCCAGATACAAAAAGTGGTACATGGATCTGGAGTTCATTTGCAGTAGCAAGATGTACTGGTGCACCCATTCTCTCTCTGCTTGCAAATAAATGAAAAATATTTTGTTTTCAAAAAGATTAATATTACTTTAGAGATTGATTATTACATTCTTGAAACTCTTACAGGGATATTCCTCGTAAACAAGCACTCTGCTGTGTTTGCTCCCACTCCTGCTCTCAGGACCCTGCAGTCTTGAACATGCTGTCTATGCACTGCCTTAGTGTCCTTGACTTTGGAAAGGTAGTGCTGTGCTGGGCTATGTTGGAAACTGAGGCAAAAGGAGAAGTTGGTAATACGATTTAATCCCTTCTACATTAAAGTTTTCACAATTTTTTTTTTTTTTAGGTAGGATCTCACTCTAGCCCAGGTTGACCTGGATTTCACTGTGTAGTCTCAGGCAGGCCTTGAACTCACAGTGATCTTCCTATCTCTGTCTCCCAAGTGTGATTAAATGTGTACGCCAACATGCCCAGCTATTAATTTTTTTCTTTTTTAAAAAATTTATTTTAATTTTACATTCATGTTGGTGCCTCCGGTAGCCTCCTCCCTGACCTCCCCACTCCGAAGGGACCCTCCTCATTGGGGAATGTGGGTCATGCATTATGGGGGTAGCCAACAGTTATGGGGGAGAGGCAAAGTCTCTGTGCATAATGACCCAACTTGTGGCTCTAACACTCTTTCTACCCCCTCTTCTGTGAATTTCCTTGAGCCACCTTGGGTTCATTTTAGTTCTACTTCAGTGATGAGGTCTTGGGAGCCTCTGTGTCTCTGGATATCTGGCTTAGTAGGAGTTGAATGTTCTCTGTGTTTATCTCCTTCAGCCATATTCTGGTGTTGGGTTCACCAAGAAAGCTGCACTCTTGCCCATTTTCCCCATTACTCTATGGTTTCAGCTGGGGCCCTGGTGAGGTGCGATAGGCTGATCCTCCCTTCAAATTCGTCGTCCATCTGAAAAAGAGAAGCAAATTCTTCAATGGAGAGAGAAGTTAGTACCAGATAGATGGAATGGCCATAGTTATTTTAGAGAGATTTTTTATATGCATAGGCCCTCTTCTAGCCCACATTTGGTGGGAGCTTAATATTGGAGAATGGGCTCATTTTTTTGTAAATGGTTTTGACTTATTTCCCAATTCCAGCTATGAGTTCCATTCCACTGAGTTGATCTGTTAGTCAAATCAAGAGCAGTTGGTTATCTACCATGGCTGTGGTCATTTTCCCCCAAGTTGCTCATGCAGCACCCTCTGGCACTAGAAAGCTAACTGTCTGGAGACTGATCCTCTTCCAGATTCCGACCAGGTCACTCCATGTTTCATCCCAACAGCAAATGGTGTCTTCGGCAGTAGGGTCTTACCATTAACCTTTGGTGGGTCATCAAGAACTCTGACAGAAATCTGTCTTTTTTTTTTGGAAACCTTGTAGGTCACTCTGATCAACAGCTCTTCATGAAAGTTAACTCCATGCTGGTACTGGGAGTTACAAGTCAGCACCAAGGAAGGTGAAGGAAGAAAAAGATAGGTAATATAAAAGAGAAAGAGAGCATAGAGAGGAGATGGAGAGAGAGAGAGAGAGAGGAAAAGATTAAGGCTAGTCTTCATGATGTCCTCTCCAGGTCCCTGTGATTCAGGTGTTCCCTCTATGGGCCTGCTGAAGGATCAGTGTTTTAGCCTGTTGCTCAGAATATAGGATTTTATGGTACCATTTCCATTTGGGTCCCTACTTGTGTTGCCCCACCCTTACTCTCCCTCCCACCTTTACCTTCCCCTCCTATCCCACCCTCCCTATTATCTGGTCCTCAGGGTACTTATTAGGTATGACAGCATTTTGGGTGGATTCAGGTTAGGAGCCACAGATGAATGAGACCATGCAACGATTATCTTTCTGTGATTGGGTGAGCTTACTGAGAATGATCTGTTCCATGTTTGACCATTTTTCTTCAAATTTCATTGTTTCATTTTTCCTTACTGCTGTGTAGAATTCCATAGTGTAGATATACCACATCTTTGTTATCCATTCATCTAATGATGGACATCTGGGTTCATTCCAGCTCTTTGCTATTATGAATCGAGCAGGTATAAACATGGTTGAGCAAAGGTCTCTGATCTGAGGCTTGTAGCCTTTAGGGTAAATGCCCAGTAAGGGAATAACTGGATCTGTTGGTAGGTCTATAGTCATCCTTTTCAGGAGTCTCCATATAGCTTTCCATAATGGTTGTACCATTTTACATTCCCACCAACAATGAAAGAGTGTTCCTATTTCTCCACAGTCTCATCAGCATTTGTTTCCTTAGTTTTTTTAATGTTAGCTATCTTTACTGGGGTAAGGTGGAATCTCATAGTTGTTTTAATTTACATTTCTCTGATGATTAGGGATGTTGGAACATTTTCTTAAGCGTGTGTTTGCCATTTCTATTTCTTCCTCTGAGAACTCCCTGTGCAGTTCTCTGTCCCATTTTGTGAGTGGGTTGTTTGATGATTTGTTGTTTAGGCTTTGGAGTTCTTTGTAAATTCTAGAAATTAGGCCTCTGTCAGTTGTATAGCTGGCAAAAATTTGGGTAATCTGTTGGCTTTGGTTATTGTATATTTGTCAGTGAAAAAACTTTTAAGCTTCATGAGATCTCACTGGTTGAGTGATTGTTTAATTTCCTGAGCTGTTGGGGTTTTGTTCAGGAAGTCTTTTCCCATTCCTGTATCATGGAAGGTTCCTCCTATTTTTTCTTCCAGTAGAAGCAGAGTTTCTGGTTTTATATTGAGGTCTTTGATTCATTTGGACTTGATTTTTGTGCCTGGTGAGATATGTGGATCGAGTTTCATTTTCCTACATATGGTTGTCCAGTTTGTCCAGCACCATTTGTTGAAGATGCTGTCTTTTTTCCAGTCTACATTGGTAGGACCTTTGTCAAATATCAAATAGCTGTAGTTACTTGACCCAAAGACTGGGTCTTCTATTCTGTTCCATTGGTCTATATTCCTGTTTTTCTGCCAGTACTATGTTGTTTTTATTGCTATGGCTTTGTAGTATAGCTTTAGATCAGGTAGAGGAGTTTCTTTTGCTGAGGATATGTTACTTCAATACTCTACTTTCAGCAATAGGTAGATTATCCAAACAAAAAATTAATAGGGAAGGAAGAGAGCTCAACATCACCATAGAGCAACTAGACCTAACATATATCTATAGAACATTCTACCCCAAATCTACAGATTACGCATTCTTCTCAGTAGCCCATGGAACCTTCTCTAAAATAGGTCATATATTGGGCCACAAAGCCTGCCTCCATATTTCCAGGAAAATTTATATAATTTCCTGCATGATAACAGACCACAATGCTGTAATGCTAGAAATTAACAACAAAAATTTTGCCAGGAATCCCTCCAGCTCCTGGAAACTGAATAACACACTTTTAAACAATAAATGGGTTGTGGATTAAATAAAAAATGAAATTGCAAAATTTCTAGAATTGAACAACAACGAGAACACATCATACCAAAACTTATGGAACACAATGAAGGCAGTCCATATGGGAAAAATAATAGTGCCAAATACCTTCATAACAAAGGTAGAGACACCCCAAATCAATAACCTAACCATCCACCTAAAGGCATTGGAAAAACAAGAAGAAGCCAACCCAAAAAGCTCCAAATGGAAAGAAATAATTAAGATCAGAGCAGAAGTTAATGAATTGGAAACTAAGATGACAGTTAAGAAAATTGATGAAACAAAAAGCTGGTTATTTGAAAAAATTAACAAGATTGATAAACCCTTGGCCAATCTGATCAAGCAAAGAGAGAGAGAGAGAGAGAGAGAGAGAGAGAGAGGCTTCAAATTAACAAAATTAGAAATGAAAAAGGAGAGATCACAACAGACATAATTGAAATTGGGAGAATCATCAGGACTTATTTAAAAAACCTCTACTCCACAAAACAGGAAAATATGGAGGACGTGGATGAAGACAGCAGATTGAGGGGTCTAATTTTCTGATCCATCCTGTCAGCTTGTGTCTCTTGATGGGTAAATTAAGGCCATTAATGTTAAGAATAAGAACTGTGAGGTTTGATTTAACCCCTGCCATGTTGTGGTGGTTTGGTGTTTTTTGGACTTTGAAGGGTTATTTTGTTTTAAGTGCCTTCTTTGAGTTTGGTTATTGTGATCTGCTTCTTGTAGGTTCTTGAGGTTGGGTTTTTGATTCTTCTGTGTGGAGAATTCCCTAAAGTACTCTCTGTAGATTTGGATTTGTGTTCATAATGTTGTACAGTTTTTCTTTCACCATCTATTATGAGGGATATTTTTGCTGGGTAGAGTAGTTTGGGTTGGAAGCCATAAGTTCTTAGACTTTGCAGTGTTCCATTCCAGGCCCTTCTGACATTGAGAAGTCTGAGGTAATTCTGATGGGGTTACCTTTATATGTAATGTGTTGCTTTTCCCTACCTGCTTTTAGGATTCTCTCCTTGTTATCAATATTTAGGGTTTTAATGATAATATGTCTTGGAGAATATCTCCTTTGGTCCAGTCTGTTTGGAGTTCTGTTAGCTTCTTGTACCTTGATGGGACTTTCTTTTGAGAGATTGAGAAAGTTCTCTGATAATTTTGTTGAATAAGTTCTCAATTCCTTTGGTCTGAATTTCTTCCTCTTCTGGTATCCCCATGATCCTAATGTTGGAATGTTTAAGGTTAGCCCACATTTCCCACATGTTCTGTTCACAAAAAAATTTGAACTTATTGAAACTTTTGGATTCATGTGCTGTTTCTTCTGTTCTGTCTTCCAGTTCTGAGTTTCTGTCTTCCACATGGCAGACTCTATTCTTGAGAGCTTCTATGGAGTTTTGGGTTTGTTCAATTTGGTTTGTATTTTCTACTGCTTTTTTATATATAGTTTCAAATCCTCTGTTGAGTTTCCTTTTCATATCATTTTCTGATATTTTAGGCTTCTTGGACTCATCCTTGCATTTATTTATGTCATTATTGAGCTTAGTCTGCTGGTTATTGAGGGCCTCTCTTTTTTTGCTCTCCTTCAGATCATTTAACTGTCTTTGGAACCCTTCCTGGCTCTTTTATAGAAAAGGTCTAATCTTGCGAGAACAGCTTTCATACAATTATTGGCCCTTTGTTGATTTTGTGCAAGTTCTGCTATTTTCTTGGATAGAGTTGCATTGCTTATGTCTTCATTTTGGGGTTCTGATCCTATTATCTCTTCTATGTTTTGGTTAGAGACATCCATTGTGGGACTGAGCAGTCTTGTTGGTTTTACTTGCATTTGATTTTTCATGTTATTCCCTTTGTGCTGTTGTCTGCCCATCACAGTAAAGTAATCTTGTTAACTGTAGAAAGAAGCTGTAGTTTATCTTGAAGTGTCTTCAGCAGGGTGGGTGGTGGGGGATCTGGTGGGCAGGGCTACCCATGGGCAGGGAGGGCGGGGGCAGTGTGGCGCAGGGACCTGTGGGTGGGGTTACCCGCAGGCGTGGAAGGTGGGGGGCAGGGCAGTACCGGGACCCAGTGGGTGGGGCTACCCCCTGGCAGGGTGGTTGGGGGAAAGGGCAGCGTGGGACCTGGTGGGCGGGGCTAACCACCTGTGTGGATGGTGGGGGGGAGAGGAGAGGGTGGTGACAGGGTGGTGTGGGGACCCTGTGGGCAGGGCTATCTGCAGGAGAGGAAGGTGGGGAGTGGGGCAGCATGGGGGCACAGTGGGGGGTGCTACCTGTGGGCACGGAGGGTGGGGGGTCTGGTGGTTCCCTGAGACGGTGGGAATCAGAAGTTTCTCTGCTGTGGTACTCAGTGCCTTCCCAGACCCTAATGTGCCCTAAAGGACCCTAAAGGGCTTGCCTTTCCTTCTGAGCCAGGTGAGGCGCGTTTACAGACAGCATCTTGACAGGAAGCCCAGGTATGAATTTTTAAAAATATTTTTATATATTTGCAAGTAGACAGAGATAGATAGATAGAGAGAGCAGGAGAGAGAAGAGAAAAGGAGACAGAGAGAATGGGCATGTCAGAGCCTCCAGTGGCTGCAAACAGACTCCAGATGCATGTGTCACTTTGTGCATCTGGCTTTATTTGGGTACTGGGGAATTGAATGCTGGTCATTAGGCTTTGCAGGCAAGAACTTTAACCACTGAGCAATCTCTCCAGCCCACAAAATGTTTTAAAAATATTGTATTAAGTATGAGTTTCTTGGTTTCTGAGTTATTTGCATCAGTTTAAATTTGTCCCGGAGACCATTTCTTACCTGCCTCACTCAGCACTGATCCTGGAAAGGGTTGAAGATGCCACCTTTCTCATGCAGTATTATCTTCAGTGAGATGAGGTGTGAACAGCTGTTAAATTGACAAGAAAAGGGAGGCAGTTGTTATTTTCTTGCTGCAGTCATCAAACCTGGCTTTTTTTTTTTTTTTTTTTTTTTTTTTTTCAAGATAGGGTCTCACTCTGGCCCAGGCTGACCTGTAATTCACTATGTAGTCTCAGGGTGGCCTTGAACTCAGGGCAATCCTTCTACCTCTGCCTCCCTAGTGCTGGGATTAAAGGCCTACAACACCACGCCTGGCTTTTTTTTTTTTTTTTTTTTTTTTTTCCCGAGGTAGGGTTTTGCCCTAGCCCAGGCTGACCTGGCATTTACTATGTGATCTCAGGGTGGCCTTGAACTAATGGCAATCTTCCTACCTGTGCCTACCCAGTGCTGGGATTAAAGGCAGTGTCTTGTTTATCTGGCTTTTAAGGTTGTGAGCTAGCCCTACTTCCCATGACTTTGACTAGCTAGTCTTTTTATTACCATGCTTTGTTTTGGAGCTTCTCATGTTCAATGGACACTAGAGCAGAGCACAATACCCAAGAGGAAGCAGGGTCCGATCCCCTTTCTGAGGTAGATGACTAATGACTTTTGCCCTGCTCTTTTACCTCACAGCCAGGCTTGCCCTCTCCCGAAAGTTGTTATGTACATTCAGAAATCCATGTTGGAGGGTTCTAAGAGATTATTATGTTATAATAACCTGTTCTGAAGGTGCCACATCATTTATGTTTCTAACATACACTCGTACTTCCTTTACTAAGAAAGATGCTGCTAAAAGCAGAAAGCAGAGGGAAAAAGGAAGAAGCAGATATAAGTGAGGAAAGTATAATATGATAATGAGATGCCAGGCTGTGTTAGTATGATAACAAATGGTAGATTTTGGCCCCAGTGCCTGGGTGTAGAACTCTAGTGGCAAAGCTCACATGAATCCTGTGTAATCCAGTTGCAGGGATTCAGTGCAAAGCCCTGTAACTGCCTGGCTTCCTCAGAGCACTCCCAGAGCCAGGGTGCTGGAGTTCCCTCCAGCCTCCCACAGGGTATCAGCTGCTTGCTCCAACCCTCAGCTAGGAATCCAGCTACCATTCCTCTTTAAAGTCTCAAGTACGTGAAACACAGCATCCTGTGTTTGTTAATATATTGTTTCCATTTTATGATGCTATAACAACTGTTTATTGCCAGCTTTACTAGGGATTCTGTTCAGGAGTATATCCTTGTTTAGAAAAGCACATCATAAAAACATAGTCAGCTGGGTTTGGTGGTGCATGCCTTTAACCCTCGAATTCAGGAGGCTAAAGAAGGATTGCTGTGAGTTCAAAGCTAGCTTGGGCAAGCGTGAGGCTCTGCCTAAGGGGAAAAAAAAGACATAAAGTATCTAAGGAAATTTGACAATATTTGGCAAAAAATAGAAGAACCTGAATTTTCATAGGATTTAGTTAAAGTAGACTCAACTTTTAAAGTTGTATTTTCTTTTTTCTTTTTCTTTTCCTTTTCCTTTTTTTTTTTTTTTTTTTTTTTGGTGCTGGGGATCAAACTCAGGCCTTGCACAAGCACTCTTCCATAAGCTATAATATCTTGCTCTCTCTTCGTTAGTTTTTTTCCCTCTTCATTAGTTTTTTATTTTATTTTTATAAATTTAAAAATATTTTTATTTATTTATTTTAGAGAGAGAAACAGAGAGAGAGAGAGAATGAGAGAGAGAGAGAATGAGAAAGAGAGAGAGAGAGAATGGGCAAATCAGGGCCTCCAGACACTGGAAAAAAACTCCAGATGCATGCGCTACCTTGTGCATCTGGCTTACATGGGTCCTGGGGAGTTAAATCTGGGTCCTTTGCCTTTGCAGGCAAGTGCCTTAACTGCTGCTATGCTATCTCTCCAGCCCTAAAGTTGTATTTTTGTGTAAATGTAACATTCTAACTTATTTTTAAGATCTTCATGACCTTAAATGTTTTATTGTTAAATATGAATATTTTAAGACTTTATTAAGACAAATGTGTTTTAGCTGTGTTACATACTCATTATTTCAGTGGTATACATAACCATCTATAAGAATAAAACCAAATACATAATTAGTGTTTCATATAAGTTTTCTGTGTAAAATAGTAGAAATTCTTCCTCCCTCCCTCCCTCCCTCCCTCCCTCCCTCCCTCCCTCCCTCCCTCCCTCCCTCCCTCCCTCCCTCCCTCCTTTCTTTCTTTCTTTCTTTCTTTCTTTCTTTCTTTCTTTCTTTCTTTCTTTCTTTCTTTCTTTCTTTCTTGGTTTTTCAAGGTAGGGTCTTGCTCTAACTCAGGCTGACCTGGAATTCATTATGTAGTTTCAGGGTGGCCTCAAACTCATGACGATCCACCTACCTCTGCCTCTCAAGTGCTGATTAAAGGTGTGCACAACCACGTCTGGCATTTTTATCCTTTTTCTTAACAAATCCAACCTAAAATGAGGGAGTGGCTTAATTTCATTAGAAATGCCAAATTGGCCTTTAACTCACAATCCTCCTGTCTTAGCCCATTGAGTGCTGGGATTATAGATGCCCAATTAGCAGTATATTTAAAAGATATTTTATTTATTTATTTGAAAGAGAAAGAGCAAGAGGCAGAGAGAGAGAGAGAGAGAGAGAGAGAGAGAGAGAAAATGGGTGTGTCATGGCCTTTTGCCGCTGCAAACAAATTCCAAACAGATGTGCCACTTTGTGCACCTGGCTTTGTGTGGGTACTGGAGAATCGAACCAGGGCCATCAGGCTTTGCAGGCAAGCGCCTTTAAATGCTGAGCCATCTCTCAGTCCTAACAAATCTATCTATCATCTATCTGTCTGTCTGTCTGTCTGTCTGTTTGTTTGTTTTTCGAGGTAGGGTCTCACTCTAGCTCAAGCTGACCTGGAATTTACTATGTAGTCTCAGGGTGGCCTCAAACTCATGGCGATCCTCCTACCTCGGCCTCCTGAGTGCTGGGATTAAAGACGTGAGCCACTATGCCCAGCTTCAATTTTTTAAGATTTATTTATTAGAGACAGAGAGAGGGAGATAGAGAGTGAGAATGGGAGTGCCAGGGCCTCTAGCCACTGCAAACAAACTCTAGATGCATGTGCCACCATGTGCATCTGGCTTATGTGGGACTTGGAGAATCGAACTGGGGTCTTTAGGCTTCGCAGGCATGCGCCTTAACCACTAAACCATCTCCAGCCCCTAACAATATATTTTTGATAGAAAACAACATCTTAAATTTTTTTTCAAGGTAGGGTCTCACTCTAGCCCAGGTTGTCCTGGAATGTAGTCTCAGGCTGGCCTCAAACTCAGAGTGATCCCCCTACTTCTGCCTTTTGAGTGCTGGGATTTAAGGTGTGCACCATCACGTCCAACAGAGAGAGGAGAGAGAGAGAGAAAGTAAGAGAGAGAGAGAGAGAGAAGAGGCAGATAGGGAGAATGAGCATGCCAGGGCCTCTAGCTGCTACAAATGAACTCCAGATGCATGTATCACTCTGTACTGTGTGCATCTGAATTTATGTGGGTATGGAGGAATTGAAATCCAATTGTGGCTTTGCAGGCAAATGTGTTAACAACTGAAACAGCTCTCCAGACCCATGTTAAATTAAAAAAAATATTTATTTATTTATGGGAGAGAGAGAGAGAGAGAGAGAGGAGAGAATATGTGTGTGTGTGTGATATGGGCGCTCCAGGGCCTCCTGCGACTGAAAAGAACTCTAGACCCATGCGCCACTTTGTGCATCTGGCTTTGTGTGAGTACTGGGGAATTGAACACAGGCCATGATCTCTCAAGCCCCTCAACTTAAATTTCTGATTCTTTTATTTGTTTTCTATCACTTTTATAGGTGGTTTTGTTTTTTTCCCTGAGCATCAAACCCATGGCCTGCTAGGCCTGAGCTTCTTGAGCTACACCAGCCTTTCAGTTACCATAGTAATGGCCACCGTTCCTAAAGGAAATTAGGAAAATGCTATTGTGTGTCTTTGCTTCTTTAAAGCAATGAATCTTTCAGAGAAGGGGAAACAACTCAGATTAGAACAACTCATTCCTGCTTACTTCCACTGAGTATCTTTTTGGGTGGCCTGCTTACACCAGTGTAGAGAGCAAATGCAGAGTTTGCATTTATATATGCATAGAATAGACAACACATCTGAGGGTCAGTATGCCCAGATCCAAAGCTGACATTTTTTTTTTTTTGTTGATGAAGGCTTGATATTATCAACTCCCAGGCTTTGTCCTGCTGTTAGATAGCCTCCAGCTGTGGGAGCTGCAACTTTTTCAAGTGCCTTCAGGTCAAGGAATAGAAGTCCGTAATCTCTGTGGGTAAATACTGATTCCTATCAAAGAGATAGGGAAGTCTCTTCTCAGGGACATGTGCCACTTTATGCATCTGGCTTTACATAGGAAATTGAACGCCAGCTAAGCAAGCACCTTTAACCACTGAACCATCTCTCTAGCCCCCATGTATTTATCTTTCTACCTGTACATTGATTCATCTTATTTCTAATGTACTTATACGTAAATTGCAGACATTCAGTTGTTTTCCTCCTAATTACTTCTTGCTGACTGTTTTATGGGTGATGATTGTTTTGCATTGTCTTCATAGTCTTAACTGTATTGGTAGTTTTATGGTTGTATTATTGGAAAATCTCCACTGAGATATCTGGAGACAAAATGTATAGGTAAATAAGAGTCTGAATGTAGTTTTAGAACCTCACTTTTAATTTGTCCATCAACTAAAGTTAGTATTGTAACTTACCTATTGCTGAATAACTTCAAAGTTTTTGTTGCAAAGAACAGTAAACTTCTTGCAGTTTATGTGGGACCAACATGTTTGGGCCTTTCTGATTAGCCCTCTCCAGGTTACAATCCAGATGTCTGGTAGGACTGGGGATTAATGGTCAGACATTGTTATTTACTTGTGTTCTAGTAGGCAGTGGTAGTGGGGGGGGGGGAGGCCTCAGTTCTTCCCTGCGTATATGTGGAAGATCTCCATAGTTTTCCAAATTCTCATGACATGATGGCTGGCTTCCTCCAGAGTGAATAATGAGAGAAAAAGAGAGAGAGAGAGAGTGAGAGAGAGAGAGAGGGAAAGAGAAACCAGGCTGTTATGATAGCCTCATTCTAGGCTTTAGATGTAAGAGAAAAATATTGAGGGATGTTAAGTATATGAGCCCCAGTAGCTGTGAGTGAGGATCAATTTGTACTTGCAGCAGGAAATGGGAAGGTGATATCTGCTGAGACACAGCGTGGGGCTTGTGTTCTCACTTCAGAAGACCTGGATCTATTGGACAGCGAACAGTAGAACTTCAAAAGAGAGAAAACAAATTGTGTAACTTTGGTGCCCAAGAGGGACAGATTTTTCAACTTCATGGTTCCTTTTTTAAAAATAATATTTTATTTATTTAATATATTTGAGAGACAGATGAGGGGGAGGGAATGAATGAGAATGTCAGGGCCTGTAGCCACTGCAAATAAACTCCAGATATATGTGCCACCTGTGCATATGGCTATACATTGGTACTGGGGAATTGAACCCAGGTCCTTAGGCCTTGCAGGCAAGTGCCTTAACTGATGAGCCATCTCTCCAACCCTTCCTTTTTTTTTTTTTTTATTTTTTGAGGTAGGGTCTCACTCTTGCTCAGGCTGACCTGGATAATCTCAGGGTGGCCTCGAACTCATGGCGATCCTCCAACCTCTGCCTCCTGAGTGCTGAGATTAAAGGCGTGCGCCACCATGCCTGGCCAACCCTTCCTTTTTTAAAAAAATAATTTGTTTTTATTTATTTATGAGAGGGGGGAAGAGAATGGGCACTCCAGGGCCTCTAGTCACTGAAAACGAACTCTAGATGCATGTGCGACCATGGGTATCTGGCTTACTTGGGTTTTGGGGAGTCGAACTTGGGTCCATATGTTTCACAGGCAAGTGCTTTAACTGCTAAGCCATCTCTCCAGGCTGATCCCCTCCTTTTTCTTTTGAGATAGAGTCTCACTGTAGCCCAGGCTGACCTGGAATTCACTGTCATCTCAGCGTGACCTTAAACTCATGGTGATCCTCCTACCTGCCTCCCAAGTGCTGGGATTAAAGGCGTGTGCCACCATGCCCAGCTTCCCTTCCTTTTGATAATACTATATATTTAAGTTTCTGTTCTATCTTGTAATTACCAAGCTTTTTAGGTAAAACCATGAGACTCTTATGTCTTCTCTTTTCCAGCTGCCTCTGAACAGTGCCGATGAGTCTTATGAGCTGCATGTAACTGGACGTGCTCAGGATGAGATTTTATTCTCCAATAGCACACGCTTATCATTTGAGACCAAGAGAATGTCTGTCTTCATTCAAACTGACAAGGCGCTATACAAGCCAAAGCAAGAAGTAAAGTTTCGTGTTGTTACACTTTTCTCAGATTTCAAGCCTTATAAAACATCACTGAATATTCTCATTAAGGTAAGTGACAGGCAGAATTGAAACAAGGAATTCAAGCCATCATGCTAAAGCTCTTGGCTATTTTGCTCATGTTACTAACACAGTGTATTCTTAGAATTTTACCTCAGCTATGTTTCCCTCTCAGCATAGGACCCCTGTCTGGGTTAAGAGCTCAGGTTCCAGAGTTAGCCCATCCAGTTTTGGCTTTCGATTCTGACCCATACATTTATTTAACTTCTATATTGCAGGCACTGACAGATTAAGTCTCTGTTTATGTTGAGTTGATTTTTCAGTGGATAGTGAAGAAACAGATAACAAACACACATATATCCATATATATGAAGGGGCAGGTATTTGTGTCTCTGTGGGAGGCCAGAAGTAGTGGGGGAGAAAGAGACAGAGAGAGAGGGCTTATGTTTGGTACCGGTGGTGGTTTGAATTAACCGTACACTCATGTATTCTGAATGCTTGGTTCCTAGCTTATGGCAATTTGGGAGGTGGAGCCTTGCTGGAGGAGGTGTGTTGCCGACAGTGGGCTTAGGGGTGTTAGCCGTCTCCTCTCTGCTAGAGTTCAGCTCACTCTCCTGCTGTGGTGTTCCACCTTCTGTGGCAGAGGTGATGTCCAGCCTCTGCTTATGCCATCTTTTTCCTGCCATCATGGAGCTTCCCCTTGAGATTGTAAAATAAAATAAACACTTTCCTCCCATAAGCTGCTTTTGGTAGGGTGCTTTATCCCAGCAATGAGAAGGGAACTACAACAATTCCTCCTATAGAGTTGTCAAGGAAGAGCCATGTGAATAGAAGTCTAAAGATAGTAAAAGAATGAGTGAACACAGAAAGGGGAACATATGTGAAGGCCTTCAGGTACACTGAAGAAACAAGAAACTTTAGTACTCTGGAGCCCAGGGAAGGAAGGGACAAGTGTCAGGACCTGAGGTCAATGCAAGTGTTGCGTTCAAAGGTCAGGCTCATATGGCCTCTTGTTGGCTATGTTATGACCTGGGTTTTACACAGTGAAATGAGAATTTACTGGAGAGGCATGATGGTCTGACTTAACACCTTAATCCCTAAGAAGAGTAGATATTCCAGCCATGTAGCCTTGAGGAAACTAATGAGATAATAATGAGATAAACTAGTGAGATAATTCCAGTTTAGAACTGTGCTCTGTATATAGTACACACTCACCACTCTTCTTTTTAAATTTATTTATTTTTTAGATAAAAAGTTGCACAAGCTGGGTGTGGTGGGGCATGTCTTTAATCCCAGCACTAGGGAGGCAGAGGTAGGAAGGAGCATTGCTCTGAGTTCGAGGCCACCCTGAGACTACATAGTGAATTCCAGGTCACCCTGGAGTAGAGTGAGATCCTACCTTGAAAAAAAAAAAAAAAGGTTACACATATACTCCCCTGGCCCTGCCTCTGCCCCAGTTCTGCTGAGGGTCTTTGGTGGGATTTATTGGCATTCATTGTGGGGACCAAGAGGCCTCAGTAACTCTTTGCAGGAATGGGGAAACATGGTGTCTCAGGCTATCCCCACCCACCCTGAGGCTCTTACAATCTTTCTGCCCTCTCTTCCATGATGCTCCCTGAGCTTTGGTAAGCAAGGTAGTGATCTGATATAGTGTTACTCTCTCTGTAGTCTCTGAATTTCTGTTTTATTTATTTACTTATATTTTTTTGAGGTAGGGTCTCACTCTAACCCAGGCTGACCTGGAATTCATAATGTAGTCTCAGGGTGGCCTCAAACTCTCTATAATCCTCCTACCTCTGCCTCCCAAGTGCTGGGATTAAAGGTGTGTGTCATCACACCCAGCCTGGATTTCTGTTTTTATGTGGTTTGAGTGACCACAATCTCTGTAGCCATTTCCTTGGAACTGGTTTTCAGGCTAGCTGTGAGAGCAGTATTCGTGTCCCCACTTCTCCTGTAATGACTTACAGACCTGTGCAGATGAGGTGGATATGTCCCATCTCCTGGTAGACAGCCGGGTCTTTCTACTTGATGTGTCCTTGTTCTCCCCAGTATTCTGCTCCATTTATAAAACAGAACAGACTCTCTAATAAAAGTGAGAGCAGTTTGAATAAAAAGGTATCCTAGTCTTTAGAGAGATATATTGATGTGTATATCCACTCTTCTTAGTTGAAGAGCAGTGGAGGTTCTCTCTGGAGCCTATTGGTTTCCTTTTCTTGGACAGACATTTGCCCAAACAACTCGCAATCTGAGCTACCCAGCAGGAAACAACTTGACATGATGCTCAAACAAGTGCAACAGTGGCACACAGCCATGGTGGGTAACCAGCTGCTCTTGATTTGGCTAATATTTCCACTCAGTGGAATAGAACTCATTGCTGGAACTGGGAAGTAAGTCAAAACCACGTACAAAAAATGAGGCCATTCTCCAATATCAAGCTCCCACCAAATGTGGACTAGAAAAGGGCCGACATACATAAAATTTTCTCTAAAATAACTATGACTATTCCATCTTTCTAGTACTAACTTCTCTCTCCATTGGAGAGCTTCCTTCTCTTTTTCAGATGGGTGACAAACCTGAAGTTCTGATGGTTGGATGGTGGGAGAGTGTAGGAAGTCTGGAGTTACTCACCCAGGCCTGTCTGTATCCCTCTCAGTAGAAACTTAGTTGATCTCAGTTGTCTTTCCTTCAGATTTCTTGACTTTGCAAGGAGGCTGATGAGGTTGGAAAATCCCCTTGTTTGGTCTCTGCTGTTGCTCCTCAGCGCTGGTGTTTGGCTGGTGGTGCCAGGTATGCAAATCGGGGCCTCAAGTGTTTCAGTGGGATTTTGGCCATTTTCCTCCTTTCTGGTGGATCTTGGTCTCTCCTGCTTCTCTTATGTGTCTAAGAATAACCTATATTCCTTCACTTTTCAGAAGAAGAGTGTATTTTGCTGTGGTTTTGCTTAAATCCCTCCCTAGGCTGGTTTGGCATGGTTCCTATGCTGCCATCTTAATCAGAGGTCCGGCATTTGTCTTTCTGAGCCTATGTGAGCTCACTCACCATGATGTTTTCCAACTCCTTTCATTTTCCTGCAAATTTGATTGTTTCATTTTATCTTACCACTGAGTAGAATTCCATTGTGTATATGTATCACATCTTCATTAACCATTCATTTGTTGATGGGCATCTGGGCTGCTTTCAGTTCCTGGCTGTTCTAAATACAGCATCAATAAAAATGGTTGAGCAAGTGTCTCTGTGGTAATATAGTATTTTGGATATATATGCCCAAAAGAGGTATAGCTGGATCTAATGGTAGTTCTATTTTCAGCCTTTTGAGGAGTCTCCATACTAATTTCCATAGTGGCTATACAAGTTCGCACTCCCACCAGCAGTGAATGAGGGTTCCTCTTTGCCCACACTCCTGCCAGCATGTGCTGTCATTTGATTTTTTGATGATTGCCATTCTGGATGGAGTGAGTTGGAATCTTATAGCCATATTAATTAGCATTTCCCTGATGAGTAGAGATGTTGAACATCTCTTTACATGTTTAATGGCTATTTATATTTATTTCTTTGGTAACTCTCTGTTCAATTCCATGCCCCTGGGTGCATGATTTTTTAAATTTATTATTATTATTTTAGAGAAGGAGATATAGACAGAGATAGAGAGAGAGAGAGAGAGAGAGAGAGAGAGAGAGAGAGAGAGAGAGAATTGGCACACCAAGCCCTCAGCCACTGCATTTGAGCTCTAGATGCTGTGCCACCTAGTGGGCACATGTGACCTTGTGCTTGCCTCACCTTTGTGCATCTGACTTACATGGGATCTGGAGAGTCGAACATGGGTCTTTAGGTTTCACAGGCAAGTGCCTTAACTGCTAAGCCATCTCTACAGCCTGGGTGCTTGATTTTTTATTGTTTAGGTTTTTGAGTTCTTTGTAGCTTCTAGATATTAAACCTTTGTCAGAAGAATAGTTTGTGAGGAGTTTCTCCATTAAGTAGGTTGTCTATTGACTCTGTTGATGGTTTGCTTATCTGTACAATACTTTTTTATTTTCATGAGGTCCCAGTTGTTGAGTATTTGCCTAATTTCCTGGGTCACTGGAGTATTGTTCAGAAAGTGTTTCCCTATACCTATAATTTCAAATGTTCTCCCTACATTCTCTTCTAGTTGATTTAGACTTTCAGGTCTTATATTGAGGTCCTTGATCCATTTGGAGTTGATTTTTGGCAAGGTGAGAGGAGAGGGTCAAATTCAATCTGCTATCTGTGTCTACCTACTTTTTCTAGTACCATTTGCTGAAGTCTTTGCTCCCATGAGCAGTTTTTGTCCCTTTGTCAAAGGTCAGGTAGCTGTAGTTACTCAAACTCATACCTGCATCTTCAATTCTATTCCAGTGATTGATATGCCTCTTTCTATGCCAGTACCATGCTGTTTTTATTACCATGGCCTTATAGTATAGCTTAAAATCAGGTATGGTGAGCCCACCAGAGGTGCTCCTTTTGCTGAGTTTATTTTTGGCTATCCAAGGCCTTTTGTGCTCCATATGAATTTCAAACTGTTTTTTCTAACTTTGTGAAGAATAATGCTGGGATTTTGATTGTAATTACATTGAATCTGTATATTACTTTTATAGGATGATCATCTTGACAGCTTCCCTGATTTTTTTCCATATTGTTGTCATTGATATATATGAAGGCTAGTGATTTTTATGTGATTTTATATCCTGTCACTTTGCTGAACGCATTCTAGGAATTCTTTGGGTTTTTTTTTTTTTTTTTTTTTGGTTTGTTAGGTATAGCATCATGCCATGTGTAAATAGGGGTAGTTTGATTTCTTCCTTTCTAGTTTGTATCCCTTTTATTTCCTTCTCTTGTTTTATTGCTTGAACTAAGACTTCAAGTAGTATGTTGAAGAGCAGTGGTGAGAGTGGTTACCCCTGCCTAGTTCCAGACCTTAATGAGAATGCTTAGTATTTTTCCCCATTTAGTATTATATAGGCTTTAGGTCTGTTGCACAATGTCTTGTTATATTGATATATGGTTCCTCCATCCCTCTCTTCTCCAGTGTTTTAATCATGAAGGGATGTTGAGTTTTTTCAAAGGCCTTTTCTGCATCTATAGAGATGGGTTCCTGAGTTTGAGTCTGTTTATGTGATGTATTACAATATCAATTTCTACATGTTGGATCATCTCTGGGATGAATCTACTTGATTGAGGTGTTCTACTTGATTGATTTGAGATATTCTTGAATTTTGTTTGTAAGAATTTTGCTGAGAATTTTTGTGTCTAAGCTCATCAGGGATATCAGTCTGTAGTTCTCTTTTCTTGTATCTCTTTCCGGTTTTGGTATTAATGTGATGCTGGCTTCAAAGAAGGAATCAGGGAGAATTGTATCACTCTTTTTATTAACTTTTTTTTTTTTTGAGGCAAGCCCAAGAGACTGGCCTTTTTCTTATGAGAAAGAGAGCGAGAGAAAGAGAGAGAGAGAGAGAGAGAGAGAGAGAATAAGAATTAGTGTGCCAGGGGCTCCAGCCACTGCAGTTGAACTCCAGATGTGTAAGCCACCTTGTGCACATGTACGATCTTGCACGCTTGAGTCTGTCTTATGTGGGATCTGGAAAGTCAAACCTGAGTCCTTAGGCTTGTAGGCAAGTGACTTAATTGCTAAGCCATCTCTCCAGCCCTAGCTCCCCCCGAGGCTAGAGCCCAGGTTGGCCTGGAATTCACTATTTAGTCCCAGGCTGGTCTAAACTCATAGCAGTTCTCCTACCTCTGCCTCCCAAGTGTAGTGCAGCATGGCTTACTGTTGCTCTTCTGAGCAGGCAGCCTCTGCCACAGGAGCACTCATGATGTAGAGGCAGTATGCTTGGCCAACTTTTCCTGGGAGAATCCAGTGGAAGAACATTCAGATCCAGTAGGCCTGGTTTTCTACTTTTAAGCTGAGGAGAATACTAGACATCTGATAATAGGGTGACCAGTTTGCCTGGGAGTTTTTGGGTTTTAAAAGTGTGAGTGCCTGGTCCTGAGTACCCCTACAGTACTGAGACATTGGTTACCCTGAATATTTTAATAATTAGTATAAGGTGGAAGGTAAATTTAGGTTTCTTAGCTCAATATCCTCTTTTTCAATAGTTTCTTTGTTGTTATAAGACAGCAACAACAAAAGAATCAACTAATTTCAAGTCAAGATACACTTGTAGCAAATATTATGGTGATTGGCCCAGTATTCCATGCTTATTCTTGAATTGAACTAATATTATTTTCAATTGCACTTTTTAATTTTAATTATTATTATTTAAAAAATTTTGTTTTTTTGAGGTAGTTGCTCTAGTTCTGGCTGACCTGGAATTCACTATGTTGTCTCAGGCCTTGAACTCACAGTGATCCTCTTACCTCTGCCTCCTGAGTGCTGGGATTAAAGGCTTGTGTCACCATGCCTGACTAATTTCAATTTTTTAAAAAATATTTTATTTATACATAGAGAGACATAGAAAAGAGAGGGAGGGAGGGAGAGAGAGAGAGAGAGAGAGACAGACAGACAGACAGACAGACAGACAGACAGAGAATGGGCATTCCAGGTCCTCTAGCCACTGCAAACAAACTTTAGATGCATGTGCCACTTTGTGCATCTGGCTCTACATGGGTATTAGGGAATTGAACTTGGGTTGTTAGGCTTCACAGGCAAGTGCCTTAACTGTTGAGCCATGTCTCCAGCCCAATTTTTCTTATTTTAATTATTTATAATTTATTTGAGAGAGTGAGAGAGAAAGAAAGGTAGAGAGGGAGATAAAGAGAAAGAAAGAGAGAGAAGGAGAGAGAGAAAATGGGTGCACTAGGGCTTCTAGCCACAGCAAATGAATTCCAGATGCATGTACCACCTTTTGCATCTGGCTTTATGTGTGTATTGAGGATTAAACTTGGGTTGTTAGGATCTTCAGGCAAGTTCCTTAACTACAGAGTCATATCTCCAGCTTCAATTTTTGACATTTTTATTTTTTTTGGCTTTAAAAATATTTTATTTATTTATTTAGTTGAGAAAGGGGGTGGGAAGGCAGATAGAAAGAGAGAATGGGCATAATGGGCATGCCAGGGCTTCTAGCTACTGCAAATGAACTGACCAGGCTGATCTGGAATTCACTATTGTAGTCTCAGGGTGGCCTCGAACTCATGGTGATCCTCCTACCTCTGCCTACCAAGTGCTGGGATTAAAGGCGTGCGCCACCACGCCTGGCTTGCTTGCCTGCTTGCTTGCTTGCTTGCCTGCCTGCCTGCCTGCCTTGTTTCTTCCTTTCTCTTTCTTTCTTTCTTTCTTTCTTTCTTTCTTTCTTTCTTTCTTTCTTTCTTTCTTTCTTTCTTTCTTTCTTTCTTTCTTTTGGCTTTTTGAGGTAGGGTCTCACTGTAGCCCAGGCTGACCTGGAATTCACTATTTATCCTTAGGGTGACCTTGAACTCATGGCGATCCTCCTACCTGTGCTTCCCAAGTGCTGGGATTAAAAGCGTGTGCCACCATGCCTGGCTCCAATTAATTAATTAATTATTATTTTAATGTCATTTAAATAATAATTATTATTAATAACATATATTGTATGGATACATCATGTGTTGGTACCCTCTTTTACCTTGTCCCTGCTGCCATTCCACTGGGGACCCTCTGCAGTGGGGTTGTAGGTATTTCTCCTAGGGTTGTGGGTTATGTGTTGTGGGAGTCAGTTTTTTTAGGGGGGAGGGAATGCCTCTGGGCCTGATGTCTCAACCTGGGGCTTTTATAGTCTTTCCACCCTCTCTTCTGCAAAATTCTTTCTATGATTGTGTGAGTTCACTGACTATGATCTGTTCCAATTCTGTTCATTTTTCTACAAATTTCATTGTATCATTTTTTTCTTACTGCTGAGTAGAATTCCATTGTGTAAATATACCACAACTCTTTTATCCATTCATCCAATGATGGGCACCTGGGTTGATTCCAGTTTTTAGCTGTTATGAATTGAGCAGCTATAAACATGGTTGAGCACATATCTTTGTAGTGAAGCATGGAGCATTTAGGATCAATGCTCAGTAAGGGAATAACTGGGTCTGTTGGTAGCTCTATGTTCATCCTTTTCAGGAACCTCCCTATTAATTTCCATAGTAGTTGTACATGTTCACATTCCCACCAACAGTGAATGAGGATTCCTCTTTTCCTACATCCTTGCAATATTTGTTGTTGTTAGATTTTTTTAATGATGGCCATCCTTACTGGAGTAAGGTGGAATCTCATGGTTGTTTTAATTTGCATCTCCCTAATAGTTAGGGATGTTGAGCATTTTCTTTTCTTTCTTTCTTTTTTTGGAGAGAGACACAGAGAGAGAGAGAGAGAGAGAGAGAGAGGGAGAGGAAGACAGATAGATATGGGCGTGCCAGCAGTCTCTCAGCTGCTGCAAACAAAATCCAGATGCGTGCGCCCCCTTGTGGTCAAGTGCAGCATTGCACCCTTGTGTCACTTTGCATCTGGCTAAACGCGGGACCTGGAGATTGGAACCGCTGGAGATTGGAACCAGCGTTCTTAGGCTTAGAAGGCAGGTGCCTTAACTGCTAAGCCATCTCTCCAGCCCTTGAACATTTTCTTAAGTATGTGTTAGCCATTTGTATTTATTTCTCTGAGAACTCCCTATTCAGTTCTCTGTTCCATTTTGGAGTGGGTTGTTTGATTTTTTTAATGTTTAGTGTTTTGAGTTTTTTGTAGATTCTAAATATTAGGTCTCTATCAGTGGTATATCTGGAGCAAAATTTCTCCAATTCTGTGGGTAACCTATTGCTGCTTATGGTATGTTTATCTGCGTAAAAGCTTTTTAGCTTCATGAGATCCCATTGGTTGAGAGATTGTTTAATTTCCTGGATTACTGGGGATTAGTTCAGGAAGTCTATCCCCACTCCTATATCATGGGGAGTTCCTCCTATTTTTTTCTTCCAGTAGAAGAAGAGTTTCAGGTCTTATGTTGAGGTCTTTAATTGATTTGGACTTGATTTTTGTGTATGGTGAGATGAGTGGGTCTAGTTTCATTTTTCTACATATCATTAGTTATCCAGTTTGGTCAGCACCATTTGTTAAAGATGCTGTCTTTTCTCCAGTCTATGTTATTGGTACCTGTGTCAAAGATCAAGTAGGTGTAGTTACTTGACCTAAGGTCTGGGTCTTCAGTTCTGTTCCATTGGTCTATATTTCTGATTTTATGCCAGTATCATGCTATTTTTGTTATTATGTCTTTTAAAAATATTTATTTATTTATTTGAGAGAGAGAGAGAGAGAGATACAAATAGGCAGGTAGAGAGAGAGAATGGGCATGCCAGGGCCTCCACCCACTGCAAATGAACTCCAGATGCATGCGCCCCTTGTGTATCTGGCTTATGTGGATCCTGGAGAATCAAGCCTCGAACCAGGGTCTTTAGGCTTCACAGGCAAGCATTTAGCCACTAAGCCATCTCTCCAGCCTACTATGTCTTTATAATATAGCTTTAGATTGGGTATGGTCATATCCCCTAGAGGTATTTCTTTTGTTAAGGATATGTTTGGATATCTGAAACCTGCTATTCCAAATGAATTTTGAGACCATTTTTTTCTATCTCTGTGAAGAATGATGCTGAAATTTTTATTGGTATCGCATTAAATCTGTATATTGTTTGGTATAATTGCCATTTTCACAATATCAATTCTTCCTATATAGGAGCATGGGAAGTCTTTCCTTCTTTTCAAGTCCTCCTTGATTTCTTTCTTGAATTTTTTAAATGTTTTCATTATATAAGTCTTTCATATCCTTACTGTTATTCCTTTTTTTTTTTTTTTTTTTTTTGCTATTGAAGATGGGACAGCTGTGCTGATTTCTTTTGGTGGATATTTGTCCTTTGCATATAGAAAGGCTACTGATTTTTGAGTGTTGATTTTGTATCTTGCAACTTTACTGAAGAAGTTAATTACCTTTAGACTTTTTTTTAATTATTATTTTTTATTGATAACTGTTATACTTACAAAAAAAAAACCCACCTGATATTTCCCTCCCCTCCCCCCATTCCACTTTAGAACTCCAGTCTCCATCTTAGCCCCTCCCTCTCTCCATTATTCTCTCTTTTAATTTGATGCCATCATCTTTTTCTTCTATTTTGAGGGTCTTGCGGAGGTATTGCTAGGCACTGCAAGGCCATGGATATCGAGGCCAGTTTCTGTCTGGGAAGTTGCATTATAAGAGGTCATACCCTTCCTTTGGCTCTTCCATTCTATCCACCCCCTCTTCCGCAATGGTCCCTGAGCCTTGGAGGGTGTGACAGAGGTGTTTCAGTGCTGGGCACTTCTCCATCCCTTCTTCTCAGCACTATGTTGCCTTTTGGGTCATCCCAGTGGTCATTGCCATCTGAAAAGAGAAGCTTCTCTAACCAGAAGTGAGAGTAGTGTTAATATGTGAATATGAATATTAAGTGTAGTGCTTTCAGGGCAGATTGGTGGGAATAATATATACATTTAGTCAGACAAGAGCAGGCTTATACCCCTAAAGGCTCATGACCTAACCTACCATAGACTTTTGCTTAGGTTTTTCAGTACCAGGTATGTATTCCCTCCTGTAGAGAGGGCCTTCAGTCCAATTATGGAGCAGTTGGTTACCCCAAGAGTAGACATGCCACTATTGCACCCATTCAGTCATTGGGCCTGTCTGGCCAAGCTTGAATATTCAGCGTCCACTGTTTTCACTGTTGATGGCTTCTGTCTCCCATACGCTGCATGCAGTGCAGCTTTTTCCAGCTTTCAGTTGGCTGGTCTACAGGGAGAAGGTTTTCTGCTCAGCACCAGCTTGCTTTCTCAGTGACCTTGCCTCTCAGGCAAGAGATGTCTTCAGCAATAGGGTTTTACTATCTGTTTCTCAAGGGAAACCAAGGGCTTTGGCAAAAGCCTTTAATGTTTTGGAGGGTACCGGGACCTCCTTGGCCAACAAGTCACTGGAAGGTATCCCATCCTAGGTACTGAAAATTTTCTAGTAACAGTCTACAGCTTCTAGACGTGCCCTTATTCAAAAAAGTAATTTTACATATGTCTTATTCACAATATCTTGAGTTTAGATTGATCCTCCCCCTGCCCTTCTTTTATGCATTCTCTTCCCATGGCCTCACTTAGGCCATTCCCCTCTCTGTAATCAGTTCTTCTACTTACATATGTGCATTACCATACACTTAACTCCTTCCCTTACCTCCCTCCCTTATAGCCTTTTACCAGCTTACTGGTTTCTGGTACCTATTTTTGGTTCCATTTCACACACAAGTCTATACATTGGTAGCTAGGACCCACATATGAGAGAGAACATGTGATGTTTGGCTTTCTGAGCCTGGGTTACTTTACTTAGTATAATCCTTTCCAGATACATCCATTTCCCTGCAAATTTCATAATTTCATTTTTCTTTACCGCTGAATACAACTCCATTGTGTAAATGTACCACATCTTTATTATCCACTCATCTGTGGAGGGACATCTAGGCTGCTTCCATTTCCTAGCTATTGTGAATAGAGCAGCAATAAACATGGTTTTGCAAGTATCTCTAAGGTAGTGAGAAGGGTCCTCTGGATATGTGCCCAGGAGTGCTATAGCTGGATCATATGGTAAATCTATTTCTAGCTGTCTCAAGAACCTCCACACTGATTTCCATAATGGCTGGACCAGCTTCCCATTCCCACCAACAGTGTAGAAGTGTTCCTGTTTTTCCGCATCCACGCCAACACTTATTTATTTTACTTACTTATTTATTTATTTACTTATTTGTTTTCTTGATGGTAGCCATTCTGACAGGAGTGAAATGGAATCTCAAAGTGGTTTTAATTTGCATTTCCCTGATGGCTAAGGATGTGGAACACTTTTTTTAGATGTTTATATGCCATCTGTATTTCATATTCTGTGAATTCTCTATTTAGTTCCATAGCCCATTTTTTAACTGGGTTGTTTGAATTCTTATTATTCTGTTTTTTGAGTTCTTTGTATATTCTGGATATTAATCCTCTGTCAGATGTATAGCTGGCAAAGATTTTCTCCCATTCTGTAGGTTGTCTTTTTGCTGTATTTACAGTGTCCTTTGCTGTACAAAAGCTTTGTAATTTCATAATGTCCCAGTGGTTGATTAGTGGTTTTATTCCCTGAGCAATTGGAGTTATATTCAGCAAGTCCTTGCCTATTCCAATATGTTGAAGAGTTTCCCCTACCTTTTCCTCTAGCAGTTTCAGAGTTTCAGATCTGATATTAAGGTCCCTGATCCATTTGGACTTGACTCTTGTGCATGGAGAGAGACAAGGATCTATGTTTATCCTTTTACATACAGATGTCCAGTTTTCCCAGCACCACTTGTTAAAGAGGCTATCTTTTCTCCAATGAATATTTTTGGCATTTTTGTCAAAAATCAGGTAGCTGTGGCTGCCTGGATTAATATTTGGGTCTTCTATTCTGTTCCGTTGATCTACCTGTCTGTCCTTGTGCCAGTACCATGCTGTTTTGTTACTAAGGCTTTGTAGTATAACTTAAAATTGGGTATGGTTATACCACCTGCCTGATTTTTGTTGCACAAAATTGTTTTGGCTATTCGAGGTTTTTTGTGTTTCCAGATGAATTTTAGTATTGTTTTTTCTATTTCTGTGAAGAATGCTATTGGGATTTTAATGGGGATCACATTAAATGTGTAGATTGCGTTTGGTAAGATTGATATTTTCACAATATTGATTCTTCCAATCCAGGAGCATGGGATGTCTTTCCATTTCCTTGTGTCTTCTGCAATTTGTCGCTGAAGTTTTTTAAAGTTCTCATTGTGGAGATCCTTCACTTCCTTGGTTAAGTTTATTCAAAGGTATTTTATTTTTTTTTGAGGCAATTGTGAATGGGAGAGATTCCCCGATTTCATCCTCTGCACGTTTGTTGTTAGTGTATAGAAAAGCTACTGATTTCTGTGTGTTTATTTTGTATCCTGCTACATTGCTAAAAGTGTTTATCAGCTCTAGCAGTTTGCTGGTAGAGTCTTTAGGGTCTGTTATGTATAGAATCATATCGTCTGCAAATAATGATAATTTGATCTCTTCCCTTCCGATTTGTATCCCTTTTATGAGTGTCTCTTGCCTTATTGCTATGGCTAAGGCTTCCAGTACTATATTAATAGTAGTGGGGAAAGTGGACACCCTTGTCTTGTTCCTGAATTTAGAGGAAAAGCTTCAAGTTTTTCCCCATTTAGTATTATGTTGGCTGTAGCTTTTATTATGTTGAGATATGTTCCTTCTATTCCCAGTTTCTGTAATACTTTCACCATGAAGGGGTGTTGGATTTTGTCAAATGCCTTTTCTGCATCTATTGATATGACCATGTGATTTTTGCCCTTCAAGCCATTTATATGGTGTATTACATTTATGGATTTGCGTATGTTGAACCATCCCTGCATCTCTGGGATAAAGCCTACTTGGTCAGGGTGAATAATCTTTCTGATATATTCTTGTATTCTGTTTGCCAGTATTTTGTTGAGAATTTTTGCATCTATGTTCATGAGGGAGATTGGTCTATAATTTTCTTTTTTTGATCTGTCTTTGTCCGGTTTGGGTATCAGGGTGATGTTGGCTTCATAGAAGGATTTCGGTAGAATTCCTTCCTTTTCTATTTTATGGAAAAGTTTCAGAAGATTGGTGTTAGATCTTCCAGGAATGTCTGGTAAAATTCAGCAGTGAATCCATCTGGGCCTGGGCTTTTTTTTAGTTGGGAGACTTTTTATAACTGCGTGGATCTCTGTGGTTGTTATAGGTCTATTTAAATTGTTTATCTCATCTTGATTTAATTTTGGTAGGTCATATGAATCAAGGAAATCATCCATTTCTTTCAAGTTTTCAAACTTAGAGGCATATATATTCTTAAAGTATGTCTGTATGATTTTCTGAATTTCTTTGGTATCTGTTGTGATGTTGCCTTTTTCATCTCTAATTTTATCAATTTTTGTCTCTTCTCTCTCTTTTGGTCAGATTTGCTAAGGGTTTGTCAATCTTGTTTATCCTTTCAAAGAACCAACTCTTTGTTTCGTTGATTTTTTTTGATTGTTTTTTGGTTTCCATTTCATTAATTTCTGCCCTAATCTTTATTATTTCTTCCCATCTACTAATTTTTGGTTTGCCTTGTTCTTCTCTTTCCAAGGCCTTAAGGTGAAGCATTAAATTGTTTAGTTGTGAACTCTCTAATTTCTTAATATAGGCACTTAGAGCTATAAATTTCCCTCGTAGGACTGCCTTCATTGTGTCCCAAAGGTTTTGGTATGTTGTATTCTCATCATCATTTGATTCTATGAATTTCTTGATTTCCTTTTTAATTTCTTCAATGACCCATACATCGTTCAGTAATATACTGTTTAGTCTCCATGAATTTCTGTATGCTCTGTAGTTTTTCTTGTTGCTGATTTACAGTTTAATCCCATTGTGGTCAGATAACATACAAGGGATTATTTCAATTTTCCTGTATTTGTTAAGATTTGATTTGTGTCCTATTATATGGTCTATTTTAGAGAATGTCCCATGCGCTGCTGAGAAGAATGCATATTCTGCAGCATTTGGATGGAATGTTCTGTATATATCTGTTAGGTCCATTTGTTCCATGATATCATTAAATGCAATGTCTCTCTGTTTATTTTTGGCTGGGTAGACCTGTCAAGTGATGAGAGTGGGGTATTTAAGTCACCCACTACTATTATGTTAGGAGTTATCTCTGACCTTAAGTCCGATAGTGTTTGTTTGATGAAATTGTGGGCCCCCCCCGTGTTGGGAGCATATATGTTTAGGATTGTGATGTCCTCCTGTTGGAGTGTTCCTTTAATCAGTATAAAGTGACCTGCTTTATCTTTCCTCACTTATGTTGGTTTGAAGTCTATCCTGTCAGAAATTAGGATAGCCACCCCTGCTTGTTTGTTAGGCCCATTTGCTTGATATACCTTTTTCCAACCTTTCACCCTAAGAATGTTTCTATCTTTTAATGAGAGGTGAGTTTCCTGGAGGCAACAGACGGTAGGATCCTGCTTTTTAATCCAGTCTGCAAGTCTATGTCTTTTGGTTGGGGCATTGAGGCCATTGATATTAAGAGTTATTATTGAAAGATATGTATTTGATCTCTCCATTTTTCTTGTTTTGTAGTTCTTCCTGGTTTTCATTTTACTCACTTGTTCTAACTGTTGAGTATGATTTCTTTTTTCCTATTTCCTGCTGTGTGTGTTTTGCTTTCTCTTCAGCATGAATGACTCCTGCAAGTATTTTCTGTAGAGCTGGTTTAGTTGCCATAAATTCCTTTAGCCTGTCTTTGTTGTGGAATGTCCTTATTTCTCCATCAATTTGGATAGAAAGCTTTGCAGGATAAAGTAATCTTGGTTGACAGTTTTTATCTTTCAGAACTTGGAATACATCACTCTAGGCCCTTCTGGCTTTTAAAGTTTGTGTTGAGTAATCTGCTGTGATCTTGATGGGTTTCCCCTTGAAGGTCATTTGCTTTTTCTCTCTAACTGCTTTCAATATATTTTCTTTGGTTTGCGTATTGAGTAGTTTAATTATAACATGGTGAGAAGATGATCTTTCTAGGGTTTGTCTGTTTGGGGTTCTAAATGCTTCTTGTATCTGCATTGGCATTTCTTTCCCAATTTGGGGAAATTTTTCTTCTATGATTTTGTGGAAAACACCTACTAAGCCTCTGGATTGAAATTCTTCCCCTTCTGCTATACCTTGAATTCTTATGTTTGATCTTTTCATAGTGTCCCACATGTCTTGGAGTTCCCATTCATACCTTTCTATTAGCTTGTATTTCTCTTTGTTGGACTGTGATAGGTCTGTCATCTGGTCTTCTAGTTTAGATATTCTGTCCTCTCCTTCATCCATTCTACTAGTGAGACTTTCCATAGAGTTTTTAATTTGACTTACTATGTTCTTCAGAGCTAGGATTTCAGCCTGGTTTTTCTTCAGTAGTTCTATTTCCTTATTCTTGTCCTCTAATGACCTTTTTATTTCATTAAACTGTTTTTCTGTAATCTCTTTCAAAAGTTTGTTTTCTTCTTTAATTCCTTTGTTTTCTTCTTGGATTGCTTTCATTTCTTCTTTTATTTCTTCTTTCATTTCTTTGAGTCTAGATATCATCATTCTTTTGAAATCTTTGCCAGGAATTTCATCTAAAACAGTCTCATTGGTGAACAATTCTGATGGATTTGTAATTTTTGGTGGGATTGCATTGTCTTGATTCTTTGTGCTTCTTGTATTATAATGTAGTGACTTTTGCATCCTGGATTGATTTAATGCTTAGGTTTTCTAGTTATCTGCAGTGTTCTTAGGTGTGGAGATCCACCTTTATATACTTTCAGGATATAGGTTTAAGGTGCCAAGTGTAGCACTTGTACCCAGGTCCACCTCAGAAGTAATCCTAGCTGTTGACTTTGCTTGGTAAGCAAGTATTGTAGTGGACTGGTGGAACAATTTAATAGCAAGTTCTAAGCTTCAATTGAGCCAAATACACATTCAATTACCATGAACACACAGTATACAAGTGTAGGAATTGAAACAAACAGTCTTGTAAGGTCAAAATCCCTAAGGGTGTGTTTGTTCCACACCCTTAATCTTGTCAGCTAGGAATCAGACCCTGCCCCCAATATTGACAGAAGCAAAAGATTAAGGCCCTTTAAATCCAAAAGTATTACAGGAAGCAATGTTCAACACCTCATATTCAGCTTATTTGAAAATGGTAAGGCCAACCACAAATGTGTAACCCATAACCTGCCCTGACCTGGAAAGAGAGGTTAGCACTTTCAATGCAGGCCTTTGTAACCTTTTGGTGTGGCTTCCAAACTCACCAATGCTGAGTGCCCAACTCATTCCCTGAGCCGTGGAGCTTGGCTCAGCTGTGCTGAGTCCGGTGTTGGTGATGTGGTACAGGCTGCTGCCAGTTGCTGATTTCTGCCAATTTGCTGGGGATCTGATGGTTGGGGGATGGGCGAGTTCAGGAAGCCTGTAGTACCTCACCGTGTTCTCCTGTAGCTCTTTCAGTAGCTCAGCAGACTTTTCTTTGATTTCTGGGCTCTGAGAGGAGACTTATGAGGTTGGAAATTCCCCCGTTTATTTATTATTATTATTTTTGTTGTTGTTGTTTGTTTGGGCAGTGGCGGCGGCTGCAGCGGAGGCTCAGCGAGGCTCAGCTGATCTGGGCGGCAGCTTGGCACCACAGGTTGGAGTGGCTGCTCCAGCCACTGTGAAGCGGGCTGCCGTGGGTCGGGCCACGATCTCCAAAGTGGTATTCTGCCCGTTTCCTGCTTTTCCGCTGTTTCCCAGAAAAAATATTCTGCTCTTTTCCGAAGAAGAGTGTAGTTTTGCTTAAATCCCTCCCTGATCTGGTTTGGCATGGCTCCTATGCCGCCATCTTACCTGGAAGTCCTCCTAGAAGTTTTGAGATGGAGACTTTTAGGTCATTTATGTATAGGATCATTTCATTTGGGAATAGGGCTAATTTGACTTCTTCCTTTCCAATTTGTATCCCTTTTATTTCTTTCCCCCCATCTTATTGCTTGGGCTAGGACTTCTAGCACTATGTTGAAGAGTGGTGGTGAGAGTGGGCACAGCTGTCTTGTTCCAATCTCAATGGGAACTCCTTGAGTCTTTTCCTATTAAATATTATTTAGGCTTTAGGTGCTTTATATATAGCTTTTATTGTGTTGAGATATAAACCCTCTGTCTATTCTCTCCAGTGTTTTGATCATGAAGTGGTGCTATATTTTGTTAACGGATTTTTCTGCATCAGTTGAGATGATCATGTGGTTCTTGTGATTAAGTTTATTTATGTGGTGTATTACATTGACTGATTTCTATATGTTGAACCATCCCTCCTGCATCCCTAGGATGAAGCCTACTTGATAAAGGTGGATAATGCTTTTGATATGTTGTTGAATTTTGTCTGCAAGGATTTTGTTCAGGATCTGTGTATCTAAATTCATCAGGCATATAGGCCTAAAGTTTTATTTTCTTGTTTTATCTGTGTGGTTTTGATATTAGGGTGATGATAGCTTTATAAAAGGAGTTGGGGAGCATTCCCTGCTTTCCAATTGAATGAAATAGTTTGAGAAGAAATGGTTTCAGTTCTTTTTATATATAATTTTATTTTATTTATTTACTTAGAGAGAGAGAGAGAGACAGAGAGAGAGAGAGACAGAGAGAGTGGGCGCACCAAGGCATCAGCCACTGCAAATGAACTCCAGATGCGTGCACTCCTTGTGCATCTGGCTTACGTGGGTCCTGGAGAATCAAATCAGGGTCCTTTGGCTTTGCAGGCAAATACCTTAACCACTAAGCAATCTCTCCAGCCCAGAAATGGTTTCAGTTCTTTCATGAAGGTTTGATAGAATTCACTTGAGAAGCCATCTGGTCCTGGACTTTTCTTTTTGGAGAGGTTTTTGATTATCTTTTTCTTTTTTGCTTTTTGAGGTAGGGTCTCACTCTGGCCCAGGCTGACCTAGAATTTGTTATGTAGCCTCAGGTTGGCCTTGAACTCATGGTGATCCACCTATCTCTGCCTCCTGAGTGCTGGGATTAAAGGCATGTGCCACCATGTTCAGCCTTTGATTAACTTTTCAATCTTGATGGATGTGATAGGTTTGTTTTGGAGATTAATCTGCTTTGAATTTAGTTTTGGTAGGTGGTATGTGGCTAGGAATTCATCCATGTTTTTTCCATATTATCCAATTTTGTGGAGTAGAGGTTTTGGAAGTATGTCCTGATGATCCTTCCGCTTTTATTGATGTCTGCTGTGACCTCTCCTTTTTCATTTCTGATTTTGTTAATTTGAGACTTTTCTCTCTCTCTCTCTCTTTTTTTTGCTTGATCAAGTTGGCCAGGGGTATATCAATCTTATTTATATTTTCCAAGAACCAGGTCTTCATTTCATCAATTTTTTTTTTTTTTTTTTGTTTTGCAAGGTAGGGTCTCACTCTGGTCCAGGCTGACCTGGAATTAACTATGTAGTCTCAGGGTGGCCTCGAACTCTCGGCGATCCTCCTACCTCTGCCTCCCGAGTGCTGGGATTAAAGGCATGCGTCACCACGCCTGGCTTTTTCATCAATTTTCTTAATTCTTTTCTTAGTTTCCAATTCATTAATTTCTGCTCTGATCTTGATTATTTCTTTCTATCTGGAGCTTTTATGGTTGGATCTTTTTGTTTTCCCAATGGCTTTAGGTGGATGGTTAGGTTATTAGTTTGGGATATTTCTATCTTTGTTATGAAGCATTTAGTGCTATGAATTTCCCCCTTAGGACTGCCTTCATTTTGTCCCATAAGTTTTGGTAAGTTTTGTTTTCATTATCATTCAATTCTAGAAATTTTACAATTTCGTTTTTGATTTCTACAATTCATTCATTGGTTAGAAGTGTGTTGTTTAGTCTCCAGGAGCTGGTGGAGTTCCTGTTGTGTCTCTTGATGTTAATTTTTAGCTTTAAAGCATTGTGGTTTGATGATCCAGAAGTTACTTCAATTTTCCTGAATTTATGGAGGCATGCTTTATGGCCTAGTATATGGCCTATTTTAGAGAAGATTCAATGGGTTGCTGAGAAGAATGTGTATTTTATAGAATTAGGGTGAAAGTTCTGTAGATGCCTGTTTGGTCTAGTTCATCTGTGGTATTGTTGAGCTCTATTATTTCCCTGTTGAGTTTCTGCTTGGATGATCTGTCTATTGATGATAGTGGAGTACTGGAGTACCCAACTATGATGGTGTTGGTGTTTATTTCTGTTATTTTAAAATTTTTAAATTTAATTAATTCATTTTTATTGACAACTTCCATAATTGTAGTCAATAACCCATGGTAATTCCCTCCCTCCCCCCACTTTCCCCTTTGAAACTCCACTCCCCATCATATCCCTTCCCTTCTCAATCAGTCTCTCTTTTATTTTGATGTCATCATCTTTTCCCCCTATTATGATGTGAGGTCGTGGATATCCAGGCCACTTTGTGTCTGGAGGAGCACATAGTAAGGCATCCTACCCTTCCTTTGCCTCTTACATTCTTTCTGCCACCTCTTCCGCAATGGACCGGAGCCTGGGAAGATGTGATAGAGATATTTCAGTGCTGAGCATGCCTCTGTCACTTCTTCTCAGCATCATGGTGCCTTCTCACTCTGGGCATGTACCCTCTAGGGCAGGGAAATAGAGATTTGGGGACCCAAGTGCTGGTCAATCAGGAAACCCGAGCAAAAGGCCTGCTTCCACAGCACACATGCAGGGACCAGGCTTCCCCAAGCTAGCAGCAGGAGTGCTGGAACCAGGGAATTGGGAGGTGGGGGCAAGCAGGACTACTCACTCCCCACATGAACCCTCCAGAGCAGGATATTTAGGAGTTGGAGACCTTAGGGCCCTTCAATCAGGAAGGAGGAACAAAGGGCCTGCATGATCCAGACAGCCCCAAGCCAGCAGCAGAGGAATTGGGACCAGGGAACTGGGAGGTGGGGAAGGAACTGGGAGCTCTGGCCAAATCACCCTGCACTTGTATACTCTGGAGCAGAGAATCAGGGATGTGGGGACCCAGGGGCCATTCAAATAGGAAAGAATTTTTGTTTTTTTAAAGTGTGGACTAATTGGCTTATTGGGCAAAACTTCCCAGAGAAAAGGGATCCAGCAGGACTGATTCAGACTGGGATAACTGTAGTCCTGGCCCAGCACCACTTTCAGGCTGAAGTTGAGAAGGGTATCTGATCATAGTAGGCCAACTTCTGGGCCTCACTTTGTTTACCTAAGATGGCTGTGACTAAGAATTGATACTATGAGGTGTCAAGGCTAAGATAAGATATTTATCATCACACCATGTTGATGGACATTCAGTGTCTTTTTGGAGAGTCATTGAATATTATTCATCTTGCCTCTTCTAATAACTGACCTTCTTAGGAAAGAAAGGGGCTCCAGAGGCTTTTAGCAGTGGAAAAGGCATGCCCTCTCTCCACCTCAATTCTGTCTTCTTCCAACAGTATGAAAGTAAGTGCCCTTGACCATGTGATGGCAGCTGGCACAGCTATGTCTACTCTGGCCTTTTTGCTCTAAGAAGTAGCTCTGAGTGCAGTTAAGTGACCTTGTATGGGCACAGTATTTCTAGCTTGGAGGGTATAACCTGTGAGTGTGTCCTGACACTCCAGCCTAGAGCTGCCATGGAAACCTCAGAATTCAGCCCTGGCCAGGTGAGAAACCACCTTGTTGTAATGATTTGTCTTCTGTAATCCTACATGCTGAACACACATATACCTTGTGCACAAGCCAGCAACTAGAACTGGTCCTTGCAGACACATTCTCCAGGAGTTTACCTTTTGTTTCAGTCTGGCAGAGGTGGTAGGTATTGTACTGTGCTAAGGTTCCTGACAAACTAGAGCCATGCAGTGGGTGCAGTGGGTGCGAGGACTCTATCCCAGTGTCTGGCATGTGGCTATGCATGCTGTGCAGCTGTGCAGCTGTGCTTGATGCATCATTCAAATGAGTGGCTTGTCATGTGAGATCCATAGGAGATGACCAGTGGCAGATGCTGGGTTCCTCTGTGGTGCTGCCATAGATGGTCTGTTCATACCCTCATATGCTCTGTAAGCACTTCTGGTATTTCAGCTTTTCCCACAGTCTTCCTTCTTGGTAGCAGTCTAGGTTTAAGACAGGCCTGGGAAACCAGAGAGATATTTCATTCACAATCTCCTCCAGGTCCTCCAGGTCCAAAGCCATCAAAGTCCTCAATTAAGGCTTCTTTTTTGTCTGAAGGCCATGGCAACTTCTCGGAGAAAAGTATACTGTCACCTCTGTGATTCCTCAATGGGATGTAGTCATTCACCTGTACTTTGGGTAGCCTTGAGCATTATTGTTACTAGTACTTCTTAAATCTTTGTCCATCTGAGAGAAGAAAACAGCATTTCATTGTTTTCATTTTCATTTCCTTGATGGCTAGACAGCTCATATTTATTGCCATTTGTATTTCTTCATGCTGAAACAAGCATAGCAGGGGCAACTGCTGATTATAATGCTTGACCCAGAATTCTGCCCAGGAGACAGTGACCTACTTTTTTTTTTTTTTTTTAAGGCAGGGTCTCACTGTAGCTCAGGCTGACCTGGAATTCACTATGTAGTCTCAGGATGGCCTCGAATTCACAGTGATTCTCCTACCTCTGCCTCCCGAGTGCTGGGATTAAAGGCGTGCACCACCACAGCTCTACTTGTTTTTTGACTTGCTTTTGGTCACTGTTTTTATTTATTTATTTATTTATTTATTTATTTATTTATTTATTTATTAATTTATTTGTGACAGACAGAGAGAGAAAGTGGCAGATAGAGAATGGGTGCACCAGGGCCTCCAGCCACTCTGCAAACGAACTCCAGATGCATCTGGTTTATGTGGGTCCTAGGGAATCGAGCCTCAAACCAAGGTCCTTAGGCTTCACAGGCAAGTGCTTAACCGCTAAGCCATCTCACCAGGCCTTGGTCGCTGTTTTTAACAATGACTTTCTTAGCTTCCTACCTACTACTCCCTGGTCAGTTCTCAGCATTGTGCTACATCTGGCTTTCATATCCCTGCTCTGGGAGGGAGATTTCTTCTGGCTTCTAACAACTATGTCAGTTCTCTCTGTTTAGTCAGAAGAAAGAGAATAATGATCCCTGCTCTTAAGAGTTCATAGAGCAGTTGGAAACAAGTATTTTTGTAAAATAAAATAAGTGAGGCAAATGCATTTTCTACTTTTCACAGTAAGGCTTTTTGAAGAAGAGTAAACTCCAGACCCACCTGGGGTGCTCCACAAAGAGCTCACTCTCTTTGATAGCATGTGTAGCAGGTGGGAAGCTGGACTTGTTCCATTAGTGGACAGCAGAGGGAGGGCATTCCTTGCAGCAATCACAGAGGACCAGATGTGTGGACTTTGGGGTGAGCTGCAAATTAATCTGTATCTTTGGAACCAGATGAATCTACCAGTGCGCCTGGGATCAGATTACTGAGGCCTTGTAAGCATGCACTAGTGCAGGCCTCATTCTGTAGACAAACAAAAGCCATCATCACTTAGTGGTCTTACAAGGATCATAATCAATGTTTATTCATTGCTTATTATTATTATTATTATTTGCAAGGAGAAAGATGTAGCAGGGTGAGAATGGAGGGATGAGATTAGTTGTGTTAGACAGACAACAGGGTATGGTGGCTTAATATGATGTTGGAGAGGAGACAAACTAGAGAGAAAGGGTCACAGGTGATAGGGTTTGGAATGTGAGAAAGGATTCTAGGATTGCTGCTGCAACACTTTGTGTGCTCACTGCACTGAGGGAACACTGTCAGATTGCAGGAGGAATGAAGGGTTTCTCATGTATGCTCTTGGTGAAATGTCTCTCTGACATACTTTTGTTGAGTTGAAAGCCAAACATGGGTTTGAATCCTGAATCCCATAATGTGTTGTTGCTGTGACACTGGGCTATGCTGGTCACTTAGAGTTGTATGCTTATTTGACCTTTTCAGGAATGTTAATTCAACTATAAAATAAGGATAGTCCTACCTGAAAGTAATTAGAGATGAGGTAGAGTACCTGACACTCAGTGGGCCCTTAGTGAATAGGGCCAGCTATATCTACAGTGGGAATTTATTTTCTAAAACTTTTTATTATTTTTATTTGTTTTTCAAGGTAGGGTCTTGCTGTAGCCCAGGCTGACCTGGAATTTACTATGTAGTCTCAGGCTGGCTTGATCTCATAGTGATTCTCCTACCAATGCTTCCCAAGTGTTGGGATTAAAGGTGTGCACCAACCATGTCTGGCTCTTTTCTAGAACTTGGTAAGTAAGTCTACAAAATAATGGGTCTCTTTATGACATCTTCATACATTTATGTCATTGTATTTTGCCAATATCCTCTCTTCTCCCACCTCTGGTTTCCTTCCTTTTCCCAAATAAGCTTCTTCTGCTTTCATATCACATATAAGTGACATGAATATATTTCTGCACATGGAAGAGGACATGTAATGGTTTATTTTATTTATTTATTTATTAGAGACAGAGAGGGGGGAGAGAGAGTGTGTGAGTAAGTGAGAATGGGCATGCCAGGGCCTCTAGCCACTGAAAACAAACTCCATACGCATGTGCCACCATGTGCATCTGGCTTATATGGGACCTTGATAATCAAACCGGGGTCCTTAGGCTTCACAGGCAAACGCCTTAACCACTAAGCCATAAGCCATCTCTCCAGCCCTGTAATGGTTGTTTTTATTTTTCCCTCTTTTTTAAAATTTATTTTTATTTTTATTTATTTTTGGAGAGAGACATAGAGAGAAACAGAGAGGGAGAGGGAGACAGATAGAGAATGGGCGCGCCAGCAGTCTCTCAGCTGCTGTGAACGAAATCCAGATGTGTGCGCCCCCTTGTGGGCAAGTGTGGCATTGCACCCTTGCATCACTTTACTAACTGGCTAAATGTGGGACCTGGAGATTGGAACTGGGTTCTTAGGCTTAGCAGGCAGGCACCTTAACCACTAAGCCATCTCTCCAGCCCTTATTTTTCCCTCTTATAATCTTCTCTTGAGATCCTTTCTTCCCCATATAGTTCCTTTTCTATTTTTATGTTTTATATACTTAGATTCTGTATATGAGAGAAAACGTGATATTTGTCTTTTTTTTTTTTTTTTTGAGAGAGAGAGAGACAGAAAGAAACAGAGAGAGAGAGAGAGAGAAGAGGCAGAGAGAGAGAATGGGTGCTGCCAGGGCCATTTCAACCACTGTGAATGAACTCCAGATGTGTGTGTCCCCTTGTGGGCAAGTGTGGCATTGTGTGCTTGCATCACTTGCATCTGGCTAAACGTGGGACCTGGAGAATCTAATGGGCATTCTTAGGCTTGGCAGGCAGGCGCCTTAACCACTAAGCCATCTCTCCAGCCCTGATATTTGTCTTTTTGAGTCTGGTTTATTTTGCTTACCATGTTGTCTTCAGTCACACCCATTTTCTTATAAATGACATAACTTCATTCACTAAGGCTGAATAAAACCTTATTGTGTTTTCCTTCTCCATTCAGCTATTGATGGCCATCTAGGCTGGTTGACTGTCGTGAATAGTGCTGTAGTAAGCATGTATGTGCAAATATCTGTGTGGTATGTTGACCTAGATTCCTTCAGATATATACCCAGGAGTGGTGTAGTTAGTTCTGTTTTAGTTTTCTTAGAAGCTTCTATACTGATTTTCATGGTGGGTATGCTAGCTTATATTTCATTTTGTGTATGCATGTGTTTTAAAGGTAGGGTCTCACTGTAACCCATGCAGACATGGAATTCACTATGTAGTCTCAGGGTAGCCTTGAACTCATGGCGATCCTCCTACCTCTGCCTCCCGAGTGCTGGGATTGAAGGTGAGCACCACCATGTCCTGGTTGTGTCTGTGTTTTTTTTTTAAACATCATCTCCACTGCTTCAGGTTCAGTGATGTGCACATGTTAGAGGAAATATAATGCCAGGAATTAAAAAGGTAGAGTAGAGCCAACATGATCTTGGGAAAACTAGGGGAAAAGGTGAAATTTTGATATGACTTCTTCAGTAGTATGGGTATGATACTTTCCAAAAACAATCTGTATTACTTTTTTTTTTCTTGCTGTGGCAAAATGCCTATCAAAGGCAACTTAAGGAAGGGTTTGGTTCCCAGTTTGAGGGTCCATTCTGGCAGGGCAGGTGTGGTGGCAGCAGCAGCTCTGGCTGTGGTGGCAGGAGCGTGAGGCAGCTGGAGAGAGATGAAGGCTGGAATCCTCAAAATATGAGGTAGCTGGTCACCCAGGAAGCAGAGAGATGAAGGCTGAAATTCCTTAGATGTTTAACCATCACACTCAGTACCATCTTTTGGGAAAAGTTGTGGATGTGCCTGGAGGGAGGGGTACTTTAAGGCATCATGCCTAACCAGATAGGATGAACATATATGTGGGTAGCCTTTACATAGTTAACATATATGGTTTGGTTTTTGTTTTAGGACCCAAAGTCCAATTTGATCCAGCAGTGGCTGTCTCAACAAGGTGATCTTGGAGTCATTTCCAAAACTTTTCAATTATCCTCCCATCCAATACTTGGTGACTGGTCCATTCAAGTTCAAGTGATTGTGAGTATAAATGTATTTTGGAGGTAAATATAAAAATTATTTAAATTGTTGTGAAATTGTCCAAAGTCATTTTTCCATGAACAGAAAAAATATGAACATTTAGACAATTTATGTGGCTTATTTTATTTTATTTATTTTATTTTTAAAAATATTTATTTATTTGAGAGAGAGAGAAAAAGAGGGAGGGAGGGAGAGAGAGAGAGAGAATGGGTGTGCTAGGGCCTTTAGCAATTGCAAACAAACTCCAGATGCATGAGCCCCCTTGTGCATCTGGCTTATATGGGTCTTGGAGAGTTGAATCAGGATCCTTTGGCTTTGCAGGCAAACTCCTTAACTGTTAAGCCATCTCTCCAGCCCCTATTTCTTTTTAAGATTTTATTTTTATTTATTCATTTATTAGAGACAGAGGGTGGGAGAGAGACAGAGAGAGAGAATGGGCATGCCAGGCCCTCTAGCCACTGCAAACGAACTCCAGATGCATGTGCCACCATATGCATCTGGCTTACGTGGGACCTGGAAAATTGAACCTGGGTTCCTAGGCTTCGCAGGCATGTGCCTTAACCACTAAGCCATCTCTCCAGCCCTAAGTGGCTTATTTTAAATTTGTTACATTTATCAAACATTAGTCTTTATTATAACATATCATTGTCATTTTTAAAAAAAGTATTTTTATTTATTTGCAAGGGAGAGAGTGAGAGAGAGAAAGAGGGAGAAAGAAAGAAATGGGTACATCAGGGCCTTAAGCTACTGCAGATGAACTCCAGGCATGTGCTATTTTGTGCATCTGGCTTTATGTGGGTACAGTGGAATCAAACCTGGGTCATAAGGCTTTGCAGGCAAGTACCTTAACTGCTGAACCATCTTTCCAGCCCATCATTGTCTTTTTCTGTCATAGGATGTTTGAAGGCTAAAACATTTTGACCATTTTTGTCTAAAGACAATGAAATAAATGTTTGTTTGTTTAGTTATTGTATGTATTGACAAATTTAAGTAATGAATATATAGCTCATGTAACTCTTTGTTTTTTAATTTATTTATTTATTTATTTATTTATTTATTTATTTATTTATTTATTTTGGTTTTTTGAGGTAGGGTCTCACTCTGGCTCAGGCTGACCTGGAATTAACTATGTAGTCTCAGGGTGGCCTTGAACTCACAGCGATCCTCCTACCTCTGCCTCCCGAGTGCTGGGATTAAAGGCGTGCGCCACCACGCCCGGCTGTTTATTTTTTTTGAGACAGGTCAAAGTTTTGAATCTCAGCATTTTTTTTTTTTTTGGCTTTTTGAGATAGTGTCTCATTCTGTCTGGAATTCACTATGTAGTCTCAGTGTAGACTCAAATTCTCGGCAATCTTCCTATCTCTGCCTCCCAAGTGCTGGGATTAAAGGCATGTGCCACCATGCCCAGCTAGCAATTTTTATGCTTCAATTTAAGATTAACTTTTTTTCTTATTGATAAGAGGAACCTCAGCAAATGGATGGGACTGTAGTTTTTTTGTTGTTTTGTTTTTTGTTTTTTGAGGTAGGGTCTCACTCTAGCCCAGGCTGATCTGGAATTCACTCTGTATTCTCAGGGTGGCCTCGAACTCATGGAGATCCTCCTACCTCTGCCTCCCGAATGCTGGGATTAAAGGCATGTGCCACCATGCCTGGTGACTGTAGGTTTTTAATCACACATTATAATTATGATTCCATCACTTGGACAGTCAGAAAGGAGCAGCTCAGACAGAATTTAGCTTTGTTTAGAGATAGTAAAAATTTTAACTAATTGAATCTTTCTTTGGAATCATAGAGAAAGTCTGTGGAATATGTGAAGTTGTAAATTTAAAAGTAGGTCTACTTCCCTATGTAATGATGTGTGAACATGATCTGTCACATGCTTTGGGAGGAAAAACACATTAATGCTGTAAAGGAAATTTAATTACATAAAAATTTTAATTGCTGAGTCATCTCCCCAGTCCCACATGAAATATTTATTTGGTTTGGTTTTTTGACTTAGGGTCTTGCTCTACCCCAGGCTGACCTGGAATTCGGCTATGTAGTCTCAAGGAGGTCTCAAACTCACGGCGATCCTCCCTCCTCTGCCTCCTAAGACCTGGTATTAAAGGCGTGTGTCACCATGCCTGACCTCCCACATGAATTTTTTTTTTTTTTCGAGGTAGGGTTTTACTCTAGCCCAGACTGACCTCTGTATTCTCGAACTCATGGCAATCCTCCTACCTCTGCCTTGCCAGTGCTGGGATTAAAGGTGTGTACCACCACACTTGGCTCCACATGAAATTAAAATAAAATTGTTTTTAAACTTTATTCATTTATTTGAGAGAGAGAGAGAGAGAGAGAGAGAGAGAGAGAGAGAGAGAGAGAGAGGGAGAGAGCGAGTGCACAAGTACACACCAGGGCCTCTAGCTGCTACAAATGAACTCCAGACACATGCACCACCTTGTGCTTCTGGCTTACATGGGTCCTGGGGAATCGATCCTCGGTCCTTTGGCTTTGCAGGCAAGTGCCTTAACCACTAAGTCATACCTCCAGTCCCCCACATGAAATTTTTAAAAGAACATGTACAACATCGGCCCTCATCTACCTCAACAGCTTTGTTGAGTGCCACCATTAAATGACCTGTGAACTCCATCCTTTACATTTCATAAAGTCACCACTCTGTCTCCTCCCAGAGCTTTCCCACAATTCCCTCTGCCTGGAATGCTGTTTTTTTCCCGTTATTCCAGCTTGCTTCTCCTCTTCAACCATTCTCTAGAATGGTTAAAGCACTTCAGATATTCCTATAGCATTAAAAAATTACTTATAGCTAGGTGTAGTGACGCACGCCTTTAATCCCAGCACTTGGGAGGCATAGGTAGGAGGATTGCCATGAGTTCGAGGCCACCCTGAGACTACATAGTAAATTCCAGGTCAGCCTGAACTAGAGCGAGACCCTACTTTGGAAAACCAAAACCAAACAAGCAAACAAACAAACAACCCCCCCCCCAAAACATTTATTTGCACACGTGTTCTTTGTGTGTGTGTGTTTAGGTGTGCCAGGGTCTTTTGCTACTACAAACAAATGCCAGACGCTTGTGCCACTTGGCATGGGTCCAGTTTTATATGGGTACTGGGGAATTGAACTTGGGTTGGCAGGCTTTGCAATCAAGTGTCTTAACTACTGAGCCATCTCCTCAGCTCCTTGCATAGCATTTTGCTTCTCTCTTAACTCATGTTACTTTTATTTTATTTTATTTATTTTAGCAGAGAGGGGGAGAGATAGAGAGAGAGAATATGTATGTTCACCAGGGCCTCCTGCAGCTCCAATTGAACTCCAGATGCATCTCCCCTTTTGTTCATCTGTACTTTACAAGGGCCCTGGGGAATTGAACCTAGGCTATCAGGCTTTGCAAGCAGGCACCTTTAACCACTTAGCCATCTCCCTCCCCCATCTATCTATGTTACTGTTAAATGGTGGACCCTAGTATACTATGATCTTTGTAAGGATGGTTACTTTTGTCTCGTTTATCCTTCCATCCTCGGATCTAATACAGTGCTTGCATCTAAGTAACGTCCAATAATTAAGTCTTGACTTAGATGCAAATTCCCCTTTCCACATTTTAGAAAGTATCTTTATCATTTTGGAGACTACAGTATTGATCAAGAACTTATTGCTGGACTGGAGAGAAGGCTCAGCAGTTATGATGCTTGCCAGTGAAGCCCAAGGACTCAGGTTCAATTCCTCAGAACCCTTGTAAAGCCAGATGCACATGGTGGCCCATGTGTCTGGAGTTCATTTGCAGTGGCTAGAGGCCCTGGCGTGCTCATTCTCCCTCCCTTCCTCCCTCTATCTGTCTAATAAAAAACCAGAAATTAAAAAAAGACCTATTGTTGATGAAATGTCAACTTGAGGCATACAATTAAGAAAAAAAAAAGCTTCCTTAAAACTGTGTAAAGGTGGTTTAGGGGTTAAGGCGCCTGCCTCCTAAGCCTAAGAACACTGGTTCCAATCTCCAGGTCCCACGTTTAGCCAGATGCAAAGTGACGCAAGGGCACAATGCCGCACTTGCCCACATGGGGGCGCACACAACTGGATTTCATTTGCAGCAGCTGAGACACTGCTGGCGTGTCCATCTCTGTCTTCCTCTCCCTCTCTCGCTCTGTCTCTCTCTGTGTCTCCCCCCCCCCAAAATAAATAAATAAAAAGTTTAAAAAAATTGTGTAAAGGTGCCAGATGTGGTGGCGCATACCTTTGATCCCAAAAGCAGTGGTAGGAGTGTTGTTGTGAGTTTGAGTCCGGTCTGGGGCTACAGACTGAGTTCCTACCTCAAAAAAACAAGATCAAATAAATCTTTCTCCTTTCACTAAAAACAAAACAAAAACAAAAACAAAAAACAAAAACAACAGCAACAAAAACACAAAAACAAAGATTATGCTCTCCAGTGTCAAGCTTTCACTAGTCTTTGGTTAAAAGAAGAGTCACATATATCAAATTCTCCCTAAATTAATAATGCTTATCCCATTTAAACTATGCTGACTTCATTCTCCGCTAGAGAATCTATTCTTTTTCAGAACGTACCAAGACCCAAGGAGATAAACTACTCCTTGCACTTTAGCCAAGCCACAGCTGAAACCACAGAGGAACTACTAGGGAGGTGAGCAAGCGTGCAGCTTCCATGGTGATCCTGATAATCAGCGCAAAGATGAAGGAGAGAGATCCTGCGGATACTCAAACCTTACCAAAGCAGAGATCCAGAGGCTCCCAAGAGCTCGTCATTGAAGTAGTCTTAAAACTCACCCACCATAGCTGGGCATGGTGGTGCACGCCTTTAATCCCAGCACTCAGGAGGCAGAGGTAGGAGGATTGCTGTGAGTTCAAGGCCACCCTGAGACTACATAGTTAATTCCAGGTCAGCCTGGACCAGAGTGAAACCCTACCTCGAAAAACCAAAACAAACAAAGAAACAAACAAACACCCCACAAAAACCTCACCCACCGTGGTTCAGGGAATTTTGCGGAAGAGGGGGAGGGAAGATTGTAAGAGCCACAGGTTGGGAGCGTCCCCAGCAGAATGGGGTCAGGGACAAGGGAAAAGACGGTACCAACACATGATGCATCCATGCAAAATATGTTGTTAATGATAATTAAAAAAAAAAAAAGAAAACTGTCAGGCTGGAGAGATCGCTTAGCAGTTAAGGTGGTTGCCTGCAAAGCCAAAGGACCCAGGTTTCATTCCCCAGGATCCACTTAAGCACAAGGTGGCACATATGTCTGGAGTTCCTTTGCAGCAGCGGTCTCTTCCTCTCTACCTGCCTCTCTCTTAAATAAATAAAATATTTAAACAAACAAAAATTGATTAAAGGCCACCAGGGGTCAGTATAATCAAGGCAACGTTTGGCTATGCAGGCATGGCTTCAGCCTGTGCTCTGATTTTGTCTTTCCTTGGAGAACCGTGCTGTTTATTACCCAACCTTTGTTTTAGCAGTGAATAATGTACATGAAGGAAATGTATTTATTAGTTAAAAAGCTCACCACTGTAGAGTGTCTTTATTTTTTGAGGCAGTGACCATTCTCAGTATAAAACCAAAGAAGGGGAAAATTATTTTCAAGAGAGTATTTTGAAATTCCATTCTGTCTGTAGAAAAACATATGGAATTAGTATCATGGCTGAAAGACAAAGTATTAGAAATAAGGGACTTATTAGAGCTCAGAGTTGTAGTGATGACAATCTGAAAGCAGCATTTTTTTCTTTATTTTTTATTATTTGTATGGACACATCACATGTTGGTAACGACATTTCCCTCCTCTCTGCCCCCATTCCACTGAGGGCGCTCCTTAATGAGGTTGCTGCCATTCCTCATGGAGTTGTGGGATATGAGTTGTGAGAGCAACATTCAGTCACCGGAGAGAGCGGCAACACATCTGGGCATGACATCCCAACCTGTGGCACTTACAATCTTTCTGCTTCCTCTTCTGCAAAATTCCCTGAGCCGCAGTGGGTATGTTGTAAGTCTACTTCAGTGATTAGCTCTCAGAAGCCTCTGGATTTTTGCTTTGGTATGTGTTGAGTATCCTCTGTGCCTGTCTTCTTCACCTGGTGCTGATTGTCAGGCTCACCATGGAAAGAACACTCTTGCCCATCTTACCAAGTTCTCTGTGGTTTCACCTGGACCTTGGCTGAGCTGTGAGGGGTGGTTTATCTCCTCAGGTCTTGTTACATTCTGAAAAAGAAAAACATATTCCCCAAAGGAGAATGAAGTCAGCATAGGGTAAATGGGAGAAGCATTGATAATTTAGGGAGATTTTGATGGTTGTAGCCCCTCTTTTGGCCAAAGACCAAAAGGAGGGAGCTTGACAATGGAGAACATAATCTTGGTCTCTATAGGATCCTGACCTGGTTCCCAGTTTCAGCTATGGGCTCCTTTCCAGTGAGTGGTCTCTTAGCCAGGCAGAAAGCCATTGGTTCCCCACCAAGACTGTGTACCACCATTGTACTGGTGTGTACATCTTGTCAGACAGCTTGGAAAGCAGCATTTTTTCGTTATGGTGTGTGTGTGTGTGTGTGTGTGTGTGTGTGTGCGCATGTGCACATGCCTGAGTCTCTTGATGCTGGAAATGAATGCCTGTTCAGTTGTATGTGGATGCCTGAAGAATTGAACCTGAGCCAGCAGGCTTTGCAAACAAGTGCCTTGAACCATGGAGACAACTTCCCAGCCCCTGATTGCCTTTTTCAAGTCCTCTTAAAATTAGTACAACTTAGAACCTGGACTTTTTTTGATATTACCTATCCATATGTTTAATTTGCATATCTGTATCTAATGTGAACAGTTGTTTGCTACTTTGGGGAGTGCCCTTCTCTTGAGAGGAATCACCATCTTTTCTTTCTTTCTCTACCCTCTTCTATTACTTTTCTATTACAGTACCAATCCCTGCCCTCAGAGGGTAGAGGTTTATTTTGATGATACCTCTCGATAGAAACATGGTTTATATAACTTGTTTAAAAGTTATGTCTTGGGCTAGAGAGATGGCTTAGTGGTTAAGACATCTGCCTAGAAAGCCAAAGGACCCAGGTTCAATTCCACAAGACCCATGTAAGCCAGATGCACAAGGTGGCACATGCATCTGGAGTTTGTTTGCAGGGGCTGAAGGCCCTGGCATGCCCATTCTCTCTCTATCTACCTCTCTGTCTCTCTCAGTCTCAGGTAAATTAAAAAAAAAAAAAAAGTTGGGCTTTGCTTGCGTTTTCATTTTCCCAGGTCTTCTTTGTGTATTTTATTTCTTTACTGGTATTTATGGCTCTCCTAAATAGTTGCCCTTTTCCCTAGTTTAAAAATATTACTTATGCTGGCCATAGTGACACATGCCTTTAGACTCAGCACTTGGGAGGCAGAGGTAGGAGGATCACCACGAGTTCAAAGCCATCCTGAGACTACATAGTGAATTCCAGGTCAGAGTGAGACCCAACCTTGAACAAAACAAAACAAAACAAAACAAACGAACAAACAAGACCTACTTAATGAGTTATTTGTTTTGTTTCTGCACTCATGCACGTATGTGTAGTATGGTATGTGGTGTGGTATAGTCAGGTATGTGTAAGTGTTTTCTTCTATTGCTCATCTGTGTGTTTCCTTGAGATGGAGTCTCTCGTTACTCCTGGAGCTCCAGTTTTTGGTCAGATTGGCTTATCAGTGAGCCTCAGTGATTCTCTGGTCTCTGCTTCCCCTAGGACTGGGGTTACAGACATGTCTGACTACACCCATTATTTATGTGGGTGCTAGGAAATCAAACTCAGGGAGATTAGCCCTCTCAGGCCCTTGTGCCTGAGTGGCAAGCACTCTCACAAACTGAGCCATCTCCCCAATCTCCATAATTTTTTATTGTGATAAAATACAAAGGAAATTTACCATTTCAACCATTTTCATATGTACATTTCCCTTAAGTGCTTCATATTATTTTGCAGCTGTCAGCACTGTCTATCTCCCAAATTATTTTCATCTTTCAAAACTGAAACTTCGGCCAGGCATGGTGGCTCATGCCTTTAATCCCAGCATTCGGGAGGCAGAGGTAGGAGGATTGCTGTGAGTTTGAGGCTACCCTGAGACTACATAGTGAATTCCAGGTCAGCCTGGGCTAGAGTGAGACCCTACCTTGAAAAACCAAACCAAACCAAACCAAACCAAACCAAACCAAACCAAACCAAACCAAAGAACAAAACTGAAACTTTGTATCTTAGACAATAATTCTCAATTTTCTCCCTCCATTCTGTCTGTGGCAACCACCTTCCTACTTCTCTCTGTGACTTTTTTTTTTTTGGTTTTTCCGAGGTAGGGTCTCACTCTGGTCCAGGCAGACCTGGAATTCACTATGTAGTCTCAGGGTGGCCTCGAACTCTCGGCAATCATCCTACCTTTGCCTCCCAAGTGTTGGGATTAAAGGCGTGCGCCACCACGCCCGGCTCCTCTCTGTGACTTTTATGGCTCAAGATACTTCACATCAGTGGATTCCTGCAGTATGTCTTTGTACCTAGCTTATTTCACTTAAGGTAATGTCCTTCAGGTTCATTTAGCTTGTAGCATATGTGAAAGCTTCCTTTCTTTTTATTTATTTATTCACTCATTTCTTTATTTTTATTTTTGGAGAGAGACACAGAGACAGACAGAGGGAGAAGGAGAGGGAGACAGATAGAGATGGGGGCACCAGCAGTCTCTCAGCTGCTGTGAACGAAATCCAGATGCGTGCGCCCCCTTGTGGGAAAGTGCAGCATTGCACCCTTACATCACTTTGCATCTGGCTAAATGTGGGACCTGGAGATTGGAACCGGGTTCTTACACTTAGCAGGCAGGCGCCTTAACCACTAAGCCATCTCTCCAGCCTTATTTCTTTTTTAAAGGTATATTTTATTTATTTACGACAGAGAGAGAGAGAGAGAGAGAGAGAGAGAGAGAGAGAGAGATGGAGGATGGACATGACAGAGCCTCCAGGCACTGTAAATGAACTCCAGATGCACAAGCCATCTTGTGCATCTATCTGGCTTATGTGGGACCTGGAGAGTCAAACATGGGTCCTTAGGCTTCTCAGGCAAGTGCCTTAACCGCTAAGCCATCTCTCCAGCCCTCCCTTTCTTTTAAAAATATTTTATTTATATTTATTTATTTGAGAAAGAAAGAGGTAGGGATGAGGGAGAGAATGAGCATGCCAGGGCCTCCAGCTGCTGTAAATGAACTCCAGATGCATGTGCTACCTTGTACATCTGGCTTACATGGCTCCTGGGGAATCAAACCTGGGTACTTTGGCTTTCCAGGCAGGCACCGTAACCACTAAGTCATCTCTCTAGCTCTGAAAATTCCCTTCCTTTTAAAGCTTAATAATATTCCTTTGTACCAGTATACAAATATAGTTGGAAATATTTTTGCATCTATGACTTTACAAACTGTGTTCTAGGTTCCTAGAAGTCAATTTAAAGGCTCTGTTAATTTTTTTGTTTTATTTGAAGTGCTTGACATTGAACCAGGGCCTTACACATGCTAAGTAGGTGTCATATCACCGAGTCACATCCCCACCCTCTTCAAAACCTCTTTAAAAGAAAGGCCAACACTGGCATTGAGAGCCAGACTCCTGGGAGTTGGCATATTTGGCCACAGTAGCCTTCTCCCTGCAAGTTTTTTTTAAAGATTTTATTTTATTTATTTATATTTTTTTGGGGGGGTTGGTTTGAGGTAGGGTCTCACTCTGGCCCAGGCAAACCTGGAACTCACTATGTAGTCTCAGGGTGGCCTCAAACTCATAGTGATCCTCCTACTTCTGCCTCCTAAGTGCTGGGATTAAAGGCGTGTGCCACCATGCCTGGCTAAGATTTTATTTTTATTTTATTTATTTATTAGAGACAGAGAGAGGGAAAGAGAGAGAGGGAGCATGAGAATGGGCGCAACAGGGCCTCTAGATACTGCAAATGAACTACAGACGCTTGCGCCCCCTTGTGCTTATGTGAGCTTACGTGGGACCTGGAGAATCGAAATGGGGTCCTTAGGCTTTGCAGGCATGTGTCTTAACTGCTAAGCCATCTCTCTAGCCCCTCCCTGCAAGTTTTATTGTGGATAACCTAAGGCTAGAGTTCTAGGTCTCATGATGACCCAAGCATTGGTGTACATACTCTTCTGAGAGGTCAGAGTTAAAGCCCAAGTTGCTGAGATTCTTTTTTTTTTTTTTTTTTTTTGTTTTTTTTTAGTATGTAAGAGCAAAGAGCATTTATTCTGCAGAATCAGCCAGCATGCAGGGGTCAACCATTCGTACAAAATGATAAACCCAAGAGGAAAACGCAGGCCCCTTTTAAGCACAGCTAGGGGAATTCCAGGTGGGTTAGGAATTTATTGTGATTGGCTAAGCAAGCAGCAGTTACATTTGTACATCTTTGACTGGTTGGGGCAAAAGGGACATGTTTGGGCATGCTTCCAGAGACTTTACTGGAACTGACTCAGCCCCAGAGCCTGCCACCTTGGTCATGCCTGTTTTGGTCATTGTTTTGAGACCTTATAGGAACTAGGTGGCTATCTCCCTGGCCACATGTCAGGGCGGCCATTGATTAACAGCCCTTTGTCCTTGGTTTCCCAGAAGTCTTGTCTGCCTCTCCCGGAAACTGAAACTTAGGCCTAGTTAGAGTGGCACCTTACTGAAGCCTATCATGGTGTCAGTTTGGTCCCTTCATTTCCCCCTTGAATATGGCCCCATATCGAATCCTTGAGATGTATCCAAGGGTTGGTATTGTTGCCTTAGAACCATTAACTGAACTGTAGCTAGACGGTCCTTGACAAATCTGACTAAGGCATTGATAATGCAAGGCCCACAAGTGAGAGCAAGTAGCAGGAGAATAAGGGGACTGGTCAGAGCAGAGATTAAGGTTGTCGACCAAGGGAACCAATTGAACAAAGATCCATACCAGTTTGGATTTTGTTGTCTAATTTTAGCCCTTTCTTCTAGTTTCTTGTGGACCATGACAATGCCTGAGTTGTTGGTATAAAAACAACATTGTTCTCCCAGGGCCTGGCAAAGCCCTCCTTGCTGTAGAAAGAGCAGGTCTAATCCCCTTCTATTCTGTAGGAGATTCTTGTTCATTTAATAACTATAGCCCTGTGTGCTCTTTGCTTGGTCAGATACAAAGCTGTTTGTTCTTCCAGAGCTACCCAACCAGTGGGGTTTACTATCACCCAAGGCCCCAGCCTGCTAGAATGTTTCAGCCTTCCTGCAACATGAAAGTGTCTCAACCAGCAGCCTGGGGAACTTCTTAAAGCTGCTTATCCAGCCCTGGCATTGCATACAAGGGAATGCGTGCTATTATAGCACACTATGCTGAGCCAGGAAAAGTACATTATGTTCTTTCATGGAGTGGAAGAAAAAAATTCTTCAAAGTCTCCAACAAGCTTTTCATCACAACTTATTCTGGCATGGGACCTAGGAATTGGAATTTTAAAATAGCATTTTAGGAAGTTACAGTGGAGTTTTTAGGCCACATTTTGAGAAGTACTGATAAAAATAACCATAGCCAGACATAGTATTTTCCTATTCCATTAAGAAGCATTGTTGGGTAAGGGACAAAACATAAAACTGGGGAGAAACCATGTGACTATTGTGTGAATTCCCTGTGGTGACATTCTCAGCTATTGATTTTGTCTCTAGGTGGTTAGTTTAGTAGCGCTGTCTGGTTCCATAGACTTTCTAAACCAGAACGATTTAGTCAGGTCTACAGATATATTACTCAGTGCTTGCCTAGCCCATGCAAAGCCTTAGGTTAGATTCTCTAACACTGCATAAAACGTTTTGGGGGCAATCTAAATTTTGCTGTCAGCCTCTCCATGCTTCTGATGCGCAGCCAGTGTGGAAACATGAACTCAGTAGTCTGGTAGGCTCTTCTAGTTGGCGCTGGGTATAGTTGCTCAGAACCTTGTCTTAATCTTCAGCCAGTGTGGGGCTGAGGGCAAGAAATAGGATGCAGAAAACTAAACAGGTCAAGACTCAGAATCACTCTTGGAGGACTGTATAATAAACTGGGGGTGTCCAATCATCACGTAATTTAGAACTTGCATTAGAGTATTTATTTTTTTAAAATTATATATATATATAGAGAGAGATGGGGGATGGAGAAAGAGAAAGAATGGGCACTCCAGGGCCTTTGGGCACTGCAGAAGAACTCCAGATGCATGTGCCACCTTGTGCATGTGGCTTATGTGGGTCCTGGGGAATCAAACCTGGGTCCTTTGGCTTCACAGGCAAGTTCCTTACTGCTAAGCTATCTCCAGCCCTGAAGTATTTCTTGACTTGTAACATCCACATGTACTTTCACTTGAAGCAGTTGCAGAATGGTTAGGTGCGGGTGGCTTGATTTTACTGCTTCTTGTAGCTTGGAGAACTCCTCCTTACCCTTTCCCTCCTGCCACTCAGCTGTTGCCTTCTGACAAGGTTCTCTGGAAGCAGCCTTTCCTTCCTCCTTCCCTCCCTCTTTCCTTTCCTTTCCTTTCCTTTCCTTTCCTTTCCTTTCTTTTCCTTTCCTTTCCTTTCCTTTCCTTTCCTTTCCTTTCCTTTCCTTTCCTTTCCTTTCCTTTCCTTTCCTTTCCTTTCCTTTCCTTTCCTTTCCTTTCCTTTCCTTTCCTTTCCTTCCCTTCCCTTCCCTTCCTTTCCCTTCCCTTCCCTTCCCTTCCCTTCCCTTCCCTTCCCTTCCCTTCCCTTCCTTCCCTTCCTTTCCTTTCCTTTCTTCCTCCCTTCCTCTCTTCCTTTCACAAATGAGTGCATCTTTGCTTGCTCAGATCTTGTCCCTAAAGCACTCTACAAGAAACATGTGGTAACTCCTCTGGGTTGTATGGTACAAACAGACAGGTCAGAAAACATTGACCTCTTCTGTGAATGTGGGTATGGCTTCTATAATAGCATTGCTGGCTTCAGTTAATAGGAAGGAATTTTGTTTTTGGGGAGAGCCCTCAGGATGTTACTGCCACGTGCAGTGAAGAAAGTGAGAGTGGACTTGCTTTAGAATGCTGACTTCTTAGAGCATTCCAGCACTTGAAGAGTTTTCAGTCTCCCCAGTATTGCCACCTGTAAAGGAAAACTTCTCTATCTGAAAGTGAGAGGGGAATCTATTTCTGGGCATTAACATAACTATTTAGGGAACAATTTGGTGGGCATAATATATCTATTTAGCCAGACAATAGCTCCTTCCCTGCCTGCCTCCCCAGGGCTTATGATCTCTCCAGCCATAGGCTTTTGATTAGGTTTTCGGTACCAGGCAGGAATTTCCTTCCATGGAGTGGGCCTCAAATCTTTTTTTTACAAATGGACAACTTCTATCCTTACAGACAAAAAACCATGATAAATCTCTCCCTTCCCCCACTTTCTCTGTCACAACTCCACTCTCCATCATATCCTTACCCTCTCTCCATTAGTCTCTCTTTTATTTTGATGTCATTGTCTTTTTCTCCTATTATGAGGGTCTTGTGAAGGTATTGCTAGGCACTGTGAGGTCATATCGAGGCCAATTTCTGTCTGGACAGTTGCACTGTAAGGAGTGGTACCCTTCCTTTGGCGCTTACATTCTTCTGCCACCTCTTCTGCAATGGACCCTGAGCATTAGAGGGTGATAGAGTTGTTTCAGTACTAGACACTCCTCCATCTATTCTTCTCAGCACTATGTTGCCTTTTGGGTCATCTGAGTGGTCACTGCCAAAAGTGAGAATAGAATTACTATATGAATATGAACATTAACTATAGTGCCTTCAGGGCAGTTCAGTGACAATAATATATGCATTTAGGCAGACAAGAGCAGACTTTATACCCCTAAGGCTTATGACCTCCCCTGCCATAGGCTTTTGATTAGGTTTTTCAGTACCAGACATGTATTCTCTCCTGTAGAGTGGGCCTTCAGTCCAATTAGAGAGCAGTTTGTTTCCCCCAGAGCAGACATGCCACTATTGCACTTGTTCGGTCATTTGGCCTGTCTGGCCAAACTTGAGGCTTCCAGTGTCCACTGTTTTCACCACTGATGACTTCTATCTCCCATATGGCTGCATGCAGTGCAGCTTTTTCCAGCTTTCAGTTGCCTGGTCTACAGGGAGAAGGTCTTCTGCTCAGCACCAGCTTGATTTCTCAGTGACCTTGCCATGCAGGCATGTGAAGTCTTCAGCAATAGGGTCTTACCATCTGTTTCTCAAGAGCAATCAAGGGCCCTGGCAATGGCCTGTAAAGTTTTGGAGGCAACAGGGACCTCCCTGGCCAACAACTCACTGGAAGGTGTCCCATCCCTGGCACTGAAAATTTTCCAGTAATAATCTATGGCTTCTGGATGTAGCATTATTCAAAAAGCTAGGTTTTCATATGTCTTATTCAGAGTATCTTGAATTTTGATTGACCCCCCACCCTTTTTTTTACACACTTAGGCTTCACTTAGGCCTTTTCCCTCCCTATAATCTGTTCTCTACTTGCATATATACAATATCATTCCCTTAAGTCCATTACTCGCCTCTCTCCCTTATAGCTTTTTCTAGCTTACTGGCTTCTGCCACCAATTTTTGGTTCCAGGTCACACACAAGTCTATACATTTGTAGCTAGGATCCACATACTAGAAAGAACATGCAATGTTTGGCTTTCTGGGCCTGGGTTACTTCACTTAGTATAATCCTTTCCAGATCCATCCATTTTCCTGCAAATTTAATATTTCTTTACTGTTGAATAGCACTCCATTGTGTAAATGTCCCACATCTTTATTATCCATTCATCTGTGGAGGGACATCTAGGCTGGTTCCATTTCCTAGCTATTGTGAATAGAGCAGCAATAAACATGGTTGTGCAAGGATTTTTATTAGCTGTACCATATGGCAAATCTATTTTTAGCTGTCTCAAGAACCTCCACACTGATTTCCACAATGGCTGTACCAGATTACATTTCCACCAACAGTGTAGAAGGGTTCCCCTTTTTCTGCATCCTAGCCAACTTTATTGTCATTTGTTATCGTGATGATAGCCGTTCTGACAGGGGTGAGATGGAATCTCAAAGTAATTTTAATTTGCATTTCCTTGATGGCTAAGGATGTAGAACACTTTTTAAGATGTTTATGCCATCTGTATTTCTTCTTCTGAGAACTCTCTATTTAGTTCCATAGCCCATTTTTTAATTGGGTTGTGTGATTTCTTATTGTTTTGTTTTATGAGTTCTTTGTAATTCTGGATATTAATCCCCTGTCAGATGTATAGCTGGCAAAGATTTTCTCCCATTCTGTAGGTTGTCTCTCTACTCTATTCACAGTGTCATTTGCTGTACAAAAGCTTTGTAATTTCATTAGATCCCAGTGGTTGACTAGTGGTTTTATTTCCTGAGCAATTGGGGTTATGTTCAGAAAGTCATTGCCTATGCCAATATGTTGAAGGGTTTTCCCGTACCTTTTCCTCTAGCAGTTTCAGAGTTTCAGGTCTGATAGTAAGGTCTCTGATCCATCTGGACTTGATTCTTGTGCATGGAGAAAGACAAAGATCTATTTTCATTCTTCTGTATATAGATACCCAATTTTCCCAGCACCACTTGTTGATGAGGCTGTCTTTTCTCCAATGAATATTTTTGTCAAAAATCAGTAGCTTTGCCATCTCAAGTCTTCCTCAATTTCATTCTTGAGGTTTTAAAAATATTTTTATTATATAGGTCTTTCACATCCTTGGTTAGTGATTTTCCAATGTTTATTTATTTTTGTTGCTATTGAAACTGGGACAGCCTTACTGATTTCTTTCTCTGTATATTTGTCCTTTGCATATAGAAAGACTACTGATTTTTTTGAAATATTTTATTTATTTATTTATTTGAGAAAGAGAGAGAAAAAAAGAGGCAGATAGAAAGAAAGAATAGGCATGCCAGGGCCTTTAGCCACTGCAAACAAACTCCAGACGCATGTGCCCCCTTGTGCATCTGACATACGTAGGTCCTGGGGAATCAAACTAGGGTTCTTAGGCTTCATAGGCAAATGTATTAACCACTAAGCCATTTCCCCAGTCCCAAAGTTCTTATATATATATATATATTTTTTCTTCTCTCTTTTTTTATTGACAACATCTATACTTACAGAATATAAACCATGATATTTCCCTCCCCTCTCCACATTCCTATTCAGAACTCCACTCTGCATCATATCCCCTCCCATTAGTCTCTGTTTTAATTTGATGTCATCATGTTTTTCCCCTATTATGAGGGTCTTGTGAAGGTATTGCTAGGCACTGTGAGGTCATGGATATTGAGGCCAATTTCTGTCTGGACAGTTGCATTATAAGGAGTGGTACCCTTCCTTTGGCTCTTACATTCTTTCTGTCCCCTCTTCCGCAATGGACTCTGAGCCTTGGAGGGTGTGACAAAGATGTTTCAGTGCTGGAAACTCCTCCATCCTTCTTCTCAGCACTGTGTTGCTTTTTGGGTCATCCCAGTGGTCGGTCATCTCCATCTGAAAAGAGAAGCGTCTCTAACTAGAAGGGAGAGTAGCATTAATGTTTGGTGGGAATAATATATACATTTAGCCAGACAAGAGCAGGCTTTATACCCCTAAAGCTCATGACCTCCTCTGCCATAGACTTTTGATTAGTTTTTTCAGTACCAGGCATGTATTCCCTTCCATAGAGCGGGCCTTCAGTCCAATTAGGGAGCAGTTGGTTTCTCCCAGAGCAAACATGCCACTATTGCACCCATTTGGTCATTTGGCCTGTCTGGCCAAACTTGAACTTTCCAGTGTCCACTGTTTTCACTGCTGATGATTTCTGTCTCCCATATGGCTTCATGCAGTGCAAAAGCTTTTCCCAGCTTTCAGTTGGCTGATCTACAGGGAGAATGTTTTCTGCTCAAGACTATTGATTTTTGTGCATTGATTTTGTATCCTGCCATGTTACTGAAGGAATTAATCACCTTTACAAGTTTTGAGATGGAGACTTTTGGGTCAGTTATGTATAGGATCATGTCATCTGCAAATAGGGCTAACTTGACTTCTTTTTCCTTTTCAATTTGAATTCCTTTTATTCCCTTCTCTTGTCTTGTTGCTTGGGCTAGTACTATGTTGAAGAGCAGAGGTGAGAGTGAGCACCCCTGTCTTGTTCCCTTGATTCTTTCCCCATTAAGTATTATTTTGGGCTTTGGGTGATATGATGTATCTATATATGTATATCTATATGGAGGCATGCCTGCATGCCTATTCTTTCCAGTGTTTTTTTAAAAAAGATTTTATTTTTATTTATTAGAGACAGAGAGAGGGAAAGAGAGAGAGGAAGAGTCAGAATGGGCACACCAGGGCCTTTAGCCACTGCAAACAAAGTCTAGATCCATATGCCTCCTTGTGCATCTGGCTTAAATGGGACCTGGAGGATCAAACCGGGATTCTTAGGCTTGGCAGGCAAATGCTTTAACTGCTAAGCCATCTCTCTAGCCCTCTTTGGTAAGATTGACATTTTCATAATATTGGTTCTTCCAATCCAAGAACATGGGATGTCTTTGCATTTCCTTGTGTCTTCTGCAATTTCTTGCTTGAGTTCTCATTGTAGAGATCCTTTGCTTCCTTGGTTAAGTTTATTCCAAGGTACTTTATGTTTTTGAGGCAATTGTGAATAGGAGAGATTCCCTGATTCTATCATGTGCATGCTTGTTATTAGTATATAGAGAAGCTACTGATTTCTGTGTGTTTATTTTGTATCCTGCTACATTGCTAAAAGTGTTTATCAGCTCTAACAGTTTGCTGGTAGAGTCTTTAGGGTCTTTTATGAATAGAATCATAGCATCTGCAATTAATGATAATTTGATCTTTTCCCTCCCAATTTGTATCTCTTTTACGAGTGTCTCTTGCCTTATTGCTATAGCTAAGACCTCCAGTAGTATATTAAATAAAAGTGGGGAAAGTGGACACCCTTGTCTTGTTCCTGAATTCAGTGGAAAAGCTTCAAGTTTTTCCCCATTTAGTATTATGTTGGCTGTAGGTTTGCCATAAATAGCTTTTATTATATTGAGATATGTTCCTTCTGTTGTTGGATTTTGGATTTTGGATGTTGGATTTTGTTGAATGCCTTTTCTGCATCTGTTGAGATGATCATGTGATTTTTGTCCTTCTGACCATTTATATGGTGTATTACATTTATTTATTTGAATATGTTGAACCATCCCTGCATCTCTGGGATAAAGCCTACTTGGTCAGGGTGAGTAATCTTTCTGATAATTCTTGTATTCTGTTTGTCAATATTTTTTTGAGAATTTTTGCATCTATGTTCACGAGGGAGATTGGTGTGTAATTTTCTTTTTTTGCTCTGTCTTTGTCCTGTTTTGGTATCAGGGTGATGATAGCTTCATTGAAGGTGTTTGGTAGAATTATTTCCTTTTCTATTTTATGGAAAAGTTTGAGAAGCAGTAGTGTTAGTTCTTCTATGAAGGTCTGGTAAAATTCAGCAGTGAATCCATCTGGGCCTGGACTTTTTTTAGTTGGGAGACTTTTTATAACTGCTTGGATTTCCATAGTTGTTGTAGGTCTATTTAAGTGGTTAATCTTATCTTGATTTAATTTAGGTAGTCATATAAAATCAAGGAAATTATCCATTTCTTTCAGATTTTCAAACTTAGAGATATATATTCTTAAAGTATGTCCTTAAGATTTTCTGAATTTCTTGGGTATCTGTTGTAATGGTGCCTTTTTCATCTCTAATTTTATTAATTTTTGTCTCTTCTCTCTTTCTTCTGGTCAGATTTGCTAAGGGTTCATCAATCTTGTTTATCCTTTCAAAAGAACCAACTCTTTGTTTCTTTGATTGTTTGGAGTTTTTTGGTTTCTATTTCATTAATTTCTGCCCTAATCTTTATTATTTCTTCCCATTTATTGATTTTTGGTTTGTCTTGTTCTTCTTTTTCCAGGCCTTAAGGTGAAGCATTAAATTGTGTACTTGTGAGCTCTCTAATTTCTTAATATAGGCACTTAGTGCTATAAATTTCCCTCTTAGGACTGTCTTCCTTGTGTCCCAAAGGTTTTGGTATGTTGCATTGTTATCATCATTTGTTTCTATGAATTTATTGATTTCCTTTTGATTTCTTCAATGACTCATTCATTATTCAATAGTATACTGCTAAGTCTCCATGAAATTCTGTAAGCTCTATAGGTTTTCTTGTTGTTGATTTGCAGTCTAATCCTATTGTGGTCAGATAGAGTACAAGGGATTATTTCAATTTTCCTGTATTTGTTAAGATTTGATTTGTGTTGTAATATATGGTATATTTTAGAGAATGTTCCATGTGCTGCTGAGAAAAATGTGTATTTTGCAGCATTTGGATGAAGTGTTCTGTATATATCTGTTAGGTCCATTTGTTCCATGACATCATTTAATCCAGATCTCTCTCTGTTTATTTTTTGCTGGGATGACCTGTCAATTGATGAGAATGGGGTATTGAAGTCACCCACTACAATTGTGTTTGGTGTTATCTCTGACCTTAAGACTAATACTGTGTGTTTGATGAAATTGGGAGTCCCCATGTGTGGTAGTTTGAATATATGTCCCCCAATATATTCAGTGTTTTACTTTATAGTTTGCATCTGCAATCACCTTCCTAGAGGCAATGTCACTGGGGGCCGGTTTTAAGGTGTGGTGTGGGTTTGAGATTCCATTGTAAAGATATGCAAATGTGCCTAGCAGGAGTTCCTGAAGTGTGCTGTGTGACCTTTTGGCTGTAGTTTTTGCTCTGTGTGCTGTGGTGGCTGGTTGGTTTCTCTCTCTCTGTTTGGCCTTGTGAAGAGCAGGCTGCTTCTCCTGACTTTATGGAACTTCCCCTGGATCTGTAAGCTTCAATAAATAATATCCCTTCCTCCATAACTGTGCCTGGTCTGGAAGTTCATCTCAGCGAACCTGAAGCTGTCTGCGACACCATGTTAGGTGCATATACGTTTAGGATTGTAATGTCCTCCTGTTGTAGTGTTCCTTTAATCAGTATAAAATGACCTTCTTTATCTTTCCTTACTAAATGTTGGTTTGAAGTCTATCCTGTCAGGTATTAGGATAGCAACCCCTGCTTGTTTCCTAGGCCCATTTGCTTCAAATACCATTTTTCTACCCTTTCCCCCTAAGACTGTTCTATCTTTTATTGAGAGATGAATTTCCTGGAGGCAACAAACAGCAGGATCCTCCCTTTTAATCCATTCTGCAAGCCTGTGTCTTTTGGTTGGGGCATTGAGGCCATTGATATTAAGAGTTATTATTGAAAGAGTTATTATTGCCATTCTTCTTGTTTTGTAGTGCTTCCTGTTTTCCCTTTACTCACGTGTTTTAACTGTTGAGTATGGTTTATTTTTTGTGTGTTTAGTAGTTTAATTATAACATGGTGAAGAGAGGATCTTTCTAGGTTTTGTCTGTTTAGAGTTCTAAAAGCTTCTTGTATCTGCATTGGCATTTCTTTCTCAACTTGGGGAAAATTTTCTTCTATGATTTTGTTGAAAATGCCTACTAAACCTCTGGATTGAAATTCTTCTCCTTCTACTATACCCTGAATTCTTATGTTTGATCTTTTCTTGGATCTTTTCTTGGAATTCCCATTCACACCTTTCTATTAGCTTGTATTTCTCTTTTTTGGATTGTATTATGTTGGCCACCTGGTCTTCTAGTTTAGATATTCTGTTCTCTCCTTCATCCATTCTACTGGTGAGTCTTTCCACAGAGTTTTTTTTATATGACTGACTGTGTTTTTCAGAGCTAGGATTTCAGCCTGGTTTTTCTTCAGTCTTTCTGTTTCCTTACTCATGTCCTTTAATGACCTTTTAATTTCATTAATCTGGTTTTCTGTGTTCTCAGGAGTTTGTTTCTTCTTTGAATCCTTTCATTTCTTCTTTCATTTCTTTGAGTATAGATATAATCATTCTTTTGGAATCTTTGTCAAGAATTTCATCTAAAACAGTCTCATTGGTGATTATTTCTGATGGATTTATAATTTTTGGTGGTATTGTGTTGTCTTGATTCTTTGTGTTTCTTGTATTATAATGTAGTGATTTTTGCATCCTGAATTGATTTAATGCTTGGGTTTTGTACTTGTCTGCAGTGTTCTTAGATGTGGCAATCCACCTTTATATACTTTCAGGATATGGGTTTAAGGTGCCAAGTGTAGTTCTTGTACCCCAATGAAACCCCAGAAGTAATCCTAGGTGTTGAATTTGCTTGCTCAGCAGGTATTCTAGTGGACTGGGTGGAACAATTTAGTGGCAAATTCTAAACTTCAACTGAGCAGTATACACATTCAAAAAAGACCAGCACAGAATATACAAGTGTGGGTATTAAAACAAACACATAGTCTTATAAAGCCAAAATTCCTAAAGGTGTGTATTGCTCTACACCCTTAATGCTGTCAGCTAGGAGGTAGAGAATTCAATTCTGAATTGGGTTCCAGGTCAGCCTGGATCTGGATCAGACCCTGCCCCCAATAATTACAGAAACAAAAGACTAATGCCCTATAAATCTGAAAACATTATAAAAATGGTAAAGAAAAAATTAAACCCATAACCTGCCCTGACATGGAAATTCAAATGCCCCAAACAGCCTCATTACCTCTTATTTGAAAATGTTGTTCTGTGGAAAGTTCAGCTAACTGCAAAAGAGGTTTGCAGTTCTGATGTTTGGGAATGGGAGAGTTCAGGAAGCATGGTGTTGCTCACACAGTCCTACCTGTATTTCTTTCAGTGCCCTGATCTCAGCTCTCTTTCCTTCATTTCTTGACTCTGAAGGAGGCTGATGAGGTTGGAAACCTCCCTTGCTTGTGCAGGCCTACCTGGCAGGTGGTACTGTTTGTTTTTGGATTGGGGCCAGTCAGCCATTTCCCTCCTTTCTGGTGGATCTTTGTCTCTCCTGCTTTTTGATGTGTCTAAGGAAAACCTGTACTCTGCACCCATGCTGAAGTGTATTTTTTGTGAAATCCTCCCTGAAGTTTGTGTTTTGTCATCTAACTCCTGTTTTGATCTAATGCATTAATTGAGCATCAATTTATCAGTGTGGTTTTTATGGTTAAGTTTATTTATGTGCTGTATGACATTGACCAGTTTCCATATGTTGAACCATCCCTGCATCCCCAGGATGAAGCCTTCTTGATCAAAGTGTATAATGCTTTTGCTGTGTTGTTGAATTTGATTTCTGAAGATTTTGTTCAGGATCTTTGCATTTAAATTTGTCAGGAATATAGCTGTATAGTTTTCTTGTTGCATCTCAGTCTGGTTTTGGTATTAGGGTGATGCTACCTTCATAAAAGGAGTTGGGGAGGATTCCCTGGTCTCCGATTATGTGGGATAGTTTGAGAAAAATTGGTTTCAGTTCTTCAATGAAGGTTTGATAGAATTTGGCTGAGAAGCCATCTGGTCCTGGACTTTTCTTTTTGGGGAGGTTTTTGATTACCTTTTCAATCTCCATGGATGTGATAGGTTTTTTTTTTTTTTTTTTTTTTAGACTGATCTGTTCTGAGTTTAGTTTTGGTAGGTGGTATGTGTCTAGGAATTCATCCATTTCTTCCAGATTATTCAATTTTGTGAAGTAGAGGTTTTGGAAGTATGTCCTGATGATTCTTCCAATGTCAGTGATGTCTGTTGTGATCTCTCCTTTTTCATTTCTGATTTTATTAATTTGAAACTTCTCTTTCTTTTGCTTGATCAAATTGACCAGGGGTTTGTCAATCTTGATAATTTCTTCAAAGAACCATCTCTTTGTTCCTTCAATTTTCTTAATTGTTTTCTTGTTTTCTTAATTGTATCTGCTCTAATTTTGATTATTTCTTTCTGTCTGGAGCACTTCCATTTGGATTCTTGTTTTTTCAATGCCTTTAGGTGGGCAGTTAGTTTATTAATTTAGGAATCTCTGTCTTTGTAATGAAGGCATTTAGGGCTATGAATTTTCCCCTTATGACTGCCTTTATTGTGTCCCATAAGTTTTGGCAGGTTGTGTTTTCATTATCATTCAATTCTAGGAATTTTCTGTTTTCTTTTTGATATCTTCCATGACCCATTCATTGTTTAAAAGTGTTTTGTTTAGTCTTCAGGAGCTGGTGGAGTTCTTGATGTGTCTCTTGTTGTTAATTTCTAGCTTTAAAACATTGTGATCTGATATGATGCAGGAAGTTACTTCAATTTTCCTGACTTTATGGAAGGACACTTTATGGCCTAATATATGGTCAGTTTCAGAGAAGGTTCCATGGGCTGCTGAGAAGAATGTGTATTCTGTAGAGTTTGGGTAGAAATTTCTGTAGATGTCCATTAAGTCTAGTTGATCTATGGTGTTGTTGAGTTCTATAATTTCCCTGTTGATTTTCTGCTTGGATGATCTGTCTATTGATAATAGTGGAGTAGTGAAGTCTCTGAGTATGATGGTGTTGGTATTTATTTCTGTTTTGTTGTCAAGTACATTTTGTTTTATAAACTGTGGTGCACTCGTGTTTGGTGCATATATATTTATGATTGTAATATGTTCATGTTGGATCATTCCCTTAATGAGTAAGAAGTGGCCTTCTTTGTCCGTTTTGATTACATTTGGTTTGAAGTCTAGTTTATCAGATTTTAATATAGGAACACCTGCTTGTTTTTTATTTCCATTTGCTTTAAATATCATTTTCCATTATTTCACCCCAAGGAGGTGTGTATCTTTAGTGGTGAGGTGGGTTTCATGAAGACAACAGAAAGAAGGGTCCAGTTTTTTTGATCCACTCTGATAACTTGTGTCTTTTGATGGGTGAGTAAAGTCCATATTTTATATATATATATATATATATATATATATATATATATATATATATATATATAAATATATTGGTTTTTCGAGGGAGGGTCTCACTCTGGTTCAGGCTGACCTGGAATTAACAATGTAGTCTCAGGGTGGCCTCAAACTCTCAGCAATCCTCCTACCACTGCCTCCCAAGTGCTGGGATTAAAGGCGTGTGCCACCACACCCAGGTCAAGTCCATTAATATTTAAAGTTATTGCTGTGAGGTTTGAATTAATCCCAGGGCCTCCAGCCATTGCAAATGAACTCCAGATGCATGTGCCCCTTGTACATCTGACTTACGTGGGTCCTGGACAGTTGAACCTCCAGGATCCTTTGGCTTTGCAGGCAAATGCCTTAACTGCTAAGCCATCTCTCCAGCCTCCCCCTCAGAGTTCATTCTTACATTTGATCAAGTCTTCATTAAGCTTAATCAATCGGTTGTTGAGATCTTCCATTTTGTGACTCACCTTCAATTCATTCATATCTCTTTTGAGAGTTCTAATGTTTTCTTCAATCAAGTTAAGCCTACTGTCCAAAAGTTAAATGCTCTAAGAGACAATTCTGTTCAATTTCTTTGATGCAGTTGTTGGTTCTTTAATGGTTTGCTTCCAGTTCAGTGATTCTTTTTTTTTTACATTCAAAGTATTGGTTCCATTATCCTCCTCCCTGTCCTCCCTCTCCCAAAGGGACCCTCATCAATGGGGAATGTGGGTCATGCATTGTGGGGGTCGTCAAGAGTTCTGGGGGGTAGGCCCCAGTCTCTGTGCTTAATGCCCCAACTTGTGACTCTAACAATCTTTCCGCCCCCTCTTCCGTGAGTTTCCCTGAGCCACATTTTTTTTATAAAGATTTATTTTATTTTTATTTATTTATTAGGGACAGAGAGAGGGAAAGAGAGATAGAGAGAGAAAGAGAGAATAGGCACACCAGGGCCTCTAGCCACTGCAAACGAACTCCAGACGCGTAAGCCCCCTTGTGCATCTGGCTTATGTGGGACCTGGAGAATCGAACCAGGGTCCTTAGGCTTCACAGACAAACACCTTAACCGCTAAGCCATCTCTCCAGCCCACATTGGGGTCATTTTAGTTCTGCTTTAGTGATGAGCTTTTGGAAGCCTCTGTGTCTCTGGATATCTGGCTTAGTTGGAGTTGGATGTTCTCTGTGTTTATCTTCTTCAGCCTTTTTCTGGTGTCATGATCACCATGAACGCTGTATTCTTGCCCTTCCCCTGCCTTGTTCTATGGTTTCAGCTGGGGCCCTGGTGAGGTGTGATTAGCTGATCCTCCCTTCAGGTTTGTTGTCCATCTGAAAAAAAAAAAGTGAATTCTCCAATGGAGAGAGAAGTTAGTACTAGATAGAAGGGATGACCATATATGTTTTGGAGGGAATTTTATATGCGTTGGCTCTCTTCTAGCTCACATTTGGTGGTATCTTGATCTTGGAGACTGAGCTCATTTTGTGTACCTGGTTTTGACTTATTTCCCAGTTCCAGCAATATGTTCCATTCCACTGAGTGGATCTATTAGCCAAATCAAGAGCAGTTGGTTGCCCAACATGGCTGTGTGCCACTACTGCACTTGTTTGAGCATTATGTCAGGTTGTTTCCTGCTGGGTATCTTAGACTGCAAGTTGTTTGGACCATGTTGGACATTTTCCCCCAGTTGCTCGTGTAGCACCCTCTGGTACTAGACTAGCTAACTGTCTGGGGTCTGACCCTTTTCCAGATTCTGGCCAGGTCTCTCTGTGTTTGGTCTCACTCACATATGCTGTCTTCGACAGTAGGGTCTTACCATTAACCTTTGGTGGGTCACCAAGAACTCTGACAGAAGTCTGTCTTTTTTGGGAAACCTTGTAGGTGTCTCGGACCAACAGCTCATTGTGGAAGTTAACCGCATGCTGGCACTGGGAGTTATAAGTCTGCACCTAGGAAGGTGAGGGAAGAAAAAGATAGATAATATAAAAGAGAAAGTGAGTATAGAGAGGAGAGGGAGAGAGAGAGAGAGAGAGAGAGAGAGAGAGAGAGAGAAGAGAAGAGAAGAGAAGAGAAGAGAAGAGAAGAGAAAGAGAAGCAGGACAAGATTAGGGTTAGCCTTCATGATGCTCTCTCCAGATTCCTGTGGTCCGGGTGTTTCCTCTGCAGGCCTGCTGAAGGATCAATGTTTTAGCCTGTTGTTCAGAGTAAAGGGTTTTATATCTTTTCCTTTTGGGTCCCAATTTGTATTGCCCCCTTGTCCTCCCTCCCACCCTCTTGTTCCCTCCCACCCTTATCCTCCCTCCATTCCACCCTCCCTTTTGTCTGGTCCTCAGAGTGCTTATTAGGTTTGGTCACATGTCACGTGGATTCAGGTTAGGAGCAACAGATAAACGAGACCATGCGATGATTATTTTTTTGTGCATGGGTGAGCTCACTGAGGATGATCTGTTCCATGTTTGAACATTTTTTTTTCAAATTTCCTTATTTCATCTTTCCTTACTGCTACATGGAATTCCATAGTATATATATACCACATCTTTGTTATCCATTCATCTAGTGATGGACACCTGGGTTGATTCCAGCTCTTTGCTATTATGAATTGAGCAGGTATAAACATGGTTGAGCAAAGGTCTCTGATCTGAGGCTTGGAGCCTTTAGGATAAATGCCCAATAATGGAATAACTGGATCCATTGGTAGGTCTATGGTCATCCTTTTCAGGTGTCTCCATATAGCTGTCCATAATGGTTGAACCATTTTACATTCCCACCAGCAGTGAAAACTTGTTCCTATTTCTCTACAGCCTTGCCAGCATTTGTTTTCTTTTTTCTTTCTTTTTTTTTTTTTTTTTTTTGGTTTTTCGAGGTAGGGTTTCCAGGCTGACCTGGAATTAACTATGTAGTCTCAGGGTGGCCTCAAACTCACGGCAATCTTCCTACCTCTGCCTCCCAAGTGCTGGGATTAAAGGCATGCACCACAACGCCCGGCTTCATTTTTTTTTTTTTTTAATGTTAGCCATTCTTACTGGAGTAAGGTGGAATCTCATAGTTGTTTTAATTTGTAATTCCCTGATGATTAGGGATGTTGAACATTTTTAAAATGTGTGTTTGCTATTTGTATTTCTTCCTCTGAGAACTCCCTGTGCAGTTCTCTGCCCCACTTTATGAGTGGGTTGTTTGGTGATTTATTGTTTAGGTTTTGGAGTTCTTTGTAGATTCTAGAAATTAGGCCTCTGTCAGTTGTATAGCTGGTGAAAATTTTCTCCCATTCTGTGGGTATTTTGCTGGCTTTGGTTATAATAATTTTGTCAGTGAAAAAGCTTTTCAGCTTCATGAGATCCCAATGATTGAGTGATTGTTTAATTTCCTGATCTGCTGGGGTTTTGTTCAGGAAACCTTTTCCCACTCCTATGTCATGGAGGTTCCTCCTATTTTTTCTTCCAGTAGTAACAGAGTTTCTGGTTTTATATTAAGGTCTTTGATCCATTTGGACTTAATTTTTGTGCATGGAGAGATGTGTGGGTTGAGTTTCAATTTCCTACATATGGTTGTCCAGTTTATCCAGCACCATTTGTTGAAGATGCTGTCTTTTCTCCATTCTGCATTGGTAGGGCCTTTGTCAAATATCAAGTAGCTGTAGTTACTAGACCCAAAATCTGGGTCTTCAATTCTGTTCCATTGGTCTATATTCATGTTTTTATGCCAGTACCATGTTGTTTTTATTACAATGGCTTTGTAGTATAGCTTTAGATCAGGTATGGTGATGGCTCCAGAGGTATTTCTTTTGCTGAGGATGAGCTGGGATATCCGAGGCCTTCTGCCTTTCCATATGAATTTTGAGATAGTTTTTTGTATCTCATTGAAGATGGAAGTTGGGATTTTTATCAGCATTGCATTGAATCTATAAAGTGCTTTTGGTAAAATTGCCATTTTCACAATGTTAATTCTACCAATCCAGGAGCATGGGAGGTCTTTCCATTTTTGTAGGACCTCCTCAATTTCTTTTTTGAGAGTTTTTATGTTTTCATTGTATAGGTCTTTCACTTCTTTAGTCAATGTTATTCCAAGGTATTTTATTTTCTTTGTTGCAATTGAAAATGGGACAATGTTAGTTATTTCTTTTTCTGTCTCTTTGTCCTTTGCATACAGAAAGGCTACTGATTTCTGTGCATTGATTTTATATCCTGCTACTTTGCTGAAGGCGCTAATCACCTTTAAGAGTTTTGAGATGGAAGTTCTCGGGTCACTTATGTATAGAATCGTGTCATCTGCAAATAGGGCTAACTTAACTTCTTCCTTTCCAATTTGTATCCCTTTGATTTCTTTTTCCTGTCTTATTGCTTGAGCTAATACTTTTAGCACTATGTTGAAGAGCAGAGGTGAGAGTGGACACCCCTGCCTTGTTCCTGACCTCCATGGGAATTCCTTCAGTCTCTCCCCATTAAGAATTACTTGGGCTTTAGGTGCTTTATATATAGCCTTTATTATGTTGAGATATGGGCCGTCTATGCCTATTTTCTCCAATGTTTTGATCATGAAGTGATGTTGTATTTTGTCAAAGGCCTTTTCTGTATCTATTGAAATGATCATGTGGTTTTTGTGTTTCAGCTTGTTTATGTGGTGTATTACATTGACAGATTTCCGTATGTTGAACCACCCCTGCATCCCAGGGATGAAGCCTACTTGATCAAGGTGGATAATGCTTTTGATGTACTGTTGAATTCGGTTTGCAAGAATTTTGTTCAGGATCTTTGCGTCTATGTTCATCAGAGAAATGGGCCTATAATTTTCCTTTCTTGTGGCATCCCTGCCTGGTTTTGGAATTAGGATGATACTAGCTTCATAAAAGGAGTTAGGGATCTCTCCCTGTTCTCCTATTGTATGGCACAGTTTGAGAAGAATTGGTTTCAGTTCTTCCATGAAGGTTTGGTAGAATTCCGCTGAGAAACCATCTGGTCCTGGACTCTTCTTTTTGGGGAGGTGTTTGAGTACCTCTTCAATCTCAAAGGGTGTGATGGGTTTGTTTAGGAAATTAATCTGCTCTGGGCTTAGCTTTGGTAGGTGGTATGTGTCTAGGAATTCATCCATTTCTTCCATACTCTCCTGTTTTATGGGGTAGAGGTTTTGAAATAAGTCCTAATAATTCTTCCTATTTCACTCATGTCTGTTGTAATCTCTCCTTTTTCATTTGTAATTTTGATGATTTGAAGTGTTTCTTTTTTCCGCTTGATCAAATTGGCCAGGGGTGTATCAATCTTGTTAATTTTTTCAAAGAACCAGCTCTTTGTTTCATCAATTGTCTTAATTGTCTTCTTAGTTTCCAATTCATTAATTTCTGCTCCGATCTTAATTATTTCTTTCCGTCTGGAGCTTTTTGGGTTGGTTTCTTCTAGCTTTTCCAAAGCCTTTAGGTGGATGGTTAGGTTATTGATTTGGGATCTCTCTGTTTTTGTTATGAGGGCATTTAGTGCTATGATTTTTCCCCTAAGGACTGCCTTCATTGTGTCCCATAAGTTTTGGTATGATGTGTTCTCATTGTCATTGAATTCTAGAAATTTTGCAATTTCATTCTTTATTTCATCCACTACCCATTTATTGTTTAGAAGTGTGCTGTTCAATTTCCAGGAGGTAGAGGGATTCCTGGTGTACCTTTTGTTGTTGATTTCTAGCATTACCGCATTGTGGTCTGATATCATGCAGGAAATTACATCAATTTTCTTGAAAATATGGAGGCAGGCTTTGTGGCCCAGTACATTATCTATTTTAGAGAAGGTTCCATGGGCTGCTGAGAAGAATGTGTAATCTGTAGATTTTGGGTGGAATGTTCTGTGTATGTGTATATGGTGTTGTTGAGCTCTCTTACTTCCCTATTAATTTTCTGTTTGGATGATCTATCCATTGTTGATAGTGGAATATTAAAGTCCCCGACTATGATGGTGTTGGTATTTATTTCTGTTTTGTTGCCAAGTAGATTTTGCTTTATGAATTATGGTGCACCTGTGTTTGGTGCATAAATATTGATGATTGTGATATTCTCTTGTTGGATTGTTCCTTTCATAAGTAAGAAGTAGCGGCCTTCTTTGTCTTTTTTGGTTACTTTTGGTTTGAAGTCTATTTTATCTGATATAAGTATAGCTACGCCTGCTTTTTTCTTATTTGTGTTTGCTTGGAATATCATTTTCCACCCTTTCACCCTGAGGAGGTGTCTGTCTTTAGTGTTGAGGTGGGTTTCTTGAGACAGCAGATTGAGGGGTCCAATTTTCTGATCCACCCTGTTAGCTTATGTCTTTTGATGGGCGAATTAAGGCCATTAATATTCAGAGATATAACTTTGAGGTTTGATTTAATACCTGCCATATTGTGGTGGATTATGGTCTTTGTGTTTTTTTTTTTTTTTTGGTTAATGTGCACTGTTTATTGAGGGCTCTTGAAATTGGTTATTTGTTTCTTCTGTGTGGATAATTCCCTGAAGTACTTTCTGTAGGTTTGGCTTTGTGTTCATATACTTATAAAGATGAATTTTATCATGTAAGGTTTTTCTTTCACCATCTATTATGAGGGATACTTTTTCTGGGTAGAATAATTGGGGCTGGAAACCATGGGTTCTTAGAGTTTGCAGTGTTCCATTCCAGGCCCTCCTGGCTTTTAGGGTTTCCATTGAGAAGTCTGAGGTAATTCTAATGGGGTTCAATTTATATGTAATGTGTTGTTTTTCCCTGGCTGCTTTTAGGATTTTTCTCTTTGTGCTTGATGTTTAGAGTCTTAATGATAATGTGTTTTGGAGAATTTCTCCTTTGGTCCAGTCTGTTTGCAGTTCTGCTAGCTTTTTGTAATTTGATGGGATTTTCTTTTGAGAGAGTGTGAAAGTTTTCTTCAATTATTTTGTTGAATAAGTTTTCCATTCCTTTGGTCTGTGTTCTTCCCCCTCTGGTATACCCATGATCCTAATGTTTGGACACTTAAGGGTGTCCCACATTTCCCTCATGTTCTGTTCACAGAAGTTTTTGAACTTGTTGAAATTTTTGGACTCACAAACTGTTTCTTCTGTTTTGTCTTCCATTTCTGAGTTTCTATCTTCCACTTGACTTACTCTGTTCTTAAGAGCTTCTATAGAGTTTTGGGCTTGTTCAATTTGGTTCATATTTTCTATGTTTTTTTTTTAATGTATAGTTTCTGTCCCTCTGTTTAGTTCCCTTTTTGTGTCATTTTCTGACTTTCTTAATACTTCTTGGAGTTCATCCCTGCATTTCTTTATGTCTTCATTGAACTTAGCCAGCTGGTTATTGAGGCCCTGTTTTTTTTTTTTCATTCTCCTTCAGATCATTTAACTGTCTTTGGAGCCCTTCCTGGTTCTTTTCTATTAGGTCCAATCTAGCAAGGATAACATTCATACAATTGTTGGCTCTTTGTTGAGTTTCTGAGAGTTGTGCTGTTTTCTTGGCCAGGGTTGCATAGCTTGTCTCTTCATTTTGGGGTTCTGATTCTATTGTCTCTTCTATGCTTTGATTTGAGACATCCATTGTAGTACTGGATAGTCTAGCTGGATTTACTTGCATCTGGTTTTTTATGCTATTCCTTTTTCGCTGTAGTTTGCCCATCGCAATGGTTCAGAAGCCTTGTGTATGAAATGCTAGCCTGCTGCCCTGGGGTGGGGTGGGACGCAGTGGTGATTGTTAGGGCAGTGGTCCCTGGAGTTCTGGTAGGCTGGGTGGGAATACTGGCCTGCTGGCCTGTCTTCTTTATGGAGGTGGGAGGGGTGGGGGACCACAACCACCCTAGTTGGGCTCAGGCAGGGTAGGGCGGGAACACTGGCCTACTTCCCTGGATCCTTGATCTGGCCTGGGAGGGGGAGTGGTGGCACCTGACTGCCAATGGGGCTCAGGAAGGCTAGGGGGGCACCTGACCAGTGATGGGGATGTGGCCAATGAGGGAGGGTTCTGACTGGTCAGTCAGACTGGCAGGGTCCACCACGCCTCCAGATCGGGTCGCGCCAGGCTCTGGCCGGTAATGGTGGGCGTCCGCCAGTCGGTCAGGCCAGCAGGGTCTGCTGCACCTCCAGATCTGGTCGTGCTGGTCTGTGGCCGGTCATGGCAGGCGTCCGCTGGTCGGTCAGGCTGGCAGGGTCCGCTGTGCCTCTGGATCAGGTTGCCCTGGGCTCTGGCTGGTAATGGTGGGCATCCACTGGTCAGTAGGCTGGCAGGGTCCGCCGGACTCTGGCCAGTAATGGTGGGCATCTGGCCAGAAGTTTGGGTCACCCCCGCCCAGGAGGACCTAACCTGCTGTGGCCCCTGTCCTAGAGTGTGGGAATCAGTGGATTCCCTATTTTTTCATCCACCCCCTCCCTCTGGCAGCATGCAGGGGCCAGCAAACCCTTTAAGAAATCTTTTAAAAGCTTAAAAATCTTGCTTTTACTTCCCTGTAATGTGAGATGAGGTTAGGCGGACACCATCTTGACCAGAACCCTCAGTGATTCTTTTGATCAGGGTCTCATTGGTTGTTGTGTTTTCATTTTGGGATTGGATTTCTGTTGATTTCTCTATGATTTCTTTGGAGGCTTCCATTATAGGACTAGGCATCCTTGGTGGAGATTTCTTAGTTTTCTGACTTTTTTTTTTGCAATGTGGTCTACCCATTTTAGGGAGACTCTTTTTTTAAAATTTATTTTTTTATTGACAACTTCAATAATTGTAGATAATAACCCATGGTTTTCAGTCTGATTTCAGTTGTAACTGAAGCATGTTGTGACTTCAGCAATAGGACCTTATCATTTAGTTTTGGTGTGTAACCAAGAGCTTTGTTGATAGCCCATATCATTTTGGGGGTCTCAGGACTCTCCCTGACCAACAACTCTCTGGGAGATTTTACCACTGGCATTGGGATTTTACTGCAACAATCTATGGTTTCTGGGCACATTATTATACACCCCCACAGTGAGAGAAGGTTATTTTAATGTCTTATAGGATAACAAGCTCATCTGTTGAGCACCATGAGACCGTTCCTACAGATAAGAATCAACTCATTCACTCATTTATACATACATTTATTCAACAGTATCCACAGCTGACCTAGGTGCTGTTCCCCTTAGATATTTCAGTTATTACAGGAGTTTAATGGAAAGCAGTTGAAAGATATATTGTGTTAAAGAAAAATATACAATAAAGGGGAGAGGATATTATGGGCACAATGGGTATTATGTACCATGTGGGAGACTCATGAAGAATAGTTACTAATGGCTGGGGAGGCAAATCAGTGGGTAAAGTGCTTTCTATATAAACATGGAGACCTGAGTTCAGATGCCCAGAACCCACATCAAAGATGGGCACAATGGCACACTCCTGTAATCCCAGCTCTGGGAAGGTAGAGACAGAAGGATTTGTGAGGTTTGCTGGCTGGCTAGGCTAGCCAAATCAGTGAGCTCCGGGTTCAGTGAGATACCTTGTCTCAATAAAATACAGTTGAAAGCAACTAAGGAAGATGCTCAGCATTGACCTCTAGCCTCCACATGCATGTGCACACATATACTCACAAACTCACAAACAAACATACATGCATGAACATTGTACACAATGAAATAAAATAAATATTCAAAAAGAAAAGCAAATAGGAAAATATTAAACCCAGATAAGTAAGTCCAGGATGTTTGGTAGGGCATTCTAGTGGACATGTTCTGAATTTGAATCTCCTGGTTAAAGTTTGAGTTATAGATAAAGATTGAAGAGTCATTAGTATAGAAATAGTGGTTTAATGGGCTGGAGAGATGGCTTAGTGCTTAAGGCACTTGCCCACAATGCCTAATGACCCAGGTTTGATTCCCCAGTGCCCACATAAAGCCAGATGCACAAAGTGGTACATGCATCTCAAATTTGTTTGCAGTGGCTACAGGCCCTGGTATGCCCATTCTCTCCCTTCCTCCTTACCTTTCTTGCAAATAAATAAAATATTTTTAAAAAAAGAAATAGCAGTTTAAAATCCCAATGACTATAGCCTTTATAGAGCCATGTATATTGTTTACGTACTAATTAACATTTGCTATATATGACTCTAACAGACACTCATCAGTATTAATATGAGGCAGCACTCTGGGGATGCAGAGCCATATAAAAGAGGAGCTTGGTTGTGGCTGTGGTGGTGGTGGTAATTCCAGAACAAAGCAGCTATCTCTAGTCATCCATAGTTTTGTCAGTAACCCCTAGGGAGCCCATTTTACTCATCAAGATGAACTTGAATGAGACAGTTTTGTGTTGTTGCTGTTCTAGTTTGGGGACAGATATTAATTTTACATCTCCCTGGGAAAGTCACTTAACAATTATAACAATTACCACTTTTTAAAACTTTTTATTATTTTATTTTAGAGTAAGTGTGTGTGTGAGAGAGAGAGAGAGAGAGAGAGAGAGAGAGAGGAGAGAGAATTTGTGCACTAGGGCCTCAGCCACTTAATTTGAACTCCAGACACTTGTGCCACCTAATGGGCATGTGCGACCTTGTTCTTGCCTCACCTTTGTGTGTCTGGCTTATGTGGGATCTGGAGAGTCGAACATGGGTCTTTAGGCTTTGTAGGCAAAGTGCCTTAACCATTAAGCCATCTCTCCAGCTCTGCTTTATGTTTTGAAGTGAAGTATGTTTTTCCTTTAAGCTTAGATGACATAAGCCAGGTGTGTTGCCTGTAATCCTAGCACTTGGGAGGCTAGCGCAAGAAGATTGCCATGGGTTTGAGTTACAGAACAAGAATCTCTCTCTCAAAAAAAAAAAGAGATTAATAATAATTTCTTTCTAAATAGATGCTTTAGATTAATTATGATTTTTAAATATTTTATTATTTATTTGAGAGAGAGACAAAGAGTCAGAGAGAAATAGAGAGAGACACAGAGAGAGAGAAACAGAGAGCAAGAATGGGCACACCAGGGCCTCTAGCTACTGCGAATGAACTCTAGACACATGCATCACCTTGTGCATCTGGCTTACATGGGTCCTGGGGAAGTGAACCTGGGTCCTTTGGCTTTGCACATAATCACCTTAACTGCTAAGCCATCTGTCCAGCCTGATTAATTATGATTTTAAGGAAGCTAATATCTTATTGTGTAGCTGTGTTTGCTTTGAAAATTTAAGGAATTCGGTTCAGAACACAAATAACAGTGGTGGAACTGATTAGCTATGTTATGAAGGTTCTGCTTAGTGGATATGGATTATTTAGGATGGATAGTGAAAAATATGAGTCAGAAAAGTGACACATATGTTTTCTTATTGATCTTGAAAAGGACATAACTTATGATGCCTGTTAAAACAGAATAGGATGTATGTATATTTATTAAATTATTATATTTATTAAGGGAAGTACAGAGCCAAGGAAAGGCACCCATGAGAATATATTGATTTAAGTGCTATACTAGTAATAATAAAAGGAATTAGAATTGGAGGATATTGTTTCATAATGATTTTAAATCCTTGATGATAAAATTAGAATTATAAATAATTTCATTTTCCCTTGCTTTTTTCTTTTACAAAACTATTTATTTTAAAATATTTTTTTAAAGGCTGATTATTTATTTATTTTTTTGGAGAGAGACACAGAGAGAGACAGAGAGGGAGAGGGAGACAGATAGAGATTTGGGCGTGCCAGCAGTCTCTCAGCTGCTGTGAACGAAATCCAGATGTGTGCGCCCCCTTGTGGGCAAGTGCGGCATTGTGCCCTTGTGTCACTTTGCATCTGGCTAAACGTGGGACCTGGAGATTGGAACCGACTTCTTAGGCTTAGGAGGCAGGGGCCTTAACCGCTAAGCCATCTTTCCAGCCCAAACTATTTATTTTAGAGAGAGAGAGAGAGAGACATGGAGGGAGAGATAAAGAAAGAGATAGAACAAACACATCATGACAATCCTCCTACCTCTGCCTCCCAAGTGCTGGGATTAAAGGTGTGTGCCACCATGCCTGGCTTCTCCCTTGCTATTTTGAAGTGATATCTAAGATAATTTTGAAATTGTTTTCTGTTAGGTTGATATGTTATCCTGGTTTCATTAATTTATGAATTATTTAAGTTAATTTTTGTTTTGAAAATGATGAAAGTCAGATTAAAATCATATGCTTAGGGCTGGGGAGATGGCTCAGTCGTTAAAGGTGCTTGCTGGTAAACTAATTTGTTTAAATGACCTGCAGTGAGAAAAGTCACCTTTTTATGTAAGCAAGTTGGAAAGAAAAACTATTACAAATCATAAGTTTAATGTTACTTTTGACTAAAAATAAAGCAAACAGTTTTGCTTATTAAACCACTATAAATATAACTTAAGAATTAATTTTAAAATATTTTTATACAGTTAAGTGAAAAAAAAAATAACCAAGAACTCATTTTTGTTGTTTTTTCTTCTTCCCAATAGGACCAGACTTATTATCAGTCATTTCAGGTCTCAGAATATGGTAAGAGTTCCTAAATTTATTGTGAAGAAAAAAAAAAAAAACAACACTGCTCATCGCTTTTTACAAAGATAGAAAATTTTCAAGAGAGATGATATTTAAAATAAAATTCTAGTATTCCTTATAGGCCTAAAGATGCTACTTTCCTTTGTAAAACTTCTGAAATTTCATTCTAAAGAAAAAGTAGGAGAAATATTACCTAAGGTCCCATGTTAGTCTTTTTCTTATGCATGATCTTCCTTCCCTCCCTCCCTCTCTTCCTCCTGTATTCTTTCTTTTTTAAAAAAATTTTTTTATTTGAGAGAAAGAGACAGAGGGAGAGAATAGGTGCTCCAGAGCCTCCAGCCACTGCAAACAAACCCCAGATGCATGCATCACCTTGTGCATCTGGCATCTGGGTCCTGGGGACTGGAACTTGGATCCTTTGGCTTTGCAGGCAAGCACCTTAACCACTAAGCCATCCCTCCAGTCCTCTTTATTTTTAAAAATTTATTTTTATTTGTTTATTTGAGAGAGAGAGAGAGAGAGAGAGAGAGAGAGAGAGAATGGACAGCACCAGGACCTCTAGCCACTGCAAACAAACTCCAGACACATGTGCCACCATGTGCATCTGGTTTATGTGGGTACTATGGAATCAAACCTGGGTTCGATTAGACTTTGGCATCTTAACTGCTAAGCCATCTGTCCAGCCCCATACATACATACATACATACATAATACACATATATGTATATATTTTATTTATTTATTTGAGAGACAGGCAGATATATAGAGAGAATGGGTGTGTTAGGGCCTCTAGTCACTGCAAACGAATTCCAGATGCATGTGCCACCTTGTGCATTTGGCTTTACATGGGTCCAGGGGAATTGAACCTGGCTTTGCAGACAAGTGCTTTAACTGCTAAGCCATCTCTCTAGCTTCTCTCCCTTTCCTTTCCTTTCCTTTCCTTTCCTTTCCTTTCCTTTCCTTTCCTTTCCTTTCCTTTCCTTTCCTTTCCTTTCCTTTCCTTTCCTTTCCTTTCCTTTCCTTTCCTCTCCTCTCCTCTCCTCTCCTCTCCTCTCCTCTCCTCTCCTCTCCTCTCCTCTCCTCTCCTCTCCTCTCCTCTCCTCTCCTCCCCTCCCCTCCCCTCCCCTCCCCTCCCCTCTCCCCCTCCCCCCTCCCTCCCCTCCTCCCCCCCCCCTCCCCTCCCTCCCCTCCCCTCCCCTCCCCTCCCCTCCCCCTCCCCCCCCTTTCCTGACCAAGCCCGCTCGGTCAGTCAACGAGGTTCTCGAGAGGGAGAGTGAGGATGAAAAGAATGATCATTACTTTAGGGGAGGCTGAAGGCTGAAGGTTGAGGGCTAAAGGCTAAAAGAAGAAGGCTGAAGGCAGAAGGCTGAAAAAGCCGAAAAAAGCCCTTTATTATTGAACACACAAGTTTATATAGGAAAAACCCACAAACTTGCAACAGATCATCACCAGACATAAAGACATCAACCAGCTTCTCTCTAGAACCCATGTACTAAGTTATTTTTTTCTCCAAGTACCAAGAATAGCTAGCTTTCAGACAGCTATATCCTGTTCAAAGATATGTGTCTCAATCACTGTTTATGCTCTTCTCAGCTCAACGCCTGCAAAAACCACAATCAAGGTCCCATGATTCAGATGCTTCATAATCAAAGTACATGCACTTTCCATTTTGATCTCCACACTTTCCTTCCCTCCCCCATCTCTTTCTTCTCCTTTTTTTCTCTCTTCCTTTCTTCCTTTCCCCTCCTTCCTTCCCTCCCTCTCTTCCTCTTTCTGTCTCTCTCTTTCTCTTTCTCTCTCTTTCTTTTTCTTTATTCTTTCAGACTGAGTCACACAATATGGCCCTGGATAGTCTAGAACTCACTATGTAGACCAGGCTGGCCTTGAACTTGTGAGGATCCTTTCACCTTTGTCTCCTGAGTGCTGGAATTACAGATATGCATCACCATGCCTGCTCTATTTTTTCTGATTTGTTTTAATTACAAAATAAAAATTTAGGCATTTAAAAAACTGAATAATGGGATTGGGATGTAGCTCAGTGGTAGAACATATACCAGGCTTTGGATTTAATTTTCAGAATCACAACAAAACAAAACAACAAACAGAAACACTAATTTAGCATCAGTTATTTTCCATACTTTTTGGGTTAATAGTGGAATGACAGTCTGTTTAATTAGGTATGTACTCTTCTCACAGGTGTCACACTTAAGACACTGTATCACAGCACACAAATGAAAACAGTGGTTCCAGCCATTTTTAAAAGAATCTATCTATCTATCTATCTATCTATCTATCTATCTATCTATCTATCTATCTATATCTATATTTATTTATTTGAGACAGGAGAGAGAATGAGAGAGGGAGAGAGAGACAGAGAATGCAGAGAATGGGTGTGCCAGGGCCCCCAGCCACTGCAAATGAACTCCAAATGCATGTGCCACCATGGGCATCTGACTTACGTGGGACCTGGAGAATGGAGCCGGGTCCTTAGGGCTTCACAGGCATGTGCCATAACCGCTAAGCCATATCTCCAGCCCTCAGCTATTTTTCTTGAAGTACAGGAAGGAGAGATGATAGTGAAAGGACCTCCCTCATAGTTTATAACTTAAATAGCAAATTTAAAAGTTTGAAATTTGATTTATGCCACGTTTTGAGATTGCTTTTAATTCAGGCAAAAGAATTCTGGGAGTTAGTTAGCTTATAGCTTTTTGGCTCAGGTTGAATGTACCTTTCGTCTGGATCATGACCCAGATCAGGGATCAGACAAGTGTTGTCTGGCAGGTTATAATTTAAGCTCTGTGAGCCATAGGTATCTGTTGTAACTGCTCAACTTTGTCTTTGTGGAATGACAGCAGACACAGACAATATATAAGCAGATATTGCTGTTCTGCAATAAGGTTTATTTAACAGGCATAAAGTTCTAATTTCATGTAACTGTTGTTATGTGTTACAACATATTGCTCTTTTTATTTTTCCCAACCAATTAAAAATAGTAAGAACCAACTTACCTGATGCTGGCATCCTGTTCTGACATCCGGCCTGGAACTGTGTATTACACAGAGCCACTCAGCACATGTAGCTGTGTAGCACTTGGAACATAGCTGGTCTCAATAGAGATGTATTCCAAGCATCAAGTTTACACCAGATTACCTATGATTTAGTACAAGAAAAAGTGAAGAATGAAATATCTCATTAATCATAAGATATGGATTGTTTTATCATAATTAATTATATAATGTGTTTTGATTATATATTAAACCAGTAAAATTATGCATATGTATGAGGTTAAGGAAAGTATTGCAAAAATTGATTTTATCTGTCTATTTTTACTTTTATTTTAAAAATATTTATTTGAGAGATAGAAATAAAGTGACTGAGTGAGTATAGACACACCAGGGCCCCTTGCCACTGTAAACAAACTCCAGATGCATGTGCCACTTTGTGCATCAGACTTTATGTGGTTACTGGGGAATCTAGCTTGGACCAGGAGACTTTGCAAGCAAGTGCTTTTAAATGCAGAGCCACTTCTCTAGCTGCTCTTATTTTTTGTATAAATTGGGAACTTTAACATATGCATATACAGTAATTTGGTAATGTTCCTGTCCTATTATCCTCTTTTGTCCCCTCTCCCCATCCTCATACCCTGAAGACTTTTCTCGTTCAGTAGTGCTTCCTCTGTTTTGTTGTCTCATTCTTTATGTTCCCTTCCATCTCTTTTTACTTTTTAAATGTGACTATTAGAAATGAAAATTAACCATGTAGCTCACATTTTATTTCTTTTTTTTAAAAGATTTTATTTTTATTTATTTATTAGAGACAGAGAGATGGGGGGAGAGAGAGAGAGAGAGAGAGAGAGAGAGAGAAAATAGGCATGCCAATGCCTCTAGCCACTGCAAATGAACTGGCATCTGGCTTAAGTGGGGTCTGGAGAATTGAACCTGGGTCTTTGGGCTTTGCAGGCATGCACCTTAACTGCTAAGCTATCTCTCCAGCACTTCACATTTTATTTCTTTTGTACAGCACTGATCTAGAAGAATAAATCACAGGGGACCAAACATTTCTTTAATTTATTTTAATATCATGTTGTGGTGGTGCTGTCTGGTTATATGGCCTTGAATGGGGGGACACTGGCCAACACATTATAATGTTTGAAGAGAAGGCATTTGGATTTCACTGGAGAAGGTGTAATAGTGGCCTTATGTGACTTATTTACCCTTCTGTGTCTTAGATTGGGTTAGAGGTCAGGTGTCTTAGCTATCATCTGTTGACTTATTGGCTTTTGTGATATTTGTCTTTTATTAATTAAATGGTTAAGTCCCTATAAGACTTTGATCTATGTGGGTGTTATGGTCCATGCCTATAATCCCAGCACTTGGGAGGCAGAGGTAGGAGGATTGCCATGAGTTTGAGACTGCCCTGAGACTATGTAGTCCAGGTCAGCCTGGGCTAGAGTGAGACCCTAACTCAAAAAACAAAAAAAAAAAAAAAAAAAAAAAAAAAAGAAAGAAAGAAAGAAAGAAAGAAAGAAAAGAAAAACTTTGATCTATTTATCTGGTCAGAGATATTATAGAGAAAAATTCCTACAGACCCCCACACCCAAAAGTAGAAGATTTCTGATAAAGTGCTGCCTTTTAAAAAAATAATATTGATGCAGGGCATGGTGGCACATGCTTTTAATCCTAGCACTTGGGAGGCAGAGATAGGAGGATCACCATGAGTTTGAGGCCACTCTGAAAGTACATAGTGAATTCCAGGTTAGCCTGGGCTAGAGTGAAACTCTACTTCGAAAAACCAAAAAGAAAAAAAATAATATTGAAAATATTTAATAAGTATATAAAATTGATCTAAGTAAGATTTTCTCATTTTGGTTTTCCATTTATGTTAGCATGTGTTTGAATTTTTGTTTTTTTATTTTTTGATACAGGCTGACTTAACTGTGTAGTCTCAGCGTGGCCTCAAACTTATGCAGATCCTCCTACCTCCCAAGTGCTGGGATTAAAGGTGTGCACCACCACACTTGGCTTTGTGTTTGAATTTTAACAAATCTAAGTTCAAGTAATTTTAATTATTAACTCTTTTAGAACAATTCTATTTATACTTGTTCATTTTAGGATGATGGTAAAATAGATTCTTTAAAATATTGCTTTTCTTTTCCAGTCTTACCAAAATTTGAAGTTGCTTTGCAGACACCATTATATTGTTCTTTGAATTCTAAGAATTTAAGTGGTACAGTTACAGCAAAGTAAGTTTCTTTTTTCTTCTGGTATGACTCTAAGCCATTATAAAACTTTGTGACAAAGTGTATGTACTGTGTAATACTAGCACACTTTTGTATACTCTAACATGCAGTAAACCACTATCTGTGTTGAATAATTTAGAATGGACAGATCTCCATAGGTCTTTTTTATCTATGTCTCAGATCAAGCCCTAAAATATTTTGCAGACTAGTGTTTAAGACTACCTAAGGGACTTACAGAATACATTGCCAAATTTCAAGAATGTTGTATTTTATTTTATTTTTTTGGTTTTTCAAGGTAGGGTCTCACTCTAGCTCAGGCTGACCTGGAATTCACTCTGTAGTCTCAGGGTGGCCTTGAACTTATGGCAATCCTCCTACCTCTGCCTCCCAAGTGTTGGGATTATAGGCATGTGCCACATGCCCAGCTTGAAATTTTTTTAAATTTAATTTTTTACTTGAGAGAGAGATAGAGAGAGGCAGATAGAGAGAGAGAGAGAAAGAGAATGGGTGTGCAAGGGCCTCCAGCCACTGAAAAAGAACTCCAGACACCTGCACCACCTTGTGCATCTGGTTTACATAGGTCCTGGGGAATTGAACCTGGGTCCTTTGACTTTGCAGGCAAGTGCCTTAATCACTAAGCCATCTTTCCAGCCCTTGATTTTTTTTTTTTTTTTAACTGAAATAAGGTCTTCTTTTCTTTTTCTTTTCTGTTTTTTTTTTTTCGAGGTAGGATTTTGCTGTAGCCCAGGCGACCTGGAATTCACTCTGTAGACTCTCGAACTCAATGGAGATCCTCTGACCTTGGCCTCCTAAATGCTGGGATTAAAGGCATGTGCCACCATGCCTGGCCAGGAGATAAAATTTTCTTATAAAGCCCAGGTTTGCTGGCTCCAAATTTATAATCCTCCTGTTTCAAACTTCTGAATGCTGGTATTACATGAGTGTATCATCACACCCAATATTTTATTTTTTGATTTTTCTTTTTTTGAGTTTAAATTAAAAAATGTTTTTCCCTTTAAATGAATTTTTTGATTATTGCTTTTTAAAATTAATTTTTAAAGTTGGCTTATAAAATAATGGAACATTTTCATATAAATGGCATTTAATCTTGTTCTTATACATTACCCTCTTCCACTATGCTGCCCCCTACCCCCTCTTGCTACTCCCTCCCCACAAACAGCACCCTACATTTCATGTCACATATAGTCTGCCTCTGTTAGGTGGAATATCTGTTATAGGTTCAGTTGATTTGTGGTGTGCTTCATGTTTTTAGTTTGGTCAACCTATGTAAAGATGAGAGTGGGTCTTGAGGTCACCCACTATTATTGTGTCAGGACTTGTCTGAGCGTCTGTGCCCTTCAGGGTTTGTTTTATGACATTTGGAGACCAAATGTTTAGTGCACATTATTTATCATTGTTATATTTTTAAAAATATATATTTATTTATAAGGAGGGGGGTAGATATGGGTGTGCCACATTCCTTGTCACTGCAAATAAGCTCCAGATATATGTGCTACTTTGTACATCAGGTGTTTCATGGGCACTGGGAAATCAAAGCTGGACTGGCAGACTTTTCAAGCAAGTGCCTTTTTACTGCTGAGCCATCTCCTTAGCCCTTGTTTTTTTGTGATTCAGTCCATTAGTTCACAACTTTTTGGCATGTATATGTGTGCATGTATACATGTGGGCACATGTGTGTGCAGGTACATGTGTATATGTGTGTGTGGAGGCCAGAGGTTGATTTTTGGGTATCTTCCTTGATCACTTTCCACTTTATTTAATGAGTTTGGGTCTATCAATGGAGTTTTGCTAGTCTAGCTGGTCAGCTTGCCCCAGGGATCCTGTCTGTTTTTTTCAGTGCTGGGATTCTCAGTGCTGCCACAGCTACCCAACACTTAATGTGGGTGTTGAGTCTCCAAATTCTGGTTCTCACATTTGCATGGCAAGTGCTTTATCCATTGAGCCATCTCCCTAACCCCTAGTCTGCAACATCTTAGTGGTTGGATAAGAACATTTATATTGAAGTTTCTTATTGAGATGGATGGTTGTTTTTCTGGTTGGCTAGATTTTTGTTTAATGTTTTGTTCTTCCCCTATTAATATTAGGGTTTACTAGTTTCCTGTGTTGGGCATTATGGAGCACACCTTAGGTTTACTGTGTTCATCTATTCCTCTCATAGAATTTATTCTTCCTGTGCTCTTGTGATTGAGACTTTCATCCTTTGCATATAATAATATTCCTTTTGATATTTTCTGGAATGTTGGTTTGTCATCACACATTGTCTTAGTTTGTGCTTATCTTAAACTGTCCTTATTTCTCCATAAAATTTTTAAAAAAATATTCTTTTATTTATTTGAGAGAGAGAGAGAGAGAGAGAGAGAGAGAGAGAGAGAGAGAGAGAGAGAGAGAGAGGCAGGTAGAGAGAGAGAATGGGCACACCAGGGCTTCCAGCCACTGCAGATGAACTCCAGACGTGTGTGCCACCTTGTGCTTACACGGGTACTAGGGAATTGAACCTGGGTCCTCAGGCTTTGTAGGCAAGTGTCTTTACTGCTAAGCCATCTCTCCAGCCCTTCTCCATAAATTTTAAAAGATAACATTGGTATGACAATTGGTTGGCAGTGTTTTAGCTTTAGGGTTTGAAAAACATCACTACATGTGTTCCCAGCTTTGAAGATTGGTGAAGACAGATCTGACAGTGTCCTGATGTGTTTTCCCTTGCTTGCTGGAGTTTCCCTAACAGCTTGTAATATTGTTTCTTGCTTTGTATTTTTGACATCTTAAATATGATATGTTATAAAGACACATGTCTAGAGAGAGCTCTCTCCAGACCTAAGAAATACATGAACACATTTTGATTTTGAAAAGACTTTCTGGCAGTAAAATGATTTAACAAAGATTTCTTTTCATGTACACGAAGATCATTTCCTATCACCAAAGGGGAAGAATTAAAATGTGGGCTGCAAAGCATCAGAGCATCAGCTTTGACTCAAGAAGATATGCTTGAAACTGAGGCTTAAAAAATTAGTAATCTAGGGCTGGGGATATGGCTCATTGGACAAGAGCACTTGCCGCGCAAGAACGAGGGTCTGAAAGGGTCTGAGTTCCATTCCCAGTACCCATGTTAAAAGCTTCACATGTCTGTTATCTCAGTCTAGTGGGGGAGGTAGGGCTTACTGGTGAGTTTGACTGAAAAAAAAAAACAAAACCCTAAAAGGCAGTTTGTACATGCCTTTAATCCCAGCACTTGAGAGGCTAAGGTAGGAGGATCACTGTGAGTTCAAGGCCAGTCTGGAGCTGCAGAGTAAGTTCCAGGTCAGCCTGGGCTAGAATGAGATCCTACCTTGAAAGGAAAAGGCAGCTGTGGATGCACTGAGAGATTTTGTCTCAAGTAACCAGCATGAAAGAATGATAGAGGATGACCCCTGACACTTTCCTCTAGCCTGTACATGTGTACTCATGGGATGTGGATGTCTGCACACACTATAAATACACATACACACACAGTACTACACACACTAAAAAACTATTTAAAATTTTCTTTTGCGTGTGTTTTATACATGTATGTGTACAGATGTGCATGTATTCCTCCATCACTGATCTGCTAATTTCCTTGAGGTGGTGTATCTTACTGATTATGGAGCTTCATATTTTTGGGACCTCCCACGATTCTATGGTCTCTGGTCCCACAGGATTGGAGTTACAAACATATGTGGCCATGCCCAGCTATTTACATGGGTGCTGGTGAATTGAACTCAGATGGTCTTAGACCCTCTAAGGTCCTTGAGCTTACACTGGAAGGACTCTTAGCTGCTGAGCCTTTTCTCCAATACCCTATTTAAATTTTTCAAAAATATTTTTATTTTATTTATTTGTGAGGAGAGAGAGAGAAAGAGAGAGAGAGAGCGAGCAAGAGAGAGAATGGCCATGCTGGAGCCTCTTGCCACTGCAAATGAACTCTGTATGCATGTGCCACTTTGTGCATCTGGCTTTATGTGGGCACTGGGAAATTGGACCAGGACCAGCATGCTTTGCAAGCAAGTGTCTTTAACTGCTGAGCCATCTTCCCCAGTCCCTATTAATTTTTTTTTTTTATAAAACATGCAGATTTTTTTGACAGCCATATGTACATTTGGTGCTCTTAAAATTCAAGGTCCAATAATCCCTCCTGGATAATCTTTTTAATATTTTTTGCTTGTGAATGTCATGTGTTAATGTGTTTGTGTGGTCTGGTGTGTGCACATGTATGTGCCCTTGCAGCACCCCATGTGCTTGCCTGTTGTGGGGGGGGGCGGTGCTTGCCTGTGGTGACTGGAGCAGGACACCTGGTGTTCCATACCGTTGCTTTTCTGTCTGTTCTTATTTTGAGCTGGAGTCTTTTATTGGTACTGGAGCTTGCTGGTTTTCCATAAATCCCAGAGATTCTCTAGTCTCTGGTTCCACAGGACTGGGATTAAGGCATATGTAGCTACTCCTAGCAGTTTATGTAGGTTTTTTGAGATTCAAATTCAGGCCCTCTTAGTCCCTCATGCTTGTGCAGGAAGCACACAACTGCTGAACCATCTCTGCAGCCCCCTTCTGGCTAATTTTAAACATGCAGCTGGCCATGTGACTTAACGTTGAAACATTTTCAAAAGTGGTGAGGTCTTTGGATGTGCAATGAGTGGACCAGGCCAGATTCCTAGCAGTGATTTTTTTCACTTTTAAAGATCATTGTATAGGAAATTGTTACTTCCAATTGTGATCATACTTCCTGTGGCTTCTCTCAGATGGCCAGAGACTGGTAAAGTGTGTGTTATGAACTGTTTTAAGATACTCTAGTAAAGAGTTTCTTTTTTTTGCATGTGTATGTATGTGATGTGTGTTCAGATATGTGTATGCATGTTTGCATGTGTGTGTGTGTGCATGTTTATATGTGTGTGTATTTGTGTGAGTGGGTACCTGTGTATATGCATGTGTGTATGTATGTGGGGACAGGTGTGCACATGTATGTGGAGATCAGGGGTTGACATTCAGTGTCTTTCTCTGTTGCTCTCCACCTTGTTTTTTCAGGTCACCATGCTTGTATAGCAACTGAGCCAACTCCTTGGCCCTACATGTCATTTTTTTGAAAATTCATTAGCAACATTCTTTGCTGTTCTTATTATTTCTGTTGTTTTTTTATGCTTTCTTGAGAGGAGGGTTTTGCAAAGTAGCCCCAGCTGGCTTGGAATTGGCGATCTTGTGACTTAGCCTCCTCAGTGCTGGGATTACAGGCATATACTACCATGCTGACTTGTGCTTTTTAAACAATTGTAATAGGAGTGTATTTTAATATAATTCTCTTATGTTGAATTGTTAGTGTATACTATTGAAAGTAATATTTTTGTTGTGTTCCTCTGACACTATTAAGTTGAAAATGTAACAACACAAAACAACCTTTGCTGCTTACTGTTTTTCAGGTACACATATGGGAAGCTGGTGAAAGGGGATGTAGTGCTTACATTTTTACCTTTATCCTTTTGGGGAGAGAAGAAAAATGTTACAAAAAAATTTAAGGTAATTTTGTAAATATTTTATAATTTACAATGAGTTTTTTGTTGTTGTTGTTTTTTTGAGGTAGGGTCTCGCTTTCTAGCCCAGGATGACCTGGAATTCACTATGTAGTCTCAGGGTGGCCTCAAACTCACAGCAATCCTCTTACCTCTGCCTCCCAAGTGTTGGGATTAAAGGCACGTGCCACTATACCCAGCACCTGAGAAAATGCTTTTATATTGATTAAAATGAATCATAGGACCTAGGTATAATTCTAACACTCTGGAAGTAGCAGTTCAAAGCCAACCTTGACAAGATGACAAGTTTGAGGTCAGCCTGAGCTACATGAGGCCACACCCTCCTCAAGAAACATCATGGAAGAGTGGGTGGAAAGAATATAAAAGCCAGAGGATGCGATGTGTGCTGTGTAATGCTGTCTTATGGACATAACATGGCCACTGTATTCATGAACACATCTGTACAAGATTGAGCAAAAGCTTTTTATTGACAACTTTCATAAGGATAGATAATAAAACACACTAATTCTTACCCTGCCCCCATTCTCCCCCTCTCAAATCCTCCTCCATTGAATCCCTTTTTTAAAATTAGTCTCTCTTCTTTTCTTCTTTTTTTTTTTTCCCCTGAGGTAGGGTCTCACTGTAGCACAGGCCAACCTGCAGTTCACAATGTAGTCTCAGGGTGACCTTCAACTCATGGTGATCCTCCTACCTCTGCCTCCCAAGTGCTGGGATTAAAGGTGTGTGTGCCACCACGCCTGGTTTCTCTTCAATTTTTGATGTCATCTTCTTTTCCTCCTATTATGTAGGTCTTTTTTGACAACTTCCATAATTATAGGCAATAAACCATGATAATTCCCTCCCCACTCCCACTATCCCCCTCACAAATCCACCCTCCATCAAATCCCCTCCCCCACTCAATTAGTCTCTCTTATTTTGGTGTCATCATCTTTTCCTCCTATTATGAGGGTCTTGTGTAGGTAGTGTCAGGCTCTATGAGGTCATGGATATTCAGGCCATTTTGTGTCTGGAAGATTGCATTGTAAACAGTCCTACCCTTCCTTTGGCTCTTACATTCTTTCTGCTACCTCTTCTGCAAGGGACCCTGAGCCTTGAAGGATGTGGTAGAGATTTCTCAGTGCTGAACACTCCACTGTTACCTCTTCTCAGCACTATGGTGTCTTTTGAGTCACCCCAGTGGTCATCACCAACTGAAAAGAGAAGCTTCTTTAACCAAAAATGAGAGCTATGTTAACATATATTCATAAATATATAAAGCCTGTGCTTGTCTGGCTAAATGTATATATTATTCCCACCAACCTACCCTGAAAGCACTACGCTTAATGTTCATATTCACATATTAACGCTACTCTCACTTCTGGTTAGAGCAGCTTCTCTTTTCAGATGGTGATGACCACTGGGATGACCCAAAAGGCAACATAGTGCTGAGAAGAAGGGATGGAGGAGTGCCCAGCACTGAAATACCTCTGTCACACCCTCCAAGGCTCAGGGACCATTGAGGAAGAGGGGGCGGATAGAATGGAAGAGCCAAAGGAAGGTTATGACTTCTTACAATACAACCGCCCAGACAGAAATTGGCCTCGATATCCATGACCTTGCAGTGCCTAGCAGTACCTTCATTAGACCCTCAAAACAGAAGAAAAAGATGATGACATCAAATTAAAAGAGAGGCTAATGAAGAGAGGGAGGGGATATGATGGAGATTGGAGTTCTAAAGTGGAATGGGGGAAGGGAGGGAAATATCATGTGTTTTTTGTATGTAAGTATAGAAGTTGTCAATAAATAATAATAAAAAAAAAAAAGAAAACATATTCATAAACAAAAAAAGTGCTTAGAGGGTGGTTTGGTGGGCATAATATATGCATTTAGCCAGAGTACAGGAGGCGTTACTCCCCTAGTGCTCATGACCTCTGCAACTATAGGCTTTTTTTTTTTTTTTTGGTTTTTCGAGGTAGGGTCTCACTCTTGTCCAGGCTGACCTGGAATTAACTATGTAGTCTCAGGATGGCCTCAAACTCATGAGGATCCTCCTACCTCTGCCTCCCGAGTGCTGGGATTAAAGGCGTGCGCCACCACGCCCGGCTTTTTTTTTTTTTTTTTTTGCTTTGCTTTTTTGAGGTAGGGTTTCACTCTAGTTCAGGCTGACCTGGAATTCACTATGTCAGGTGGCTCGAACTCTCGGTGATTGTCCTACCTCTGCCTACCGAGTACTGGGATTAAAGGTGTGTACCACCATGCCCAGCCAGACTGGCCTTTTAAAAAAAATTATGTGAGAGAGTGAGAGAATTGGCATGCTAGGGCATCTGGCCACTGTAATTGAACTCCAGACACATGTACCACTTGTGTAAATGTGTGACTTTGCGTGCTTGTGTCACCTTGTGCGTCTGGCTTACGAGTGACCTGGAGAGTTGAACATGGCTCCTTAGGGTTCACAGGCAAGTGTCTTAAATGCTAACACATCTCTCCAGCCCAACTATAGGCTTTCAACTAGGTTTTTGATACCATGCATGTATTCCTTTCCGTGGAGTGGGCTTCCAGTCCAATTAGAGAGCAGTTGGTTTCTCTCATAACAGACATGCTACTATTGCACCAGTTGGCACATTTGGCATGTCTGGTCTTGCAGGGTCCACTACTCTTTAAAATCATTGATGACTTCTCTCTATCCAAAGGCTGCATGCAGCATAACTCTTTCCAGCTTTCTGACAGGTAGTCAGCAGGGAGGAGGTTTCCAGGTCAGCTCCAGCTTGATTTCTCAGTGACCTACAGCCCAAGCACATGGAGTCTTCAGCAATAGGGTCTTATCATCTAGTTCTGGTGGGCCTTGGCAATGGCCTGAAATTTTTTTTTGTGGGGGGATTAAGGATCTCCCTGGCACTGAAAATTTTCTAGTAACAATCTATGGCTTCTGGGTGCAACATTATCCAATGAAAATTTATAATAATAGTCTATGACTTCTGAGTGCACCATTATCCTTGTCCATAAGATACTTCTACCCATACTCTATGAACTAGTCAACTTGTATCACACATTGGGGAGGGGCTCATTAGCTTTTATCCCTCCCTGAGATACTCTTGGCAATTATTATTACTGGGGGAGGGGGAGTCATTTTCTTTAGTGGTGTAGCTGCTGGTAAGTTGCCCATGGTCCTTACTATAACCTCCTACCCATGCTCATAAGCAACCCTAATTAAACCTAGTGACACACACACACACACACACACACACACACACACACACACACGTGCATGCAAGTAGGAGGGAGACTAGTTGGGAAGAAGAGGTTCAGCAGGAGTGAGAGGGGATAAGAGGTTAATGAGGGTGAATATGGCCAAAATATAAGTATGTATGAAATTCTCAAAAATAAATAAAAAACAAATAAAAAACCAACAAATTAATTGCAGGAGAATATAGCTTGTTTTGAAAGTTTATTATATTTATTTATATTATTATTATATTTCAACACATCTAATACAGAGAAATATAAAGATTATTATGCAAATGAAAATGGGGAAAATTGGGGCTGGAGAGTTGGCTTAGCGGTTAAGGCATTTGCCTGCAAAGCCAAAGGATCCTGGTTCGATTTTCCAGGATCTACGTAAGCCAGATGCACAAGGGGGCACATGAATCTGGAGTTTGCTTGCAGTGGCTGGAGGCCCTGGCATGCCCATTCTCTCTCTCTGCCTCTTTCTCTCTCTCAAAAAAGTAAATAAATAAAATGTATCTAAAAAAAAAGGAAAATGGGGAAATTTTGAATATTTTGACCTAGAAGTAAGATTTTATACCACTTAACAAAAATGGAGTAAGAGAACCAAGAACTTCTCAGCACTGGAGAAATAAGTGAATAAAGCTAGAGTTGTCATTGTGATTTAATTTGAATTTATGTCTAGAATTTGAATTACTAAAGTGAAAAATAAAGTTGAACTTTTAAACAAAACAGATAAATGGATATGTGAACTTCTCTTTCAATGATGAAGAAATGAAGAATGCAATGGATTTTTCCAGTGGGCATTCTGAATACATGGACCTGTCCACCCCAGGGCCCGTAGAGATCATAGCCACAGTGACAGAGTCTCTCACAGGTCTGTAGACTGAAGTGAAGGTGAGCCGGCTTGAGGACTGCTATCTGGGGATGTTTGTTGCTCTTCTAAAGAGATTATTAATGTTAAAATTGTCATGACTAATGTTTAACTTATAGGATTTTTTCATATTAAAAGTGAAACTTTGGGCTGGAGAGATAGCTTAGCGGTTAAGGCGCCTGCCTCCTAAGCCTAAGAACGCTGGTTCCAATCTCCAGCGGTTCCAATCTCCAGGTCTCACATTTAGCCAGATGTAAAGTGACCCAAGGGCGCAATGCCTCACTTGACCACAAAGGGGTGCATGCATCTGGATTTCATTCACAGCAGCTGAGAGGCTGCTGGCACGCCCATTCTCTATCTGTCTTCCTCTCCCTCTCTCTCTGTCTCTCTGTCTCTCTCCAAAAATAAAAGTGAAACTTTATTTTCTACAAAAGCCTGTACTTCAACTATGAGTGGTAGCTGTTTGCACCCACTCATTTCAACTTTTTTGTTTGTTTTTTTCAATGTAGGATTTCACACTAGCCCAGGCTGACCTGGAATCCAGTATGTAGTCTTAGGCTGGTCTTGAACTCACAGTGATCTTCCTACCTCTGCCTTCCAAGTACTGGGATTAAACCACACACCATGTTACCTGCATCAACTTTTTTTTTCCAGCCTTCATCTTCAGCAGGCTAACCTTCCCCACTTCCTCCTTTTTCTCACTCAGTCTGAAATCTCATCTGCTTCTGGACACTTTTCTCTATTAATAAGGACATAAAAGCCGGGTGTGGTGGCATATGCCTTTAACCCCAGCACTCCGGAAGCAAAGGTGGTGTACGCCTTTAATCCCAGCACTCCGGAGGCAAAGGTAGGAGAACTCATGGTAATGAGTTCTAAGCCACCCTGATACTACACAGTGAATTCCACATCAGCCTGGGCTAGAGTAAGACCCTACCTTGAAAAAAATCCAAAAAAAAAAAAAAAAAAGACATAAAAGTTAGCAATTGGAATTTTACTATTTCAGCAGATTTATTTAATTGACCCACCAAGCCAAAGCCTTTCCTGTCAGTCTTTAACTGCAGTACTCAAGAGGCCATAGAAATGAAATAGAATTATGTTGTTATATCAGAGACAAAGCCAATGTGGAAGAGAGATTTATGTGCCCTGATCTCTTCAACAGCTTTGGCAAGTAGCTTATACTGAAATTAGGTGTGTGGAAGCTATTGGTGAAATATTACTTTTCCATTCTAAATGGTGCAATTCCTGAATAGGTATCTCAAGAAATGTAAGCACCAACGTGTTTTTCAAGCAGCATGATTACATCATTGAATTTTTTGATTATGCTACTGTCTTGAAGCCATCCCTCAACTTCACGGCTACAGTAAGTTGTGTTTTGTTAATTGCCCATGGTATGACGTTCTGAGATGAGGGGTGGGAAGTGGTGTGCACAGTGCCTCTTCACAACTTAAGGCTTGTCCTCTTTACACATATGAGGCTTATAGAATTGTTTCCAAAATCATCAAACTTTTCTTAAAAACATAGGTCAACAGAAAAAAAATCAGATTTGAAAATTTATTTAAAAAGTACTTGTTTGATGTGGATTGCTACATTGAAGCTCTTATTAAATGAAGAAACTAAGTAACAGTCAAAAATTTTAGTTTAGTATTGATTTAAAATTTTTTTAGAAAATTTATAATTTATTTTATGAGAGAGAGCACATGTGTGAGAGAGAGAGGTAGAGAGAGAGAGAGAGAGAGAGAGAGAGACAGAATTAGTGCACTTCTAGCTACTGCAATTGAACTCCAGATGTGTGCATCATCTTGTGGGCATGCATGACCTTGTGCACATGCATCACCCTGTCTGGCTTATGTGGGTTCTGGAGAGTCGAACCTGGGTCCTTAGGCTTCACGGGCAAGTGCCTTAACCACTAAGCCTTCTCTCCAGCCCAGTATTGATTTTTAAAATGACTAATTTTAAGCCAGGCATGGTGTTGTATGCCTAGCACTCAAGAGGCAGAGGTAAGGGGATCACCATGAGTTGAAGGCAACCTTGAGTTGACATAGTGAATTCCAGGTCACCCTGGGCTAGAGTGAGACCCTACCTGGTAACCCCCCCACAAAAAAGACCAATTTTAATTCCAACAAAGATAAACCATTAAGAGTTATTAACAAGTACAGAGACTGTTGACTTATCACTTAGTATTTGGGTGAATTTAAAGAATTAACTGAATCTTTTAAGAAGCAGAGAAATAGTATGTTTATGGCATTTTCATGCACATATGTTATTGTACATTGTTCACGGTTGTCCCTTCTTCCAACTTGAGTGACTCTTTTTTTGTTGTAAAAAAAGTACCACCATGCCTTCCTTCTTTTTTTTTTTTTTTTTGGTTTTTTGAGGCAGGGTCTCACTCTAGTCCAGGCTGACCTGGAATTTACTCTCAGGCTGGCCTCGAACTCACACCTCCTACCTTTGCTTCCCCAGTGCTGGGATTAAAGATGTGTGCCACCATACCTGGCCTTATGTTTTTTTTAATTCTAAAAATATATTTTTATTTATTTGTTTACAAGCAGAGAGAGATAGAAGAGAGAAAGACAGAGAGAATGGGTGCACCAGGGCTTCCAAGCTGCTGCAAACGGACTCCAGATGGATGCATCGCTTTATGCATCTGGCTTTATGTGGGTACTGGGAAATCGAACTCAGGTTATTAGGCTTTGCAGGCAAGAGCCTTAACTACTGAGCCATGTCTTCAGCCCAACTTGAGTGACTTTTGACAGTGTACAAGACATGATGCTAGGCAGTGCTTCTGAAGCTGAAGTCCTATGTGATGGAGAAAGAAAATATGCACAAGGGCTGGAGGGATGGCTTAGTGGTTAAGATGCTAGCCTGAAAAGCTAAAAGGACCCAGGTTTGACTCCCCAGGACCCATGTTAGCCAGATGCACAAGGTGGCACATTTCTGGAGTTTGTTTCAGTGGCTGAAGGCCCTGGCACACCCATTCTCTCTCTCTGCCTCTTTCTCTCTCAAATATAAGTAAAAATTATATATGAAAATATGTACAAGATAGAATGAGATTAATATCACAGATTAATTTCTTTTTTAAAAAACGTTTAGTTTATTTAAGAGAGAGAGAGGGAGGGAGAGAGAATGGCATACCAGGGCATCTTGCTATTGCAAGCAAATTACAAATGTATATTCCACTTTGTACGTCTGGCTTTATATTGGTACTTGGGAATTAAATCCAGGCCTGAAGGCTTTGCAAGCAAGTGCCTTAACTGCTGAGCCATTTCTCCAGCCCCCCTCCTCCTTCTTTTTCTTTTTGAGACAGGGTCTCAAATAGTCTGGGCTGATTCTCTATTCCTATTAGTCTTGATCCTCTTGGGATTATAGGGGTATATGTCACCATGCTCAGCTATGTATTAATTTCTATAGGGATTTAAAGCAAAGAGTAGTCAACATGTGTGCAAAGGATTAGACAGTAAATATTTTCAGCTTTGTCTTCCATATGGTCTGTCATAACTACCCAACTTTGTCATTTTTGCATGAAAGTAGCCACAATCAGCTTGTAAAAAATTAGAGAGGCTGTATTCCAATGTAACTATTCACAGGAATGTTGGGTTGACATGCCTGTTTGCCATACTTAGTTAATCCTTGTTAAAGACTGGGAGGCTCCTTCTTGTTGAATGTGTGAGGGGAAGTTTAGGTAATTATTGATTTCTAGCCAACTACAGTGAATCTTTGGGAGTGCAGGCAGGGTGGGCTGGCTTTGGTAGGGATGGGATTTGTTAAGGATGCTTTATGGATGGAAGGAAGCTCAGAACTATTGCAAGATGACTAGTGTTAATGTTTGCACATGGAGGTGGGAGGCAGGGAGCAAGATGAGCTGAGGCTAGCAAGAGCCATGGCTGGAAAGCTCAGGTTTATTCAGACACCAGTTACTGCTCAGAGGACTCCATTCTGAGTGTGGTAAAGCTGGAGGCAGAGCTCAGAGATCATGAGTGTCTCACCATGAGAAGTCTGGAGCCTTAAGATTATGGAAGGAGGCTGGGCGGGGTGGCGTACACCTTTAATCCCAGCACTTGGGAAACAGAGATAGGAGGATTGCTGTGAGTTCAAGGCCACCCTGAGACTACAGAGTGAGTTCCAGGACTAGAGCGTGACCTTACTTCCAAAAACCAAAAAAAAAAGGATAGAGTTTTGAGGAAGATAGATGAAGACTGTGTGGAGGAGGGTGGCAGCAGTCAGGAATGGATGAGATGAGGAAGAGTCCTATGAAGGTGGCTGTGGGAGTTGAGAACAGGGGCAGAGAAATATGGAACATGGTAGCCATTGGGTTTGGAATGTGGAAAGAATGGGAGGCCATTCCGAGATAGTAAGTCTGGCAAAATGGTGGTGTTAATGAAACAGGAGGGCTGGGGAGCCAACTCCATGGGTAAGGCATTTGTGTACAAGTGTGGTTACCTGAGTTTGGATCTCCAGACCCCATGTAAAAGGCGGAAACTATATCAGTCTTTTGTAACCCCAGCATGTCTAATGAGACAGGGGTTAGAGAGGAGAATGTCTCAGAACCTTACTCACCAGGGTGAGGAGCCTTGAACTACAAGAGACACTGCCTCAAATGAGGTGTAAGTCAAGGACCGACACCTGAAAGTTGTTCTCTGATCACATGTGCTGTGGCATGTGTGTCCTGTCCCCACAAAAAATAAACAGAAACCAAACAAGAAAGGCAACATATCTGCTTGATTGGGCAACAAGTAGAGATTACCATGTGTTCCAGAGCAAGGTGAGGGAGGAGGTACATTGACAAAGAGAATACAAACTAAGCATTAGGAATGCAATGACCTTTGATTATTTGGCTTTGACAAATCCCCACACTTAGAGTGTCCCCAAAAGGGACACTGAGAGGTTGCAGGAAGAGGGGCATGAGCAAAGGAGACTGTGGAGCTGTGAAAGGTGAGGAGGCAGTGCTCACCGGGAGATGCTTCACAGGGAAGGGCCTCTGAATACACATTAGGGTTCTACCAGTAATTGTCAGCAGTTCAGTTTCATAGTAAGTTTAGACAGAAACTGCATGCAATTCAGCTTGAATCTTTTGCTTCTCCTGTTGCCTATTTTAACAATTAGGTGAAGGTCACCCGCTCTGATGGCAATCTGCTGACTCTTGAAGAAAGAAGAAATAATGTGGTCCTGGAGGTCACCCAGAGAAACAATACCAACATGTGGAGCAGGTGGAGTAGCAGAGATCAGGAAATGAATGATGTCCAGATCATCAATTATACTGTCCCCCAAAATGGAATCTTGAATATTGAATTCCCAGTCCTGGACAATGCCAGTGAGCTACAATTGAAGGTACCCTGTTTTCCATCATCACAGTTATAATCTTGTGCTGGATACTCAATCTGTCAGAGCTCAAAGTGCATAAGAAGTGGGCATGTATGCCCTTCTTTTAAAAGATGGAGGAAAGTGTAAGAAGTAATGTAAGGACAGCTGCTAAGGGTACTTTGAATGGTTCACTGTAACTTCATTTTGAGGACCACAGAAAAATGCAGTAGTGTGAAGATATGATGGAGAAGGTTTTGAAAGCCTCATCTAGGCTGACTTTTTAGTCATTTGGAAAATTTGTTTTGGCAGGAGCCAAAATAATGGGATATCTAGCTTGTCTGAGAATGCCCCACCATTTCTGTCACCTTTCTTTTGGTTATGCATCCCTTTGCAAGTCAAAGCCCTGGTCTCTGAGATTTACTTTTCTTTCTATGAGAAAGAAAAAGAATATTCAGCATCCAATTTGTGACCCCCCTGCCTGTGCCTCCTGAATACTTGGATTACATGTGTGTGCCACCATACCTGGCTGAGTTTTACTCTTTATACCAGTGGATGAAGTGGGGTGATATTTCTTGTTTCTGGTATGAGATTTGTGTGGAAGAAGGAAAAGATCTATTTTACATTTAATTCCCTTCTCTCACAGTCTTTCCTAACAAAACAATTTTGCTTCTGAAGTAAGTTGGGCAATGCTTTCTTCCTTAAGGAATGTCCAATCTTTTGGCTTCTCTGGGCCACAGTGGACAAAAAATTGTCTTCAGCCATACATTAATGGCATAGGCTAGGTTATGACAGCAAGACCCTTTCTCATATTTTAAAACTATCGGATTCTTTGTAGTATAAGCTATAAAATGAAGAAAAGCAAATGTCTGGTTAACGTATTTTTCCTACATGAGAAAAATTTAAAGTGAATCTGACTTTCATTAATCATGCAACATCTTTTATCAAGGTTTCTAAAGATGAAGCTTTAAAACTTTCTTTTGTCATAGGCTCATTTTCTTGACAGTGTAAGTAACATGGTGGTTCATGGCATGTTTACATCTCCTAGTAAGACATACATCCAGCTAAAAACAACACATGAAAATGTAAAGGTAATGCTTAAAACTCACTTGATAATTACAATTTAATTTGACTCTCTGCTGTTAATATATACATAATGAGTACTATTTTTTTCTAGGTGGGATCACCTTTTGAATTGGTGGTTAGTGGCAACAAGCAAGTTGAAGGAATTTAGTTATATGGTAATTTCTTATAGAATCTAAGTTTGTAATCTGTTATAAAATTAATTTAAATTATGTCTACTCATATCTACTAACGTTTTTGAAATTAGCCTGATCTTTTATATTTAAATAAAAATATTTTTTCTTTTTAAATTATAATTGTATTTTCAATTTAAAATATATAATTAAATTTTGCATTATGTTTAAATTTTAATTTTTTGTCTGAAAAATATTGGTTTATTTAATTTTTAATCTCTGAAAACATGCATACATATATACATAAAATTAAAATTTTTGTTACATAGCCAACATCTATCAGTGTGGAGAATAATAAAATATAAGGAAGATGGGAATTGAGAGATACAGATCAGTGAATATAGTATTTGCCATGCAATCTGAGTACCTAAGTTCAGATCTCTAGACCCAGTATCAAGAACCAGAAGCTGTGGCTGTCTTCTGTAATCTCAGTGTGCTATGGCAGGAAGGGAACTTTGCTGACGCTCATGAGTGGAGCCAAGTGGTGAACAACAAAAAAAGACCCTACCTCAAAACAGGGTGGAAACGAAGGAGTGACCTGAAAGCTATTCTCTGACCTCCACATGTGCACTGTGACACATGCAAGCCCCTACACACACACCAAATGCATAAGTAAATTCATAAATAGAGAAAATAAAAATTGCTAACATGGCTTTGTAATTTTGCTAATGCAACATTTCCAATAGAGCCTTGTATTCCTTCTAATCATAAATGGGTTCTTTTCCAACACAAAGAAATAAATGATAACTGTTTAAGGGGACAGATATGCCAGTTACTATAATTTGATCATACATTTTACATGTATTGAAATATCACATTGTGTCCCACAAATGTGCACAAATATTGTGTCAATTGAAAATTAAAAATGACAAAGAAATTAAAATTAGGAATTAAAAATGACAATATCATACTGTAATACTATTACTGCTTCAATATAGTATTTTCTTTTTCTTTTTTAGGGGTACTGAGGGTTGAACCTAGGGCCATGTATGTGCTAGACAACTACTCTACCACTGAGCTATAGCCACAGCTCTCTAGTATTGTTTTATTCTTTTCATTTTCTATTTCCCAACTTACTGTGTGTTTGTCAAGTAGATTTTCATGCATCCAGAAAAGCTTTGAAACTAGTTTAAGAATTTATGTGTATGCTTAAAAGTATGATAAATATAACTTCAGCTGAGATGCTACTATCTTTAGAAAAAAAATTAAACTATCTTTTTTTTTTTTTTTTTTTTTTTTTAGGTAGTATCAAGGGGACAGTTGGTGTCTGTTGGCAAACAAAATTCAACAACCTTCTCTTTAACACCAGAAAATTCTTGGGCTCCCAAGGCCTGTCTAATTGTGTATTATGTTGCAGATGATGGGGAAATAATAAGTGATGGTCTAAAAATTCCTATTCAGCTTGATTTTAAAAATCAGGTAAGATTTAAGGTGGTGATAATTAAATGTTTTACATTTACATTAGCGAAGTCTTATAAGTATAATTTTTTTTTAAACAAATGAATATAACGACAGATAAGGTTTCAAGTAGCCGTGGGGACAGAATAGCAGGCCTGACCAGTATTTGGTCTGACCACTGCCTCATGGCAAGAACTCCCTTCATCCCACAGCCGAGGTAGCTCTGTGAGGTGCCAGGAAGTTCTCACCGTATTCATTGCCAAGTCAGGGTCACTACTGTGCCAGGGCCAACAGTTTTTCCTCTCTCCTGTGTCATGCCTTGGATGCTGACCTTCCCTGGGATAAGAAATCCTGCTGTCTTGTGTTCAGCACTGAGAGAAAGAAGTTTCATGAATTACAAATATGTGGGAGTGAGTTTTGTATTTTTCTTTAACTTTTTTTTTCCTCAGAGAATAGTTATATCTGGTTTTAGACTTATACTTGAGGCTAGGCAAATGTAGAATCTTTGTTAGATTTTGAGCCATTAATCTTCTTGTGTAAACAGTGTTTTAAAAAAAGGAAATAAATTGACTTTTGCCTTCTTCCTTTCCCAGATAAAGCTATTTTGGAGTAAAAATTATGCAAAGCCATCTGAGAAAGTCTCCCTTAGGATCTCTGTCACACAGCCAGGCTCCACAGTTGGCATTGTGGGTGTTGATAAGAGTGTGAACTTGATGAATGCCTCAAACGATATTACAATGGAAAATGTGAGTTTAGCTTTATTTATTAATTTAATTTAAAAAAATTTAAAAATGATTAGCTGGGCATGGTGGCTAACACCTTTAATTTTTTGTTTATTTTTATTTATTTATTTGAGAGCAACAGACAGAGAGAGAAAAAGGGAGGGGGAGGAGGGAGGAGAGAGAGAGAGAGAGAGAGAGAGAATGGGTACACCAGGGCCTCCAGCCACTGCATATGAACTCCAGATGCATGCGCCCCCTTGTGCATCTGGCTTATGTGGGTACTGGGTAATTGAGCCTTGAACTGGGGTCCTTAGGCTTTGCAGGCAAGCACTTAACTGCTAAGCCATCTCTCCAGCCCAATTTAATTTAATCTAATTTATTTATTTGAGAGATAGAGAGAGAGAAAGAGACAGATAAAGAGAGAGAGAGAGAGAGAGAGAGAGAGAGAATGGGTGTGTCATGTGCCAGGGTCTCTAGCGGCTTCAAATGAACTCCAGATGCATGCGCCACTCTGTGCATCTGGCTTATATGGGTTCTGGAGAATCAAATCTGGGTCCTTTGGCTTTGCAGGTAAGTGTCTTAACTGCTAAGCCATTTCTCCAGCCCAAGTTTAGCTCTTTAAAAAAATTATGAACATAATGTTAAGAGAAAAAAATATTGCATTACTTTAAATATTTAAACAAGATTCCTTAGTTCCTCTGACTATATAAGCCAGTAAACAGGAATACCTTCAAATAAAAAAGAGACCATGTTCTAGAGGTTATATTGGGAAGAAACTTATGGGCTTAAATTTCTCTCTGTCTTGTGGAGAAATACCACCAAAAAGTAGATAGCAGGAATAAGTAAGTCCTGGAGGACTATTATGTAACATGGTGATAACAGTTAATAATGACATATTGTGTACTTGAAAAAAATGCTAAAAGAGCCGGGCATGGTGGTGCATGCCTTTAATCCCAGCACTTGGGAGGCAGAGGTAGGAGGATTGCTGCAAGTGCAAGGCCATCCTGAAACTATATAGTGAATTCCAGGTCAGCCTGAGCCAGAGTGAGACCCTACCTCAAAAACAAAACAAAAACAAAACAAAAAAAGCTAAAAGAATAGATTTTAAATGTTCTCACTGTAATAAGGTTTTTAGGATTCAGGAAGAGTTCTTGAACTTCAAAATCTATGCTTTTTATCTGTTTTTAACAAAGGATTGAAATAAACAGACTGAGAAAGATAGATTACAAACTATTACATTTAATCAGGGGCTGGACTTATCCACATGGCCTGAGATCCCATGTGGGAAGCTGAGCATGGGTATAGAGGGAAACGTGAAAGGAGCTTTTTAGGGAAATTAAAAATAGAGCTGGAGGGCTGGAGAGATGGCTTAGCGGTTAAGGCACTTGCCTGCAAAGCCAAAAGACCCAGGTTTGACTCCCCAGGACCCAGGTAAGCCAGATGCACAGGAGGGTGCATGCATCTCATTTGCAGTGGCTGGAGGCCCTGGTGCGCCCATTCTCTCTCTCTCTCTCTCTACCTGCCTATTTCTGTATATCTTTCTCTCTCTCAAATAAATAAACAAATAAAAAATAAAATATTAAAAAAATAGGGCTGGAAAGATGGCACATGCAGTTAAGGCACATGCCTGTGAAGCCTAAGGACCCAGGTTCGATTCTCCAGATCTCACATAAGCCAGATGCACAACATCTGGAGTTTGTTTGCAGTGGCTAGAGGCCCTGGTGTGCCCATTCTCCCTCTCCCTCTCTCTCTTTCCTTCTCTCTGTCTTTAATAAATAAATAAATTAAATAAAAAATAAAATCTTAAAAAAAATGAAGGCATGTGCCACCATGCCTGGCTCTCAAAAAAATATATATTAAAAAAATAGAGCTGGAGAGATTACTTAGCAGTTAATGTGCTTGCCTGCAAAGCCAAAGGTCCCAGGTTTGATTCCCCAGGACCCATGTAAGTCAGATACACAGAGTGGCGCATGCATATGGAGTTTTGCAGTGGCTGAAGGCCCTGGTACACCCATTCTCTCTATATATATCTGCCTCTTTCTCTCTCTTTCTCTCAAATAAATAAAATAAAAACTTCAAACAATATTTTTAAAACAGGCCAGAGCTTGTAAAACCTAAAAGGTAATAAGAGTTGGGCGGGGGGGACCTCTCCCTTTTTACTCTGGCAGCCAGAGTAGGCGAGACAAGGTCTTACTGGTATTGGGACCTCTGAGATTCAGGTGTGGAGAGTTGAGAAGCCAAGAACAAGGGGAAATGGAGGTGCCTCCTCCCTGCAAGTGTCAATTTATAATTTTATTGTGGTGGGCTTCACCTTCAGGCTCAGGGAGAGAGGTGATTGGTCTGGTCTCAGGGGTCTGGCTCAGGAAGAGGCCAGCACTCCTGAATAGGGAGTGCTGAATTCCAGGTCTGCTGAAGCAGGTGATGTGACATCTCTTTGGATTCCCTCTTTGATTCCTCCCCTATCTGACCTAAAAATAAAGCTACCTTACTAATTCCCTTTCATAACAACAAAAATTGGTAAAACTGTGAGGTGCTGAATGTGTTAATTACATTGATTTAATAATTCCACAATATATACATATATCAAAATATCACATTGTACTCCCAAAATATACACAATAAAGAGAAATGCTACCCAGAGTTTTCATTCCTTTCCTTAGTTTAAAACACTCATGAAAGTATTAGGGAATTATGCTCTATTAAGAGCAGCCATTATCAGAAAGATTAAAGATAACAAGTACTGGTGAGGATGTGGAAAAACAGGGACTCTTGTACACTATTGGTAGGAATGTCAGTTATTACAGCATATATGGGGAACAACATGGAAGTTCATAAAAAATTCAAACTAGAACCACATAGGATCCAGCTATCTCACTCCTGGGGATAGATCCGAAGGTAAGGAAATCAGTCTACTAAAGAGATATCCATGGGGCTGGAGAGATGGCTTAGCATTTAAGGTTCTTGCCTGGGAAGCCTAAAGACCAAGGTTTGATTCCCTGTTATCCACGTAAGCCAGATGTACAAGGCGGCACATGCATCTCGAGTTCGTTTGCATTGGCTAGAAGCCCTGGTTTGCCCATTTTGTCTGTCTGCCTCTCTCTTTGTCTCCCTCTGTCTCTTAAATAAATGAATAAAAATATTAAAAAAAGAGATATCCATACTTCCATATTCATTGCAACACTATTCATAACAGTCAAGAAATGGGAACAAGCTAAGTGTTTGTTAACTGATGAATGGATAAAGAATATTCAGTATATACACAAAATGGAATACTATTCAGCTATAAAAGACTGTCATTGCGGCCACATGGGTGGAACATGAGATGGGTCTGTTAGGTGGAATAACCTACACACAGAAAGACAAGTGCTGCATGATCTCACCTACACATGCAGTCTAAGAAGCTGACCTTGTAGAAGTTGAGAGTGACTGGGGTTTAATCAGGGTTGGGGGAATATAGAGTGGGACCGAATGGGGAAAGATTGGTCAATGGGCATTAAAGTGTGTTTTTGTATAGTAGGGTTACTAAAGATAACACTGATCTACTGTATATTTCAAAATGTTTGGGAAGATAAGCATGTTTAGCCTGATTTGAACTAACAAAATGTATAAGTGTATGGAACCATTAAATGGTCCCCCATTAGTATGTACATGTTTTTGTTTAAATTAAAAAATTTTTTTCTTTTACTTTTTAAAAATTGGTTTTCTTTTTAAAATTAATTAATTAATTAATTAATTAATTAATTAATTAATTTATGAGGGAGAGGGAGAGAGAGAGAATGGGCACGCCAGGGCCTCTAGCCACTGCAAATGAACTCTAGACGCATGTGCCCCCTTGTGCACCTGGCTTATGTGGTTCTGGGGAATCAAATTGGGGTCCTTTGGCTTTGCAGGCAAATACCTTGACTGCTAAGCCATCTCTCCAGCCCTAAATATTTTTGTTATATGTGGGGGGGGAGAGGGAGGGAGCGGGAGAGACAGGGACAGAGAGAAAGAGAAACAAGAGAATGGATGTGCCAGGGCCTCCTACCACTGCAAATGAATTCCAGACACATGTGTCATTTTATGCATCTGGCTTTATGTGGGTACCAGGCTATTCACGCCAGGCTGTAAGCCTTTGCAAGCAAGTGCTTTAACCACCGAGCCATCTCTCCAGCCCTACATGTATAGTTTTAATGTATTTGTGTATCAGTTTAAAACAATTTTTTTAATCAAAATCCATTATGTGCATGTATGAAAAATGTCATAAAGTTAAAAAACTAAACATTTTTCAGAAGAGTAAGTAGAAGTACCATGGTGGAAACTTTACATGCACAGTTCTAGAGGACATCAGGCAAGAGGATTTTGGTTAATTTCAAAGACTTCCTATTTTGATTACACACAATGGTTCTAAATAGTAATAGCTAGCTGGGTGAGGTAGCAACACTAACCTAGAACTCATGAGGCTGAGGCAAGATGATTGAGAGTTGGACATCAGCCTGGGTTACAATTCAAGAAAGACCTGGCCTCAGAAAAAATAAATAATAAATAATAAACTATTGCAGTCCCCATTTAATCAGGAATTTGCTGGATACCAAGGAAGTAAAATCATGTTAATCTGCAGAAAATTTATAAACTAAGAAGTTTGTATATGAACATCTAGAATTACATCAATCCCACATTCATTAGCCATTTTATTTTTTATTTTTAAATTTTGTAAAATTTTTTTTTATTGACAACTTCTATACTTACATGCAAAAAACACATGATATTTCCCTCCCCTCCCCCCATTCCCCTTTAGAACTCCAGTCTCCATCATATTCTCTCCCTCTCTCCATTAGTCTCTCTTTTAATTTGATGTCATCATCTTTTTCTTCTATTTTGAGGGTCTTGTGAAGGTATTGCTAGGCACTGCAAGGTCATGGATAGCGAGGCCAATTTCTGTCTGGGCAGTTGTAAGAAGCCATACCCTTCCTTTGGCTCTTCCATTCTATCCGCCCCCTCTTCCACAATGGTCCCTGAGCCTTGGAGGGTGTGATAGAGGTGTTTCAATGCTGGGCACTTCTCCATCCCTTCTTCTCAGCACTATGTTGCCTTTTGGGTCATCCCAGTGGTGATCACCATCTGAAAAGAGAAGCTTCTCTAACCAGAAGTGAGAGTAGCATTAATATGTGAATATGAGCATTAAGGACAGCTTGGTGGGAATAATATATACATTTAGTCAGACAAGAGCAGGCTTTATACCCCTAAGGCTCATGACCTCACCTGCCATAAACTTTTGCTTAGGTTTTTCAGTACCAGGTATGTATTCCCTCCCATAGAGAGGGCAGTCAGTCCAATTATGGAGCAGTTGATTACCCCAAGAGTAGACATGCCACTATTGCACCCGCTCAGTCATTGGGCCTGTATGGCCAAACTTGATTATTCAGTGTCCACTGTTTTCACTGCTGATGACTTCTGTCTCCCATACACTGCATGCAGTGCAGCTTTTTCCAGCTTTCAGTTGGCTGGTCTACAGGGAGAAGGTTTTCTGCTCAGCACCAGCTTGCTTTCTCAGTGACCTTGCCTCTCAGGCAAGAGATGTCTTCAGCAATAGGGTCTTACTATCTGTTTCTCAAGGGAAACCAAGGGCTTTGGCAAAAGCCTTTAATGTTTTGGAGGCTACCGGGACCTCCTTGGCCAACAACTCACTGGAAGGTATCCCATCCCAGGCACTGAAAATTTTCTAGTAACAGTCTACAGCTTCTATATGTGTGCCATCATTCAAAAAAGTAGGTTTACATAAGTCTTTATCAGACTATCTTGAATTTAGATTGACCCTCCCCCTGCCCTTCTTTTATGCATTCTCTTCCCATGGCCTTGCTTAGGCCATTCCCCTCCCTGTAATCTGTTCTTCTACTTACATATATGCCATTGTATTTTTATTTATTATATTCTTATTTTTTCAAGGTAGGGTTTCACTTTAGTCCAGGCTGACCTGGAATTCACTATGTAGTTTCAGGGTGGCCTTGAATTCATGGTGATCTCCTACCTCTGCCTCCTGAGTGCTGGGATTAAAGGCATGTACCACCATGCCTGGCTTCATATATTCTTTTTTTGACACAGGGTCTCATTTAGCCCAGGCTGGCCTTGAAGTTACTATATAGCTGAGAATAACCATGAACCCCTGATCTTCCTGCCTTCACCTCCCAAGTATTAGAATTACAACTGTGCACCATGATGCTTGGCTCATCTGTTTTTGTGTGCCATTGACAGTTGTGATCTACGTGGTGTAGTCTATCTATATCCATTAGTTGCTTCATTGTACTGAAGAAAGATATGTAACATAGGCTGATTTAGTAATTATATTGTAAACTCATTAACTCATGAAAAATACACATGTTCAGTTCATATAATCAATTTTTATCAATCATTTTTATTTTGTTTTTGTTTTTAGAAGACACCTTTAAATATCCTTGGACTTTTGGTCTCTTGTTGACTTTTCCCAAATTTTTACTAGTCTTAGAATTCTAGGGATCCTCTGGCTCTGGAGTCCCCTGCTCCATGAGGAGTCTGTCTTCACTGCTTCTTTTACCTCTTTCTTTAAAATAAACTTTGTGGGGCTGGAAAGAAAAGTCTATAGATCTTACATTTGATTTAAGTGCATACAGTAATATCTCTCATAGCTTTCCACTATTTCAATAAATATATTATTATATTTTATTTTATTTTTAGAGAGAGAGAGAGAATTGGCATGCCAGGCCCTCAGCCACTGTAATCAAACTTCAGACACTTGAGCCACCTAGTGGGCATGTGTGACCTTACACTTGACTCACCTTTGTATGTCTGGCTAATGTGGCATCTGGAGAGTAGAACGTAGGTCCTTAGGCTTCACAGGCAAGCGCCTTAACTGCTAAGTCCATATTATTAGCTCTCCAGTCTGTACTATTTTTTTTTTTTTTTGCAAGGTAGGGTCTCACTCTGGTCCAGGCTGACCTGGAATTAACTATGTGGTCTCAGGGTGGCCTCAGACTCTTGGCGATCCTCCTACCTCTGCCTCCCGAGTGCTGGGATTAAAGGTATGTGCCACCACGCCCGGCCAGTCTGTACTATTTTAAAAAAATATTTTAAATTTATTTATTTGCATAAATTTATTATTCAATTTGTAAATACTTATACACATAAGCCCTTAAGGTTATCAATATTGATTTCTTCATTTACCAAGACAAGCATTTAGTATAGAGACTCATATCCTGCCTCTATCACCTAGTCCTCCCACTCTGTCCAGATCACAATGCTCTCGTACAGATTTTAATTGCATGTTACTATTTTTTTTTCAAGGTAGGGTTTCACTCTAGCTCAGGCTGACCTGGAATTCACTCTGTATTCTCAGGGTGGCCTCGAACTCATGGCATTCCTCCTACCTCTGCCTCCCAAGTTCTGGGATCAAAGGCGTCAGCCATCATGCCCGGCATGTTACTGTCTTTTTTAATTTTTAAAATTCCCTTATGTTTTAAAACATGGTTTTCTGTCTCTGTAGTTCTCTGGGACAGTGGCTCAAGGTCACTTCCACTCACTGATTATTTATCACCCATGTCTGTTCACTTTTGATCCTTTATGCCAGCTATGTTTTTCTTCCTTTGTGTTTTAAATTTACTTTTCTTTTTTCATTATATTTTGAGTATCTATTATTTTCATTTAAGTCATATTTTTGTCCTTATTTCATATTACTAACATCTCTCCCTTTTCTCCTTATGCATATTATCTGTGCTTCATTTTTAGTTTTTAGTTATCAATTTTAATTTTTTTCTAGTTCTAGGATTTTGATGGTTAGTGTTTTGTACACACCCTTTAAACCCATATTTTTTTTTTTTTTTTTTTTTTTGTAGTTCTGGGACTTGAACCTAGGACATTGCACTATATCAGGCAAGCACTGTATCACTGAGCTACATGCTATGATTACTTATCAGAGTCACATATGACCCAGCTGGTCTCAAACTCATGATTCTCCTGTCTCAGCCTCCTGGGCACTCAAATTTCAGGCCTGTGCAAAAACCACCCCTGAGTTTCTTTTCTTTTCTTTTTTTTTTTTTTTTTTTTAATGGTGGCACACACCTTTATTTATTTATTTTTAATTTTATTTATTTGACAGAGAAAGACAGAGAGAGAGAGAGAGAGAGAGAGAGGGAGAGAATGGGTGTGCCAGGGGCTCTAGCCACTGCAAATGAACTCCAGACGCATGCGCCCCCTAGTGCATCTGGCTAATGTGGGTACTGGGGAACCAAACCTGGGTCCTTTGGCATTGCAGGCAAATGCCTTAACTGCTAAGCCATCCCTCCAGTCTCCCTGAGTTTCTCATACTTACTTTAAAACCTTGAATTTTCTTTTCCATAATTCTGCTTCACACATGCGATGTCTGTTTGGATGTCTTTTACAGCAGGTATGCTTCTGGCAGAATAGTTAATCTGGCAGGTACTGTAAAAATGTCCATTGAAGGCTGCAGAATACCAGGTTCCAATCTGTCCAGTCATGGGGTTTTAAAGGGAATAGAGAGGTGGGGACTTATGGAGAATTACTCTTGTTATTAAAAAATATTTATTCATTTATTTATTTGTGGGGAGGAAAGAAGGGAGGGAGAGGGATAGAGGGAGAGTGAGAATGAGAGAGACAGAGAGAGAGACAGAGACAGAGAGAGGGAGACTATGAATGAATGAATGAGACACCAGGTCTCTTGTTGCAGTACAGGAACTCCAGCCACACTGGCTGTACATAGGTGCTAGGTGGGACTTACAAGCCAGTGCTTTAACCACCCAGCCCTGGAGAATTACTCTTGACCCCATGGTTTCCTGCCTCTTTTTATTCAGTTTCTAGTTCCTAGAAAGAGAGTCTTCTTGGCCTGGTGGGTTTGGAGGAGGAGGGAAGGAAGAGTGGGTGCCTGAGGAATGGCATCACATCACCAGGACATCCTGTGAGGATGTCTGCTGTTCACTTCACCAGCAGAGGTGTGGGAGATGGTTTACCTCAGGACATTATCCCCAAAGTCAGAAAGTGAGAGCAGAATTTAAAAGCCTTTCCTCTAACCTGTCTCATGACTACAGATACTAGCTGTCTTCTACCTCAGACTGAAGCCACCCACTTCCAGAACCAATTCAACATGGCCTCCACTCTCTATTTTTTTTTAAAACTTAGTCATCCAGGTTTCCTATTCTCTCTCTCTCTCTTTGAACCAGTGAACCTACAGCAGACAAGTGAGGGAGCATGGGTTGCTCAGTGGCAGCTGCATCACCAACAAGTCTCCCCCAGTTTGGGTGACTACCTACAAAAGCTGCATCTCTGGAGCTTACAGGCATGGTGGCTGATAGAAGAGTCTCCCTTCTTGGTTACAGCATCTGTCTCCCCGGGGAGGGGTCTTATGGCTTTCCTAAGTTTCAGTTTTCTTGGACGTATGTACCTATTGAGTCACCAGCTCCCCTCCTCCTTCCAGGAGGGAAGGTGCTTTAATTGAGGAACTTGCTCTACAACACACTCTAAAGCTTGATTCAAATGAATGAAGTTCTTTTTTTTTTTTTTTGAGGTAGGGTCTCACTCTGGTCCAGGCTAACCTGGAATTAACTATGTAGTCTCAGGGTGGCCTTGAACTCTCGGCTATCCTCCTACCTCTGCCTCCTGAGTGCTGGGATTAAAGGCGTGCGCCACCACACCCGGCACTTGAAGTTCTTTTTTAACTCTAGTAGTCCATGAAACACATTATCCCATTTTTATTTATCATTCTTCCGTCTAAGAAAGTTTTGTTCTTTTCTTTGGAAAATATTAACCTCACTTTTTTTTTTTTTCGAGGTAGGGTTTCATTCTAGTCCAGGCTGACCTGGAATTCACTATGTCATCTCAGGGTGGCCTTGAACTCACGGCGATCCTCCTACCTCTGCCTCCTAAGTGCTGGGATTAAAGGTGTGCGCCACCACGCCTGGCTTAACCTCACTTAAAAAAAACCTTTTTTTTTATTTATCAGAGAGAGAGAGAGAGAGAGAGAGAGAGAGAGAGAGGGGTGGGGTAGAGAATAGGCATGCCAGGCCCTCCAGTCACTGCAAACAAACTCCAGATCCATGTGCCACCTTGTGCATCTGGCTTATGTGGGTACTGGGGAATAGAACTTGGGTTCTAGGCTTCACAGACAAGTGCCTTAACTGCTAAGCCATTTTTCCAGCCCATCCTCACTTTTTGCTTACATTTTTTTTTTTTTTTTTTGGAGAGAGACAGAGGGAGAGGAAGACAGATAAAGAATGGGCACACCAGCAGCCTCTCAGCTGCTGTGAATGAACTCCAGATGCATGTGTCCCTTGTGGTCAAGTGCGGCATTTCGCCCTTGTATCACTGCATCTGGCTAAACGTGGGACCTGGAGATTGGAACCAGCATTCTTAGGCTTAGCAGGTAGGCGCCTTAACTGCTAAGCCATCTCTCCAGCCCTCTTGTTTACATTTTTTAATTGAAGCTTTTTGTTGTTATTGTTTTTAGGGGAGGATCTCACTTTAGCCCAGGATGACCTGGGACCTACTCTAGACCCCCGATGGCCTCAACATCACAACAATCACCACCATGCCCTGCTACTAACTGAGAACTTTAATATATGAACACACTGTAATTTGATCATGTTCTTTCCCACATCCTCTTTTTGCCCCTCTCTTCCACCCCCAATCTACTAAGGACCCTCCTCTTTCTAGGTAGTCCATCCTCTGTTTGGTTGTTTCATTCCTTTTGTCCTCCTCTGTTCCTCCTGTCAAAAAGTTGGGCTCAGAACAGTGCAGGTCTTGTGAGAGTATCAGTAACTACTGTGGGCTCATGTCAGTTCATGTCAAGAGGACAGTACCCCAAAATACTCTTTCCTACCTTGTGTATCTTACATTATTTTCATTCCCTCTTCCACAGTGTTCCTTGAGCCTTGGAGGGTGTGATTGAGATGTCTCATTTAGTGTTGGGCTCTCATCAGCCTCTTATTGTCAGCTTTGATGAACTTTGAGTCTCCACAGTGTTTGCCACCATCTCCATGGAGGTTTTCTGGTGAGCAATGAAAGCAGCTTTATATTCATTCTGCCACTTCCTCTGCAGTGTTCCCTGGGCCTTTGCAAGAATGATGGAGATGATTTGTGTGGTGCTAAGCATTGTCATTGTGATGAGTCTTCGGATTCCCCGAACTTCCCTCCATCTGTGAAAAGAAGGTTCTCAAAAGTGCAAACAACATTAATCACAGCATAAACATATACATCCAGAAGGCTTTTTTTCATTTCAACTTTTTAAAAATTCACTTTCATATATTAAAATTTAAAAGGAAGGCTAAGTAGATGGCTTAGTGGTTAAAGACACTTTCTTGCAAAACCTGCCAGCCTGTTTTTTTTATTAGTTATGTACATAATGTGAATACATTTATGTTGGTACCATCGTTAGCCTCCTCCCTCTCCTCCCCCCTCTGAAGGGACCATCCTCATTGGGGAATGTGGGTCATGCATTGGGGGTAGCCATCAGTTATGTGGAAGAGACAATGTCTCTGTGCATAATGATCCCACTTGTGGCTTTAACAATCTTTCCACCCCCTCTTCCATGAATTTCCCTGGGCCATGTTGGGTTCATTTTAGGTCTACTTCAGTGATGAGGTCTTGGGAGCCTCTGTGTCTCTGGATATCTGGTTTGGTAGGTGTTGAGTGTTCTCTGTGTCTATCTCCTTCATACTTGTGTTTGTACCAGGTTCACCAAGAAAGCAGCACTCTTGCTATTTTCCCCAGTTACTCTATGGTTTCATCTGGGGCCCTGGTGGGGGCAATGTGCTGATTCTGTGCTCAGGTTCGGCAGCCATCTGAAAAAGAGAAGCAAATTCTCCAATGGAGAGTGAAGTCAGCATCAGAGAAATGGGATAACCATTATTATTTTAGAGAGAATTTAATAGGTGTAGGCCCTCTTGTAGCCCACTATTGGTAGGAGCTTGAAATTGGAGAGTGTGCTCATTTTTTGTATATGCTTCTGACTTGTTTCCCAGTTCCAGTTATGAGTTTCATTCCACTGAGCGGATCCATTAGCCAAATCAAGAGCAGTTGTTTACCCACTATGGCTGTGTGCCATTATTGCCCTTGTGTGAGCATCACATCAGGTTGTTTGCTGCTGAGTAGCTTAGACCATGAATTTCTTGGACAGATGTTGGTCATTTCCCCCCCAGTCACTCATGTAGCACCTTCTGGCACTAGACAAGCTAACAGTCTGGGGACTGACTCTCTTCCAGATTCCAGCTAGGTCACTCCATGTTCCGTACCAGTAGCATATGGTGTCCAGAAGGCTTTTTTTGAAACATTTTATTTGTATTTATTTATTTATTAGAGTCAGAGAGAGGGAGAGAGAGAAAGAGTGAGAATGGGCATGCCAGGCCCTCTAGCCACTGCAAAGGAACTCCAGACACATGTGCCACCATGTGCATCTGGCTTACGTGGGACCTGGAGAATCAAACTGGTGTCCTTAGGCTTCACAGGCATGTGCCTTAACTGCTAAGCCATCTCTCCAGCCCCAGAAGGCTTTTTTATGGGCACATTTAGCCAAAGAACAGTGGTAGCTTCCCTCTAGGGTCTATGACCTTACAAGCCATATGCTTTTGACTCAGTTCTCAGTACAAAGCCTGAATGCCTTCCAGCTGAGTGGGCCTCATATCCAGTAAGAGAGCAGATGATTACCCCTATACTTACATGCAACTATTGCATCTGTGGGTACATCTTGCCTGGGTCGTTGATTTTGTAGCTTTCAGGACTGCTTGTTCAGACTATAGATGACTCTCCTCCTCCACCCCCACCCAGCAGCTCCAAGACAACAGCAAGGAGATAGGGTCCATCTCAGTTCCAGCTTGACTTCTCAATATCCTGGATCACAGTGGTATTTTCTGCAATAGGGTCTTATCATCTAGTTCTGGTGGGTAACTAAGTGCTATGACAATGACTGGAATTTACCTGCAACAACCTATGGCATCAGGTAAAGCTTTCTCCATTCCAGTGGGGTGCTTCTGCCCAAAGTCTTTCTTTTTAAAAAAATTGTATCTTTTGGGCTGGAGAGATTGTATAGTGGTTAAGGTACTTCCCTACAAAGCCAAAGGACCCAGGTTCGATCCCCCAGAACCCATGTAAGCCACATGAACAAAGTAGCGCATGCATTTGGAGGTTCGTTTGCAGTGGCTGGAGGCCCTAATGTGCCCATTCTCTCTCCATCTCTCTCTCAAATAAATAAATAAAAATAAAATGTTAAAAAATGTATCTTTAAATTAGCTAATGAAGTAGTAGGTTTCTATGGTATTTATTCATTCCATGTTCAGTTTTGTATGCACTTTCCCCTTTCCTTCTTCCCTTTCCTTGTCTCTCCTTAGACCTTTTCTACTTCTCATCCTGTCCTTCCACTTGCCTGTCTACTATCCCCTCCTCTACCCCTTTCTTGTTTCTCCTCTCTGCAAGCCTCATTATAGCTTCCTGAAGACTGCTACTGATCTGTAGTATAACTTACAAATAAATGTAACTACTCCAAGTTGGGATTCTCATATGAGAGAGAACAGAGTGTCTTTCTAAGTCTGGTTACCTCATTTAGTAAAATTTTTCTGGGTCCATCCATTTTCCTGTGAATTTCATAAATGCAATTTTCTTTATTTTTAAACATATTTTATTATTTATTTGCTAGGACAGGAGAGAGAGAGAGAGAGAGAGAGAAAGGGAAAGAGAAAGGGCACACCAGGGCCTCTTGCTACTACAAACGGACTCCAGACATGTGTGCTACTTTGTGTATCTGACTTTACATGGGTACTGGAGAATCAAATTAAGGTCATCAGGCTTTGAAAGAAAATGCCTTTAACTGTGGAGCCATCTCTCCACCCCATAATTTCAATGTTCTTTACAGCTGAATAGAACATCATTGTGTACATTTACCACATATTCATTATCAGTTGATGATAATCTAGGCTGATTCCATTTCCTAGCTATTGTGAATAGAGTAACAATAACATGACTAAGCAAATATTTCTATAGTAAAGTACAGAGCCCTTAGGGTAGATGTCCAGGAATGGTCATATTGTTAGACCTTCTTTTAGGTTTTTGAACAATTTCCATACTGATTTACATAATGGCTATACCAGTTTAACTCACACCAACAGTGAATAAGGGCTACTCTTTCCCCACACTCTCACCAGCATTTATTGTCTTTTGCAATTACTTTTCGTTGCTGGGACAAACGCCCTACCAGAAGCAGCTTATGAGAGCAAAGGTCTGATTTTAGGCTTACAGAATCCAGGGGAAGGCCCATCAATGGCAGAAGAAGCTGGCTCACTGCACAAAGAAAGAGCTGCCAGCAGCAGCAAGCACCAACAACCAGGAAACAGTATCAGCCAAAGATGAAATTGCTCTGAACACACTTTAGGGCTGGACTTAAGATTTGTTACCAGTGACACCTTCTCCAGCAGGCTGCTGGAGATTTAAGTAGAGATCTTAACCTTAATCAAAAATACCTGAGACTATGGGGGACATACATTCACATTCAAACCACTACATTGTCATTTGATATATTTAAAAATTTTTTTAATGAGAGATAAAATGAGGGAGGGAGAGGAGAGATTTGACATGCCAGGACCTCCAGCCAGTGCAGTTGAACTCTAGATGAATGTGTGACCTTGTGCTTGTATCGCCTTGTGCATCTGGCTTATGTGGGATCTAGGGAGTCAAACATGGGTCCTTAGGCTTTGCAGACAAATGCCTTAACTGTTAAGCCATCTCTGCAGCCTGTCATTTGATATTTTGAATGATAGACATTCTTACTAGAGAGATGGAATCTCAAAGTAATTTTAATTTGCATTTCCCTGATGTTTCAAAATTTTGAACAGTTTTTAAGATGTTTATTGTACACTTTAATTTCTTCCTTTAAGAACTCTCTGTTCAGTTCCTGCCCTACTTTTTGACTGGGTTGATTTTTTATTGCTTAGTTTTTTGAGTTAAGTATATATTCTGGGTTTAATCTCTGTCGGATGCCTAGCTGATTTTCTCCCATCCTATAAGTTGTCTATTGACTCAATTGATGGTTTGTTTATCTATAATAATAGCTGTTTAGTTTCATGAGATCCCATTGGTTGAGTGTCAATTTTTAGGTTCTCTAAAATACAGAAGCATGTCTATTGCAATTAAGATTAGTTTGACCTCTTCCTTTCCAATTTTTATCACTTTTATTACTTGCTATTGTTTTATCTCTCTCGCTAAGTACTATGTTAAACAGAGATGGGGAGAGTGGACACCCTTGTCTTTTTCCAGAACTTGGTGGAAATGCTTCATTTAGTAGTATCTGGGCTTCGGGCTTGTCATAGATAGCCTTTATTTCATTGAGATGATCCCTATCCTCACCAGTGCTTTTATCATGAAGGGATGTTGGTCTATAATTTTCTTTTTTTGTGTGTGTCTCTGTCTGGTTTTGCTCTTAGTGTAATTCTTACTTCATAGATGGAACTAGGGATCAGTTTTTTATTTTAATTTTATGAAATAACTTGAGAAGCAGTGGTTTCAGTTCTTCTATAAAGGTATGTTAGAATTCAGCAGTGAAACCATCTGGGCCTGAACTTTTTTTGGTTGGTAGTTTTTTTTTTTTTTTTTTTTTTTTGGCTAGGTAGGGTCTCACTCTGATTCAGGCTGACCTGGAATTAACCATGTAGTCTCAGGGTGGCCTCAAACTCACAGTGATCCTCCTACCTCTGCCTCCCGAGTGCTGGGATTAAAGGCGTGCGCCACCACGCCCAGCTCTGGTTGGTAGTTTTTTATACTGTTTCAATCTCATTACTTGGCATAGCTCTATTTAAGTTATTTTGTCTTTTTTTGGGTTTAACTTTGGTAGATCATATGTGTCTAGAAATTCATTCATTTCTTCCATGTTTTCCAGTTTGGTACAATATATATTATCTCAATTTTATTATTAACATATTTTAATCTATAATATTATTGATCAGGGTCTTCTTTCTCTTTCCTTTGGTAATTGTCCAGGGGTTTATCAGTTGTGTTTATTTTGTCAAATAACCAACTTTTTGGGTCATTTATTTTTTTAAAACATATTTTATTTATTTATTTGCAAGCAAAAACAAAACAAAACAAAACAGAGAGAGGGGGGGGGGCGGGGAAGAGAGAGAGAAAGGCATGCCAGGGCCTCCAGCCACTGCCAATGAACTCTAGATGTATGTACCACTTTGTACATCTGGCTTTATGTGGGTACTGGGGAACTGAATCCAGGTCATTAAATTTTGCAAGCAAACACCTTAACTACTTACTGAGCCATCTCTCTACCCTGTTTCATCAATTTTTAAATTGTTATCTTCTTTTCTAATTTCCCCCTATCTTGATTTTTTTTTTCATTTGGTACTTCTGGGTTTGGATTGTTCTTGTTTGTCCAAAGCCTTCAGATGGATCATTATTTCATTTGAGATCTCTTTGTTTTTGTGATGTGAGCATTTAGAGCTACAGACATCCCTTTTAGGACTGCCTTCATTGTGTCTCTTAAGTTTTGTTATGTTGTGTTTTCACTTTCATTCAGTTCTAGAACTTTTTAAAAAAATATATTTTAAAGCCAGGCATGGTGGCACATGCCTTTAATCCCAGCATTTGGGAGGCAGAGGTAGGAGGATTGCTGTTAGTTCAAGGCCACCCTGAGACTACATAGTGAGTTTCAGATCAGCCTGGCCTAGAGTGAAACCCTACCTTGAAAAACCAAAATAAAATAAAAATATATTTTATTTATTGATTGATTTCAGAGACAGAAAGAGGGAGGGAGGGAGATGCCAGGGCCTCTAGCCACAGCAAACAAACTCCAGATGCATGTGCTCCCTTGTGCATCTGGCTTACGTTGGTCTTGGAGAATCAAACTGGGATCCTTTGGCTTTGCAGGCAAATACCTTAAACATTAAGCCATCTCTCCACCCCCAGTTCTAGAAATTTTTTGATTTCCCTTTTGTTTTCTTTAGTGACCTATTCATTATTCAATAGTACATTGTTCAGTCTCCAGGAGTTAACATATTTTCTGTTGTTTTTATTGTGGGTAATTTTTAGCTTTATTGCATTACTGGTTGGATATAATACAAGGAATTATTTCCATTTTTTGAATTTATTATGTGTCCAATATGTGGTCTGTTTTAGAGAAGGTTCCATGAGCTGCTGAGAAGAATGTGTATTTGGTTGAGTTTGGATGGAATGTTCTGTAGATTTCTGTTAAGTCCATTTGACCCATTGTGTCATTTAGCTCCATTGTTTGTTTATTTTTTGTTTAGATGATCTATTGGTAATGCTTGGATATTAAAGTCACCCACTATTCCTATCCTGGGTTTTATGTCTGACTTTATTTATTTTTTGTTTTTTCGAGGTAGGGTCTCACTGTAGCCCAGGCTGATCTGGAGGTCACTATGTAGTCTCAGATTGTTCTTTAACTCATGGTGATCCTCCTACCTCTGCCCCCTGAGTGCTGGGATTAAAGGCATGTACCACCACACCCAGCTTATTTTTATTTTTTAAGTATTTTATTTATTTGTAAGGGGGGAGAGAGAGAGCGCCAGGGTATTCAGCTGCTGCAAACAAACTCCAGATGCATGTGTATCTGACCTTACATAGGTACTGGGAAATTGAACCCAGATCCTTAGGCTTTGCAGGCAAAAGCTGTAACCACTGAGCCATCTCTCCAGTCCCTATGTCTGACTTTATATTCAGTAGCTTTTGTTTTATAAAATTCAGTGCACCTGTGTTTGGTGAGTGTATATTTAAGAATGTAATATCCTCTTGGTGAATTGTTCCTTGAACAGCATAAAGTGTTCTTTTTATTTTCTTTGATTACTTTAAGTTTAAAGTCTATTTTGAGAAGATGGACTAGTTAGGACTGGAAAGTATTCACTGGAGCAGGAATTCAGGAGGGAGGAAAAGAGAGGGTGGTTGGAGGCAATATGATCATAGTGTATTGTCTATAAACACAGAGGTTGTCAATAAAAAGTTAAAAGTAAAAGTCTATTTTGTCAGATATTAGTATAGCATACCTTCTGGTTTCCTTTTTCCATTTGCCTAGAATATCTTTTTTCCATCCTTTTGCTCTAAGGTAGTGTCTGTCTTTGACAGTAAGATGGGTTTTGTGAAGACAACAAAAGGATGGATCTAGTTTTCAGACCTGGCCTGTTATTCTATATCTTTTTTTGTTTGTTTTAGTTTGTATTTTTTGGTTGGGGAGTTAAGTCCATTGATATTCAGAGTCATATAAATGGTTTTATGGGAGTGGTGTCTTCTAGATCTTCATTTGCTTCAGTAATTGTTCTAGTTTTGATTTGTGTTTTTCCCTCCTGTGTTTGTTCTCTTCGGTGTGAAATATTCCATCCAGTATTCTCTGTAGGGCAGGCTTAGTGTTCATATATTCATATAGCTGGGTTTTATCATGGGAAGTTTTTCTTTCTTCTTTTATTTGAAGGATAATTGTGCTGAGAATAGTAGTAGCAGACACCTTTAGGTTCACTGAGATGAACTTCCAGACCAGGCACAGTTATGGAAGAAGGGATTTATCGAAGTTTACAGACATAGGAGAAGTTCCATAATGGCAGAAGAAGTTGGTCTGCTTTCACAGGTCCAAGTAGAGAGAGAGAGAAGCCACAAGCCACAAGCCACAGGCCAAAAGTCACACAGCACACTTCAGGAACTCAGGTGGAACTAGGCACTTTGCATATCTTTAGATTGGAATTTCAAACCCACCACTACACCTTGAGATCTGCAGTGACACCTCCTCCAGTCAGGTGGCTGCAGATCCAAACTACAAAGTAATAAAACACTGAATATATTGGGGGTCATCTATTCAAACTACCACAAGTAGTCTGGGTTAGTAGCTGTGGTCTTTCAATATTTTAAATACTCCATCCAAAACCCTTATGGCTTTTAGCGTATCCATTGAAAAAATGGTAGTTATGCTGATGGATTTACCTTTTTAAGTGAGGAGCTTCTTCTCTCTTGCAGCTTTTAGTGCTCTTTCTTTGTTTTCTGTGTTTAGTGTTTTAACTAGAATGTGGGTGGGGAATTTCTTCTCTGATCCTAGTTACTTTGGTGTTCTATGTACCTCTTGTATCTGGATGGGCTTCTTTTGTGTAAAATTTGGAAAATTTTCTTCTATAATATTTTCTCTGCCATTGACCTGAAGTTCTACTTATTATATGACAATGATTTTATGCCATTACTTGTTTTGTGTTGGGGTTTTCCATTTGGAGATACTCCCTTTGTCATGCAGAGAAACCTGCTATACTGGGGGACACAGGGTGGGCTGGGACCAGGACTGCTCTCATATGAGACAGCATCTGGGTACAGAACAGGGAGGAGACCACTGAAAACTCACTGGGCATAGCCCTGGCTGATCCCAGCTACTCTGTGTTGGAGGGAGGGACATGTGGAGTATGAAGTCACCCTGGCCTATGTGGGTTGGGCCTGGTCCTCCTGCTCTGGGTGGCCTACTAGTGTCTAGGTTTGAGGTAGGAGGAGCTGAGTGTGAGTTCACAGGGCCTTTGCCTGGTGGGCTTGGTCTTCCTGGCTCCTGGTGTCCTACATGCATCTGGGTTGGTAGGAGCCAGAATGACAGATGCCAATCACAAGCTCACCTGGTTCCTGGTAGCCTACACACATCTGGGTCAGGGAGAGGGCAGGTCCCAATCGACTGTGAGCTCACTAGGGAGAGGGGGGCTGTGCAGGGTGGGGCCTGGCTCTCCTGGTGGCGTACAGGTGCTTGGTTTGCAGGAAGGTGGGCATTGATTGTGCCAATTATGAGCTGATTGGGGCAGGGGTCCCATTCATTCACTTTTATTGTTCCCCCAGAGTTGGCTTTGCAGGAGGGAGTCCAGAGTCTTGGCTTCTTTCTTTCTTGTTAAATTTATGTGTTGCTGAGAGCATCTTGAATGCCTCAGGATGACTCAAGTGTCCTGGGTCTTCCAGGAGTAAAGTGAGCCTCCCATCATGATCTTGTACTGCAGCATTGGCAGTGCTCTTTTATCAAAATCATGGCAAAAAGAGGATTTCTTCACGAGGTAGATGCTGCTTCTTGAACAGTTCCATCTGCTCCTCCTGTGTGAGAGCTGGTGTAATCTTCAAGTCAGAGTCATGGTTCTAAAACCTTCTCTGTCCTTTATGCCTGGCTCTGGCTTCATTGTGGTTGGACTGACTACATTTGACAGCCTATTACCTTATGAGCTTTTCTGTTTGTTCCTTCTGTGATTTTCTTTTTGGGTCCCATTCGAACATTGTATTGGCTTACTGTAGATGGTTGTTAGTATAGCAGAAGTGGTTGTGAGGGTTTTATTTTATGCTAGAAAGTCTTTTTCAACTTGATTTAGACTCTTTTATGCTTTTGAATCCTGCCTTTGTCACAGTGTGACTGGTTAATGCTAATTATTTGTATAGGGGAGATTAATAACATTACTTAAAAGGTATAACACCTGAAGTGTACAATTCACTGGCATTCATTACTGGACCTGTTTGATAATCATCACTTCTATTTCCTGAAGTTTTTCATTGCCCTCAATAGAAACTTTCCAACCATTAAGCAACAATTCCCTATTTTTCCCCTCCTTGAGCCTCTCTAATCACTAATCTATTAATAATTTGCCTGTTCTAGATATTTAATATAAATGGCATTATGAACATTTGGCCTTTGTGCCTGGTTTATTTCACTGAGCACAGTATGTTTCCGAGGGTCGTCCTCGCTGAGGCAGGCATCACAACTTCATTGCATTTTATGGGTTAGGGTATTCCACTGTCCATGTTGTTTGTGCAGTTACCTAATGATGAACACCTGAGTTATTTCCACCTTTGGCTACTGTGACTGCTGCTACAATGAGTATTGGCATAGAAATATTTTGGAGTTTTGGCTTTCAGTTCTTTGGTGTGTATATCTAAGAAGAGAATGGCTGATTATATTCTAATTCCATGTTTAACTTTTTTGCATGTGTGTATATATGCTCATATTTATGTGGGAGCACACACGTGTGGCTGTGGGTTCATGCAAGTGGGCCAGAGGTTGACATTGGGTGTCCTCTTCAATTGTTCTTATACCTTATTTTTATGAGACAAGGTCTGTCACTGACCCAAGAGTTTATCCATTGGACTACTCTAGTTGGTTAAGTTCCAGGGATTCTCCTATCTCTGCTCCCCAAGTGCTGGAATTACAAGGTGCATGTCACCATGCCTGACGTCTTATGTGGGTGCTGGGGATCTGAACTCAGGTCCTCATACTTGCATGGCAGGTACTTTGCTGAGTAAGTCATTTCCCCAGCCCCATGGTTACCTTTTGGAGATTGAGAATTTTGCCATTCCTTTAAAGCTATTTTACATGTGAACGATATTAAAAAACTAGCATTATTAATGTGATGCATAAATCTACCTCATTGTTCAAAACACTTTTAAAAATATTTACTTATTTATTTGAGAGAGAGAGAGAGAGAAAGAGAGAGAGAGAGGAGAGAGAGAGAGAGAATGGGCATGCCAGGGCCTCCAGCCACTGTAAACGAACTCCAGACCTATGTGTCACCTTATGCATCTGGCTTATGTGAATCCTGGGCAATCAAATCTGGGTCCTTTGGCTTTGCAGGCAAGTGCCTTTAACCACTAAGCCATCTCTCCAGTCCTTCTTTTTTTTTTGTTTTTTTTTTTTTTGAGACAGGGTCTCATGTAGACCAGCTAGCCTTAGGCCATGTAGCCAAGGATGTCCTTGAAATATTGATTTTTTTTTGCCTCCACCTGGGATTACAGATGTGCCACCACTCCCTGTGTATGTGGTACTGGGGGTCAAACTCAGGGCTTTGTGCATGCTTGGAAAGTATTCTTCCAACTGAGCTACATCCATAGCCCTCAGAAACTCTTATGGCTACAATTTGTATTGTTTTAATTAGCAGTAAGGCTCAGTGTTTTTCTGCACATTAGTAACTTACATTTATTCTTTTGTAAATTCACTTGACTGACATCTTTTAACGCTTATATTAATCCTCATGCAGTTCAGCCCATGTACCACTGCCAGAGGTATAGATTTTTTTTTTTTTTTGCTGTGTGTGGGTATGTGTGTGTGTGTGAGAGAGTGTTTGTGTGTGTATGTGTGTTTATGTGAATGCAGGCATGTGTGAGCCATGGTGAGTATGTAGAGGTCAGAGGGCAACTTTCCGATGTCAGTCCTCACCTTCTGCCTCATTTAAAATGGGGTCACAGTCGGGCGTGTTGGCGTACACCTTTAATCCCAGCACTCGGGAGGCAGAGGTAGGAGGATCGCCGTGAGTTCGAGGCCACCCTGAGACTAGAGAGAATTCCAGGTCAGTCTGGACCAGAGTGAGACCCTACCTCAAAAAAAAATGGGGTCTCCTTGTTCAGTGCTGCATCTTAAGGCTAGCTGGCCTGCAAGCTTTCTAGGAATTTTTTCCGTCTGAGTTTCTCATCTCACCACAGGCATGCTAGGATTACAGAAGCCTGCCAGAGCTTTCAGAAGCTTGCCAGTGCTTTTGATGTGGGTTCTGGGGATTTGAACTGAGGGTCTCATGTTTGCCTGGCAAGCACTTCATCCACTGGGTCATGAATCATCTTTAATGTTGATCTTACCCATCAGGGACATTGAAGTTCCTCCTGGTTAAAACTCAAGTCCACACTTCTTAGGCACTCTGGATTGCTGAACAGAGTGAAAATAATTTTAATTAGCATGTAATTCTGATTGATCCGTGAACAAACATTTATATACACTACACCTTGAATTGTGCTATTTTCAGACTTGATAAGCACAAGTACTGGGTCTAATCTGAGTTGCTTATAAGAAATATGTGGAACATGGGTCTGAATGATGTGAAGACATTAATTCTGTGTGCTTTATCTTCTTTGTAGGTGGTCCATGAGTTGGAACTTTATAACACAGGATATTATTTAGGCATGTTCATGAATTCTTTTGCTGTCTTTCAGGTATGTTTAGTTTGCTAAATAATTTGAAAAGATATTAGTATCTTTGTTATTGCAAATAATTTCATAATCAATGATCATAACGAAATGCTAACCTCTTATTGGGTGTGTTGCTTCAGTGTACTGTTACACAAATCTACAAACACTTTCATAACTAATGGTCATAATGAAATGCTAACCTCTTATTGGGTGTGTTGCTGCTAGTCTGAAATGGAGAGATGGTCATCCTTTCAGTTTTTAAAGAAAATGGGAAAAATTGTTACATAGATTAATGCAGTTGTCATTAAATAATTTCTTTAAATTATTTGTTTAAGTTTGAAATGGTTGTTTATATGAATGTCTGAAATGGGGAGGAAGGGAAGGAGAAAGAAGAAGGGAAAGACAGAGAGAGAGAGAGACAGATAGAGACACAGAGAATGATGTAGCTAAGCTAAAAAATGGGCAAGAGTGAATCTAGAATGTGGGAGCCTTCTCTAATTAGAGAACATTTAAGCTTTGGTTTTTATTTCATTTTATTTTTTAATTTTTATTCTCTTTAACTTTTAATTTTGTATGTATAGTTATATGTGTTCACATGTGTAGGTGCACATTTGTTTGTGAATGTGTGTGGGTACACGTGTGTGGGAAGAGCACCTATGGAGGCCAGAGATGAAAGTTTGCTATCAGCCTGGATTGCTCTCCTCTGTATTACTGAGGTAGAGTCTCTCATTTGAATTGAGACCTCGCCGTTGAGCAAGTCTAGCTAGCTAGCCCTGTCTCTACCTCTCTAGTTCTGGGATTACAGTTAGGATGCCATGGCCATCTGGCATTTATGTGGAGGCTGGGGATCCGAACTCAGGTCTTCACCCTTGCATGGTAAACAGCTTTACTGACTGAGCCAATCTTGTCTGCCCCTTGATTAAAAAAAATTAATTAAACTTACTTTCTTTTCAAGGATTGTGGACTCTGGGTGTTGACAGATGCAAACCTTGTGAAGGATTCTATTGATGGTGTTTGTAAGTAAAATCTGGCAATGATTGTAAAATATTTGTGTTTTACCTCAGCTTTTTAAACAGTACCTATGTAGGCATGGATGCTTTCTGTTTCATCGTGACTATTGTGTCTTACAATATTTAGAGCTTTAAAAAATTATTCATTTTTAATCTTTTTATTTTTATTTACTTGAGAGAGAGAGAAAGAGGGAGAGGAAGAGAGAGGAAGAGAGGGGAGAGAGAGAAAGAGAAAGAATGGGTGTGCTGGGGCCTTTAGCCACTGTTAACAAACTCCAGACGCATGTGCCACCTTGTGCATATGGCTTATGTGGGTCCTGGGAAATCAAATCTGGGTCCTTTCGTTTTGCAGGCAAATGCCTTAACCACTAAGCCATCTCTCCAGCCCTTTTAAAATTTTATTTCAAGAGAGAGAAAGAAGCAAGTAGAGAGAATGGGCACACTAGGCCTTTAGCCACTGCAAACTCCAGACACATGCACTGCCTTGTGCCTCTGGCTTATGTGGCTACTGCAGAATCAAACCTGGGTCCTTAGGCTTCACAGGCAAGTGCCTTAACAGCTAAGCCATATCGCCAGCCCTGTTTAGAACTTTTATGTACTTTGAAATACATCTGGGTTGTGACATAGAGTGTGCATCTGCACTCCTATCTCTATTTCTGAAATGAATGCTTTCCATAATTCTTTAGGTAGTTATAGTTTTGAATCTATTGGAAGAGCCTTTGGTTCTAATTTTTATTGCAAACTGCTTATATTTTGGAATTGGTTAAAAGGAGCAACATGCTTTTGAAGCATTTGTGTTCTCAGATTTTGAATGTTTATATAGAAAATAGCCCAGATGGCACAATGCTCTCTCTCTTACTTACACACACACACACACACACACACACACACACACACACACACACACACACACTCTCATCAGTCTGATTTCTTCCTGGCATGGTTTATCTGTACTTCATTATTTCCTGAATTGGTAAAGAGTTGGCTACTCAGAAATAATAAATGTGTTTTTAGGAATAATTCATAAGTAGTTTTGGCTGGAAGAAATGTATAAATAATAGGTAAAGTGTAGAAGCTATTCTTGGCTTTTAAAGGTAATAGATATTATATCTTCTTGGAGGCTTCTAGATAGAGGCAGTTATGCATCTATCTCTGAAGTCTCTGCTTCTTCCAAGGGTTCTCTGTTCCTCACACTAAGTCCCAGGCCATCTTGTTTTGGGGTGCTTCTTGTCACCACAGGACAACCTGAGCCTCTGTCCTGAAGCTTTAAAATTATTTTCATAGCCCTGAAGACGTAGGAAGTTATGACCTCTATGTATTGAAAACATTGGTACATCTAACTTTCCTTATCATATTCTTTATCCTACCCCAAATTCCATCCATTCTTGTTCACTTATATGTATCAAGTCCTGCCTGCTACCCACTGTGGTGCTTATTTTATTGTCACTGAGGAACTTGGCCCCTAGTATCTATGTATGGCATTTTGGCAAATTCAACCAACTGAAAATATATTAAAAATGGTTTTTATATTTGACATATAGGGAGACTTTTTCTTACTATTGTATAATGTAACAACTATTTACATAACACATTCTATTAGGTATCAAAATAGTCTAGAGATATGTAGGTTATTTTATAGAAGGAACTTGAGTATTTTTTTGGTCCCTCAGGGGTCCCGTCAATGCCTGAAATGCTTCTGTGTTTTCATAAGCATAGCCAGGAACCTTATATTCTCACTAGCATATTATGGCTGTGGGAGCTTTTCATATGATGGGCCTTCTTTTTCTGCATCTCTCTTTGGCCATTTTCTGACCTTGTTCAATGGTCCTTAGTTAATAGCCCTTTATCAAGGGCTTGGGGAGATGGCTCAGTCAGTAAAGTGCTTGCCACATACTTGTGAGGACTTGAGTTCAGACCCTAGCCTGGCTTTTACATGGGAGCTGGGGTAGATGACCTCCTTGCCCTCTGCAGTAGTATCCTTGTAGTTGCCACATTGTTTGGACAAACAAACGAATGAACAAACAACAAAAAACTTCAGCAGTTTAAATTTAAAATTTTTAAAATTTAAAAGACTTAGTCTCATATTTCAAAATATGAACCTACCCATTCTTTCTCTTCTCATTTGTGCCCACTTTCATCCTTTTATTTTTAGATGAGACTGCAGAGTATGCTGAGAGGTTTATGGAAGAGAATGAAGGAGACTCAATAGATATTCATGACTTTTCTTCAGTTAGCAATCCACATGTCAGAAAGCATTTTCCAGAGACTTGGATTTGGCTGGACACCAACATGGGGTAAAGATTTATAACATTCTTGGTCTATATTTTGCTTACTGTATATTTTGAATAAGTCTTCCCACTTTCTAATGTTTATGTACATTCATAGTGTGCTAATAAACCAAGTAGACCAAGAAGTCTTGGTTTTTAAAAACTTTTAAAAAATTGCTTATTTGCAAATGAGAGAGAGAAAGAGAGAGAAAATGGGTGGGCCAGAGCCTCTGTAGCCTCTGCAAACAAATTCTAGATGCATGAACCACTTTGTGCAACTGGCTTTATGTGAGTACTGGATCCTTAGGCTTTGCAGACAAGCACCTTAACTACTAAGCCATCTCTCTAGCCCACCTTGGTTTGTAGTATGCTGTTGATTGATTCTAAGTATAGTTTTTAATGGCACCACATAGAAATTGGGGCAGTGCAGTATCATCAGAAAAAACAAGTCTCATGGATATTGTTGGAGGAAATGGCAGAGAGTCATTTATTGCCCCAGAACAGGAAGCACACACTGTGTGGCCAAGTTGCCACCTGAACATTCCTCATAGACCACATTTGTAATGGGGTGAGGGTGGTAGTGGCATTCAGCTAAATGCTTAAACTCTATGCTACTTGATAAATGATCTGATAAGTTGTGAAATTTATGTAGTATTTTATAGTCAGCTTTTAGGAATACTTGAAGTAAGATACATGTCAAATTTAAAAAGATACATAACATTGGCAGGGATACAGACAAATAAACATCTTGAAAATATGTATGCTTTTATGGGATGGGGAGGTGGCTCAGCTACTAAAGGCACTTGCTTGCAAAACCTGCCGGTCTGGGTTCATTTCCTTAGTATCCATGTAAACCCAGATGAACAAGGTGGCACGTGTATCTGGAGTTCACTGGCAGTGGCATGAGGCTATGGCATGCCCATGTTCTCCCTCCCCCCATCATATGTACACAAATAAAGAAAAATTTTTTTCTTTGGTTTTTCAATGTAGGGTCTCACTCTTGCTCAGGCTGATCTGGAATTTAGTATATAGTCTCAGGGTGGCCTCGAACTCATGATGATCCTCCTACCTCTGCCTCCCAAGTGCTGGGATTAAAGGAATGTGCCACCACCCCTGGCAAAAAAAATATTTTTTAAAAAAAGAAAATAGGGGGCTGGAGAGATAGCTTAGCGGTTAAGGTGCTTGCCTGCAAAGCCACATGATCAAGGTTCAGTTCCCCAGGACCTATGCAAAACCAGATGCACAAGGTTGCCCATGTACCTAGAGTTCATTTGCAGTGGCTAGAGGCCCTGGTGTACCTATTCTCTCTCTCTGTCTCTTTCTTTCTCTCTCAAATAAATAAAAATAAAAATAAAATATTAAAAAATGAAAATATGGGGGCTGAGAGATGGCTTAGTGGTTAAGGTGCTTGCCTGCAGAGACTAACAACCTGAAGTCAATTCCCCAGTATCCACGTAAAGCCAGATGCACAAAGTGACACATGCGTCTGGAGTCTGCTTGTAGTGGCTAGAGCCCCAGTACACCCATTGTCTCTGTCTACCTCTGCTTGCAAATAAATAAATAAATAAATAAAAAATAAAAATATTTAGAAAGGAATATGTATATGATTAAAACAATTATAAAAATATAATAATCATTGCAAAGCTATCTCAGCACTTGGGAGGCAGATGTAGGAGGGTCAGCATGAGTTCAAGGCCACCCTGAGACTACATAGTGAATTCCAGGTCAGCCTGGACCAGAGTGAGACCCTACCTTGAAAACCAACCCCCCCCAAAAAATATAGATTTATTTTTATTTTTACTTTTTGGTTTTTTGAGGTAGGGTCTCACTCTGGCCCAGGCTGACCTGGAATTCACTATGTAGTCTCAGGGTGGCCTCAAACTCACGGCGATCCTCCTACCTCTGCCTTCCGAGTGCTGGAATTAAAGGCGTGCGCCACCACGCCCGGTTCCAAAATATAGATTTTATTGGGCTATAGATCAGTGTGAGGTATTATGACATTATGAATTGTTTCTTGAGAACTTGGCATCTACATTTTCTTTTCTTTTCTTTTTTTTTTTTTTTTTGTTTTTCGTGGTAGGGCCTCCCTCTAGCTCAGACTGACTTGGAATTCACTATGTAGTCTCAGGGTGGCCTTGAACTCACAGCAATCCTCCTCCCTCTGCCTCTTGAGTACTGGTATTAAAGGCATGCACCACCATGCCTAGAGGCAGCTACATTAAAAAAATTTTATTTACACCTTCCATACATGCAGGATACAATGTATCCTGGTCACAAAGTATCTTTTTTTATGCTGAGTGATTTTACATTTAGATATGTACATGCTATAGAAAAATTAAAATTCTTCCAAAAATAGTTTAGGTTATGTTGACTTGTTTTGAAGTATATGATTTGATTTTATAATTTCTGTATTAATCATGACTTCAGATCCAAGATTTACCATGAATTTGAAGTTACTGTACCTGATTCTATCACTTCTTGGGTGGCTTCTGCTTTTGTGATCTCAGAAGACTCAGGTCTTGGATTAACAACTGCTCCAGTAGAGGTAACATAGTGAAGGGATTCTTGCTAATATTACAATACCATGAAGTTAAGGAAGTTTCAGCTGCTCAAGAGTTAAAAAAATTGTTTATCAATTGCTGTGTTTATCAGAATTTAGAGATTATTTGGCTTTAACTTTCTGTTGAATATTTGAATCTAAATTGTATTAAATTATTAGATTTGGATATAAAGTTAATTAAAAATCTGATGTAACAACTTCCATTTGAGCGGGGCTTTCCTCTCTAATGTCCTAGCAGACATTGCTTTCCATTTCTTATCAAATTGCATCATATCTTGTTTCCAGTTACTAAGCAATACAATGGTCACAGGTGGCTTTAGATTAATACCTCACTTTCTCTTTACCATTCCAAAGTGAAATTAATAGAAAATATAATATCCATACATATATAATTTCTAAAAAATATAATGCACTAAATGAAATACAGAGGTAAAATAAAAGGAAAGTAATATATACTAACATAATATGTATTTTAATATGTGTCAGACATTGTTGTAGTAGAAGGTAGAGTGATAGAGTGACATACTTAAATGTTTATGCCATGCACAGGAGCACCTTATGTTTAATGGTCACAAATTACAGGTTCATGTGCATGTAGTATGCTAGCAACTCAAAATCCTTGAGTGGTGTTGCCTGTGGTGATAAAGATTGCTCCAAAGATGAACAATTTTTCATAAAGTTATGAACAAAACAAGGTGCAATCTATTTTGATTCACAAAATAGTTACCATCATGACAAATTCAGTCTGCACTGGGATGTACTTTGGGTTTATATACAAGCTGGAATTATGTAGCAAGAGCAGGTAGTTTATCTATATGAATGTATAAATAAAAATTCAGTCTTTTATAAAGACACCTATATGGCATCTGAAATTATACGATCTATGGGTCAAATACACCTTGCAACACAGAGTATTTGCTATGCCTTGAATAACAAATCACCTACTGATGAGCTAAAAATGACATATCATGAAGAAGAGGAGATAATTGTTCATGTTTAGGGCAACCCTGAGTATTACAGAACTATACTCCACCAAGTGCCCACAGCACCCTCCAATCACTGTGACAACCTGAGGTATTCTCTGTGCAGATATCCATACAGCTTTCTAGAGAGAATCACTTCTGCCAGAGGCCACTGGCCTAAGGTAATCAAGGCTTAGCCCCAGGTAAGGAGGGGCTGGGCCTCCCCCGCAGGTGTTGGTCAAAAGTTTCACAGTTGTATCACCAAGGAGGAAGCACATGTGCCTGTGCACATGTCAGAAGGGAGCAAGCAGAGGTCACTGGGTTGGATACGCGGGGATTTCCCACACTCTCTAAAATAGGGACTGTTTGATTGGACATTGGCCCCCCCCCATTATACTTGTAGCACAGTCTACTACCAAACTCCGTTTACTGGGCCAGAGTGGAGTGTTAGTAAAACTTGTTACTCGTGTTGCACAGTACCTTCACTTGCGAGGGACAGTGGGTTTTAAAGAAGATAGTGGAATTGATAGTGTAACAGAGGCAACTTGCTTTGGTATCAGAGAAGTGGGAGCCACTTCTGCCTCTTGTACTAGTTACAGACATCTGAGCACCAGTGTTTATATTTTATGAAATCAGAGCATAACCCTCTTAGGGGCATAATGACTCGATGAATAATCTATGTAATACATGGCTCCTATTAGGTACTTAATACAGTGAGCAGTAATCCTGATGTCAGATAACAAGTCAGCCTGCTACTTTTCATTTGGAGTAAGCTGTTATTTTGATTTCTGTTGGAAGACAAATGAATATCTCTAGTTGCTTGAAGTTGTATGTAATGTGAAAATATTTTTATCTGAATAAAATATGTACTCACTGTGTTCTTTCTAGCTCCAAGCCTTCCAACCATTTTTCATTTTTTTGAATCTTCCTTACTCTGTTATCAGAGGTGAAGAATTTGCTTTGGAAGTAACCATATTCAATTACTTGAAAGATGCCACTGAGGTAACACATTCATGCTTTTGTGGGTTATTTATGCTTCAGGCGAAAAAAATACAGAGGAATTGACTGGGCTGTGTAGTACTGGGAATCAGGGCCTCCCAACATTTGTCCATTGTTGGGAGATTGAAACTGGAAGTACTTTATCAGTGAGTTCTTCTGACTTCTTTTCCTTTTACTTTTCTTTGAGGTAGTGTATCATTGTAGCCCAAGTGGGCCTGCCACTCACTCTGTAGTCCCAGGCTGGCCTTGAACTCACAGGGATCCTCCTACCTGTGTCTTTTGAGTGCTGGTATTAAAGGCATGTGCCTCTTTGCCTGGCCTTCTGTTTTTTCATACTAGGTAACGTATTAGCACGTCTCCACATTGCCTCCCTAGTTTTCCAGCACAGATCCTTCCCTTTAGCACAAGCAAGACTTCTTCATATCTTGGGGTCATACCTTTCTCTCTCCTGGCTCTCAGCATTTCCTCCTGGTCCTCCATGTCTAGAAGGTGCTGCTCCTTCTCAATGCTGTCCTGTACCCACTGCTGTTGGCAAGAATTTATTCCCCTCATGACTTGGCTGGTAGCTAAGATTCCTTTCCCCAGGCACCTCACTCACCCACTTGCGTACATTTATAGTCCCCATGGTCATTCAGTGTATCATGTTTATTTTTTGAGTCATATGCCTGTGTCTCCTTAACTAGTGGGCTGCCTAGAAGATAGGATTAGGCCACTGTGTTATGCCTACAGCAGTGTTAAACAAATTGTTGATTTTTCTACCCCAGACTAATTAAGGATAGGCTATTATGTTTATTGCATGAAAAGCCATAATTTCTTTTAGTACTCATATCCGTATAGTAAAATGTTTTTGTTTTACATTTTCTACATTTATTAGTTTTGGTGTTGGAGATTGAACCCAGAGCTTTGCTCATGTTAAGTAAATAACCTGCCACTGAGCTACACTTTCAGAAACTCAATACCCAGACTGCTACTTGCTAGGAAAAAACTTAATTGTTTCCTTATCCCTAAAGTGGGAATCATAAGTATTATGTAAACAAAATTTATTATGAGAAGGTGAGAAAAATAAAGTGGAGAATATATGAATATAACACTTTTGCAGGACATGGTGGGCACATGTAATCCTAGCACTCAGGAGGCAGAAGCCCTAGGGTTGCCGTAAGTTCAAAGTCAGTATGATATACATTGTGAGTTCCAGGTCAGCCAAGGCTACATAGTGAAGCCTTGTCTCAAAGTAATAAAAAGTAAGGTCTAGAAATACAGTACTCTTTTTCAAAACATTTTATTTATTTATGAGAGAGTAAGACAGAGAGAGGGACAGATAAAGAGATGGGCACACCATGGCCTCCAGCCACTACAAATGAACTCCAGATGCATGTGTCACCTTGTGCATCTGGCTTATGTGGGTACTGGAGAATTGAACCTGGATCCTTAAGCTTCACAGGCAAGCATCTTGACCACTGAGCCATCTCTCCAGCCCTAAAAATAAAGTAAATATAGTACCCCCACCCTTTTTTTTTTTTTTTTTTTGGTTTTCTGAGGTAGAGTCTTACTCTGGCTCAGGTTGACCTGGAATTAACTATGTAGTCTCAGGGTAGCCTTGAACTCACGGTGATCCTCCTACCTCTGCCTTCTGAGTGCTGGGATTAAAGACATGGGTCACCACACCCAGCAGAAATATAATACTCTTAATGGAAATGAGACTTGCAGCCTTGGCATTACAAAAATTTGTAAGCAAGGTACCTTCAGAACTGATGACTGAGCCACATTGTTCTTGGAATAATTTTTGTAGATACTGTCGGTGGATATAATAATATTTTGTCCTGTTTGTCTCATGCTTTCCTAATTGGACCTGTGTCCCAGTTTTATCAGTCTGGTTTGAGACTCATATATGAAATAGCCTTTTTGTCACAATGGTCTTGCATAAGGAGAAGATTTAATGTTAGCAAAAGGACTTGAAATGAAGGCAAAGAATGCATTTTCCCAAGATATATCCTGAGGCAGAAGAGTAAGTCTATCATCAGTGTAGTTCCTGCTACCCCCCCCCCATAGCCTTGTTTCCTCGCCTCAGTCAGTTGTCGTTGTCTTATTTTTCTCTTCTTGAGCCTCACAGAAACAGTGATAATAAAAGACTGATCTGAAGAGCATTTGTTACACAATTTTCTTTCCTTCCAGGTTAAGGTAACCATTGAGAAAAGTGACAGTTTTGATATTTTATTGACTACGAATGAAATCAATGCCACAGGGCACCAGCAGACCCTTCTGGTTCCCAGGGAGGATGGGGCCACTCTTCTCTTCCCTGTGAAGCCAACACGTCTGGGAGAAATTCCCATCACAGTGATAGCTGTTTCACCCACTGCTTCTGATGCTGTCACCCAGCAGATCTTAGTGAAGGTGAGATTTGTAGACAGAACATAAAGGAAAAGAAAGCATATGCTTTTTTTTCTCCATTAAAGTTGGTGATAAACCTAGGTGGTCATTTCTTTCATTTTCTCATCTATATAAAAATGTAACAGATAAGTGCTTTAGAAATAGTTGCCAGTTTGCTCTAGGACTGCTATCAAGTCCTATCGTCATCTCCATCTACAGACTGTGTCATTTTGGGATCTATTAAATAATGGCCATGTTGATAGGTAGATTGGAAATTTTGGAATTCCTCATAGCTGGTATAGAATTTTTTGTCGACATTTGATTTGTGAGGAGATATATTCTGCATAAAAAGAAAACCAGCATAGTGAATAAGCACTCTTGTTCTGGGGTGAGATTGCCTTGGGTTTGAATCTCTACCTGTTAAATGTGATATTTAGATAAGATATTTGATCTAGTACTACTCCAAAGGGTTCTCTTTATCACATTTTCACCTTCTTCTTTGTCATTCCCATTGCTGGTCCACAAAATGTTTTCTTAATTTAAGAAGAAAGTGAACGCTTAAAACATTTGAAGTCAGAATCAAGAAGTGGTAGATGTACCCACGGTGCACCCACACCAGGCTAAATGTTTGCCTTCATATCTGCAATCAGTCCTCTGAAAATAGATAAGCAGAAGCCATGTTAACTTATTTTCCTTCCTCCTACAGGCTGAAGGAATAGAAAAATCATATTCCCAGTCCATCTTATTAGACTTGACTGATGACAAAATGAAGACTACTCTGCAAACTTTGAGCTTCACACTTCCTGCTAATGCAGTTAGCGGCAGTGAAAGAGCCCAGATCACTGTAATTGGTAAGAATATCGCCATCTACTGGGTGGTATTTGGATAGGATAATATCTTGTTTATGTATGTATACATGTCTTATTTAGTCCTAATGAGAAGAGATTGTGAAAAGCACTGAGTATTGATTATAATAGAAAGGTTAGCAAATTGTGTATCCTAGACTGGGGTACTTTTAAACCTTCAGTGTACAAATCACCTATAGGTCTTGTTTAAAGAAATTCTGTTTTAGTATGTCTGGGCCACAGTGTGGGGGTCCCTCCCTCCATTTCTTCCTCCCTCAATTCCTCCTTCCCTCCCTCCACCTGGAAATTGAATGCAGGACCTTGTGCATGATAGGCAAACAGTTGGCCCTATACCTCTAGCCCTTGTTGTTTTTGAGATAAGATCATGGTATGTAACCTAGACTGGCCTTGAAATCAAGATCCTTCTGCTCTAGCCTCCTTGGAACTGGGATTGTAGGTGTGTACCTCTGTATCTGGGTGGGATTCTTGCATTTCTATGGTGATGGTGATGCTTTTGGTACAGGCTGTATTTTGAGTAGCAAGGCCCCACTGCACTGTGGCTAGAGGGAGAGGTCATTTCTGATAGCAATTTCTGACTTCTGTGTTTCTTGGCCACTGGTGAGGATCAGAATCCTGAATGACATTTTGTAAGAACACAAATATCTGGGATCTTCTTGAAACCTTCTTAAGTTATAATTTCTTGAGAACAGGTATATATATATATTTGGTTTTTCAAGGTAGGGTCTTACTGTGGCCCAGGCTGACCTGGAATTAACTATGTAGTCTCAGGGTAACCTTGAACTCACAGTGATCCTCCTACCTCTGCCTCCCCAGTGCTGGGATTAAAGGCATGTGCCACCATGCTGGCTGAGAACAGGTATATTTTGGAAATGTTCCAAAGTGAATCTAATAACCAAAGGTTGAAAGCATCTGCCTACAGCAGTTCTCCATGCAGGATGCAAATAACCTTTGCATTCTCTTCCTTCACTTCCTGTAACCAAAATGCTTTTGAGTTAAATAGACATAGCTTTTGCACAATGGTTCAGGGTTCTCTAGAGAAAAAGAACTGACAGGGTACCTGTAGAAGCAGATTTTTATAAGAAATTTACTCATGTAAATTATTGAGGTTGAGAGGTGGATGATCTGTTGTTTGCAAAGTAGAGATTCAGCAGAGCCAGTGGCATCATTAGGAAGAATCCAAAGGCCTGCTGAGGACCCTGAGAGCTGATAAAGAGAGATGTGATGTCCTCTCCTGCAGTGGGGCAGGGGAAAGGGATGAACACTTCCTTCTTTTGCCTTTGTTCTGTCCATGCACTCAGTGAATCGGAGGTTGAACAGCATAGTTTTGAGGGTAGTCTGCTTCACTCAGTCTTATCCCAAAGCAGCCTCATAGTATCTCTAGAAACTATATTGAATCTCAGTGCTCTATGTCCCACTCAGGTTGATACATAAACCTAATTCCAAATGGTTTGTGTGTTTAGTTATTTGTGTTTTACAAATAACTGAAGATGATGTTTTGATTAGTAGTAGATTATTTATGGTGTCAAGGCTTAAGATACTTTTTCAGACTTTTTACATTTTAGCTACAGGATATCATGTTATTTTTTTTTTTAAATTGTAACTCCAAATAGCTATAGGACTTTATTTGGAGCATTATATAGAATTCTTTTTATTCCCCTCAGTAGGGCGTTGGCCTTGCTAAGCAAACACTTTAGCACTGAGCTAAATCGTCAACCCTCCTCCTACCACAGAAGTCTTAAGAATTAAATAAGTGAGCCGGGCGTGGTGGCGCACGCCTTTAATCCCAGCACTCGGGAGGCAGAGGTAGGAGGATTGCCGAGAGTTCGAGACCACCCTGAGACTACATAGTTAATTCCAGGTCAGCCTGGACCAGAGTGAGACCCTACCTTGCAAAACCAAAAAAAAAAAAAAAAAAAAAAAAATTAAATAAGTGTTGTACTGAGGACAATAAATTCTGCTTTACCTTTTCTTTCAGTGTTGGAATGCTGGGGGATATAGTATACACATGGGGGTCATACATAACACAGACACATATGTGCACATATAACACATGCATGCACACACATCTACACACTGCATTGCTATTGTTTTCATCCAGGAATTTGATGTAAAGGTTCTCTTCTGTTTGCTGCAATGACAGTGGAACACTGCTGCCAACTGGTGAATGTTACTGAGCAATTACTGAATAAATATTTTGTACTTTCAGGAGACATTCTCGGTCCTTCCATCAATGGCTTAGCCTCACTGATTCGGATGCCTTATGGTTGTGGTGAGCAGAACATGATAAATTTCGCTCCAAATATTTACATTTTGGATTATCTGACTAAACAGAAACAACTGACAGATAGTTTGAAGGAGAAAGCCCTTTCCTTCATGAGGCAAGGTGAGCATTTAGAACACCCTTTTATTTGTTAAAAAATGAAAGCTTGTCATCGCAGGCACGTCCTCCCAGGCCATGCTTCACAATGAGTGGATTTTGCCTGTGGACACGGTTGTGGGTTGGGTGATGTAGAGTGCTGGGGTGCCGGCAATGAGGCTGGCACTGGTGTTCCTGCCACTCATGTCACTTCACTAATGGCTGCTATGGTGTTAATAATGGCTGAAGCGATTAGTTTCTGAAGGGGTTTATATTATAAGAAGGGATTTGAAATTTAAAACTTAAAAAAAATCTAAAATCCTCTCTTTTCTCTATCTCTCTCTGCTTGTAAATAAATAAATAAAAATTTAAAAAGTAAATAAAAAAGGGGGCGGAAAGATGGCTTAGTGGTTAAGGCAGTTGCCTGCAAAGCTAACTGACCTGGGTTTGATTCCCTAGTATCCACGTAAAGCCAGATGCACAGAGTGGTGAATGCATCTGGAGTTTGTTAGTGGCTGGAGGCCCTGGCATGCCCATTCTATCTCTCTCTGCTTATGAAATAAATAATTAATTAAAAAAGTAAAAATCTAAAATCATTTTTTCATAAACATTTGTGTTCTTTTATTCACTACATGTTTTTAAAATTTTTAGTTTTGGGATAGGGTCTCATGTTGTCCACTTCCACCTTGAACTCACTATGTAGTAGAGGCTGACCTTGAACTCTGATTTTCCTGCCTCTGCTTCTTGGAGGCTGGGATGAGAGGTGTGTGCTACCATGCCCAACTTCACTTCATGTTTATGGCATTGCTGCTAAGTGCTGAGATCTACTCCAGTGTGAGGAAACAGGAAACTGGGGCCTTTCTATTCAAGGGATTCATGTTTGGGACGTGTGATGGGATCTTCTGGTGGAGGGTGGGACAGAACTGTTTGTATGGGGTGGACCTGCTGGCTCCTCATAAATGCCACAGGTCCCTGAGCTCAGGTGTGCTGGCTGCTTGCTAGTAGCATGATTAGCATAGGTTGAGTGCTTACTGTGTGGCAGATGACAATGTAAGCATGTTACATGTCTTATCTCATCTAATGCTCACAGTGAGTATGAACTAACTTGCCCAGTGTAGAGCTAGCTTCAGTTGCTGGGATGAACTTCCAAACCAGGCACAGTTATGGAGGAAGGGATTTATTTGAAAATTACAGATCCGGAGGAAGTTCCATAATGGCAAAACCACCAGCATAGGCAAGCATACTTTGGGGACACCAGACAAAGCTCAAGCACTTCGTATATCTTAGGCTGGAATTCAGGTCCACTCCAAGTTGATACCTCTTCTAGCCAGGCAGCTGGAAATCCAAGAAGCTTTAATAGAACTCCTGAACCTTATTGGGGGACATCTATTCAATCTACCATACCCAGAGTCATATAGCAAGTAAGTTAAGTTGGAATTTGGACTCAGGATCTGGCTCCACAGTTCTTGCTTTTAGCACTTCCCCCAGAAGAAAATGCTGAGGGGTAAAATATTTTTAATAATAAAAATGCAAATTTGATATCCGAGAATATTACAAAAGCCATTCCAAAATTTTCTTCTTAGGGCCTGTCTAACTCTGTGTGGCCAAGGTGCACTGCTTGTCTGATACATGCTGCACATTAAACTCATGAGGATTTGAAGAGATTTACAAATATGATTGGAACATACTTATTCAGCATAATCCAGGAACGCATAGTTCAATGCTTTCTAATTTCTACATTAGAAAAAATAATGAGGCTGGGCATGGTGGTGGTGCATGTCTTTAGTCCCAGCACTTGGGAGGCCTACCTAAACAAACAAAAAAAAATGGAGAATGGGTTAAATACAAAGAGAAGTATACTATTAGGGTTTTTTTTTTTTTTTTTTTTTTTTTTTTTTTTTTTTTTTTTTGGCTAGCTTTTCCAAAGACAAATTGAAAAGCTCAGGTAATGGTACTATTTCGATTTTGTTATAAGCCTTTCTTTCAGATTCATATTTTCTCATTATATAGAAACCTGTTTATCCTGAACTAATTTTTTTTTTTTTTTTTTTGGTTTTTCAAGGTAGGGTCTCACTCTAGCCCAGGCTGACCTGGAATTAACTATGTAGTCTCAGGGTGGCCTTGAACTCATGGCAATCCAACTACCTCCACCTCCCGAGTGCTGGGATTAAAGGCGTGCGCCACCACGCCCGGCTCTGAACTAAGTTTTATATAACAGAAATGACAGCTACCCCTGGTTAAAAGCCTCACTCATGTCTCATTTAATCCTCACAAAACCCATAGGAGGTAGGTATACTAATATTTTCATTTTATAGGTAAGGAAGTTAAATAAGTTATTGTATCTGTATCTCCAGGGTCTGACCTCAGTGTGCTCTCAGAATACCACAGGATGTTTGGTTTGCTAGACTTTTCTCTTCTTGAGTTATTAGAAGCAATAGGCTACATAGAAGAGGACTTAGAATTGGGCAAAGATATTTGAATACCATCAACATGCAGGTGGTCTGAGTGGGGGTTCTGATTAAGCAATCTAGGAGAACATGAGAGTTCTGAGGAAAGAGACAGAAAAAGTTAGAATCTATAGTGTCCAACTGGACCAGGGTGAGCTGTAAGGTATTGAATCTAGCTGCAGGAGTTGGTGCCAGTGTACAAAGGTCTTTGTGGGGTGGGATGGTACGGACAGAAGTATGGCTGAGTAAGAGCCAAGGAGTTACCTTGGGAGAAATTCAGGACATGGGAGGAGAAAGCAAGGGAGACCAGTGCTGGGCATTGGGGCTGGGTGTGACCTGAATTCTGGTAGATGGAGGGGATGTGGTCAATTTTTCCTCATATTAGGAACACTATGCTGACATTCTGACTGTCTGTCAAACCCAGGGCATAGTGAGTCCCCTGAGGAAAATTTCAAAGATCTAGCAGTTATTTTCTAGATATAGGTGGCCATTAAAAAATACCACCCTTTATACATATGTTTGTAGATCACTTTGATTTTAAATGTACATCTAGGAAGTGTTTTGTTTTGATACTGTTATGATTAGAGTCCAGAATGGTATCAAGTGTTACCTGTGTTGTGCTGTGTGACATGCTGGCATAATAGTCGTATTAAGGAGATGAGTAAAAATATTTAAGACTGTCATAATTTACCATGTTTTGGGTTTTAATTTAAGACTTAATGGGCTATCTGGAAAGTACAGGGCACTAGTGTTTTGTAATTTGGTATACATTCATTGTGAATTTATTTATTTATTTATTTTTTGGTTTTGCGAGGTAGGGTCTCACTCTGGTCCAGGCTGACCTGGAATTAACTACGTAGTCTCAGGGTGGCCTCGAACTCACGGTGCTCCTCCTACCTTTGCCTCCCGAGTGCTGGGATTAAAGGCGTGCGCCACCACGCCCGGCGATAATTTTTTTATTTTTAAAAAATATTTTATTTATTAATGCACTCCAGGTGCATGTGGTACATGGGTATGGGGAACCGAACCTGGGTTGTTAGGTTTTGCAGGCAAGTGCCTTAAACATTGAGCAATCTCTCCAGCCCTCATTGTGACATTTTAATCAAGTAAAATACTTCAGAAAATGCCAATAATTTCATGTTTCTATATGCTCTATGAACTACAAGTTTGGCTGGTCACATATTAATGCTTTAAATATATTTAAATGGTATGAATCATTTAGATAAAGATAATTTGACCTTACTTGATAATTTAACTTCAGTAGTCCACACTTTGCTCTTTTTCACAAGCAGTACTGGGCCTGCAGACCAATTCTGGCCAGATAGTTGTCAAAGAAGTTCAAAGGCAGCTGGATGTGTAGCTCATGTATAGCATTTACTTAGTATATATGAGGCCGTGGGTTTGACTCCCCACCCTGGAAAACAAAAGATTCCAAGCTGCCCTCTGGTCATCTCTGATGATGGGGTACCTTTTTCATGCTTACTGCTTGTTAGAGGTACACAAAGACCAGAGGGAAAGAAATCTTTGCTCTCTAAATACCAACTGGTCTTCCAACTTGCTCATCTCACTTTGGGAGAATGTAAAGTGCAGTGGTTAGAGCACCAACTATGAAGGCAGGACTGGTTTCTGAGTCCTGGATTATTCTTGAGTATGTTACCTCAGCCTCCTATGGCCTCAGTTTCCCTATTTGTAAGATGAATTAGTAAAAACACCTATATCATTTGGTTGCTTTGACCATGGTGCCTCTCAAGACAGAGTAGACTGGCAGCAAGCTGAGAGAGTAGACTGGCATCAAGCTGGAGAGAGTAGACTGGCATCAAGCTTGTTCTATGTCTGTCCATCTCACACCATTGCTGCTCACCATTGCACCTTCACTGCTGACCTTCACCACTGTTGTTCACCTTCACCACTGCTGACCTTCACCACTGTTGTTCACCTTCACCATTGCTGACCTTCACCACTGCTGACCTTCACCACTGCTGCTGACCTTCACCACTGCTGACCTTCACCACTGCTGCTCACCTTCACCATTGCTGACCTTCACCACTGCTGACCTTCACCACTGCTGATCTTCACCACTGTTGTTCACCTTCACCACTGCTGACCTTCACCACTGTTGTTCACCTTCACCACTGCTGACCTTCACCACTGTTGTTCACCTTCACCACTGCTGACCTTCACCACTGCTGACCTTCACCACTGTTGTTCACCTTCACCACTGCTGACCTTCACCACTGCTGATCTTCACCACTGTTGTTCACCTTCACCACTGCTGACCTTCACCACTGCTGCTGACCTTCACCACTGCTGACCTTCACCACTGCTGACCTTCACCACTGCTGACCTTCACCACTGCTGCTCACCTTCACCACTGCTGACCTTCACCACTGCTGACCTTCACCACTGCTGACCTTCACCACTGCTGACCTTCACCACTGCTGCTCACCTTCACCACTGCTGCCCTTCATCACTGCTGACCTTCACCACTGCTGCTGGCCTTCACCACTGCTGACCTTCACCACTGCTGACCTTCACCACTGCTGACCTTCACCACTGCTGACCTTCACCACTGCTGACCTTCACCACTGCTGACCTTCACCACTGCTGACCTTCACCACTGCTTCTGACCTTCACCACTGCTGACCTTCACCACTGCTGACCTTCACCACTGCTGCTGACCTTCACCACTGCTGACCTTCACCACTGCTGCTGACCTTCACCACTGCTGACCTTCACCACTGCTGACCCTCACCACTGCTCACCTTCACCACTGCTGCTCACCTTCACCACTGCTGACCTTCACCACTGCTGACCTTCACCACTGCTGACCTTCACCACTGCTGACCTTCACCACACCTTCACCACTGCTGCTGGCCCTTCACCACTGCTGACCTTCACCACTGCTGCTGGCCTTCACCAGTGCTGACCTTCACCACTGCTCACCTTCACCACTGCTGACCTTCACCACTGCTGCTGACCTTCACCACTGCTGACCTTCACCACTGCTGCTCACCTTCACCACTGCTGCTGACCTTCATCACTGCTGACCTTCACCACTGCTGCTGACCTTCACCACTGCTGACCTTCACCACTGCTGACCTTCATCACTGCTGACCTTCACCACTGCTGACCTTCACCACTGCTGACCTTCACTACTGCTGATTTTCACCACTGCTCACCTTCACCACTGCTGACCTTCACTACTGCTCACCTTCACCACTGCTCACCTTCACCACTGCTGCTCACCTTCACCACTGCTGCTCACCTTCACCACTGCTGCTCACCTTCAGCACTGCTCACCTTCACCACTGCTCACCTTCACCACTGCTCACCTTCAGCACTGCTCACCTTCACCACTGTTGCTCACCTTCACCACTGCTGACCTTCACCACTTCTGACCTTCACCACTGCTGACCTTCACCACTGCTCACCTTCACCACTGCTGACCTTCACCACTGCTCACCTTCACCACTGCTGCTCACCTTCACCACTGCTGCTCACCTTCAGCACTGCTCACATTCACCACTATTGCTCACCTTCACCACTGCTGATCTTCACCACTACTGCTCACGTCACCACTGCTGACGTTGACCACTGCTGATCTTTACCACTGCTCACCTTCACCACTGCTGCTCACCTTCACTACTGCTGACCTTCAACACTGCTCACCTTCACCACTGCTGACTTTCACCACTGCTCACCTTCAGCACTGCTCACCTTCACCACTGCTTACCTTCACCACTGCTCACCTTCACCACTGCTGACCTTCACCACTGCTCACCTTCACCACTGCTGACCTTCAGCACTGCTCACCTTCACCACTGCTGACCTTCACCACTGCTGACCTTCACCATTGCTGACCTTCACCACTGCTGATCTTCACCACTGCTCACCTTCACCACTGCTGCTCACCTTCACCACTGCTGCTCATCTTCAGCACTGCTCACATTCACCACTGCTCACTGTTACCATGCTGCTCACCTTCACACTGCTCATCTTCAGCACTGCTCACCTTCACCACTGCTCACCTTCACCACTGCTCACCTTCACCACTGCTGACCTTCACCACTGCTCACCTTCACCACTGCTGCTCACCTTCACCACTGCTGCTCATCTTCAGCACTGCTCACATTCACCACTGCTCACTTTTACCATGCTGCTCACCTTCACCACTGCTCACCTTCACCACTGCTCACCTGCACTACTGCAGTGACTTCTGAAATAGTCTCTTCATGTCTGTGCTCATGCCTCTTCACTCTTCATTATTGTAAAAGGGATCTTTGGAAGATGTCACGATTGTGGCATTTTTCTTGCTTAAAATCCTGCATTGGGTTTCTAATTAGTTGGCCTAGCAGATTCTGAGTGAACTGGCTGCCACCTCCATCTTCAGCTCATCTGAAGCCATTTCAGATTTCCCTTGTGCTGGCGTCTGGAAAAGTCCAGTACCATGAGGTTTCTGGACCTTTCACTTGCTCTTCCTTCCACAGGATGCTCTTTCCCCAGATCTGGCTTCTTTGCATCATTCTCCTGTGTTTTCCCCAGAATGGCTTTCCCTGACCATTTACTGGATCCTTCGTGTTGAAAAGACCCTGATCAGTGTCTGTCTCCTGTACTGAGAGGATGAGCTCTATGCTAGCCTCACCTTCATGTTTTACCATCTGGTACCTCAGTAAAAGCTGAATGGATGAATGAATGGTTTGGGCTTTAGGTTCATCATGTTAAGGTGGAGTCCAGGCCCATAAGATCTCTGAGGTGTTCCCACAGTGTTACAATTACCTGCAGACAGACTATTCTCTGTGTTTTTGGCATGCTCTTATCAGCCAGGAAATGTGACCAGTGGTTCTCTTGAATGGCCAAAATGGCCAGTGAAATGAGGTTACACCAAATCAACAATCTGGCATGCTGAACCAAGTGACATTTCAAAGTCGTGAGCCAGTGTTTCCTGGTTTAATGTTTTCCATTATGGAACTGGTGTCTCATTTCAGAATCTGTTTTTGTTTTTTGCCATGACATTTGCCAAAGCCCTTTAAATACAGTGTATTTATTTTCATTTTTTAAAAAATGAAAGTGGTTTTGCTGTGTGTCATGATTATTTAAATGTCATTTGTGAACACTACATTGCTTTACTTAAATCTTTTTTGGCCCATGACCTAACCTGTTGATCTGTTTTTCTTTCTTTCTTCTCTTTCCTTCCTTCCTTCCTTCCTTTCTTTCTTTCTTTCTTTCTTTCTTTCTTTCTTTCTTTCTCTCTGTCTTTATTTTATTTTTATTATTTATTTATTTTTATTTTTATTTATTGATTTGCCAGCAGAGAGAGAGAGAGAGAGAGAGAGAGAGAGAGAGAGAGAAGAGAGAGGCAGACACAGAGAGAATTGGCATGCCAGGGCCTCTAGCCACTGCAAACAAACTCCAGATGTATGTGCCCTTTGTGCATCTGGCTTATGTGGGTCCTGGAGAATTGAACCAGGATCCTTTGGCTTCACAGGCAAATGCCTTAACCACTAAGCCATTTCTCCAGCCCATTTTTATTTTTTTTATTGACTACTTCTATACTTATAGACAATAAACCATGATGTTTCCCTCCTCTCCCCTGTTCCCCCTTTAGAACTCCACTCTCCATCATATCCCCTCCCTCTCTTCATTAGTCTCTCTTTTAATTTGATGTCATCGTCTTTTTCTCCTATTATGAGGGTCTTGTGAAGGTATTGCTAGGCACTGTAAGGTTATGGGTATCAAGGCCAATTTCTGTCTGGACAGTTGCATTGTAAGGAGTCGTACCCTTCCTTTGGCTCTTACATTCTTTTGCCACCTCTTCTGCAATGGACCCTGAGCCTTGGAGGGTGTGATAGAGATGTTTCAGTGCTGTAAACTCCTCTCTTCCTTCCTTCCTTCCTTCCTTCCTTCCTTCCTTCCTTCCTTCCTTCCTTCCTTCCTTCCTTCCTTCCTTCCTCCCTCCCTCCCTCCCTCCCTCCCTCCCTCCCTCCCTCCCTTTCTTTCTTTCTTTCTTTCTTTCTTTCTTTCTTTCTTTCTTTCTTTCTTTCTTCTTTCTTCTTTCTTCTTTCTTTCTTTCTCTCTTGTCAAAATAACAGCTACATCATTGAATAAAGTGATGTCAGGAAAGAAAACTAGAACCATAAAAAGAGACATCCTGATAAAGACTGATGTTGCAGTCAGGTTTGCATTGCTGGCAGAAATCACCTGACCAAGAGCAGATTTTGGAAAAAAGAAAGGGTTTAGTTTGGCTTATAGACTTGAGGGGATGCTCTAGGATGGCAAGGAAAATGAGGGCATGAACAGAGGGTGGAAGTCACCCCCTGGCCAACACAAGGTGGACCATAGCAACAGGAGGGTGTGCCAAACACTGGCATGGGGAAACTGGCTATTATTCCCATAAGCCTGCCCCCAACAATACAACACCTCCAGGAGGCTTTAATTTCCAAATCTCCATTAGCTGGGAACCTAGCATTCACAAAACCTAAGTTTATGGGGGTCACCTGAATCAAACCACCACCTTCCATCCCTGGCCCACATAAACTGATAACCATACATGATATAAAATATAATATATTCATCCAACTTTAAAAGTTCCAATAGTTTTTATCCATCCTAATGATGTTCAAACACTCCCACAGTCCAAGATTAAAAGTAACTGAGTCATAAGTAACTGAGCCATAATACAAAAAAAAAAAAAAAAAAACACCCAAATCTCATAATGGCACACAATAAACATTTACACTGCAAAAGATGGCATTGGGCATAGCAAAGAAATATTCAGCCAATACAAGACTTAAAACAACCAGGGCAAACATCAAACTCTATAGCTTCAAGTCCAACAACTCTAGTCAGTGACAAATCTCCAGGTCTGATAATTCTAACCAGTAACAAGTCTCTGGAGTTCCAATTCTTCCCATCTAGCTAGGCTGCTTACAGTCTTGGAAAACATCATTGGGGCTGGCAACTTTCCTTAGCAGCCATGTTGTGGTCCTGGCATTTCCACTGACTCTCCACTGCAATTCAGGGTTCATCTTCACAGCTCCATTGGGTCTCCATGCAGGCATCCAGCAAACCTGCTTCACTCTACCCATGGCCATATCCAACACACAAGACTGCATCGCAAACTCAATGACCCCCTCTTTCCCATATTTCTTATACTCCACAATACCAGGTAGAATGCCAGTTTGTTAATCCAGGAGGCAATACAACAGACTTTGAAGAAGAGGACACTCCTTTAGCATCCAGGCTTTTTCAGAAGATTGCATTTTTTTCTGTCATCCCAATGGATGTCAGTTGGCCCAATCTCAATGTTTGTAATCTGTCATACAATTGCAGCTGGATGGGCAGAAGTTTTTGCCCCCAAATTTCATTTTTTTCTGTGCCATACATAGCCCTCTGCTCACATTAGTCTGTTTCTACACAGAGCAAACTTGCACAATTTCTCAGGACACAGCCATAACAGCAAGCCTCTCACACAAATTGCCTCTAACCCAGTCCAGGCAAAACTCTTTCCCACCTTCTCAAGCCAAACCTCACAGTCCATAGTTCTTACCGTATTCAGGTCTTTCAACTCTGACCAGAATAGTCCATTAAGCTGTACTTACAGCACTGCAAGGCATCTCTTAGGCCAAGGTTTCAAATCCTTCCACATTCCTCTTGAAAATAAATCAGCTCCAAAAGGCTAAAACCACATAGTCAGGTGTCTAGCAACAACACCACTCTTGGTACCAACACTACTGTTGCAGTCAGGTTCACATTGCTGTCAGAAATCACCTGATCAAGAGCAGCTTTTGGGAAAAAAAGGGTTTACTTGATCAGATGCTCCACAATGGCAGGAAAAACGATGACATGAGCAGAGGGTGGACATCACCCCCTGGCCAACATAAGGTAGACCATAGCAATAGGAGAGTCTGTGACCTTAGTTCTAATAGCATTTGTTTGATGAAATTGGGAGCCCCCGTGTTAGGTGCATATATGTTTAGGATTGTAATGTCCTCCTGTTGGAGCATTCCTTTAATCAATATAAAGTGACCTTCCTTATCTTTCCTAATTAATGTTGGTCTGAAGTCTACCCTGTCAGATATTAGGATAGTGACCCCTGCTTGTTTTCTAGGTCCATTTGCTTGAAACACTGTTTTCCAACCTTTCACCCTAAGATAGTGTCCATCCTTTGTAGAAAGGTGAGTTTCTTGGAGGCAACAAATTGAAGGATCCTGTTTTTTAACCCATTCTGCAAACCTATGACTTTTGGTTGGGGCATTCAGTCCATTGATGTTAAGAGTTATTACTGAAAGTTATTATTGAAAGGTGTGTATTTATTTTTGCCATTTTTCTTGTTTTGTAGTTCTTCTGGTTTTCCTTTGCTCTCTTGTATTAACTAGTATTGGAGTACAGTTTGTTTTTTCCAGGTTCCTTATATGTGTGCTTTTCTTTCTCTTCAGCATGGAGGATCCTTTCAAGTATTTTATGTAGACCTGGTTTTGTCTTCAAATATTCCTTTAGCCTGCTTTTGATGTGGAATGTACTTTTTTCTCCATCTATTTGAATGGGTAGCTTTGCAGGATAAAGTAACCTTGGTTGACCACTGTTATCTTTCAGAACTTGGTATACATCACTCCAAGCCCTTCTGGCTTTTAAAGTTTGTGTTGAGTAATCTGCTGTGATTCTGATGGGCTTGCCTTTGTAAGTGACTTGCTTTTTCTCTCTAGCTGCTTTCAATATATTTTCTTTAGTTTGTATGTTTGGTAGTTTAACTATAATATGGCGGGGAGAGGTTCTTTCCAGGTTTTGTCTGTTTGGTGTTCTAAAGGCTTCCTGTATCTGCATTGGCATCTCTTTTCCAATTTGGGGGAAGTTTTCTTCTATGATTTTGTTGAAAACACCTAATATGCCTGTGGAGAGAAATTCTTCTCCTTCCCTGAATTCTTATGTTTGATCTTATGTTTATCTTTTCATAGTGTCCCGAATATCTTGAAATTCCCATTCATACCTTCCTATTAGTTTGTCTTTCTCTTTGTTGGACTGTATTAGATCTGCCACCTGGTCTTCTAGTTTAGATATTCTGTTCTCTCCTTCATGCATTCTACCAGAGAGATTTTCTACAGATGTTTTTATTTCACTGACTGTGTTCTTTATTGCCAGTATTTCTGACTGGGTCTTCTTTATTATTTCTATTTCCTTATTTATGTGTAATATTGACCTCTTTATTTCATTAAATTGGTTTCCTGTGTGTTCTTTGAATCCCGTGATTTCCTCTTTGAGGTCTTTTAACCCTTTGATTTCCTCTTTGAGTTCTTTGAATATATTTACAATCATACTTTTGAAATCTTTCTCAGGCATTTCCTCTAATTCAGTCTCACTGAAGGTCCTTTCTGATGCATTAATACTTTTTGGTGGATTGATATTGTCTTGATTTTTTGTGTTTCTTGTATTATGATGTAGAGATTTTTGCATCTTGGATTAATTTAATGCTTGTGTTTTCTAATTATCTGCAGTAATATTAGATGTACCAATCAATCTGATGTTATATATCTTCAGGGTAGGAGCTTAAGGTGCTAGGTGTGGCTCTTAAGAATCTCAGAGTAACCATGAAAGTGACCGTAGGTGTTGGGTTTGCCTGCTATGAGAGTATTCAAGTAGGCTGAATGGTATAGAATACAGACAAATTCTAAAAACTTAACTAAACAATGTACCCATTCAATGAAAAACAGCACAGAGTATTTGTGCAAAAGTAGGTATTATGACAAACAGATCCTCTAACAAAGTCACAGCCTCTAAGGATGTGTGTTCCCCACACCCTTAATCCTGTCAACTGGGAGGCTAAGATTTCTGGTCTGTAGAAGGTTCCAAGGTCAGCTTGTGACCAAGTGAGACCCTTCCCCAATGAATGGCAGAAGAGGAAACAAAGGCACTATAAATCAGGAAGCAACAAATGAGCAGCCCAAAATATAGCTTATTTAAGAATGTCAGATCTGACCATTCATCAGATTTAACATATAATTTACCCTGACATGGAAGGTGCCATTAGCCCTTCTGATGCAAGCCTATACACGAGGCTTATTTGGCAGGTACTGACCTGGTGTAATCCCAGTTACCTTTTGGGACAGCTTTGATCTCAGCTATGCTGCACAGCTGCTTGGGTCCTTCTTTTCTGTGTTGTGGGCTCAGGAAGGCTGGGTGGGTCAGTGGGTCACTGCTCTGATCATGCCGGGTGCTGGGTAGGTGAGCTTCCTTTCCCAGGTCTCTGGTGCTTGCTGGAGCTTGTGCTGGTGTTGGGGGGGGGGGAGGCTGTGGATGGAGGCTGAAGTCGACCTGCTGGTCCACATGATCCTCTTCCTCACAAGCTGCTCCGTTGGTCTCTGCTGTCCTCCTTCCACATTTCTTGAGTTTATGAGGAGGCTGGTGCAATTGGAAAATCCCCTTACCTGGCTTTAAAATCCTGTGGCTCAGGCTGAGCCTAGTGGCTGTAGCTGGGTGGAACTCGCCGCTGCTTCTGCCTGATTCTGTGGGCTCTAGACTCTCTGAATCTCTCCTACTTCTCTGCCGCAGTTGATAATTTACTATATACCTCACTTTTTAGTAGAAGAGTGTATTTTGCTGGTTTTTTTTTTTTTTTTTTTGCTTTTTTTTTCCCTAGCCTTTTTTGGCATGGTTCCTATGCCGCCATCTTAACTAGAAGTGTCTTTCTTCTTCTTCTTCTTCTTCTTTTTTTTTTAAATACATTTATTGGGTAGGAGAGATGGCTTAGTAGTTAAGGCCCTTGCCTGCTTAAGGACTCATGATTGATGCTCCAGGTCCCATGTAAGGCAGACACACAAGGTGACCCAAGCACACAAGTTTGCACAAGCACACAAGATGGTGCACAGTCTGGAGTTTGATTGTAGAGGCTGGAGGCTCTGTGCACCAATTCTCTCTCTTTCTCTCCCTCTCTCTCGCATTCTCTCTCATAAAAAATGCACAAAAAATAAAAAAATAAATTTATTTACTTAAGAGAGAGAGAGAGAGAGGCAGAGAGAGAGAGAGAGAGAGAGAGAGAGAGAGAGAGAGAGAGTGAGTATGGGCACACCAGGATCTCCTGCCACAGCAAACAAACCCCAGGCAGAAGTGCCACTTTGTGCATCTGGCTTTATGTGGGCACTGGGGAATCAAACCCGGGCCATCAGGCTTTTCAAGCAAGTGCCTTTAAGTGCTGAGCCATCTCTCCAGCTCTGATTTTTTCTTTAAACAATACTTTATTCTGGTAAATTGTGACTATTTTATATTCATGGTTAGCCCAAAACAGTTCATGACCTAGAAAGTTTATATTTTATCTGGTCCTTTGTAAACAAGTTTGGGGTGATTATCCTAACAGCCTCTTGATGTCTATATTTCAATTTTCAAAGGTGCATGATAATTTTCACTCTACTGTTATTTTTTCCAGACTCAAGAACTCTGCATAACATCATGAATTTAAAAGAGATGCTATTATTTCTTCATAAATTTTTGGAGACAGTCTGGGTTTTGACTTGTTCGTCTATTGGAAACAAGTCTTAAACTTCAGTGACCAAACTATTGCTATCTTAACAACAAACATGGCCAGCAGTGATTTATCTGCTAACAGATGGCTGTTAGGCCTGATATGCTGGGATGCTTCAGAGGCAAGCATCTAAGGGTCCTTTAAGGACATAAGCAGGTAAAGAACAAAGAAGAAAGTCTTGGAGGAGATGCCTACAAAGAGAATCACACTAGATCATCCCTTGAGCTCTGCTTCTTTTCTTATTTTGCTGGGGAAGCAGAGCTGGAGGTGTGTGTTCTATTGTATCTAAAGTAGATCAAGAAATTCACCTCACAACTGTAGATTATAGGTATCTCCTCTTTTCCTCTGGTCTGGCTGCCCAAGTGAATGAATGGTGCTCCTTGTTGATATTATGGAAATGTTGGAGGCCAGCCACCTGAGTGGGAACTTCCATAGCACTGATCTCATTCCCATGATCTTGGGGCTGCTGCTGTTGATATGTGTGGAGGTATGAGGCTCTCTCCTGCAGGTTAACCCTTCTCACCAAATACCTCCTGGGGTGATGGGGGCACAGAGCTTCCCACTCTTCCATCCTTCCCCCTGTCTTCCCTTCTCCCCTCTTTACTTCTCCCTCACTTTTCAGTTACTCACTGAGCTCACAGTTAAACTCTAGCTATCTGGTGGATTTGTCCTGAATTGGAAATTGAGGGAGAATGTCTGAGACTTTTCCATTAGTTTTGTTTGTGAACATTAAGAAGTTATTCTGCTTCTCTATAACTCCTGATTTCCTTTGAAAAATGGAGATTATATAGCATGGTCTTTCAAAGGTTATATAAACTAAAACATGATACAATAAAGGGTAGGTTGTAGTTCAGTTGCAGAGTGCTTTTAGAGCATGCACAAGACCTTGGGTTCAATTCTTAGCATCATAAAAACCCCAAACCAAACTAAACAAAAGAAAATCCCCCTGCAAAACAACAGCATGCTGAAGCAAACTAAGGTAGTGTTAATAATAATGCTTATTTTTCCATTCACATTTTATTTTTATGCACATTAAAATCTATACTTTAAAAACTCAAGGTTATTTTAGAAAACATTTTCAGAAATGTCCTTCCCTCCTTTTTGTCATTTTCCTTGTTACTTGTGAATGACATACTTCATTATTTTCTAGTTTATTTCATCTCTTACAGGTAAAATGAACATGCATATGAGTGTTTTCCTTCCCTCCCACTCCCTCCCTTTCTTCTTTCTTGGTAGTGAAGATTTGACCCAGAGCCTTACATATGCCAGACAAGCCTTCTTTCATTGAGCTACATATCCACCTTCTTTTAAAAAAGTACCTTTATTTTGAGACAGTGTCTCATTAAATTGTCCAGACTGATTTTCAACTTGCAATCCACCTGTCCCAGCTGCTTGAGGAGCCAGAAATACAGACATGTTTCACTGCACCTGACTACATGTGTGTTTCTTATTTCTTGTACAATAGGTAGTATATTGTATATATGCTATTTTAGACTTTGCCATTTTCACTTAGCAGTATACCCAGGAACTTACCCTGCATAGAAATATTCCTAATTCTTTTTTTCATAGCTACATAATGCTTCATTTTGTTTATGTATCATGGTTTATTCACTCAACCTCCAATTTGATAGTTTTAAGGAAGTTTCATATTCATGATTAATTTTCATTATTATGAACTTTGTAGTATGAACATAATGCTTATTGGTTACATTACCATTGGGTTATACTCTTACATCCCCCTTCACCCTCATTCCACTGAGGGTACTTCTCAGTGGGGTTGTTGGTATTTATTGTTGGGTCATGAATGCACCAGTCTCAGTGGAAGGGACAACGTTGTGTATCAGGATACTACTTCCCTCCCTGTGGCTCTTATAGTCTTTCCACATCCTCTTCCCTGAGCCTCAGTGAGTGTGTTATAATTCTTCTTTAGTGGTGGGCTTTCTGCATCTTCTAATTTCTGCTTTAATTAGTTTTAATTAGTTCTGCTTTGATTTACTTTTGATTAATAGATTAGTGTCTACTGTCATCTCCCTGGAAGAGGTTGTCAGGATAGCAGAGCAGCCCTGAGTTTAAATTGTCACTTCCTCTGTAGTATCTCTTGGGAACTGAGAGATGTGATAGAGATGGCTCATCTTGTGTTGGGCAGTCAGCTGTTTTTTTGTCATATTGATGGATCTTGGTTCTCCATGGTATGCACTACCATCTGTAAAAAGCAGATTCTCCAGCCAAGAATGAGAGCAGCATGGATCAAAAAGGGTAGGCATAATGCTTTCAAAAACTTTTTTTCAAGGTAGGGTCTTGCTCTAGCCCAGGCTGACCTGGAATTCACTTTGTAGTCTCAGGTTGGCCTTGAACTCACAGCAATCCTTCTACCTTGAGCTCCTAGGATTGAAGGTGTGTGCAACCACGCCTGGCTACCTTCTCTTCTTAGCCAAAGAACAATGGGGGCATCTTTCTAGAGTCTATGAACTTCTTATCTATAGGGTTCTGATTTGGTTCTCAGTACTAGGTATGAATTCCCTTCCACTGAGTAGGCCTCAGATCCAGTCAGAGACTGGTTGGTTTCCCCCATAGCCAGTGCCAAGACTAGACTACCCATTACAGAGAGCTGTTGGTCAGGAAGTCCCATAAGGTCTCCAAAATAATGCAGACCATTGCCAAAGCTTTTGGTTATCCACCAGAGCTAAATGGTAAGACCCTATTGCTGAAGACACTGTGGGTTGAAGTCACAGGACAATGAGTGATCATGCTGGAAATTAGAAGGAAGCCAGGTCCCTGCTGGCTAGCCCTCATAGTGCTGCAAAGTGCTATGTGAGCTGCTGGGCAATAATGGTCTCCAACAGCATGAATAAGCAGGGATTCTGCAAGCTATAAAATTCAACTAGCTGGCCAAGATATACACATCTGTACAACAGTAGCACAGGCTATGGGGGAAACCAATTGGTCTCTGATTGGATCTGAGGCCCTGTTTTTCCTCACCAGCATGTGCTGTCATTTGATTTTTTTGAAAACCACTCTGACTGGAGTAAGATGGAATCTCAAAGTAGTTTTAATTTGCATTTCCCTGATAGCTAAACATGTTGAACATTTTTTTTTTTTGGTGTTTATTGGCCATTTGTATGTCTTCCTTTTAGAATTCTGTTTAGTTCCCTGATCCATTTTTTAAGTGGGTTGCTTTCTTTTTGATTGCTTTAGTTTTTGAGTTCTTTGTATATTCTAGATATCAAACATCTGTCAGATGTATAACTAGTAAAGATTTCTACCGTTCTGTAGGCTGTGTATTGATCCTGTTGATGTTTACTTATCTGTACAATAGCTTTTAAATTTCATGAGATTCCAATGGTTGAGTGTTTGTCTAATTTCCTGGGCTACAGAGATGTTATTCAGAGTCTTTCCTTATTCCTCCATTTGGAAATGTTCCCTTTATTTTTACTTCTAGTCATTTTAGAGTTTTAAGTCTTAAATTGAGGTTCTTGGTCCATTTGGAGCTGATTTTTGTGCAGGATGAGAGGAGTAGGTCTAGATTCATTCTTCTAGATGTTGTTGTCCAATTTCTTTAGCACCATTTTTTGAAAATTCTATCTTTTCTCCAATGTGTATTTTGGCCTCTTTGTCACAGATCAAGTAGCTGTAGTTACTTGCACTTAAACCTGGATCTTCTATTCCATTACATTGATCTATCTATCTGTTTTTGTGCTGGTACCAGGCTCTTTTTATTACTATGGTTTTGTATGTGTCTTGAAATAAAGTGTGGTGATATCACCATTTGTATTGCTGAGGATATTTTCCACTATCAGAGGCCTTTTGTGCTTCCATATGAATTTTTAAAAATATTTTATTTTTATTTGTTTATGAGAGAGAGAGGGGGTAGGGAATGAGAATGGGAATGTCAGGGCCTCTAGCTACTGCAAATGAACTCCAGAGGCATGTGTCACCTTGTGCATCTGGGTCTACGTGGGTACTGGGGAATTGAACATGGGGCCTTTGGTTTTGCTGGCAAGTGCCTTTACTTCTTTTTTTTTAAAACTATTTTTAAAATGTATTTATTTTTATTTATTTATTTGAGTGAGAGAGAGAGGAGGGAGAAAGAAGCAGAAAGAAAGAAAGAGAGAATGGGCATGCAAGGGCCTTTAGCCACTGTAAACAAACTCCAGATGCATGACCCCCTTGGACATCTGGTTTATGTGGGTCCTGGGGAATAGAACTGTGGTCCTTAGGTTTCACAGGCAAGTGCCTTAATTGCTAAGCCATTTCCCCAGCCCAAGTGCCTTTACATCTAAGCCATCTCTCCATCCCCCATATGAGTTTTGGGATTATTTTTCTTACTCTGTGAAGAGTATTGCTGGAATTTTGATTAGAATTACATTGAATCTGTATACTGTCTTTGGTAGGATTGCCATTTCATGATATTAATTCTTCTGAACCATGAGCCTCGGAGGTCTTTCCATCTTCTTGTGTCTTCCTCAGTTTCTTCAGTGTTTTTATGTTTTCATTGTATGGGTCTTTCACTTCCTTGGTTAAGAATATTTGAAGATATTTAATTTTTTATGGCCATTGTAAATGGGACTGCTTCCCTGATTTATTTCTCTGTATGTTTGTCATTGTTTTATGTGAAGACTACTGATTTTTTTGTGTTGATTTTATAGTCTGCTTTGCTGAATGAATTTATCACCTCTAGGAGTTTTCTGTTGGAGTCCTTTGGGTCACTTATGTATAAAACCATATCATCTGCAAATAGGGATAATTTGACTTCTTCCTTTCCAATTTGTATTCCTTTTATTTCTTTCTCTTGTCTTATTTCTTGTCAAACACTATGTTGAAAAGCAGTAGTGACAATGGGCACCCCTGCCTTCTTCCAGGCCTTGGTGGGAATGCTTCAAGTTTTCCCCTCTTTATTATGATATGGTCCTTAGGTCTGATATATATTATATATATATAGTTCTTATTACATTGAGATATGATCCTTCTATCCCTGGTCTGTCCAGTATTTTAATCATGAAGGGATGTTGTATTTTTTTTGAAGGCCTTTTTCTATTGAAGTGGTCATGTGATTTCTGTCTTTAGGTCTATTTATGTAATATATTACATTTATCGATTTCCATATATTGAATAATCTCTGCATCCCTGGGATAAATTTATTTGATCACAATGGATGGTACTTTTTTTTTGTTTGTTTTTCAAGGTAGGGTTTTGCTATAGCCTAGGCTGACCTGGAATTAGTTTTAGGGTTCAGGGTGGCCTTGAACTCATGGCAATCCTTCTACCTGTGCTTCCTAAGTGCTGGGATTAAAGTTGTGTACCACCACACCTGGCTAAGGTGGTACTTTTTTTTTTTCCAGATAGGGTCTCATTCTAGTCAGGCTGACGTGGAATTCACTATGTAGTCTCAAGGTGGCCTTGAACTCATGGTGATCCTCCTTCCTCTGCCTCCCAGGTACTGGGATTAAAGGTGTGTGCCACCACACCTGGCTGCTAGGATGATGCTTTTGATGTGTTTTTGGATTCAATTTGCAAAAATTTTATTGAGTTTTCTTTGTCTATGTTCATCAGGGATATTGATCTATAATTTTATTTTCTTGTTGTATGTTTGTTTTTGGTATTGGTGTAATGCTGGCTTCATAGAAAGAGTCAGGGAGCACTTCTTCCTTTTCAATTATGTGAAATAACTTGACTAAAAGTTGTTTTAGTTCTTCAGTGAAGGTTTTGTAGAATTCAGCAGTGAATCCATTTGGGCCTGTACTTTTTTTTGTTGTTGTTATTGGAAAGCTTTTAATTACCTTTTAATTTTCTTTAGATGTCATAGGTCTTTTCAGATAATTTATCTCTTTTGGGCTTAGTATTGGTAAGTGGTAGGAGTCAAGGACTTAATCCGTTTCTTCCAGATTTCCCAATTTTGTGCAATAAATATTTTTGAAGTATGCCCTTATGTTTCTCCCACTTTTATTGGTATCCATTATAATCTGTTGTAACATATCTTTCTTCATCTTTAATCTTGTTGATTTGAATTTTCTTTTGATCAATTTGGTTAAGGGTTTATTAATCTTGTTAATTTTTTTTTTTTTTTTTTTTTTTTCAATTAAGGGTCTCACTCTAGCCCAGAATGATCTGGAATTCACTCTATATTTTCAGGGTGGCCTCGAATTTGGGGTGATCCTTCTACCTCGGCCTCCTGAGTGCTGGGATTAAAGGTGTGTGCCACCATGCCTGGCTAATCTTGTTAATTTTTTAAAGATCCAACTCTTCAGCTCATCAATTTGTAAAATTGTTTTATTAATTTCTAATTCATTAATTTCTGTTCTGCTCTTGATTTTTTTTCTGTTTTGTACTTTTGGGGTTGGGATTGTTTTTTATTATTTTTTTTTCCCCAAACCTTCACATGAATAGTTAATTTTTTGAGATCTCTTTATTTTTGTATTATAGGCATTTAGTCATATAAATTTTCCTTTTAGAGTTGTCTTCATTATATCACATAGGTTTTGGTAGATTGTGCTTTCATTGTCAATCACTTCTAGAAATTAAAAAATATTTTATTTATTTATTTGCAAGCAGAAAGAGAGAGTGTGAGGGAGGGAGGGAGGAAGGGAGAGAAAGTAAGAGAATGGGCACACTAGCCAGGGCCTCTAGCTACTGCAAACGAACTCCAGATATATGTACTAGTCTGTGCATCTGGCTTTACATGGTACTGGGGAATCCAACATAGGTCGTTAGGCTTCGTAGGCAAGTGCCTTAACTTCTGAGCCATCTCTCCAGCCAAGTTCTAGAAAATTTTTAATTTTCCTTTTGATTTCTTTAACAACCTGTTCATTGTTTAATAGTATGTTGTTCAATCTCTAGGAGTTGGTGTATTTCTTTTTTGGGAGGCAAGGGTTAAATTTTATTTCAAAAGCTTGGATATCTTCAATATCTAGGTCATGGAAAAATCAAGAAACACACAAAATACCTTATAATTACATTCCTTATAGTACATTATATTCCCAAAAGGTACCAAATAGTATAGTAAAATTAACACTTCCATTATAAAAAATGTATGATATATAGTATAAAATTTAAAGATGAAAAAAGGTGACAGTGGTTTCTTAAGATATAGTTTACTCTTTACAACCACGGTACTCAGGTTTTTCAATTTTTTTTTTTTTTTGAGGTAGGATCTGTCTTTATCCCAGGCTGACCTGGAATTCACGCTGTAGTTACAGGCTAGCCTCAAACAGCGATCTTCTTACCTCTGTCCTGCTAGTGCTGGGATTAGAGGTGTGTGCCACCATACCTGACTATGTTCTTGAATTTGATTGAGTTTTCTTTTTGAATTTGAATTTTATTGGGCTTTTTTTGCATCTAAGTTCACCAGCTATATTGGTCTATACTTTTCTTGTTGTGTCTCTACCTGACTTTGATATTAGTGTAATGCTGGCTTCATAGAAGGCATCAGGAGGATTACCTCCTTTTAATTTTTGGAAGACTGTGAAGCAGTAGTTTTAGTTCTCTAAAAGTTTGGTAGAATTCATCAGTGAATCTGTTTGGGCCTGGGCTATTTTTTTTTATTTTAAATTTAGTTTTTATTGACAGCTTCCATACTTATAGACAATAAACTATGATAATTCCCTCCCCTCCCCCACTTTACCCTTCACAAATATATACTCCATCATATACCCTCCCTCTCTCCATTAGTCTTGCTTTTATTTTGATGACATCATCTTTTCCTCATATTATGAGGGTCTTGTGAAGGCAGTGCTAGGCACTGCAAGGTCATGGATATCCAGGTCAATTTCTGTCTGGACGATTGCATTGTAAGCAGTCTTACCTTTCCTTCAGCTCTTACATTCTTTCTTCCATCTCTTCCGCAAAGGACCCTGAGCCTTGGAAGGTGTGATAGAGATGTTTCAGTGCTGAACACTCCTCCAACATCTTTTTAGCACTATGGTGTCTCTTGGGTCATCCCAGTGGTCACCACCATCTGAAAAGAGAAGCATCTCTAACCAAAAGTGAGAGTAGCATTAATATATTTAACATTAAGCAAAGTGCTTAAAAGGCAGTTTGGTGGGCATAATATATGCATTTAGCCAGACAAGAGCAGGTGTTACACTCCCAAGGCTCAAGACCTTCCTTCCCATAGGCTTTTGATTAGGTTTTCGGTACCAGGCATCCATTTTCCTGCAAATTTCATAATTTCATTTTTCTTTGTTTTTGTAATTTATTTTTTATTGACAACTCCCATAATTATAGACAATAACCCATGGTAATTCCCTTCCTCCACCTACTTTCCCCTTTTCAGTTCTACTGTCCATTATACCCCTTGCCCCTCTTAATCAGTCTATCTTTTATTTTGATGTCATCATCTTTTCCTCCTTCTATGATGGTCTTGTATAGGTAGTGTCAGGCACTGTGAGGTAATGGATGTCCAGGCCATTTTGTATGTAAGGAATCCTACCCTTCCTTTTTTTCCTCTTACATTCTTTCTGCCACCTCTTCCACGATGGATCCTGAGCCTTGGAAGGTGTGATAGAAATTTTTCAGTGCTGAGCATTCTTCTGTCACTTCTTCTTGGCACCATGGTACCTTCTGAGTCATCCCAAGGTCACCACCATCTGAAAAGAGAAGCTTCTTTAGCCAAAAGTGAGTGTAGCATTAATATATGGGTATGAACATTAAGAAAAGTGCTTACCAGGCAGTTTGGTAAGCATAGTATATACATTTAGGTAGACAACAGCAGACATTGTACCCCTAGGGCTCATGACTACCCCTGTCATAGATTTACAGTATCAGGCATGTATTCCCTTCCATGGAGTAGGCCTCCAGTCCAATTAGAGAGTGGTTGGTTTCTCCCATAACAAACATGCCACTATTACACCTCTTGGCTCATTTGGCCTGGCTGGCCAAATTTAAGGCTTGTAGTGTCTTCTGTTGAGTACCTCCACTGGTGATTTCTCTCTTTCCCATCAAACTGCATACAGAATAGCTTTTTCCAGCTTTCTGTCAGCTGGTCTACATGGAGGAAGTTTTCAGCTTAGCTACAGCAGGATTTCTCAGTGACCTTGCAATCCAAGTATGTGGAGTCTTTAGCAATAGGGTCTTACCATCTATTCCTGGTGGGAAAACAAGAGCTTTGGCAATGTCCTATAATTTTGGGGGCATCAGGGACCTCCCTGGCCAAAATCTCATTGGAAGGTAACCCATCCCTGGCACTGAAAATTTTTTTACTAACAATCTGTGGCTTCTGGACATGCCATTGTCCAAAAAGTATGTTTCCACTTGACTTATTTATACCTTCTTAGATTTTGGTTAACCCTCCACCCACTCTTCCTTTACCCAATCTCTTCCCCTGACCTCACTTAGGCCTTTCCACCCCTAGTAATCTGTTATCTACTTACAGATATACAATACACTCCCCGTAAGTCCCCCTGTCTCTCCCTTATATGCCCTTTGTAGCTTACTGGCTTCTGCTCCTGAGTTTTATTCCAACTCATATACAAGTCCCAACATTTGTAGCTAGCATCCATGTATGAGAGGGAACATGTGGCAGTTGGTTTTCTGGACCTGGGTTACCTCACTAAATATAATCCTTACCAGGTCAATCAATTTCCCAACAAATTTTATAATTTCATTTTTTCTTTACCACTGAGTAGAATTCCACTGCATAAATGTACCACATCATGATTATCCATTCATCAGTTGAGTGATATCGAGGCTGGTTTCATTTCCTAGTTATTGTGAATAGAGCAGCAATAAACATGGTTGAGCAAGTATCTCTAAGGTAGTGAGAAGTGTCCTTGGGATGTATGCCTAGGAGTGGTATAGCTGCATCACATAGTATATCTATTTTTAGCTGTGTTAGGAACACCCACAATGATTTTCACAATAGCTGTACCAGTTAACACTCCCACCAACAGTGTAGAAGAGTTTCTCTATATCTGCATCCTCACCAATGTTTATTATCATTTGTTTTCATGACGCTAGCCATTCTGACAGGAGTGAGATGGAATCTCAAAGTAGTTTCAATTTGCATTTCCCTGATGGCTAAGGATGTAGAACATTTTTTTAGATGTTTATATGTCATCTGTATTTCTTTTTTTGAGAACTCTGTATTAAGTTGCTTAACCCATTTTTAATTGGGTTATTTGATTTCTAATTATTTAGTTTTCTGAATTTTTTGTATATCCTAGATATTAATCCTCTGTCAGATGTGTAGTTGGCAGAGATTTTCCTCCCATTCAGTAGATTGTCTCTTTGCTCTATTCACATTGTCCTTTGCTGTACAAAAGCTTTGTAATTTCATGAGGTCCCGTTGGTTTATTTATGGTTTTATTTCCTGAGCAATTAAGGTTATATTCAGAGTCATAGCCTATGCCAATATGTTGAAGGGTTTTCCCTACTTTTTCCTCTAGCAGTTTCAGCATTTTGGGTCTGATAGTAAGGTCCTTAGTTCATTTGGACTTAATTCTTAAGCATGGAGATAGATAAGGATCTATTTTCATCCTTGTAATATAGATATCCAGTACCATTTGTTAAAAAGGCTGTCTTTTCTCCAATGCATGTTTCTGGCATTTTTGTTGAAGATCAGGTGGCTGTAGCTGCCTGAACTTATATCTGGGTCCTCTGTTCTGTTCCATTGATCTACATGTTTGTCTTTGTGCCAGTACCACGCTGTTTTTGTTACTATAGCTTTATAATATAGCTTAAAAATCAGATATGGTGATATTGCCAGCCTTATTTTTGTTTCTCAAAATTGTTTTAGGTATTCAAGGTATTTTTGTGCTTCCAAATGAATTTTAGAATTGTTTTTTTTCTATTTCTATGAAGAATGCCTTTGGAATTTTAGTGGGGATTGAATTAAATGCATAGGTTGCTTTTTTTAACATTTTCTCAATATTGGTTCTTCTAATCCAAGAACATGGGGTCTCTTTCTATTTAATAATGTCTTCTGAAATAGCTCACTTGAGTGTTTTAAAGTTTTCATTATAGAGATCCTTCACTTTTTGGTTAGATTTATTCTAAGGTACTTTATTTATTTATTTTTGAGGCAATTGTGAATGGGAGTGATTCCCTTATTTCATCCTCTACCTGCTTGTTGTTAGTATATAGAAAAGCTACTGATTTCTATGTATTTATTGTGTACCCTACTACATTGATAAAGGTGTTTATCAGCTCTAACAGTTTGCTGGTAGAGTCTTTAAGGTTCTTTATGAATAGAATTATATCATTTGCAAATAATAATAATTTGATCTCTTCCTTTCCAAATTGTAACCCTTTCATGTGTGAATTCTTGCCTTATTGTTATAGCTGAGATTTCCAGTACTATATTAAATAAAAGTGGGGACAGTGGACACCCTTGTCTTATTTCTGATTTTAGTGGAAAAGCCTCAGGTTTTGCTCCATTTAGTATTATGTTGGCTATAGATTTGTTATAAGTAGCCTTTATTATGTTGAGATATGTTCCTTCTATTCCCGGTTTTTATAGGACTTTTACTATGAAGGGATGTTGGATTTTGTCAAATGCCTTTTCTGCTTCTATTGAGATGATCATTTGATTTTTGTCCTTCAGTCCATTTATATAACGTATACATTTATTGATTTGTGTGTGTTGAACCATCCCTCCATCTCTGGGATAAAGCCAACTTGGTTGGGGCAAATGATCTTTCTGATATATTTTTTGTATTCTGTTTGCCAATATTTTGTTGAGAATTTTTGCATCTATATTCATGAGGGAGATTGGTCTGTAATTTTCTTTTTATGTTCTATGCTTGTCTGGTTTTGGTATCAGGGTGATGCTGGCTTTGTAGAAGGAGTTTTTTAGGATTCCTTCCTTTTCTATTTCATGGAAAAATTTTAGAATCATTAGTGTTAGTTCTTCCATGAAGGTCTGGTTAAATAAACCAGTGAATTTATCTGGATCTGCACTATTTTTAGTTTGGAGATTTTTTTTTTAAATAACTGGTTGGATCTCTATGCTTGTTATAGGTCTATTTGAGTGTCTAATCTCATCTTGATTTAATTTTGGTAGGTGATATAAATCAAGGAAATCATCTATTTCTTTCAGATTTTCAAACTGAGTGGAATATATGTTCTTATAGTATGTCCCTGTGATGTTTGGAATTTCTCTGGTATCTGTTGTGATAGTGTCTTTTTCATCTCTAATTTTATTAATTTGTGTCTCTTCTCTCTTTTCTTTTTGATTTCCTTTTTGATGTCTTTAATGACCCATTCATCATTTAATAGTGTACTGTTTAGTCTTTATGAATTTCTGTGTACGCTCTAGTTTTTTTGTCACTGATTTGTAGTTTAATCTCATCGTGGTCAGATAGAGTACAAAACATTATTTCAATTTTCCTGTATTAGAATTTGTGTCATAATATATGGTCTATTTTGGAGAATGTTTAATGTGCTGCAGCATTTGTATGGAATTTTCTGTAGATATCTGTTATGTCTATTCATTATATGACAACATTTAATCCAAATGTCTCTCTGTTTATTTTTTCCCAGGATGACCTGTCAATTGATGAGAGTGTGCTATTGAAGTCACCCACTACAATTGTATTTTGATTTATCTGTGACCTTAAGTCTAATAGTGTTTGTTTGATGAAATTGGGAGCCCCCATGTAAAATGCATATACATTTATGATTGTAATGTCCTCCTGATGCAGTGTTGTTTAATCAGTATAAAATGATCTTCTTTATGTTTCCTCACTAATGTTGGTTTGAAGTCCATATATATATAATTTTATTTTTTAAAAATAATTTATTATTTTGTTTATATTATTCCAATTTTACAATCATATTGGTGACTCCATTATCCTCCTCCCTGCCCTCCCCCCTCCAAAGGGACCCTCATCAATGGGGGATATGGGGCTTACACTGTAGGAGTAGACCCAATGTGTGGCTCTAACATTCTTTCCGCCACCTCTTCTGTGAATTTCCCTGAGCCACATTGGGATCATTTTAGTTCTACTTCAGTGGTGAGGTTTTGGGAGCCTCTGTGTCTCTGGATATCTGGCTTAGTAGGAGTTGGATGTTCTCTGTGTTTGTCTCCTTCAGTCTTTTTATGGTGTTGTGTTCACCAAGAAAGCTGTACTCTTGCCCTTCCCCCACATTACTCTATGGTTTCAGCTGGGGCCCTGGTGAGGTGTGATAGGCTGATGCTTCCTTCAGGTTTGCCGTTCATCTGAAAAACATAAGCAAATTCTCCAACAGAGAAAGAAATTAGTACTAGATAGATGGAATGGCCATAGTTATTTTCTAGCAAATTTTATATGCATAGGCCCTCTTCTAGCCCACATTTGGTGGGAGCTTGATCTTGGAGACTGGGCTCATTTTTTTTTACATGGCTTTGACTTATTTCCCAGTTCTAGCAATGAGTTTCATTCCACTGAATGGATCTATTAGTCAAATTAAGAGCAGTTGGTTACCCACCATGGCTGTGTGCCACTACTGCACTTGTTTGAGCATTGAGTCATGTTGTTTCCTGCTGGGTAGCTTAAACTGCAAGTTATTTGGACAGAGATATGCTCAGCCATATTTATAGCTGCTCAATTCATAATAGCTTAGAACTGGAATCAACCCAGATGTCCAGCATTAGATGGATGGATAACAATGATGTGGTATATTTATACTATGGAACTCTACGTAGCAGCAAGGAAAGATGAAATAATGAAATTTGAAAAAAATGGTCAAACATGGAACAGATCGTCCTCAGTGAGCTCACCCAATCACAAAAAGATAATCGTCACATGGTCTCATTCATTTGTGGCTCCTAACCTGAATCTGCCTGAGATGCTGCCAAACCTAATAAGTACCCTGAGGACCAGAAAATAGGGAGGGTGGGATGGGAGGGAGGGTAAGGGGGGACACAAATAAAGACCCAAAAGGAAATGGTACTATAAAACACTATATGCTGAGTAACAGGCTAAAACATTGGTCCTTCAGCAGGCTCACAGAGGGAACACCTGAACCACGGGGAACTGGAGAGAACATCATGAAGACCAACCTTAATCTTTTCCTGTTTCTCTCTCTCCTTATCCCTCCCTCTCTCTCCCTCTCCTCTCTATACTCACTTTCTCTTTTATATTACCTATCTTTTTCTTCCTCCACCTTCCTTGGCACTGACTTGTAACTCCCATTACCAGCACGGGGTTAACTTTCACGATGAACTGTTGATCCGAAAGACCTACAAGGTTTCCCAAAAAAGACAGATTTCTGTCAGAGTTCTTGATGACCCACCAAAGGTTAAGGGTAAGACCCTACTGTCAAAGACAGCATTCACATGTGAGACAAAACATGGAGAGACCTGGTCAGAATCTGGAAGAGGGTCAGTCCCTAGACAGTTAGCTAGTCTAGTGCCAGAGGGTGCTACATGAGTGACTGGGGGAAAATGAAGTCTATATATTAGGATAGCAACACTTACTTATTTCCTAGGCCCGTTTGCTTGAAATACCATTTTCCATCCTTTTATTTTAAGACAGTGTCTATCCTTTATTGAGAGATGAGTTTCCTGGAGGCAATAAACAGCAGGATCCTGCCTTTTAATCCAGTCTGCAAGCCTGTGTCTTTTGGTTGGCTCATTGAGGCCATTGATATTAAGAGTTATTATTGAAAGGTGTGTGTTTATTCTTGCTATTCTTTGTTTTGTAGTGATTCCTGTTTCCCTTTACCTTCTTGTTTTAACTGTTATTTGAGTATGGTTTGTTTTTTCCTGTTTCCTCATGCATGTGCTTTGCTTTCTCTTCAGTATGAAGGATTCTCTTAAGTATTTTCTGGAGAGCTGGTTTAGTTGTCATAAATTATTTTAGCCTGTTTTTGTTGTGGAATGTCTTTTTTCTCCATTAATTTGGATAGATAGCTTTACAGGATAACGTATTCTTAATTGACAGTTGTTATCTTTCATTCCAAGCCCTCTGGCTTATAAAGTGTGTGTTGAACAATCTGCTGTTATTCTGATGGACTTGCCTTTATAGGAGACTTGCTTTTTCTAACTGCTCTTAATATATTTTCTTTGGTTTGCATGTTTGGTAGTTATTAATTATTATAACTTGGCAAAGAGAGCTTCTTTCCAGGTTTTGTCTGTTTGATGTTCTAAAAGCTTCCTGTATCTGCATTTGCATTTCTTTTTCCAATTTAGGGAAAATTTTCTTCTATGATTTTGTTGAAAATGTCTACTAAGCCTCTAGGTTGAAATTCTTCTCCTTCTACTATAGCCTGAATTCTTATGTTTGATCTTTTGATCTTTTCATAGTGTCCTGGATATCTTGAAATTCCCATGCATATCTTCCTATTAGCTTGTATTTCTGTTTGTTGGACCGTATTAGATCTGACACCTGGTCTTCTAGTTTAGATATTCTGTTTTCTCTTTCATCCTTTCTACTGGTGAGACTTTCATCAGGGTTTTATTTTATTTTTTAATTTTTTTAATTTGTGTTTTTCAGTGCTAGTACTTCTGCCTGGTTTTTCTTCAGTATTTCTATTTCCTCACTCATGTAAGGACTCTTGTAATGAGCTCTTTATTTCATTAATCGGGTTCCCTCTGTTTTCTTGGAATTTCTTCAGGAGTTTGTTTTCTTCTTTAATTCCTTTGGTTTCTTCTTTGTTTTCTTTGAGTATAGATACATCATTTTTTTTTTTTTTTGAAATCTTTGTCAGGCATTTCATGCAAAACAGTCTCACTGGGGGCCATTTCTGATGGATTTATAATTTGTGGTTGAATTGTATTGTCTTGGTTCTTTGTGTTTCTTGTATCATAATGTAGTGACTTTTGCATCCTGAGTTCATTTGATTCTTGGGTTTTATAATTATCTGTGATACTTTTAGATTTGGAAATCCAACTTTATGTACTTTCAGAGTAGGAGTTTAAGGTGCCAAGTGTAGCTCTTGTACTGTAATGCAACAACAGAAGTAATTCTAGGTGTTGAGTTTGCCTGCTATTTAAGTATTCTAGTGGGCTGGGTGAGCAATTTACTTGCAAATTCCAAAATTCAATAAAAACCAGCACAGAGTATGCATGTGTGGGGATTGAAACAAACAGATAGCCTTATAAAACCAAAATCCCTAAGAGTGTTTGTTGCTCTACACAATTAATCCTGTCAGCTGGGAGGTTGAGATTTCTATTCTGAAATGGGTTCCAGTTCAGCCTGGGTCTGAATCAGACCCTGCCCCCAATAATGACAGAAGCAAAAGACAAAGGCCCTGTGAATCTGAAAGCATCAAAGGCAATAGTAGTCAACCCCCAAATATAGTTTAATTGAGAATGGTAAAGGCAACTAAGAATATGTAACCCATAACATGCCCTGACATGGAAGGAATGATTAACACTTCCAGTGCAGGACTGTGTATTTGCTTTTTTGTCAGTCAGCCTCATTACCTTTTGGGGTGGCTTCAAAGGTCACCAATGCTGAGTGCCCACCTTGATCCCTTCATGTTGTTCTGTGAATCTGGTGTTCTGTGCTGAATTCCCTGCTATTGGGACCTGATTGTGTTCTCCAGAGGGTTGTGGTGCTGTCAGTTGGGGGATGGGAGAGTGCAGGAAGCCTGGAGTTGTACTGGAACTACTTAGCTGGTCCCGTCTGTGTCCCCTTCAGCAGCTCCTCAGCTAATCTCTGCAGTCTCCCCTTCAGGCTTCTTGACTTTGCAAGGAGGCTGATGAGGTTAGAAAATCCCCTTGTTTGATCTCTGCTCTTACAGTTGGGTGCCAGGTGGGCATGCAGATCAGGTCCGGGTCTGTAATCGCCTTGGTGGGATTCTGGCCAGTTTCCTCCTTTCTGATAGATCTTAGTCTCTCCTGCTTCTCCCGTTGTGGCCAAAAAAACCCTATACACCTTCACTTTTTGGAGAACAGTGTATTTTGCTGTGGTTTTGTGTAAATCCCTCCCTAGGTTGGATTGGTGTGACTTCTATGCAGTCATCTTACCCCATAGTGAGTACATATTCTTTAAAGTGTGTCCTTATGATTTTCTGAATTTCTTTGGTATCTGTTGTAATGGTGCCTTTTTCATCATTAATTTAATTAATTTGTTTCTCTTTTCTCTCTCTTCTGGTCAGATTTACTAAGGGTTTATTAATCTTGTTTATTCTTTCAAAGAATGAACTGTTTGTTTCACTGATTCTTCAGATTTTTTTTTTTTTTTTTGGTTTCCATTCTGTTAATTTCTGTCATAATCTTTTTTATTTTTGGTATGCCTTTTTCTTCCTTTTCCAAGGCCTTAAGCATTAAGTTATTTACTTGCAAACTTTCTAATTTCTTAATATAGGTACTTAAAGCTATAAATTTCCCTCTCATTGTGTTCATTGTGTTCTAAAGGTTTTGGTGTGTTGTGTTCTCATTATCATTTGAATGTATGATTTTTTAATTTCCTTTTAAAATATTTTATTTATTTATTTATTCATTAGAGAGAGAGAAAGAGAGAGAGAGGGAAAGAGTGGGTGTGCCAGGGCCTCCAACCACTGCAAACAAACTCCAGATGCATGCGCCCCCCCTTGTGCATCTGGCTTACATGGATCTTGGAGAATTGAACCAGGATCCTTTGGCTTTGCAGGCAAATGCCTTAACTAAGCCATCTCTCCAGCTCCTTGGTTTCCTTTTTGATTTCTTCAATAACATATTCGTTGTTCAGTAGTGTATTGTTTACTGTCCATGATTTTATGTATGTTCTGTAGTTTTTCTTGTTGCTGATTTGTAGTTTAAATCCATTGTGATCAGACAGAGTACAAGGGATTATTTCAATTTTCCTGAATTTGTTAAGATTTGCTTTGTGCTCTAATTTATGGTCTATTTTAGAGAATATTCCATGTGCTGCTGAGAAAAATGCTGTATTCTGAAAAATTTGGATGGAATGCTCCATAGCTATCTGTTAAGTCCATTTGTTCCATGATACCATTTAATCCAAATGTCTCTCTGTTTATTTTTTCCTGGGATGACCTGCCAATTGATGAGTGGGGTATTGAAGTTACCCACTACAATTGTGTTTGGTGTTATCTGTGATCTTAAGTCTAATAGTGTTTGTTTGATGAAATTGAGAGCCCCCATGTTATGTACATATATGTTTAGGATTGTAATGTCCTCCTGTTGGAGTGTTCCTTTAATCAATATAAAGTGATCTTCTTTATGTTTCCTCACTAATGTTGGCTTGAAGTCTATCTTGTCTGATAGTAGGATAGCAACCCCTGCTTATTTCCTAGGCCCTTTTGCTTGAAATATCATTTTCCATCCTTTCACCCTAAGATAGTGGGTATCTTTTATGGAGAAGTGAATTTCTTGTAGGCAACAAACAGAAGGATCCTGCCTTGTAATCCAATCTGCAAGCCTGTGTCATTATTTGGGACATTAAGGCCATTGATACTGAATTATTATTGAAAGGTATGTATTTACTCTTGCCATTCTTATAGTTTTGTAGTGCTTCCTATTTTTGCTTTACTCTCTTGTTTTAACTGTTGTGTTTGGTTTATTTTTTCCTGTTTCCTTGTGTGTGCTTTGCTTTCTGTTCAGCGTGAAGGATTCCTTCTAGTATTTTCTGTAGAGCTGGTTTAGTTGTCATATATTCCTTTAGCCTGTTTTTATTGTGGAATGTCCTTATTTCTCTGTCAATTTGGATGGATTGCTTCCCTGGATAAAGTAATCCTGGTTGACAGTTGTTATCTTTCAGAACTTGGAAAACATCATTCCAAGCTCTTCTGGCTTTAAAGTTTGTGTTGAGTAATCTGCTGTTATCCTGATGGGCTTGCCCTTATAAGTGACTTGATTTTTCTCTCTAACTGCTTTTAATTATTTTCTTTGGTTTGTGTGTTTGGTAGTTTAATTATAACATGGTGAGGAGAGGTTCTTTCTGTTTTTGTCTGTTTGGTGTTCTAAAAGCTTCCTGTATTTGCATTTGTATTTCTTTTCCAATTTAGGGCAAATTTTCTTCAATTATTTTTTTTTGAAAACACTTACTGTGCCTTTGGAGTGAAATTCTTCTCCTTCTACTATATCCTGAGTTCTTAGGTTTGATCTTTTCATAGTGTCCCAAATATCTTGAAATTTACATTCATACCTTCCTGTTAGCTTGTCTTTCTCTTTGTTGGACTATGTTAGACCTACCTCCTGGTCTTCTAGTCTAGATATTCTGTTCTTGCCTTCATCCATTCTACTGGTGAGAATTTCTACAGAGTTTTTTAGTTGACTTACTGTGTGTTTCATTTCTACTATTTCTGATTGGTAGTTTTTTGTTCTTTCTATTTCCTCATTTAGATCTTGTATTGACCTCCTTATTTCATTAAGTTGGTTTCCTATGTTCTCTTGGGATTCCTTCAGGAGTTTTTCTTTAATTTCTTTGAGCACAAATATAATATTTTTTTAAAAAAATCTTTGTCAGAATTTCATCCAAATCAGTCTCCCTGGTGGTTATTTCTAATAAATTTATAATTTTTGGTGTGTAAACCCAACTTTATATACCTTTAGTGTAGGAGTTTAAGGTGCCATGTGTAGCTCTTGTACTCCAAGAAAACAGCAGAAGTAATCCTAGATGTTGAGATTGCCTGCTATTCAAGTGTTATAGTGGGCTGGGTGCAGCAATTTACTGGCAAATTCTAAAATTTGACTGAACAATATGCACATTCAATAAAAACTGCACAGAGTATTTATGGAAGAGTAGGGATAAAAACAAACAGATAACCTTATACAGCCCAAATTCCTAAGTGTGTGTGTTGCTCTACACCCTTAATCCTGTCAATTGGAAGTTGAGATTTCTGTTCTGAGATGGGTTCTAGGTCAGGCTGTCTGAATCAGACCCTGCCCTTACAGAAAAAAAAGATAAAGGTCCTATAAATCTGGAAGCTTCAAAGGCAACACTAGTCAACCCCAAAATACAGCTTACTCGAGAATTTCAAAGCCAACTACGAATATGTAACCCATAACCTGCTCCGACATGGAAAGACAGATCAGCACTTCCAGTGCTGCTCTATGTGCCTGCTTTTTTTTTGGGGGGTCAGTTGGTCATGTTACCTTTTTGGATAGCTTCCAATCTCAGCAATGCTGAATGTCCATCTCGTTCCTTCTGTGTTGTTCTGTGGATCTGGTGTTCTGGTCAGCTGTGATGGATGCCCTGCAGCTGGCTACTGAATGAGTTCTCTGGAGGTTCACAGCCCTGATTTTGGAGGGATGGGAGAGTGCAGGAAGCCTGGAGTTGTACTGGAGATGCTCAGCTGGTTCCCTTTGTGTTCTCCTTCAGCAATTGCTCAGCTATTCCCTGCTGTCTTTCCCTTCAGGTTTCTTGACTTTGCAAGGAGGCTAATGTGAGTGGAAAATCCCCCCAACTGGTTTCTGCTTCTGCAGCTGTGAGCCCAGCAGATGGCACTTGGACAGGGTGCTGGCACCTTGCCAGGATTCTGGCTGTTTTCCTCCTTTCTGGAGGATCTTCATCTCTCCTGCTTCTCTGCTGTGGTGGATAGTAACTTATACACCTTCACTTTTTGGAAGAAGAGTGTATTTTGCTTTGTTTTTGCTTAAATCCATCCATAGGCTGGTTTGGCCTGGCTCCTATGCCTCCATCTTGCCCGAAGTCCTCCAGATTTTTTTTTTTTTTTTTGATTCGGGAACTTATAATTTCTTCCATTAGATGTATGCCTCTATTCAGATAACTTATCTCTTCTGGTTTAGCTTTGGTGGATAATATGAGTCAAGAAATTCATCTATTTCCTCCAGATTTCCCAATTTTGTAGAATATAGGTTTTTGAATATATTCTTATGATGCTTCCAATTTCATTAATATCTGTTATAACATCTCCTTTTTAAATATGTAATCTTGTTGATTAGGGTCTTTTCTCTCTTTCTATTGATCAGTTTGGCCATGGGTTTATCAACCTTATTTATTTTTTCTTATGAACCAGCTCTTCATTTCATTAATTTAAAAAATTCTTTCCTAGATTTCTAATTTATTGATTTTCTGTCCTGATTTTGATTTTTTTCTTTTTAAAAAAGTGTTTTATTTATTTCTTTGAGAGAGAAACAGACAGGGAAAGAGGCAGATAAAGATAGAGAAAGAGAGAGAGAGAGGAGAAGAATGCAAATGAACTCCAGACACATGTGCCACCTTGTGCATCTGGCTTACGTGGGTACTGGGGAATCAATCCTGGTTCCTTAGGCTATACAGGCAAGTGCCTTAACTGCTAAGCCATCTCTCCAGCTCTTGATTATTATAATTTTTATTTATTTATTTTTATTTATTTATTTGAGAGAGAGAGAGAGGGAATGGGCATGACAGGACCTCTAGCTACTGTAAACAAACTCCAGATGCATGTGCCACCTTGTGCATCTGGCTTACGTGGGTACTGGGGAATCAATCCTGGTTCCTTAGGCTATACAGGCAAGTGCCTTAACTGCTAAGCCATCTCTCCAGCTCTTGATTATTATAATATTTATTTATTTATTTATTTATTTATTTATTTATTTGAGAGAGAGAGAGAGGGGATGGGCATGACAGGACCTCTAGCTACTGTAAACAAACTCCAGATGCATGTGCCACCTTGTGCATCTGGCTTTACATGGGTACTGGGGAATAGAAGCTAGGTCCTTAGGCTTTGCTAATAAGCACTTTAATCACTGAGCCATCTCTCTAGCCCTCCCACTTAAGAGTGCCTTCATTGCATCTCATAGGTTTTGGTATGTTCTGTTCTCATTCTCATTCAGTTCTTGGATTTTTAAAATTTCTTTAATGACCCATTCATTGTTCAGTAGAGTGTTGTTCAATCTCCAGGAGTTCGTGAATTTTATGTTGTTCCCCTGTTGTTGACTTTTAGCTTTAATTCATTGTATTGTATTGCTTTAATACAAGGAATTATGTCAATCTTCCTGATTTGTGGGGTCTTGCTTTGTGTCATAATTTATGATCTATTTTCTTTCTATTTTTTATTTAATTGCATGCACAGAGAGGGAGTGGGAGTGAGCAAGAGAGAGAGAGAGAGAGAGAGAGAGAGAGAGAGAGACTGAAAAAGAGAGGGAAAGGGTTGTACCAGGGCCTTCTGCTGCTGTAAACCAATTCCAGTGGCATGCATCACTCTGTGCATATGGCTTTATGTGGGTATTGGGGAATCAAACCCAGGCATTTGTAAGCAAGAATCTAAATCACTGAGGCATCTCTCCATCCCATTATGATCTATTTTCTAGAAGGTTCAGTGAGCTTTTGAGCAGTATATGTATTCTGTAAAGTTTGAATGGAATGTTCTATAGATGTCTATTAAGTCAATTTGATCTATGCTGGTGTTTAGCTCCATTATTTCTCTATTTACTTTTCTTTATAGATGATCTGTCTCTTGACAATAGTGGAGTATTAAAGTCTCCTACTATTATTGTGTTGGGATTTAGTTCTGATTTAATTTCTATCAGATTTTGCTTTATGCAATTTGCTGCACCTGTGTTTGGTTTGTGTTTGGTTTATGTGTATTTGTGATTGTAATATCCTCATGTTGAATTACTATCTTGATAGCCACAGCTGCTTGTTTCTTATTTCCATTTGCTTGGAATATTTTTTTGTCCTTGATTTATAGTGTTTTGAGAAAATTTCACACTGATTTCCATGGTGGCTGCACAGTGTAAACTCCCACAAACAGTGGGCCAGAGTTTCCCATTTCTTAAACACTTTCCAGCATCTGTTGTCAATTTATTTCCTATTTATTTTCTTATTATTTATTAATGATAGTCATTGTGAGTAAGGTGATATGGAATCTCAAAGTGTTTTTAATTTTCATTTTCCTGATTGTTAAAGATATTTAGCAGTTTAAAACCATCACATTTTAGGATTGTAAGACTCAACCTAATTAATACCTGAAAATAGTTCTTTGACATGTACTAAGTGTTAAATAAAGGTTGGTTATTTAATTTATGAACCATAATATTTCAGTTATAAACTTAAAGATTACAATTCAATGTCTCCCTCTTAAGATTAAGGGCAATTATGGCTTTGGTGTGTAAATTCCTCCTGTTATTAGTCTTCAAGGTCTCTGCCACATGCCATCTTGTTTATTGTTTTCTACATTCTGTTGTATGCTTTAAATCAGATGCTCAGATGTAGGGTTTCTAGCAGAACTACTAAAGGAGGGAACTGTGGGACTTCCTAGAGGGTGGGTTGTCTAGCAGCTCCTATGTGTTTGGCTTATGATTTTTCCAACACTAGGCTTTGAGTCCTTTATGCATTGCTTTGCAAATATGAAATAACTATCATATTTGGAATATGAAACTTCTGCTTTCATTAAAGCAGATATTTAATCCCCACCCAATTTACTTTTTTTTTTTTTTTTTTTTTTTTTGGTTTTTCGAGGTAGGGTCTCACTCTGGCCCAGGCTGACCTGGAATTAACTATGTAGTCTCAGGGTGGCGATCCTCCTACCTCTGCCTCCCGAGTTCTGGGATTAAAGGCATGTGCCACCATGCCTGGCCCAATTTACTTTTATAGTAATAGTGCATTACTACCACCAATGACTCTTTTAAAGTTGAAAATGTAGAATTGGTATGGTGTGTAGGCCAGTTGGCTTTTTGGTTTACCTCAGGTGGCCATGATCAAGAAGTTTAATAGATACTGTCCCTTAGATTATTTAGCATTCCCCATCTTGATTACTGGCCTTAAGCCTTAATGATGATGGTACAGGTATATTTTCCTTAGGCATTGAGACCCTCTTGCTGGGTATTAGAGAGGTAAGTAAAGCCCAGTCTCTAATTTGGGATTGTCTATGCTAAAGCAGTCTTCTGAATTTGTTTTAATCTGGGGATTATCCATCTTATTTCCCTAACCTTGCTTAGAATGTCTTGGGATTATGTATTTTCTGAAGCACTTACATAGAAAGTGTTGCAGTATGATATGTTGGCTTGATGTTTCCTTGCTCCCCTTCTGTGTCAATATTCTCCAACACGAAGTCATAACAAGTCAATTATGGATGTATGTGTCTCTAGGCTACCAAAGAGAGCTTCTCTACCAGAGGGATGATGGCTCTTTCAGTGCTTTTGGGAACGAGGACCCTTCAGGGAGCACTTGGTAAGTGTAATGCCACTGAATCAAAACTGTACCATGGAATAGATGTTTACTAAATTACAATGGCCAAGGAACTGACAGGCATACTCTTTGTATAGATTTGGTGGTTGATTTTCCCAAAGCCTGGATTTTTGGTTTTTAAAAATAAGAATCTTGGACTGGAGGGGTGATTTAATGATTAAAGGTAGTTGCTTGCAAAGCCTGATGGCCTGGGTTCAATTCTCCAGTACCCACATAAAGACAAATGTACAAACTGGCACATACAGTGGCAAGAGGCCCTGGCACACCCATTCTGTGTCTTTCTCTGCTTGAAAATAAATATATAAATAAAATGTTAAAAATATGATTCTAAGGTGTTGGAGAGATTGCTCAGTAGTTAAAAATGCTTGCAAAGCCTGATGGCCTAGGTTTGATGCTCTGGTTCCCAAGTAAAGCTAGATGAACAAAGTGGTTTATGCAGTTGGAGTTAGTTTGCAGTGGCAGGAGGCCCTGGTGTGCCCATACTAACTCTCTCTTTCTGTCTGCCTCTTTCTGTTTCTCTCTCAAAGAAATAAATAAAAATATGATTCCAAGACATCAACAAATCAAACACTTTTCATTTAGAAAATATAAGTCATAATTCCTCTTTTGTTTGTGGGAAAAGAAGCAATAAAAGTACTTTTTGGTGGTAGTACAGATGACAAAAAGTTTTTCTTGTGACATTGTTCCTTCCTCATTTTATTTTTTAGTGCAAGTATTTTGTTAAAACAGTCTATGATTTCTTCAAGTTTATGTTTTTTTGAAAACTTAACAATGGTGGAATTAAGTAATGGTTATCCAGTGTTTCCTCCTGAATTGAATTTCTGTGTGGCTGATTTTGGACATAATCTCTGTCCTTGGGTCATTGTTTTGAAGGTTGTAGTCCATGGTTGATGAGCCTGTGGCCAGACAGACTTTCATGGTGGGTGGTGGCATGCAGAACAGAACCACTCACTTCATGACCAGGAAGCAAACAAAGAGAAAGGGACCAGGATCCACACTCTTCTTTTTTAAAATGTAGAGACATTTTATATATATATATATATATATATATATATATATATATATATATAGATATAGATATAGATATAGATATAGATATAGATATATATATATAGAGAGAGAGAGAGAGAGAGGAGAAAGAGGAGAGAGAGAGAATTGGCACATCAGGGCCTCAGCCACTGAAATTGAACTTCAGACACTTGTACCACCTAGTGGGAATGTGCGACCTTGTGCTTGCCTCACCTTTGTGCATCAGGCTAACGTGGGATCTAGAGAGTTGAACATAGGTCCTTAGGCTTCACAGGCAAAGTGCCTTAACCACTAAGCCATCTCTCCAGCCCTGTTCTTTTTTTTGTTTTTGTTTTTTTTTTTTGTTTTGTGCGAGGTAGGGTCTCACTCTGGTCCAGGCTGACCTGGAATTAACTATGTACTCTCAGGGTGGCCTCGAACTCTTGGTGATCCTCCTACCTCTGCCTCCCGAGTGCTGGGATTAAAGGCATGCGCCAGCACGCCCGGCTCCCTGTTCTTATTTTTTAAAAAATACTTTATTTAGGGTTGGAGGGATGACTTAGCAGTTAAGGTGTTTGCCTGCAAAGCCAAAGGACCCAGTTTGATTCCCCAGGACCCATGTTAGCCAGACGCACAAGGGGGTGCATGTGTCTGGAGTTCATTTGCAGTAGCTGGAGGCCCTGGCATACCCATTCCCCCCCCCCCATTTCTCTGTCAAATAAATAAATAAAAATAAAATATTAAAAAAAATTTATTTGAGGGCTGGAGGGATGGCTTAGCGGTTAAACGCTTGCCTATGAAGCCTAAGGACCCGGTTGAGGCTCGATTCTCCAGGACCCACGTAAGCCAGATGCACAAGGGTGTACGCATCTGGAGTTAGTTTGCAGTGGCTGGAGGCCCTGGCACACCCGTTCTCTCTCTCTCTCTGTCTCTCCCTCTCTCTACCTGCCTATTTCTGTATCTGTATTAAAAAAAAAAAGAAGCTGATTGCTATTAAAAAAATTTATTTGAGAGAAAGAGAGAGAGAGAAAGAGAAAGAGGCAGATAGAGAGAATGGGCATGTCAGAGCCTGCAGACACAGCAAACAGAATGTCTTGGGATTATGTATTTTCTGAAGCACTTACATAGAAAGTGTTGCAGTATGATATGTTGGCTTGATGTTTCCTTGCTCCCCTTCTGTGTCAATATTCTCCAACACGAAGTCATAACAAGTCAATTATGGATGTATGTGTCTCTAGGCTACCAAAGAGAGCTTCTCTACCAGAGGGATGATGGCTCTTTCAGTGCTTTTGGGAACGAGGACCCTTCAGGGAGCACTTGGTAAGTGTAATGCCACTGAATCAAAACTGTACCATGGAATAGATGTTTACTAAGTTACAATGGCCAAGGAACTGACAGACATACTCTTTGTATAGATTTGGTGGTTGATTTTCCCAAAGCCTGGATTTTTAGTTTTTAAAAATATGAATCTTGGACTGGAGGGGTGATTTAATGATTAAAGGTAGTTGCTTGCAAAGCCTGATGGCCTGGGTTCAATTCTCCAGTACCCACATAAAGACAGATGTACAAACTGGCACATACAGTGGCAAGAGGCCCTGGTACACCCATTCTGTGTCTTTCTCTGCTTGAAAATAAATATATAAATAAAATGTTAAAAATATGATTTTAAGGTGTTGGAGAGATTGCTCAGTAGTTAAAAATGCTTGCAAAGCCTGATGGCCTAGGTTTGATGCTCTGGTTCCCAAGTAAAGCTAGATGAACAAAGTGGTTTATGCAGTTGGAGTTAGTTTGCAGTGGCAGGAGGCCCTGGTGTGCCCATACTAACTCTCTCTATCTGCCTCTTTCTGTTTCTCTCTCAAAGAAATAAATAAAAATATGATTCCAAGACATCAACAAATCAAACACTTTTCATTTAGAAAATATAAGTCATAATTCCTCTTTTGTTTGTGGGAAAAGAAGCAATAAAAGTACTTTTTGGTGGTAGTACAGATGACAAAAAGTTTTTCTTGTGACATTGTTCCTTCCTCATTTTATTTTTTAGTGCAAGTATTTTGTTAAAACAGTCTATGATTTCTTCAAGTTTATGTTTTTTTGAAAACTTAACAATGGTGGAATTAAGTAATGGTTATCCAGTGTTTCCTCCTGAATTGAATTTCTGTGTGGCTGATTTTGGACATAATCTCTGTCCTTGGGTCATTGTTTTGAAGGTTGTAGTCCATGGTTGATGAGCCTGTGGCCAGACAGACTTTCATGGTGGGTGGTGGCATAAAGAACAGAACCACTCACTTCATGACCAGGAAGCAAACAAAGAGAAAGGGACCAGGATCCCACACTCTTCTTTTTTTAAAATGTAGAGACATTTATATATATATATATATATATATATATATATATATATATATAGAGATATAGATATAGATATAGATATAGATATAGATATATATATATAGATAGAGAGAGAGGGAGAGTGCATCAGGAACGGGGAGAGAGAGAGAATTGGCACATCAGGGCCTCAGCCACTGAAATTGAACTTCAGACACTTGTACCACCTAGTTGTTTTTGTTTTTTTTTGTGCTTGCCTCACCTTTGTGCATCAGGCTAACCTGGAATCTAGAGAGTTGAACATAGGTCCTTAGGCTCTTGGGCAAAGTGCCTCTGCCTCCCACTAAAAGCCATCTCTCCAGCCCTGTTCTTTTTTTTTTTTTTTTTTTTTTTTACTTTATTTAGGGTTGGTCCAGGCTGACCTGGAATTAACCTGCAAAGCCAGTCTCCAGTGTTTGCCTGCCTGGAATTCACTATGTAGCCAGACTCAGGGGGTGGCCTCTGGAGTTCATTTGGTGATCCTCCTACCTCTGCCTCCCCAGTGCTGGGATTAAAGGCATTTCCACCACAAATAAATAAATAAAAATTATTTTTTAAAAAATACTTTATTTAGGGTTGGAGGGATGACTTAGCAGTTAAGGTGTTTGCCTGCAAAGCCAAAAGACCCGGTTTGATTCCCCAGGACCCATGTTAGCCAGATGCACAAGGGGGTGCATGTGTCTGTAGTTCATTTGCAGTAGCTGGAGGCCCTGGCACACCCATTCTCCCCATTTCTCTGTCAAATAAATAAATAAAAATAAAATATTTAAAAAAATATTTATTTGAGAGAAAGAGAGAGAGAGAAAGAGAAAGAGGCAGATAGAGAGAATGGGCATGTCAGAGCCTGCAGACACAGCAAACAAACTCCAGATGCATGCACCACCTTGTGCATCGGCTTATGTGGGTACTGGGGAATCAATCCTGGGTTCTTAGGATTTGCAGACAAGAGTCTTAACTGCTAAGCCATTTCTCCAGCTCACTCTTCTTTTTTGTTTTTTTTTTAACTGTTTTTTGACAACGTCCATCCATACACAATGTATCCTGACCATAATTCCCTCCCACCACCCTCCTTGTCTCCCCTACCCTATTTCTCCTTCACGGAACCCCTTCTTTCCAACTAGTCTCCCTTCTACTTTGATGTCAGGTCTTGTGTAAATAGTGTCAGTCACTGTCCCTCACTCTTCTTTCAGTGTTTCTCCTAATGACCTCCTCTAACTCCTCTAAGGCTCACTTCTCAAAGGTTCCACCACTTCTCATTTGTGCCACCCTAGGGACAAAACCATTAACTTATGGGCCTTTGTCAGACATTGAAGATGCAGTGAATGCAGTGATACTAGTATCAGTTCAAACTAGGTGAGCCACAGCACCAACAGTGTTTAGTTCTTGCCCATGCTGCAATTCCACTATGGGTCAGGGGCAGGGGGAATGCAGTCTGTGCTTTGGTGACTACATCTACTATCTCAGTAAGTGGCTCCTGGCTTGTCAGGGCTTGGAAAGTAAAGGCTGGAGTATTTAGCACTGACAGTAAGGTACTTCTTTAGCCTGAGGATAATATTTCGGATCACATTACCATTCTCAGAGCTGGTCACATGGCCACATCAAACTTCAAGAGGTCAGGGAAATAAATATTTCTGTATATCTAAAGTAGGAGATCTGGATATCATTATTAGTAAGTTTACCACCTACAAGACACGTTTACTTCAGATTTTCTCTTATCATTAATAGATTTCTTTGTTTTATTGCTTGACATTCTTTGTACTTTAATACAGTGTTTTTGCTGGACATCGTGGCTCCTTTCCCTTTTACCTCCCTTCCATTTGGCATTCCTACCTTTGATGTTGTTATCCTTTCTTTTCTCCACCTCTCTTTCCCTTTCTATCTCTTTTTTTAAAAATATTTTATTTATTTATTAGAGAGAGAGTGAGAGAAAGAGGCAGATAGAAAGAGAATGGATGCACCAGGGCCTCTAGCCACTGCAGATGAACTTCAGATGCATGTACCATTTTGTGCATCTGGATTATGTGGGTACTGGGGAATTGAACCTGGATCCTTGGGTTTCACAGGCCTTAACTGCTAAGCCATCTCTCTAGCCCTCCTTTCTACCTCTTCCTTCTCCTTTTCTCTCTTTTCTCCTCCCGTCCCCTTTAAAATTCATTCCTAGGCATTGGTGGCAGATATCATTGGTGGTAGATATGTATGTTTGGAACACATAAAAACACATGCATCAAGCAGATTTGGCCCTCCGGCTATAGTCTTACAGGAAAGAAAACTGTTCATTTCCCTCACTGAGAGTACCACAGCTTGTGGACTCCCAATATTTCACCTCAGTTTTGGTCTGAGCAAAGTGTTTAGGAGACTTTCTTTGGTATATGCCTACAGCAGTTAAGAATATGTAACCTTGGAGAGTTTAACTCTGATTGAATGCCAGATTTCAGTTTATAAAATACTGGGTCTAGATGATTTCTAAATAATGAGGATTAGGTTGTTCTTAAATTCCTTTCCAGATGTTCTACATTCTTTTCCAAATGTGATATTTTGTGTCAATGTGGAATGTCCCCGCCATGCTCAGGTGGAAAACAGGTCCTCCTCAGGTAGACCTGTTTTTCCTCTTCAGAGATTCTGTGTTTGGTGAATGTTTTGTAGGGAAATGTTTTTTGTTCTGCTTGCTAAGTATAAGTTAGAGGACTTAAACATACTTTATATATTTTCTCTTTTATCAAGGCTATCAGCATTTGTTTTAAGATGCTTCCTTGAAGCTGATCCTTACATAGACATTGATCAGAATGTGTTACACAGAACATACACCTGGATCAGAGGACATCAGAAATCCAATGGTGAATTTTGGGAGCCAGGAAGAGTGATCCACAGTGAACTTCAAGGTGGCAATACAAGTCCAGTAACACTTACAGCCTATATTGTGACTTCTCTCCTGGGGTACAGAAAATATCAGGTACTTAATCTTCAATACATGATAGGTGGGAAACCCAAGGAAGATAGATATTGATGGGTCAAATGTGTATCTTGAACCTGAAAGTGTAAATGTAATTTTGCATTGCATTTGAAATCGGCATTGGATTTTGTTTGTTTTGACTTTGTGGCCACTTTCCAAAGTCTAAGGATAAAAATAATATCTCTTGGGCTGGAGAGATGGCTTAGTGGTTAAGGCACCTGCCTGCTAAGCCTAAGAACGCTGGTTCCAATCTCCAGCGGTTCCAATCTCCAGGTCCTACGTTTAGCCAGATGCAAAGTGACGCAAGGGCGCAATGCCACACTTGCCCACAAGGGGGCACACACATCTGGATTTCGTTCAAAGCAGCTGAGAGACTGCTGGCGCGCCCATCTCTATCTGTCTCCCTCTCTCTCTGTCTCCAAAAAAAAAAAAAAAAAATCTCTTTTAAAATAGCTAAGAGGGGCTGGAGAGATGGCTTAGCGGTTAAGGCACCTGCCTCCTAAGCCTAAGAACACTGGTTCCAATCTCCAGCAGTTCCAATCTCCAGGTCCCACGTTTAGCCAGATGCAAAGTGACACAAGGGTGCAATGCCATACTTGACCACAAGGGGCGCACACATCTGGATTTCATTCGCAGCAGCTGAGAGGCTGCTGGCGTGTCCATCTCTGTCTTCCTCTCCCTCTCTCTCTGTCTCTCTCCAAAAAAAAAAAAAAATAGCTAAGAGAATTTCTAAAATTCTTAGTTGATATTAATAAGAAAAGTCAGTAATATTTCATTGGTAGGGGAAAGAATATTCTTTAGAATTTGGGAATGTGTTCTAGCAAGTTAAGGTGTAGGATTTCTATTTTCTTAGAGTGCTAGAGAATGAACCCAGGGCCTTCCTTATGCTAGCTAACTATCCTACCAATGAGTTATGTCTCAAGCCCTTGTGAAAAATCTTGTTTATTCTAAAATCTCAGGGAATATTTGAAGTGCCTGTTAAGTTAGTCAAAAGGACAGTAGGCACAGGTGCCTGGATGAAAATGAGCGTGCATAGATAATTACGCTAGTAGTCTTACTTTTGCCCCAGTACTCTCCTGCTGTGTGATGCCTTATTGAACTGTATTTTACAAAATCAATAGCCATTCCCTTTATTAAGCTCTACTATTTTCCTAGCTTAGTACTAGGCATTTGGAAGACAAACTTTTCTCTGATTTTAGAGATTCAATTACTGAGATTAAGTATGAGAAATACAATTTTGAAGCAGTTTTCTCCTGTCATTGCATTGTATAGTACTCACTGGGACAGTTACAGAAGCTCTATTGTTTTGTTTCTTATGCTTTCTAAAGAATGGTGCCTACTTAATTATAAAACCTGGAAATTATTTTTTAAAAATTAGCAAATATTTATTTTTTGCTATTTTACTGACAATCTCCTTATATATGCACAATGTATGCTAATCATAATCCTCTCCCACCATCCTCCTTTGTCCCCCTCCCCTGTATCACTTCCACTGAACCCTTTCTTTTTTCCAACTAGTCCCTGTTCTATTTGGATATCATCATTTCCCCTCACCTATTGCAAAAGGTTTTGTGTAGGTAGCTACAGCTACTGTGAAGTGATGAATGCTACAGCCACTTTGTGTATGGAAGACAATACTCCAAAGTGCTCTTCCTCTTTCTTTGGCTCTTACACTCTTCTGCTATCTCTTCCACAATGGTTCCTGAGACTTGAAGGGTGTGATAGTGATGTCTGTCAGTGTTGAACCCTTTACTGTCATTTTTCTTAGCACTGTAATGAGAAGTTACCTGAAAAGAGTCACCTGAAAAGAGAAGCTTCTCTCACCAAAAGTGAGAGTAGTATTAATGTATAGACAGAAACATACATATTCAGAGGATAACTTGGTGAGGATAATATATCCATTTAGTCAAACAACAGTGATGGCTTCTCCCCTAGGGCTTATGACCTCCAAGCCATTGACTTTTGATTAGGTTTTCAGTACCAGGCAGGAATTCCCACCTGTGGAGCAGACCTCAACTCCAGTCAGAGAGCTGTTGGTTTCTGTAATGCCACCATTACATTTGGCCTGGCTAGCCGGCCATGAAGCTTCAGAGTCTGCTGCTGATTAAGACCCACTTTTGTCCCCGCAAAGGTGTCAGCATCCTGACAGCTAGTCAACAGGTAGGGGGCTTCCAGCTCAGCTCCAGCTTGAATTTTTCAATGACCTGCAGCCCAAGCATGTGTTGTCTTTAGCAACAGGGTCTTAACATCTAGTTCTTGTGGGCAACCAAGAGCCTCAGCAATAACCTGTAATGTTTTGGGGGATCAGGGGCCTCCATGACCAATACCTCAGTAGAAGATGTCTCACTGTAGTACTGAAATTTTCTTGCAACAATCTATGACTTCTGGATACAACATTATCCACCCCCACAGGGTACTTCTGCCCAAACTCCCACTCTCTCTCTCTCTTTAACATGTATATATATTTACCTAGCAAAGACGAAGGTTCCCATATGGCTTATTCAGAACATCTTTAATTTTGATTATCCCTCCTCTCACACCTTCCTCTCCTCCATCTCCTCCTCTGACCCCACTTAGATCATTCCACCCTCAGTGTTCTGCCCCTCCACTTGCATATCTACTATATCCTGCACTTAAGCCCTCTCCCTCCTCCCTCTCTCATGGCCCCTTCCTAGGTTCTTGGCCTCTACTACTGACTCTTACTCCAACTCACATACAAATCTAAAAATTTGAAGCTTGGATCTGCATATGAGAGAGAACTTGTGGAATTTGACTCTGGGTTATTTCACTTAGTATAATTTTTTTTCCAGATCCATCGATTTTCCTGAACATTTAAAATTTTTGGTTTTCTTTGCAGATGAATAGAATGCCAGTGTGCATATGTACCACACTTTCATTATCCATGCATCAGTTGGTGGGCATCTAGGCAGGTTCCATTTCCCAGCTATTGTGACAGAGCAGTAATAGTTAGCCATCTTTATTTTTATTGATTTGAGAGAGAGAGAGAGAGAGGGAGAGAGAGGAGAGAGAGAGAGACAGTCAGATAGATAGAGAGAATGGGTATGTCTCCAGCCACTGCAAATGAACTCCAGATTCTTGTGTCCCCTTGTGCAATCTGGCTTATGTGGGTCCTGGTGAATCAAACTTGGGTCCTTTGGCTTTGCAGGCAAGTGCCTTAACTGCTAAGCTATCTCTCCTGGGACGTAACACATCTTTAAATTTCAGTGAGCTTTGTTGATTCCCATTGTTGACAACAAGGAATGGTCCTTAAATGACAGTGGACTAATTTTTTAGATGAACATTTCAATGTACATTTTCCTTGAATATGTGATAATGGGCTATTTTGATTAGTAAAGTTTGTATTTTTTTCTGAAGCCTAATATTGATATACAAGATTCTGTCAAGTTTTTGGAGTTGGAATTCAGCAGAGAAATTTCAGACAATTATACTTTATCTCTTATAACCTACGCACTGTCATCAGTGGGGAGTCCTAAAGCAGCGGATGCATTGCATATGCTGACTCAGCATGCAGAACAAGAAGGTAATGATGGGACCTGGTAGGCTGTTACACTTTTAGCACCATGGATCAAATGGGAGAAAACATTATAAGCCAAATATGGACTTGATTATATTTGTATCTTTGGAGTGAGTTGGAAAATGAAATGCAGAATGAGATTATGATGGGTCTGGCAGGGTGACAGTGCTTCTAGCCTCCCCTGGAGCTTTGTATAGAATTTCATGGCTTGAACATCTCTTTTTTAGGTATGCCATGCCTTTGAGTTTCCCTTTGTGTTCTCCAGGCTCAAAAAGGAACTCTGTCTCAGTAAAGTAAGGCAGAAGAGTAACAGAGAAGGATCCTGACGTTTTCTAGCCATCACACGTGTGCATGCATTGTGCACATCTGCACACTTGTATATAACACACATATCAAACAAACCAGAAGAAGGTATAACTGTCAAAAATGCTAGTACTGAGACTATAGAAAAGATTATATTATTATTGATAACTTAGATTTAATCCTTTGACTTTCTCCCAGGGTTGAGAACTAAATAAACACTGCATAGGCTGAAGTGGTGTTTGATATTTGTTGTTCTCTGCTGGGCTTTGTGGTAGTCATTTCACATTCCACCCAACTGTCATCACTCTCTGTGCAGAATGAGATGGGGGAGGGACTCCTCCCAGGACAGTCTTCTAAAAGTCAAACAGGATTATCTTTAGGAAGGAAGGATATTGAGCTGGCTGGGATCCCTCATTTTTCCTTGGAGGCTTGGATTTTGAATTTATAACACCAGCTTTCAGAAGACAAAATAGGGAGACATTTCCCAGTGTATGAGAGCAGTATGTGGGAGATGTTTCCCAGTGTGTGAACACTGCTTAGTGACAGATTCCCAGAGCAGGACTCTCTCTCATGTGTCCTAAACTATTTTGAGGGTGACCTGGTCAGATTAGCAATATATGTAAGTTTTTTGGAATACAGTATTTTTATCTTTTATTTATGACTATTATTGAGCCAAGCATATGGAATTTTGCTTGTGAAAAGTATTTTTATCAAACACACTCAAATGTAGGTAATAAGGATACAAATTTATAAGTTGTAATAGTTTGAAAAGTAACATGTAGCTGAGCATGGTAGTGAATGCCTTTAATCCCAGCACTCGGGAGGCAGAGGTAGGAGGACCACCCCATGAGTTCAAGGCTACCCTGAGACTCCATAATGAATTCCAGGTCAGCCTGGGCTAGAACAAGACCCTACCTTGAAAAAAAAAAAAGCCAACAAAAAAAGTAACATGTATAGTCACACATTTATGTGTGTGTTTATATACATTTATAGACATATATACTTGCTAGACACACACACATATAATAGTTTACATTTATATAAATAGTTTTTTGCTGGTCAAATAGAATTTGGACCAGTATAGGAATATATAATGGCATAAAGTGTAATTTCTCTTTTAGGAGGCTTGCAGTTCTGGGTGTCATCAGCACCCACGCTGTCTGACTCCTGGCAGCCACGCTCCCTGGACATTGAAGTTGCAGCGTATGCACTGCTCTCTCACCTCCTCCAACAGAAGGTTTCTGAGGGAATCCCAATCATGAGGTGGCTAAGCAGGCAAAGAAACAGCTTGGGAGGTTTTGCATCTACCCAGGTGAGAGGTGCCTCTTTTTCCTGAAAATTATATATTTTTAATATATATGAAGACTATTGTTGCTTTTTTTATGGTTTCATACAATTACTTAGATAAAAAGTTTAATAACTTAAGTCAAAAGTTTAAGATACTTTATTTTTTTCTAATTTAATTTCATAAGTGATACTTATGGAGTATAAGAGTAATACTTATTTGTATTAGATATTTTGTGTCTGTGGTAACTGATTTAAGGATGGATGCTCAATTCTCTGAAGCACATGTTTTCTGAGCCTCTTCTGTACTTGAGTCCAAGAGACTCAACCATGAGTCAGAAAGCAGTACAATCTCATTGACAGTAACTGAATGCACAATAAGTTTTCTTAACATTACTACACTTTTTTTTTGGACATTAACATGTACTTATATACACAATCATTTTTCTTTTCTCAACAGGATACTATTGTGGCCCTAAAGGCTTCTATCTGAGTTTACAGCCCTAATGCATACCGAAAGGACAGATATTGAAGTGACCGTGATGGGACCTAGCTCACCAAGACCTGTAAAGTTTCAGGTTGATACACAGAACCGCTTTCTCCTTCAGACAGCAGAGGTATGGGCAAGGGGTGAATATCCAAAACTCTGTAGATGGATTTTAGATAATCCTCTACACTGGAGTTCTACTTAGTTACTAAGCTACTGACTTCCATGAAGATTTCTTCCCAGAACTCTCTAGAGAGATGGGGAAGGGGTGTCCTCCTTTGGTTGAATTTTCTGAACTCGGGAAGGGTAGAGGGGATGGAAACTTTGGAAAGATTGGAGAAAGTATGAGGACTTTCATATTGAGAAAGGAATAAAGACCCACTGGGATTCTATTTTGTACAGACAGTGCTGGATCACTGCATATGTTTTTCATTTATGACTCAAGCTAAGCACTGTTTACCATCATACATATGACAGACAACACAGGCAGAGAAGACCTGTTACCAGCAACAGTAGACCTAGGATTTGAAATTATGATTCCAAAACCCAATTCTTTTCAGCTGTACCCCACATCCTCTTGGGAGAATTGCCAGAACCATTAGCATTATTACTTTATTAGTAGTGCTGTTATTATTTATTTTCTTTTTCTGAGAGTCAGTATTGCTGTGTGACCCAGGCTGGCTTTGATTTCATGACTATTTTTTTTTTTTTTGGTTTAAACTCCCCAGTGCTGGGATTACCGGCATATACCACCACACTGGACTAAAATTTTTTACTCTAAATGTAATATAAGAATATTCTAGGACCTACTTACATTCCCTTAGAAACTGAAGAAGCAGCTTAATGGTGTAGGAAAAGAAGGATAGATAGACACAGTGAGTAATGTGTCATTGTGTTTATGGTCAGGCCCTGGCTAAGGAAGAATGGGGTGGTGGGGGAGAGGGATGGGGGGTAGGCATACTTTGGCTCCAGTAGAACAGACACGGTAGGAACATTAATGGTCTTTCCAAAGGCTGGAAATGAGGAGCTTGCAGGGGTTCTTCCTCACCTCCACCCACTTGTCTGTGACATGAAGCTCTTGGCTGGCTGGCTTCACTGTGGCTTGCTTCTGCTCTGGTGCTCATTGCTCATGGTCCTGGGGAGGGATCTATATGTGGAAAATTAGCCTCATTCTCTTTTCCCCCACCTTTATTCAGCTTGCTGTGGTACAGCCAACTGCAATTAATATATCTGCAAATGGTTTTGGATTTGTCATTTGTCAGGTATGTATGTATTATTTTTTATTATATTTTTTCAGTTAAATATGACTTTTAATTACAATTTTTTTGGTTTGGGAACATTGAGCATCAACTGAGTTAACTTATATAAAATTCTTAATGATTTACTTCTGTGATTCTGGCAAAACATGTTGTTTTAATAAAAGTTACTAAGGATGTTACCAGCTAGTGAATATATACGTATTCTGAATATTGCCTTAAAATCCATTGTTTATTTTATCATTTTTGAAAAATGTCTGATGAAAAAGAAGCATCAGCAGTTATAAACTTTTATAACAGCATTGCTTAATAATTATGCTTTTTGTCCAGCAACGCTATTATTTCCTAGTACAAAGAACACAAATTTAATTGGGTGTATTATCGCAGGAATCACTATCTAACATTTAGATAGTACAGTGATGGTGATTTATTGCTAATTTATAATGTACACTAATTTTTATTGATTGCATTGCAGCTCAATGTTATTTATAATGTGAAAGATGCAGGGCCTTCTAGGAGACGGAGATCTGATCAAAACTCAGAGGCTTTTGATCTAGATGTTAATGTGAAGGATGATCAGGATGATGTCAATCATGTGAATTTGAATGTGTGCACAAGGTAGGTATCTGTTTAAGTCTCTTCCTTTTCCCCTTTAAATCATATATATGTATTCCCTTACCAGGCATTTACCCTAAAAGCTCCAAGCCTCAGTTCAGAGAGATTTGTTCAACCATGTTTATAGATGCTCAATTCATAATAGCTAAAAGCTGGAATCAATCCAGATGTCCATCATTAGATGAGTGGATAACCAAGATGTGGTATATCTACACAATGGAATTCTACACAGCAGTAAGGGGTTTTGTTCAGGAAGTCTTTTCTCACTCCTATATCATGGAAAGTTCCTTCTATTTTTATTTCCAGTAGTAGCAGCATTTCCAGTCTTATACTGAGGTCTTTAATCCATTTGGACTTGATTTTTTTATCTTATTATTATTTTTTTTTTGGAGAGAGACACAGAGAGAGACAGAGAGAGAGGGGGAGGGAGGGAGGGAGGGAGGGAGGGAGGGAGGGAGGGAGGAAGACAGAGATGGGCGCGTGAGCAGTGTCTCAGCTGCTGAGAACGAAATCCAGATGTGCGTGCCCCCTTGTGGCCAAGTGCAGCATTGCGCCCTTGCGTCACTTTGCATCTGGCTAAACGTGGGACCTGGAGATTGGAACAGCTGGAGATTGGAACCAGTGTTCTGAGGGTTAGGAGGCAGGCGCCTTAACCCCTAAGCCATCTCTCCAGCCCTGGACTTGATTTTAATGCATGGTGAGATGTGTGGATCGAGTTTCATTTTCCTATATGGTTGTCCATTTTCACAATGTTAATTCTGCCTATCCAGAAGCATGGGAGGTCTTTCCATTTTCTCAAGTTCTCCTCAATTTCTTTCTTGAGTGTTTTTATGTTTTCATTGCATAGGTCTTTCATTTCCTTGGTTAATGTTATTCCAAGGTATTTTTTTTGTTGTTGTTGGGACAAATGTCCCAACAAAATAAGGGACAATGTTGCTTATTTCCTTTTCTGTATCTTTGTTTTTTGCATATAGAATGGCTACCAATTTCTGTGCATTGATCTTGTATCCTGCTACTTTGCTAAAGGAGTAAACCACCTTTAAGAGTTTTGAGATTGAGGTTCTTGGGTCACTTATGTATAGAATCATGTCGTCTGAAATAGGGCTAATAACATCTATTTTGGCTCAGTGCTTTGCCCAGCAGATGGTTTCACTTGTTTTGGATTGCTGAACCTGCTGAAGCTAGCTGTTAGACTGCATGGCTCTTTACTCAGCTGGTTTTGGCAGGTTAAATTTTCTGCCTTACAAAGTGAGATTTTCTTATAGTCCCTTTTGCTGTTGTCATCTAAAAGGACATTGGGAAGCAACTTAGCAATACTATCGTTATTATTTTGCCTGCAAACTGCTTTCCATAATCACATGGGTTGAAAAATCTCATCCCATCTATGCATTTTATAAAAATATTTATTTTCAAGCAGACATAATATTGTTTTTTATAATTTATTTTTTATTTATATTATCCTAATTTTACATTCATAAAGGTGACTCCATTATCCTCCTCCCTGTCCTCCCTCTTCCAAAGGAACCCTCATCAATGGGGAATGTGGGTCATGCATTGTGGCGGTAGTCAAGAGTTGTGGGGGATAGGTCAAGTCTCTGTGCATAATGCCCCAACTTGTGGCACTAACATTCTTTCTGCCCCTTCTTCTGTGAATTTCCCTGAGCCACATTGGGGTCATTTTAGTTCTACTTCAGTGATGAGGTTTTGGGAGCCTCTGTGTCTCTGGATATCTGGCTTAGTAGGAGTTGGATGTTCTCTGTGTTTATGTCCTTCGGCTTTTTTTCTAGTGTCATGATCCCCAAGAATGCTATATTCTTGCCCTTCCCCCGCATTACTCTATGGTTTCAGCTGGGGCCCTGGGTAGGTGTGATTGGCTGATCCTCCCTTCAGGTTTGTTGTCCATCTGAAAAAGATAAGCAAATTCTCCAACAGAGAAAGAGAAGTTAGTACTAGATAGATGGGATGGCCATAGATATTTTGGAGGGAATTTTATATGCATAGGCCCTCTTCTAGCCCACATTTGGTGGGAGCTTGATATTGGAGAATGGGCTCATTTTTTGTACATGGTTTTGACTTATTTCCCAGTTCCAGCAATGAGTTCCATTCCACTGAGTGGATCTATTAGCCAAATCAAGAGCAGCTGGTTACCCACCATGGCTGTGTGACACTGTTGCACTTTTTTGAGCATCATGTCAAGTTGTTTCCTGCTGGGTAGCTTAGACTGCGAGTTGTTTGAGCAAATGTCTGTCACTTTCCCCCAGTTGCTCGTGTAGCACCCTCTGGCACTAGACTAGCTAACTGTCTGGGGACTGACCCTCTTCCACATTCTGACCAGGTCACTCCATGTTTTGTCTCAACTGCATATGATGTCTTCAGCAGTAGGGTCTTACCATTAACCTTTGGTGAGTCATCAAGAACTCTGACAGAAATCTGTCTTTTTTGGGAAACCTTGTAGGTGTCTCGGATCAACAGCTCATTGTGAAAATTAACCCCGTGCTGGTACTGGGAGTTATATGTCAGCGCCAAGGAAGATGGAGGAAGAAAAAGATAGATAATATAAAAGAGAAAGTGAGTATAGAGAGGAGAGAGAGGGAGGGAAGGAGGGAGGGAGAGAGAGGAAAGAGAGGGAGGGAGGGAGAGAGAGAGAGAGAGGGAGAGAGAGAGAGAGAGAGAGAGAGAGAAGGAAAAAGATTAAGGTTGGTCTTCATGATGTTCTCTCCAGTTTTCTGTGGTTCAGGTGTTCCTTCTCTGCGGCCTGCTGAAGGATCAATGTGTTAGCCTGTTGTTTAGAATAAAGGGTTTTATAGTATCATTTCCTTTGGGGTCCCTATTTTGTCCTCCCAACCTTGTCCTTCCTCCCTCCCTCTCGCTCTCTCCCACCCTTGCCCTCCCTCTATCCCACCGTCCCTATTGTCTGGTCCTCAGAGTGCTTATTAGGTTTGGGAGCATCTCAGGTGGATTCAGGTTAGGAGTGACAGATAAATGAGAACATGCGACGATTATCTTTTTGTGATTGGGTGAGCTCACTGAGGATGATCTGTTCCATGTTTGACAATTTTTTTCTAATTTCATTATTTCATCTTTCCTTACTGCTACATAGAATTCCATAGTATAGATATACCACATCTTTGCTATCCATTCATCTAATGATGGACATCTGGGTTGATTCCAGCTCTTTGCTATTATGAATTGAGTAATTATAAACATGGTTGAGCAAATGTCTCTGATCTGAGGTTTGGAGCCTTTAGGGTAAATGCCCAATAAGGGAATAACTGGATCCATTGGTAGGTCTATGGTCATCCTTTTTAGGAGTCTCCATATAGCTGTCCATAATGGTTGAACCATTTTACATTCCCACCAGCAGTGAAAACTTGTTCCTATTTCTCCACAGCCTCGCCAGCATTTGTTGTTTTTTTAACGTTAGCCATCCTTACTGGGGTAAGGTGGAATCTCATAGTTGTTTTAATTTGCATTTCCCCAATGATTAGGGATGTTGAACATTTTCTTAAGTGTGTGTTTGCTATTTGTATTTCTTCCTCTGAGAACTCTCTGTGCAGTTCTCTGCCCCATTTTGTGAGTGGGTTGTTTGATGATTTATTGCTTAGGCTTTGGAGTTCTTTGTAGATTCTAGAAATTAGGCCTCTGTCAGTTGTATAGCTGGTGAAAAAATTTTCCCATTCTGTGGGTAATCTGCTGGCTTTGGTTATAGTATATTTGTCAGAGAAAAAGCTTTTTAGCTTCATGAGATCCCAATGGTTGAGTGATTGTTTAATTTCCTGAGATTCTGGGGTTTTGTTCAGGAAGTCTTTTCCCACTCCTGTGTCATAGAAGGTTCCTCCTATTTTTTCTTCCAGTAGTAGCAGAGTTTCTGGTTTTATATTAAGGTCTTTGGTCCACCTGGACTTGATTTTTGTGCATGGTGAGATGTGTGGATCGAGTTTCATTTTCCTACACATGGTTGTCCAGTTTGTCCAGCACCATTTGTTGAAGATGCTGTCTTTTTCCATTCTGCATTGGTAGGGCCTTTGTCAAATATCAAGAACCTATATTTATTTGACCCAAAGTCCTGGTCTTCTATTCTGTTCCATTGGTCTATATTCCTGTTTTTATGCCAGCACCATGTTGGTTTTATTACAATGGCTTTGTAGTATAGCTTTAGATCAGGTATGGTGATGCCTCCAGAGGTGTTTCTTTTGCTGAGGATATCTTTGGATATCCAAGGCCTTCTGCCTTTCCATATGAATTTTGAGATACTTTTTTCTATCTCAGTGAAGAAAGAAGTTGGGATTTTTATCAGCATTGCATTGAATCTATATAGTGCTTTTGGTAAGATTGCCATTTTGACAATGTTAATTCTACCTATCCAGGAGCATGGGAGGTCTTTCCATTTTCGTAGGACCTCCTCAATTTCTTTCTTGAGTGTTTTTATGTTTTCATTGTATAGGTCTTTCACTTCCTTGGTTAATGTTATTCCAAGGTATTTTATTTTCTTTGTTGCTATTGAAAATGGGACAATGTTAGTTATTTCTTTTTCTGTATCTTTGTCTTTTGCATAGAGAAAGGCTACTGATTTCTGTGCATTGATTTTATATCCTACTACTTTGCTGAAGGCGCTAATCACCTTGTCTCTTCATTTTGGGGTTCTGATTCTAATGTCTTTCCTATGATTTGATTTGAGACGTCCATTATGGGATTGGATAGTCTAGCTGGATTTACTTGTATCTGGTTTTTCATGCTATTCCTCTTTCCCTGTGGTCTGCCCATCACAATGATTGAGAAAGCCTAGGGTGTGAAATGCTAGCCTGATGCCCTGGGGTGCAGTGGGGCACAGTGGTGAGTGTCAGGGTGATGGCCCCTGGAGTTCTGATAGGCTGGAGTGGGGGACACTGGCCTGCTGGCCTGGGTTGCCTATCCCAGGTGGGAAGGACAGGGGACCGCAACCACCCTAGTTGGGCTTAGGAAGGGTAGTGCAGGATCACTGGCCTGCTACCCTGGATCCCTGATCTGCCTTTGGGGGGGATGGTGGAACCTGACTGGCGATGGGGCTCAGGAAGGCTGGGGAGGCACCTGACCAATGTTGGGGCTCTGGCTGGTGAGAGAGGAATCACACCAGTGATGGGGCTCAAGCAGGTCCAGTGGGACCTGACCAGTAGTGGCATGTGGGTCTCTGGCCAATGAGGGAAGGACCTGACCTGCAATGGGGCTCAGACAGGCCCTGCGGGACATGATGCAGCTCAGGAAGGCCCAGCGAGACCTGGCCTGGTATGGTGCTCAGGGCTCTGGCTCGCAAGGGAGGGATCAGGGCAGTGATGCAGCTCACACAGGCTCAATGCGATCTGTCTTGTGATGGTGCACAGGACGGCTCCACAGGCCTGGGGTACCTGGTTGCGATGGTGTGTGGGGGCTCTGGCCAGAGAGGGAGGGATGGGAGAGATCTGACCCACGGTGCAGCTCCACAGGCCCCAGGGAACCTGGCTGCAATGGCGCGTAGGGTCTATGGCCGGGGAGGGAGGGATGGGGGTGATCTGACCCGTGGTGTGGCTCCACAGGCCCGGGGCACCTGGCTGCGATGGCACTTGGGGGCTCTGGCTGGGGAGGAAGGGATGGGAGGGATCTGACCTGAGGTGCGGCTCCACAGCCCCGGGGCACTTGGCTGCAATGACGCTCGGGCTCTGGCTGGCGAGGGGTCTCAGGCAGGTCTGATGGGACCTTTCAGGTGGTGGCGCCTGCCCGAGAGGTTGGGAATCAGTGGATTCCCTATTCTGCACATCCACCCCCTCCCTCTGGAAGCATGCATGAGTCAGCAAACTCTTTAAAAACGTCCCTTAAACCTTAAGGTTTTTGCCTTTACTTCCCTGTGAGGTGAGGTGAGGTTAGGCGGACACTATCTTGACCGGGAACTCCCTGCAGACAATATTGTTGATGCCCAGATACCTCAGTGCTCACAACTTTCCAGGGCTTGTGTACACATGGTGAGAGAACAATGTAGTCAATATGATTTTCTAAGGCTTGTTATTCTCCCATGGTGGCCTGAGAAAAATGTGCTCTGTATACTATTTTTTGCATGTGTATAAGTATGTTCATATATGTGTGGACATATATGTGTGTGTATGCAATCACACATATGTGCATGTGGAACCTAGAGATTGATGGATGTAAGATATATTCTCCAATAGCTCTCCATCCTTTAATTTTTTCATTTTGGCACTTTCACATATGTATATTATGTATATAATGTATTTTGATCTTATTTTCCCAAATTTCTCTCTCCCCTCCCCTCTTGCTAATACCCTTTCCCCCCATTAATCCCTGTCTTATATTCATGTCTGTTTTTCTTTTACCCACTGAATTAAGTTAGGTTACCTGCATGATCATGGGGTGGACGATTATTTACTGTAGAATGGGCAACTTAGCAGTGGCTACACCACTGATGAATATGACTCCTCTCTCCCAGCAACTATTAGCTACTCTTGGAGGTGTGTGGTCTCATGTATTCTTCCCCAGTCCATGATGGAATACTGACAGGCTTAGGTTTGTGTAGGAATCCACATTTGCTGTGAATTTGCAAGTGTGGTGTCCATGTTATATCCAGAAGACAGCATTTCACAGCCCTCCCTCCTGCTCTTACATACTTTCTGTTCACTCTTCTGAAAGATTCCCTGAGCCCTGGAGGTGGTGGTATTACATATCCTGTTTAAGGCTGAGCTCACAGTAGTCATTTATACTCACTGTTTCTTTTCCTCCCTCCCTCCCCCCCTCCTCTCTCCCTCTTGTTTCCTTCCTTCCTTCCTTCCTCCCCTTCCCTCCTTCCTTCCTTCCTTCCTTCCTTCCTTCCTTCCTTCCTTCCTTCCTTCCTTCCTTCCTTCCTTCCTTCCTTCCTCCCTCCCTCCCTCCCCCCTCCCCCCTCCCTTTCCTTCCTTCCTTCCTTCCTTCCTCCTTCCTTCCCTTCCTTCCTTCCTTCCTCCCTCCCTCCCTCCCTCCCTCCCTCCCTCCCTTCTTTGTTTCTTTGTTTCTTTCTTCTTTCTGGTTTTTTTGAGGTAGAGTATCACTCTAGCCCAGGCTGACCTGGAATTCATTATGTAGTCTCAGGCTGGCTTCGAACTCACAGATATCCTCCTAGTGTGCTGGGATTAAAGGCATGAGCCACACTTGGCTATTCACAGAACTTTTTGCCACCTGTGAATCCCTGCATTAATTTCAGCCCATTGTAGTAAGGACTTCTGTGATTGTGGCTATAAGAGAAATTAATCTATGAGAAGAAATATAGATATTTAAAATATTTTTATTTATTTGCAAGGGGAGAAAGAGGTAGAGAGAGAGAGAGAGAGAGAGAGAGAATGGGCATGCCAAGGGTCTTTTGCCCCTGCAAATGAACTTCAGATGCATGCATCACTTTGTATATCTGGCTTTACAGGGGTACTAGGGAATTGAACCTGTGCCATTAGGCTTTGCAAGCAAGCACCTTTAACCTCTGAGCAATCTCTCGAGCCCCAAATATAGATATTTAGAAGGCAGTTGACATATGGTTTGTTTAGCATACCCGCAGTAGAAGGCCCCCATCAGGGCATATACTCCTAGCCACAGACTTTTGGCTGTGTTTACGTTACCAGGCATGGATTCTTTCCTGTAGGGTGGTCCTCAAACTCAATAAGAAAGTGTTTGATTACTCCCCTAATATTCATGCCACTATTGTATCTTTCCTACCAGGTCATTTGTACAGTATGCAGGGTCCACACCTGGGTAGGACTGTTGATGGCTTTTCTTCCCCAGCAGCTTGTACACCTTCTGGCATGACAAAAGCTAGCCCAAGCCGGGCGTGGTGGTGCACACCTTTAATCCCAGCACTTGGGAGGCAGAGGTAGGAGGATTGCTGTGAGTTCGAGGCCACCCTGAGACTACAAAGTTAATTCCAGGTCAGCCTGGGCCAGAGTGGTGAAAAAAAAAAAAAAAAAAAAAAAAAAAAAAAAAAAAAAAAAAAAAGCTAGCCCATAGGGAGGAAGCTTCCACCTCAGTTCTAGCTGAATTTCTCTAAAACCTGCAACTGATGGGCTGCTGAGAAGCTGAGAAGAATGTACTCTATACTGTTTGGGTGGAGTGTTCTTTAAATATGTTAGGGTCATTTAATCTACGATGTCATTTAACGCCAATGTTTCTGTTTTGTGTGTGTGTGTGTGTACATGATCTGTCTGTTGGTGATAGTGGGGTATTGAAGTCACCCACTATTACTGTGTTGGGGTTAATCTCTGGCTTTACATCTAGTAGCATTGCTTTTATGCAATTAGGTGTACTCTATTTGGTGCATGTATCTTTAGATCTGTAATGTCCTCTTGATGAACTGCTTGAAGTCTATTGTCAGAGAATAGAATAGCAATGCCTGCTTGTTTCCTGATTCCATTTGCTTGGAATTTCTGTTTTTCATCCTTTTACCACAAGGCAGTGTCCATCTTTCATTGTGAGGTATGTTTCTTGTAACAGCAAAGAGATAGATCTTGTTTTCTACTCTAAACTATTAGTTTGAGTCTTTTGATTGGGAGAATTGAAGCTTTTAATATTCAAGGTTATTATTGAAAGCTGTGTATTAATTCCTGTCATTTTGTAGTGTTTGTTGTTTTCTTAGTTCATGATTGTTTAACCACTATCCTAGCATCATTTACTTTTTTTCTGGTCCCTTCTTGGATGTGTTTTCAATCTCTTCACTGAGAAGTATTTCTTTTTGTAATGTTTATTTATTTATCTTTTAAAATATTTTATTTTATTTATTTATTTGATAGTGAGCGAGCAAGAGAGAGGCAGATAGAGAAAGGGAGAATGGGAGCACCAGGGCCCCTAGCCACTGCAAACAAACTCCAGACACATTGTCACCTTGTGCATCTGGCTTTATGTGGGTACTGGGGAATTGAACCTGAGTCCTTAGGCTTTGCAGGCAAATGCCTTAACCACTAAGCCATCTCTCCATCCCTTTATCTATCTCTTATACATGAAAGGGTATCTCTTTCCCTAGATTTTGGAGATTTTCTGCTATGATTATATTGAAAATATTCTCTATTCCTTGGCACAATGCTGTTCTATGCCCACAATTCATAGACTTGGTCTTTTCAGGGTGTCTCACAGGTCTTGCATGCTCCATCTGTATTATTGTGTATTATTTTCCTTGATGAAGCCTTCCAATTCCCTTCCCTTGTCTTCAAGCTGTGCTATTCTACTCTCTCTATGGTCCATTCTTTTGGTGAGGCTTTCTGCTGATATTTTTATCCCACTTACCATATATTTCATTTCCAGCATTATATCAACCTGTTTTTCTTCACTATTTCTGTTTCTTCATTGAATTCCATTTTCATCTCTTCCATTAGTTTTCTTAACTCATTCAGCTGATTATTTGTGTCATCTTGGAATTCCTTTAGTTCTTTGAGACTATTTGTTGTCATCTTTTTGAATTCTTTGTCTGGAATTTCATATAAATCTCTGTCATCAGGGGCCATTACCATGGAGTAGTTTTTGGAGGCACATATTTTCTTGATTTTTCATTATTTGGTGTGTGTGTGTGTGTGTGTGTGTGTGTGTGTGTGTGTGTGTGTGTGCTTGGGCTTCCACATCAGAGATTAGATTATTGGTTGAATTTTTAAAAAAAATTGTCACCTTTCTTAATTCAGTGGAGGTATTTTCTTTTTCTTTCTTTCTTTCCTCCTCCTCCTCTTCCTTCTCTTTCTTCTCTCTCTTTTGGTTTTTCGAGGTATGGTCTCACTCTAGCCCAGGCTGACCTGGAATTCACTCTGTATTCTCCGGGTGACCTTGAACTCACAGTGATCCTCCTACCTCTGCCTCCCGAGTATTGGGATTAAAGGTGTGCGCCATCATGCCTGGCTCTCAGTGGAAGTATTTTCTATGTTCAGGAGGGTCTAGATTGTAGCAGGCTGGTGTTTGGGACACTATGCTCGATCTCTGTTCTTCCCTCCCAGTAGAATACTGTTTATAGCAACAGTTCCTATCTTGGGATAGACCCATTATGAAAATAGTGACAGACTACTATAAAATAATCACTTATCTGCTTATCATTTTTGTATATGCTAATATAGGAGTTATGGTGACTTGAGAGGAGAGGAGAAGACAAAGAAGGACAAAGCTCTGTAGAACAATTAGTTTTTTTAGGATTGATGCATAGAGGTTAAAGGAGGGGAACATGAATCAAAGGTCGAGCTTTAGAAGCAAAAGTAAGAAAAGAGCTGGAGGAAGATGAGGGAATTTTGTCTAAAAGTAGATAAGAGAAGAAGTGAGGCTATGCTAACTGATAATGTAGAGTAGTTCCATCTCCTAGGAGAGTGAGGCTCAGAGTCCTTGTAAACCAGAGCAGCTGTGTTCTTTGGGAGAGGAAAATGTAGAGCCAAAGAGTAAGGAGATAAAAGAAAAATGAAAACAAACACAATACACACAAAGCAGAAACAGTACACATACATAGAAGAAGCAGTGGAAGAAGGTAAGAACAGACTGTGGGCTGAACTGGCCTGCTAAGGTGGCAATAGGTGTTGAAAGAGGATAGTATAGGCATCAAAAGAGCTGGATGGAAATATAGGATTTGAAAACTTACTGCCTGATGTTTGGACTTCCTCAGCTTCGGGACTGGTGACTCCACTGCTGGGATTGCCAGTTTCGTTCCAGTAGGCAGTTGTGTTCTACCTTTTGAGTCTTAGTTCTGCCATCAGGTCACCATGGGTGTGGGTGGGTCAGACAGAGGTTGTTCCTTGCTGGAGGTTTGATCTGTTTCATCTTTTTGTGGTTTCATCTGTTTCTGCAGTGTCCCTTTCTTTCTCCTCTGGACAGTGGCAAGATGAGGGGAGGAAGATTGTGTCCATCGGGAGTCTCTTAATTTCTGATTTCCAAGTCCCTTACTGGTGCATGCCTGTGCTTTCCTGGAGATCCTTTCAACCTCACATTTGCATTTCCAGTATCATCCAGTGCAGGAGTCCCCAGGCATTTTTCTAAGTAGCCCCGTGCTCATGGCTGTGCTCAGAGCATGTGTTGGGAGCCTAATGTGGCTGCAGCTGCAAGGTGCAGACTCCAATCTCCATTTTGCTGGTGGTTTGTAAGTTTTCTTTTGGCATTACGTCTTTGTGGTTTTCTGTGGGTCGTCTTCAATCTCCCTCCTTTGCATAGAGTCTAATATGATTTTCTCCTTCACCAGCTCACATGGAGGCTGTTTCTAGTCTTCCATCTTATCCAGAATTCACCATCTTTAATTTTTTTAAACACACACACACACACACACACACACACACACACACACACACACACACCATTCTCTTTTATCTCCTCACCTCTGTTCCTATTACCCTGGGAGTTATCTTCAGTGGGGTTATAGTATTCATTATCTCTACCTTATTTTATTATTTTTTATTATTATTAAGAACATATTTTGTATGGATACATCATGTGTTGGTACCATGATTTATCTTCTCCCTGTCCCCATTCCACAGGGGTCCCTCCTCAGTGGGGTTGCTGGTACTTCCCATGGGGTTGTGGGTTATGCATTGTGGGAGCAGCAGTCAGTTATTAGGGTAGGGAATGCCTCTGGACATGACATCCCACGCTGTGGCTCTTATAGTCTTTTCGCCCCTCTCTCCCACAAAATTCCCTGAGCCTTGGTGGGTGAGTTTTAACTCTACTTCAGTGATGATCGATTAGAAGCCTCTGGATTTCTGCTTTGGTATGTGTTGAGTATCCTTAGGGTCTGTCTCCTTCACCCTGGTGCCACTTGTCAGGCTCTCCATGGAATCAGCACTCTTGCTCCCCATGTTCTCTGTGATTTTGCCTGGGCCTTGACTGAGATGCGAGGGATGGTTTATTTCCTAGGGTCTCACTACCTTCTGAAAAAGAAAAACAGATTCTGCAACAGAGTAAAGTCACCATAGGTTAAATTGGATACATGTTATTAATTTAGAGAGAGTTTGATAGATGTAGCCCTTTTTTTAGCCAAAGACTAGTGGGAACTTGAAGCTGGAGAGCATAATCTTTGTCTCCATAGAATTCCGACCTGGTTCCCAGTTCCAGATATGGGTTCCTTTCCACCGAGCAGATATTTTAGCCAATCAGAAAGCCATTGGTTACCCATCAAGGCTGTGTGCCCCCATTGCATTGGTGTGTACTTCTTGTCAGGCTGGTTGTTTCTGAGTAGTTTAGACCCCTGCTTGCTGCTTCCAGCACTAGATAGACTAACTGTCCTGTCTGGAGACTGACTCTCTTCCGATTCCAGTCATGTCTCTCTGTGTTCTGTGCCAGCAGCATGTGATGTTTTCAGCAATAGAGTCTCACTGTTTACCTGACGTGGGTAATCAAGTGCATTGACAGAAGCCTGTCTTGTTTTGGGGTCCTCATAGGTCTCTCTGATCAACAGCTCAATGTGGGAAGCACCTGTTTCTGGTACTGTGAGTTACAGGTCAGAGCCAAAGGTTTTTTATTTTTATTTTTTTTTATTGACAACTTCTATACTTACAGCAATAAACCATGATATTTCCCTCTTCTCCCCCCATTCCCCTTCAGAACTCCACTCTCCATCATATCCCCTCCCTTTCTCCATTAGTCTCTCTTTTAATTTGATGTCTTCATCTTTCTCCTATTATGAAGGCCTTGTGACAGTATTGCTAGGCACTGCAAGGTCATGGATATCAAGGCCAATTTCTGTTTGGACAGTTGCATTGTAAGGAGTCATATCTTCCTTTAGAACCAAAGGTTTTTAAAAAATTTTTTTAATTTTTTTTATTTTTGGAGAGAGACACAGAGAGAGACAGACAGAGAGGGAGAGGTAGACAGATAGAGAATGGGTGCACCAGCAGTCTCTCAGCTGCTGTGAACGAAATCCAGATGTGTGCACCCCCTTTGTGGGCAAGTGCAGCATTGTGCCCTTGCATCACTTTGCATCTGGCTAAATGTGGGACCTGGAGATTGGAACTGGGTTCTTAGGCTTAGCAGGCAGGTGCCTTAACTGCTAAGCCATCTCTCCAGCCTGAGCCAAAGGATTTTAAGGTTAGGCTTCATCCCACCTTCTCCAGGGCCCTTCTTTTTAGGCATTCTCTCTATTGTTGAGGGTTATATCTTTAGTCTACTTTCAAGGAGAAAGGTACCAGTTCATTTTTGGTTTAGTGTTGTGTTTATTTCCCCCAACATTCTCCTTCCATCCCTATTGTCTGGACCTCAAGTTGCCTATCCAGTATACCAGCAATGCAAGCTGATCCAGGATAGGAACCGCATATGAGTGAGATCATGTGGCGTTTGTCTTTCTGTGATTGTGTGTGTTCTGAGTATGATCTGATCTAAGTACATCTATTTTCCTACCAATTTAATTGTATCATTTTTTCTTACTTCTGAGTAGAATTCCATTGTGTGTATGTACCACACCTTTGTTATCCATTTGTCCAATGAGGGGCACCTGGGTTGATTCCAGTCCTTAGCTATTATGAATGGAGCAGGTATAAACATGGTTGAGCAAATATCGCTGCAGTGAAGCATGAAGCAATTAGGGTAAATGCCCAGGATTCTCCATATTGTTTTCCTTAGTGGTTGTATAAGTTTGCATTCCCACTAACAGTGAATGTGTGTTCCTCTTTCCCCACATCCTCACCATTTGTTGTCATTTGATTTTTTAAAAAATATATACTTTTACTTATTTAGAGAGAGAGAAAGCGAGAGAATAGGCATGCCAAACATGGCAAAAAAAAAAAAAACACTCTAGACACATGTGTCACCATGTGCATCTGACTTACATGGGTCCTGAGGAGTTGAACCTGGGTCCTTAGCCTTTGCAGTTGAACACCTTAATTGCTAAGCCATCATCTCTCCAGCCTGTCATTTGATTTTTTTAATGATTGCCATCTTTACTGGAATAAGGTGGAATCTCATAATTGTTTTAATTTGATTTCCCTGATGGTTAGGGATGTTGAACATTTTCTTAAGTATGTGTTTTTCATTTGTATTTTTCCTCTGAAAACTCCCTATTGAGTTGTCTGCCCCATTTTTGGAGTGGGTTGTCTGATTTTTTTTTTATTGTTTAGTTTTTTGAGTTCTCTGTAAAGTCTAGATATTAGGTCTCTGTCAGTGGTATAGCTGGAGAAAAATTTCTCTCATTCTGTGGGTAATCTGTTGGCTCTGCTATTGGTATGTTTGTCTGTGCAAAAGGTCTTTAGCTTCATGAGATCCCATTTGTTGAGAAATTGTTTAATTTCCTGGTGTTCTGGGGTTTTGCTCAGGGAGTCCTTCCCGATTGTGGACAGTTCCTCCTACTTTTTCTTCCAGTAATTAAAGCATTTCATGTCTTATATTGAGGTCTTTAATCTATTTGGAGTAAATTTTCGTGGATGGTGATATGAGTGGGTCTAGTTTCATTTTTCTACATATGGTTATCCAGTTTGTCCAGCACCATTTGTTGAAGATGCTGTCTTTTCTCCAGTCTACATTATTGGCACCTTTGTCAAAGACCAAGTAGCTGTAGTTACTTGACCTAAGGTCTGGGTCTTCAGTTCTGTTCCATTGGTCTATATTTCTGTTTTTATGCCAGTACCATGCTATTTGTGTTACTATGGCTTTGTAATAGATCTTTAGATTGGGTATGGTGATACCCCAGAGGTATTTCTGTTACTGAGCATATTTTTGGATATCTGAGGCCTGCTGTCATTCCAAATGAATTTTGAGATCATTTTTTTCTATCTCTGTGAAGAATGATGCTGGTATTTTTATTGGTATTACATTAAATCTGTATATTTCTTTTGGTAGGATTGCCATTTTCACAATATTAATTCTACCTACCCAGGAGCATGGCAGGTCTTTCCATCTTCTCAAGTCCTCCTCAATTTCCTTCTTGAGTGCTTTTATGTTTTCATTATATAGGTTTTTCACATCCTTGGGTAGTGTTATTTGAAGGTATTTGATCTTTTTGTGGCTATTGAAAATGGAACAGCCTTGCTGATTTCTGTATATTTGTCCTTAACATATAGAAAGGCTACTGGTTTTTTTTTGAGGTAAGCCTAACAGACTGGACTTTTTAAATTGAGAGTGAGAGAGCAAGAGAAAGAGAGAGAGAGATAGAGAAAATCGGCACAGCAGGGCCTATAACCACTGTAATCGAACTCCATATGAGTGCATCACCTTGTGCACATGTGCAACCTTGTGCACTTGCATCACCTTGTGTGTCTGGCTTACATGGGACCTGGAGAGTCGAACATGGGTTCTTAGACTTCACAGGCAAGCACCTTAACTACTAAGTCATCTCTCCAGCCCATGGCTACTGTTTTTTGTGTGTTGATGTTGTATCCTGCCACTTTGATGAAGGAATTAATCACCATCAGAAGTTTTGAGATGGAGACTTTTAGGTCACCTGTGTATAGAATCATATTATCTTCAAGGGCTAATTTGACTTCTTCCCTTCAAATTTGTATCCCTTTTATTTCTCTCTCCTGCCATATTGCTTGGGCAAGGACTTCTACCACTATGTTGAAGAGCAATGGTAAAAGTGAGCACCCCTGTCTTGTTCTCTATCTCAATGGAACTCTATGAGTCCCCATTAATATTATTTGGACTTCGGGTGCTTTATATATGACATTAATTGTGTTTAGGTATAAACCATCCATGCTCATTTTCTCCAGTGTTTTGATCATGAAGTGATACTATATTTTGTCAAAGGACTTCTTTGAATCTATTGAAATGATAATGTGGTTTATTGCAGCCAGGTTTTTTTTTACTGGCAGAAATTACCCAACCAAGAGCTGCTTGTGGCCAAAAAGGGGTTTATTTTGGCTTACGGGTTCGAAGGGAAGCTCCATGATGTCAGGGGAAAATGATGGCATGTGCAGCAGGTGGATATCACCTCCTGGCCAACAATAACAGGAGAGTGTGCCAAACGCTGGCACGGGGACACTAGCTATAATACCCATGAGCCTGCTCCCAACAATACACTGACTTCAGGAGGTGTTAATTCCCAAATCTTCATCAGCTTGCAACCTAGCATTCAGAACACCTAGGTTTATGGGGGACACCTGAATCAAACCACCACATGGTTCTTGTTATTAAGTTTATTTATGTGGTATATTATGTTGACTGATTTCCATATGTTGAACCATCCCTGCATTAAGGTGGATAATGCTTTTGATATATTGTTGAATTCAGTGTGTGAGGATTTTGTTCAGGATCTTTGCATCAAAGTTAGTCAGGGATATAGGCTTATAGTTTTCATTTCTTGTTGTATTTCTGTCCTTCATAAAAGGAGTTGAGGAGGATTCCCTGTTCTCTATTATGTGAAACAGTTTGAGAAAAATTGGTTTCAGTTCTTCAATGGAGGTTTGATAGAATTTGGCTAAGAAGCTATCTGGTCCTGGAATTTTCTTTTTGGGGAGGTTTTTGTTTTTCAATCTTGATGCATGTAATGTTTGTTTAGGATATTAATGTTCTATGTGTTTAGTTTTAGTAGGTGGTATGTGTCTAAAAATTCATGTATTTCTTCCAGAGTATCAAAGTTTGTGAAGGAGAGGTTTTGGAAATGTGTCCTGATGATTCTTCCAATTTGATTGATGTCTGTTGTGACCTCTTCCTTTTCATTTCTGATTTTGTTAATTTGAGACTTCTCCTTTTTTGCTTGATCAAATTGGCCAGGGGTTTATCAATTTTGTTTATTTTTTCAAAGAACCAGCTCTTCATTTCACTGATTTTCTTAATTGTTTTCTTAGTTTCCAATTCATTAATTTCGCCTCTCCGATCTTGATTATTTCTTTCCATCTGGAGCTATTAGGGTTGTATATTCTTGTTTTTCTAATACCTTTAGGTGGACAGTTAGGTTATTAATTTGGGATCTCTCTGTCTATGTTATCAAGGCATTTAGTACTACGAAGTTTCCCTAAGACTGCCTTTATTGTGTCCCATATGTCTTGGTAGGTTGTGTTTTCATTGTCATTCAATTCTAGAAATTTTACATTTTTTTTTTTACTTTTCCCACACTTATTCATTGTTTAAAAGTGTGTTGTTCAGTCTCGAGGAGCTGGTGGAGTTCCTGATGTGTCTTTTGTTAATTTCTAGCTTTAAAGCATTGTGATCTGATATGATGCAGGAAGTTATTTCAATTTTCCTGAATTTATGGAGGCATGCTTTATGTTGTAATATATGATCTATTTTGGAGAAAGGTTCCATGGGCTACTGAGAAGAATGTATATTCTGTAGAATTGGGGAGGGAATTTCTGTAGATGTCCATTAGGTCTGCTTGATCTATTGTGTTGTTGAACTCTATTATTCCCCTGTTGACTTTCTGCTTGGTTGATCTGTCTAATGATGACAGTGGAGTATTGAAGTCCCCAACTATGTTGATGTTGGTGTTTTATTTCTGTTTTTTTTTTTTTTTTGTCTAGTAGGTTTTGTTTAATAAACTGTCTTGTACCTTTGTTTGGTGCATATCGAGCTATTATTGTGGTGCCTCATGTTGGATCATTCCCTTGATGAGTAAGAAATAGCCCTCTTTGTCCTTTTTGCTTATTTTTGGCTTGAAGCCTTTTTATCCCAGCATTAACAATACCTGTTTGTAGGCTGAGTGGTGGCGGATCAGGAGGCAGAGGTAGGAGGATCGCAGAGTTTGAGGCCACCCTTTTAATTCCAGGTCAGCCTGGACCAGAGTGAGACCCTACCTCGCAAAACCAAAAAAAAAAAAAAAACAACAACAACAACAACAAAAAACCCAAAAACAACAACAACAACAAAAACAATACCTTTTGTTTCTTATTTCATTTGCATGGAATATCATTTTCCATCCTTTCACCATGATGAGGGGTCTATCTGTAGTGGTGAGGTGGGTTTCTTAAAAACAGCAGATAGAAGGGTCCATTTTTGTGATTCATGCTATTAACTTGTGTCTTTTGATGGGTTAGTTAAGATCATTAATATTTAAGTTTATAACTGTGAGGTTTGATTTAATCCCTGCCATGATGGAGTGCTTTTTGGAGTTTGGTGCTTTGTTCTTTGTACTTTTTTGTGCCTGCTCTAGTCTCGGTTATTGTTGTCTTCTTGTAGGCTCTTGAGATTGGATGTTTGACTCTTCTGTGTGGAGTATTCCCTGAAGTATTCTTTGCAGGTTTGGCTTTGTGTTCATATAATCATAGAGCTTACTTTTTTCATGGAAAGTTTCCATCTATTATGAGAGATCCTTTTGCTGGGTGCAGTAGTTTGGGTTGGAAGCCATAGTGTTCCAGGCCCTTCTGGCTTTCAGGGTTTCCATTGAGAAATTTGAGGTAATTCTGATGGGATTGCCTTTGTATGTAGTGCATTGTTTCTCTCTTGCTGTTTTTAGTGCTCTGTCTTTGTTTTCATTAATAGTTTTTTTTTTTTAATGAGAGAGAGAGAGAATTGGTGTGCCAGGGCCTCAGCCACTGTGACCAAATTCCAGACATTTGTACCACCTAGTGGGCATGTTCAACCTTGCACTCATCTCACCTTTGTGCATCTGGCTAACTTGGGATCTGGACAGTAGAACATTGGTCCTTAGGCTTCACAGGCAAGTGACTTAACCACTAAGCAATCTCTCCATCTCTCACTGAGAATAGTTTTAACTATGATGCGCCTTGGAGAGTTTATTCTTTTGTCCTGTCTGTTTGGTGTTCTGTGAACTTTTTGTATCTGGATGGGCCTCTCTTTTGTAAGATTGGGAAAATTTTCTTCAATAATTTTGTTGAATATTTTCTGTATGCCTTTGGCCTGGATTTCTTCCCCTTCTGGTATACCCATGATCCAGATGTTTTGTTGTTTTAGGGTATCCCACAGTTCCCTCATATTCTGTTTGCATAATTTTTTTTTGAACTTAGTAATGTTTTTGGACTCCCATTCAATTTTCTCTGTCTTGTCTTCCAGGTCAGAGGTTCTATCTTTCACAGGAGTGACTCACTCTTTTACTTAGGGTTCCAGAGAGGTTTTTTAAAACTCTATTTGATTTTTGTTTTCTGTTGTGCTATTTTGTATCATGTCCATCTTTTTTTTTTTTTGAGGTGTGATTTCAGTTCAAGGTCTGATTTTCTTGATGCTTCCTGGAGTTCATTCTTGTATTTGATCATGTCTTCATCAAGCTTAATCAGCTGGTTATTGACTCACCTTCAATTCATTTATATCTCTTTTGAGTCATCTCTGGTTTTCTTCAGTTAAGCCTGGTGACAAAAACTGACTGCTCTAAGAGATGATTTTGCTCAATTTCATTTATGTGATTGTTGGTTTTTTTGATTCTTTACTTCCAGGTTAGCAGTTCTTTTGATCAGGGTCAAATAGCTAGATGTGTTTTCATTTTGGGATTCAATTTCTGTTGTTTTCCTTATGATTTCATTGGAGGCTTCCATTGTAGGACTAGGCATCCTTTTTGGAGATTTCTCAGTTTTCTGACTTTCATTGGTTTTTTATTTATTTTTATTTTTGCATTGTGTTCTACCCATCTCAGGATAAAAGTCTTACTTTATTGAGGAGAATGCAAGTATTTGTCATTTTAGGATCTTCAGTGAGTATTCTGTTTTAAATGTGAACCAGATTGGTGTAGAATGCAGTTATAATTGCAAATTCTCAGATTGAGAAGATTGCAAATACATCAAAGATACCTAGGGAACTAGGAGGTGGGGAACTGGGAGCTCTGGCCTACTCTCTCCATTTGCATGCACTGGTCAGCACAAGGGAACCAGGGGTTGGGGAATCAGAATCAAGGAAGCTAGGAAGCTAGGGGCAAGAGGCCATCTCCCACAGTGGCCTGTGCACCCTCTGGCTTCAGGGGAACAGGGGTTTGTGGACCCAGGGGCAGGTCAATCAGGAAGCCAGAACAAAAGGCCTGTTTCTGTACCACACATGCAGGAACCAGGCAGCCCAAGCCATCAGCAAGAATACTGGGACCAGGGAACATGGAAGTGGGGAAGGTCAGAGGTCAGCTAACATCCCCTTTACACTGCTGGATATCAACTTTCTGAGAAATGTTTAGTTTGGTATGACCACTACAAAATGCTATAGAATCTTCTGAAAGGTTGTGCATCATACCTGTTGCAACCTACAAACAGAATCCCATTACACTGAAGGTATTCCATCCTGTCTAGCATATCATTTTTATCTTGTTCTTCCACATCTGGTTGAAAGTTACATAAATATTACATATATAAGAATTTTTATAGTAAATTTTATTTATGTTCAAGAAGTATTTGGAATAACATTTGGTAGTTTAATTTTTTCTATAAAGGTCATTTGCTTTATGTTTTTCCTAAAGTTTTTTTTCTTCCTCTTCTTGATGTAGATTTTTGGGCCCAGAGAGGAGTGGGATGGCCCTGATGGAAGTCAACCTTCTCAGTGGCTTCACTGTGCTTCCAGATGCAGTTCTCCCAAGTGAGACTGTGAAGAAAGTTGAGCATGATCATGGAAAACTCAATCTTTATTTAGATTCTGTAAGTACTAAGATGTAAGTTTCATGATGACGGTAGTTATTGGAGAAGTATTTAAAACCTTTAAGTATTTTTGTTGAAGTTATTATTATTTCAGCTTTGTGTAACTTTGAGGAGTTTAACATGGCAACCATGTTTTGTTTGCTTCTATTAAAAAGACATTACAATCGGCTGGGCATGGTGGCACATGACTTTAGTCCCAGAATTTGGGAGGCAGAGGTAGGAGGATTTCTGTGAGTTTAAGGCCAGCCTGAGGCTACATAGTAAATTCCAGGTCAGCCTGGACTAGAGTGAGATCCTACCTCAACCACCCCCCACAAAAATACATCACCATAAAATTCATTAATATTAATTGCTATTGATTATTTTATTAATGAAGAGCCCAAGGGAGAATTATTAGAATTATTAGAATGCACTGTAATTCAACCATTATGAAAATGGTTTCTTTTTTAAAAGTTTTTGACAACTTCCATAATTACAGACAATAAACCATGATGATTCCCTTCCCTCCCCCACTTTCCCTTTCACAAATCCACTCTCCACCATATCCCTTGTCCCTCTAAATTAGTATCTCTTTTATTTTGATGTCATCATCTTTTCCCCTATTATGAGGGTCTTGTGTAGGTAGTGTTAGGCATTGTGAGGTTATGGATATCCAGGCCATTTTGTGTCTGGAAGAGTGCATTGTAAGGAGTCCTGCCCTTTCATTGGCTCTTATATTCTTTCTGCCCCCTTCTTCCGCAATGGACCCTGAGCCTTGGAGAGTGTAATAGAGATGTTTCAGTGCTGAACACTCCTCTGTCACTTCTTCTCAGCACTCTGGTGCCTTTTGGGTCATCCCAGTAGTCACAGTCATCTGAAAGAGAAGCTTCTCAAACCAAAAGTGAGAGTAGCATTAATATATGGGTATGAACATTAAGAAAAATGCTTACAGGGCAGTTTGATGAGCATAATATACGCATTTAGCCAGAAAACAACATACATTACTCCCCCAGGACTCATGACCTGCCCCAGGCGTTTGACTAGGTTTTCAGTACAGTGCATGTATTTCCTCCTGTGGAGCAGACCTCCAGTCCAATTAGAGAGTAGTTGGTTTCTCCCATAACAGAAATGCCACTATTGCAACTGATGGCTCATTTAGCCTGGCTGGCCAAACTTAAGGCTTGCTGTATCCACTGTTGTTTATCACTGTTGAGGACTTCTGTCTCCCACAGGGCTGCATGCAGCACAGGTTTTTCTAGCTTTCTGTCAGCTGGTCTACAGGGAGGAGGTTTTCAGCTCAGCTCCAGCTTGATTTCTTAGTGACCTTGCAGCTCAGGCATGTGGAGTCTTCAGCAACAAGGTTTTACCAGATATTTCTGGTGGGAAACCAAGAGCCTTGGCAATGGCCTGTAATATTTTGGGGGCATCAGAGGCATTACTGTCCAACAACTCACTGGAAGGTATCCCATTGCTGGTACTGAAATTTTTCTTCCTTCCTTCCTTCCTTCCTTCCTTCCTTCCTTCCTTCCTTCTTTCCTCCCTTCCTTCCTTCCTTCTTTCCTCCCTTCCTTCCTTCCTTCCTTCCTTCCTTCCTTCCTTCCTTCCTTCCTTCCTTCCTTTTCCCTCCCTCTTTCTTTCTTTCTTTCTTTCTTTCTTTCTTTCTTTCTTTCTTTCTTTCTTTCTTTCTTTCTTTTTCTTTTTCAAGGTAGGTCCTTGCTCTAGCCCAGGCTGACCTGGAATTCACTATGTAGTCTCAGGGTGGCCTTGAACTCATGGTAATCCTTCTATCTTCTATGGGATTAAAGGCATGCACCACCATGCCTGGCTTGGTACTGAAATTTTTCTAGTCACAATCTATGGCTTCTGGGTATGCCATTATCCAAAAAAGTAGGGTTCAATATGGTTTATTCAGAAAATCTTAAATTTGATTAATCTTTCTCCCACCTTCCTTTACTCAATCCATTCCCCTGACCTCACTTTGTCTATTCTACCCCATAAACTGTTCACCTACTTACATATATACAATACCATCTCCTTAAGTCTCCCCCCTCCTCCCTCCCTTATAGTCCCTTCTTTTCTTACTGGCTTCTGCTACCAGTTTTTACTCCAACCCACATATATGTCTCAACATTTGTAGCTAGGATTCACATATGAAAGAGAAATGTGTATGCTTTCTGGGCATGGGTTACCTCACTAAGTATAATCCTTTCCAGATCCATTAATTTCCCTGAAAATTTCATAATTTAGATTTTCTTTACTGCTGAATAGAACTCCATTGTATAAATGTACCATATCTTTACTATCCATTCATTTGTGGAGGGACATCTAGGCTGGTTCCATTTCCTAACTATTGTGAATAGAGTGGTAATAAACATAGATGAACAACTGTCTCTAAGGTAGTGAGATGATTTCTTAGGATATATGCCTATGAGTGGTATAGCTAGGTCATATGGTAAATTTATTTCTAGCTGTCTCAGGAACCTCCACACTGATTTCCACAATGACATTACAAGTTTACATTCCCACCAATAGGGTAGAAGTGTTCTTCTTTTTTCCTCATCCTTGCCAGCCTTTATTGTCATTTGTTTTCTTTCTTTCTTTTTTTAACATCTGGCTTTTTGTGGATACTGGGGAGTTGAACTGGGGTCCTTAGGCTTTGCAGGCAAGTGCCTAAACTGCTAAGCCATCTCTCCAACACCACTATTTATTTTTTTATTTATTTATTGACAATTTCTATACTTAAAGACAATAAACCATGATATTTCCCTCACCTCCCCTCATTCTCCTTCAGAACTTTACTCTCCATCATATCCCCTCCCTATCTTCATTAGTCTCTCTTTTAATTTGATGTCATCATCTTTTTCTCCTCTTGTGAAGGCACTGTGAGGTCATGGATATCGAGGCCAATTTCTGTCTGGACAGTTACATTGTAAGGAGTGGTACCCTTCCTTTGGCTCTTTCATTCTTTCCACCACCTCTTTCGCAATGGACCCTGAGCTTTGGAGGGTGTGATAGACATATTTCAGTGCTGGACACTCCTCCATCCCTTCTTATCAGCACTATGTTGCTTTTGGGTCATTCCAGTAGTCATTGCCATCTGAAAAGAGGGAAGCTTCCCTAACCAGAAGTGAGAGTAGCATTAATATATGAGTGTGAACATTCAGTGTAGTGTTTTCAGGGCAGTTTGGTGGGAATAATATATACATTTAGCCAGACAAGAGCAGGCATTATACCCCTAAGGCTCATGACCTCCCTGCCATTAGGTTTTTCAGTTTTGATTTTGGTTTTTGGTTTCCCCAGCAGACATGCATGTATTCCCCAAGCACAGTCCCAGGAAGGGATAGAGCAGGACTTTGGGCCAATTAGAGAAAGCAGACATGCACACAAAACTACAGCCAAAAGGTCACACAGCACACTTCAGGAACTCCTGCTTCAGTCATTTGGCCTTTCAATGGAATCCAAACTTGAGGTTTTGCCAGTGTCCACTGTTTTAAAATACTGCTGATGACTTCTGTCTTCCAGTCATTTGGCCTGTCTGACTGCATGCAGTGTCAGCTTGACTTCCAGCATGCAGTGCAGCTTTTCAGTTGGCTGGCTGGTCTAAGGGAGAAGGTTTTCAGCTCAGCCCCAGCTTGATTTCTCAGTGACCTTGCCACTCAGGCAAGAGATGTCTTCAGCAATAGGGTCTTACCATCTGTTTCTCAAGGGAAACTAAGGGCCTTGGCAATAGCCTGTAATGTTTTGGAGGCAATAGGCACCTTCCTGGCCAAGAACTCATTGAAAGGTACCTGGCACTGAAAATTTTCTAGTAACAATCTATAGCTTCTGGATGTGCCATTATTCAAAAAAGTGGGTTTACATAAGTCTTATTCAGAATATCTTGAATTTTTATTGACCCTCCCTCCACCCTTGTTTTACAAATTCTCTTTCCCTGGACTTTCTTAGACCTTTCTCCTGCCTGTAATCTGTTCTTCTACTTCATATATACCATATCATACCCTTAAGTCCTTCAATCTCCCTACCCTCTTATAACCTTTTTCTAGCTTACTGGCCTCTGCTACCAATTTTTGGTTCTAGCTCACACACAAGTCTATACATTTGTAACTAGGATCCACATGTGAGAGAGAACATGCAATGTTTGGCTTTCTGAGCCTGGGTTACCTCACTTAGTATAATCCTTTCCAGATCCTTACATTTCCCAGAAAATTTCATTTTTCTTTACCACTGAATAGAACTCCATTGTGTAAATGTACCACATTTTTATTATCCATTCATCTGTGGAGAGACATCTAGGCTGGTTCCATTTCCTAGCTATTGTGAATAGAGCAGCAATAAACTTGGTTGTGCAAGTATCTCTAAGGTAGTGAGAAGAGTCCTTTGGATATAGGCCTAGGAGTGCTATAGCTGGATCATATGGTAAATCTATTTTTAGCTGTCTCAAGAACCTCCACACTGATTTCCACAATGGCTGGACCAGATTACATTCCCACCAACAGTGTAGAAGTGTTCCTCTTTTTCTGCATCCTCACCAGCACTTATTTTTATTTGTTTTCTTGATGCTAGCCATTCTGATAGGAGATGGAATCTCAAAGTAGTTTTAATTTGCATTTCCCTGATAGCTAAGGATGTAGAACACTTTTTTAAAATGTTTATATGCCATCTGTATTTCTTCTTCTGAGAACTCTCCATAGTTCCATAGCCCATTTTTTAATTGGGTTGTTTGATTTCTTATTGTTCTTTTTTTTTTTTTTTTTTTAGTTCTTTGTATATTCTGGATATTAATCCTCTGTCAGATGTATAGCTGGCAAATATTTTCTCCCATTCTGTAGGTTGTCTCTTTGCTCTGTTCACAGTGTCCTTTGCTGTGCAAAATCTTTGTAATTTCATGAGATCCCAGTGGTTGATTAGTGGTTTGATTTCCTGAGCAATTGGGGTTATATTCAGAAAGTCCTTGCCTATGCCAATATGTTGAAGGGTTTCCCCTACCTTTTACCTTTAGCAGTTTCAGAGTTTCAGGTCTGATATTAAGGTCCCTGATCCATTTGGACTTGATTCTTGTGCATGGAGAAATACAAGGATCTATTTTCATTCTTCTATATATAGATACCCAATTTTCCCAGCACCACTTGTTGAAGAGGCTTTTTCTCCAATGAATATTTTTGTCAAAAATCAGTGGCTTTAGCCATCTCAAGTCTTCTTCAATTTCATTCTTGAGTTTTAAAAAATATTTTCATTATATAGGTCTTTCACATCCTTGATTAGTGATTTTCCAGTGTTTATTTATTTTTGTTAAAAATCAGATGGCTGTAGCTGCCTGGATTAATAGTTCCTCTCTTCTGTTCCATTGATCTACATGTCTGTCTCTGTGCCAGTACCATGCTGTTTTTGTTACTATGGCTTTATAATATACCTTAAAATCGGGTATGTTGATACCACCAGCCTGATTTTTTTAAAAAAAAATTTTATTATTATTTTTATTTATTTTTGGAGAGAGACACAGAGAGAGACAGACAGAGAGGGAGAGGGAAACAGATAAAGATGGGCCTTAACCTTCCAGATGTGTTTGTCCCTTGTGGGCATGTTGATCACTGCATCTGGCTAAATGTGGGACCTGGAGCAACTGATTTTTTTTAATTTATTATTATTTTTTTTGATGCTTTGTTTTGGCTATTTGAGGATTTTTGACAATTTTAGAGAGATTTTTCTATTTCTGTGAAGAATGCCATTGAATTTTTTTTAATATATATTTTTTTATTTATATTATTCTGATGTTACATTCATAGTATTGGTTCCATTGTCCTCCTCCCCGTCCTCCCACTTTCAAAGGGGCCCTCATCAATGAATGGGATCGTGCATTGTGAGTTTGCTCAAGAGTTCTGGTGGATAGGCCCCAGACTCTGTGCATAATGCCCAACTTGTGACTCTAACAATCTTTCTGCCCCCTCTTCTGCGAACATTGGGGTCATTTTAAGATTGATGAGGTTTTGGGAGCCTCTGTGTCTCTGGATATCTGGCTTAGTTGGAGTTGGATGTTCTCTGTGTTTATCTCCTTCAGCCTTTTTCTGGTGTTGTGATCGCCTTGAGCACTGTATTCTTGTCCTTCCCCAAGTTCTACAGCTGGTGAGGTTGATTGGCTGATCCTCCCTTCAGGTTCATTGTCCACCTGAAAAGAGATAAGCAAATTCTCCAATGGAGAGAGAAGTTAGTACTAGATAAAAGGGATAACCATATATGTTTTGGAGGGAACTTTATATGCATTGGCTCTCTTCTAGCCCACATTTGGTGGCCTCTGGAGCCATTTTTGTACATGGCCCCCAGTTCCAGCAATGAGTTCCATTCCACTGAATTTTATTATGAAATCAAAAGTTGTTTTGGCTGTTTGCCATTTGCACTTGTGTATGAGGATTTTTCCTGCTGGGTATCTTAGACTGCTTGTTTGGACCAATGTCAATTTTAGTTGCTCGTTTTAGCTAACTGTCTGGGGACTGACCTTCCATATTCTGGCCAGGTCTCTCTCTGTGTTTGGTCTCACACAAATGCTGTCTTTGACAGTAGGGTTTTACCATTAACCTTTGGTGGGTCACCAAGTACTCTGACAGAAGTCTGTCTTTTTTATGAACCTTGGGTTTCAGATCAACTGCATTAACCCCCTGTTGGAATTTTAATGGGGATTGCATTAACTGTGTAAGATTTTGAAGATTGACATTTTCACAATATTGATTCTTCCAATCCAAGAACATGGGATGTCTTTCCATTTCCTTGTGTCTTCTGCAATTTCTTGCTTGAGTGTTTTAAAGTTCTCATTGTAGAGATCCTTCACTTCCTTGGTTAAGTTTATTCCAAGGTACTTTATTTATTTATTTTTTTGAGGCAATTGTGAATGGGAGAGATTCCCTGATTTCATCCTCTGCCTGTTTGTTGTTAGTATATAGAAAATCTACTGATTTTTGTGTGTTTGTTTTGTATCATGCTATGTTGCTAAAAGTGTTTATCAGCTCTAGCAGTTTGCTGGTAGAGTCTTTTATGTATAGAATCATATCATCTGCCAATAATGATCTCTTCCCTTCCAATTTGTATCCCTTTTATGAGTGTCTCTTGCCTTATTGCTATAGCTAAGACTTCCAGTATTATACTAAATAAAAGTGGGGACAGTGGAAACTCTTGAATTTAGTAGAAATGCTTCAAGTTTTTCCCCATTTAGTATTGGCTGTAGGTTTGTCATAAACAGCTTTTATTATTTTGAGATATGTTCCTTCTATTCCCAGTTTCTGTAATACTTTTACCATGAAGAGATGTTGGATTTTGTTGAATGCCTTTTCTGCATCTATTGATCATGTGATTTTTGTCCTTCAGAACATTTATATGGTATATTATATTTATCGATTTGCATATGTTTAACCATCCCTGCATCTCTGGGATAAAGCCTGCTTGGTCAGTTGAACAATATTTCTGATATATTCTTGTATTCTGTTTGCCAATATTTTGTTGAGAATTTTTGCATCTATGTTCATGAGGGAGATTGGTCTGTAATTTTCTTTATTTGTTCTGTCTTTGTCTAGTTATGTTATCAGTGTGATGCTGGCTTCATAGAAGGACTTTGGTTGAATTCCTTCCTTTTCTATTTTATGGAAAAATTTGAGAAGCAGTGATGTTAGTTCTCCCATGAATGTCTGGTAAAATCCATCTGGGCCTGGACTTTTTTTACTTGGGAGACTTTTTTTTTTTTTTTTTTTGGTTTTGCAAGGTAGGGTCTCACTCTGGTCCAGGCTGACCTGGAATTCACTATGTAGTCTCAGGGTGGCCTCGAACTCTCGGCGATCCTCCTACCTCTGCCTCCTGAGTGTACTTGGGAGACTTTTTATAACTGCTTGGATCTCCATTATTATTATAGGTTTAGTTAAATGGTTTCTCTCTTCTTGATTTAATTTTGGTAGATCATATGAATCAAGGAAATCATCCATTTCTTTCAGATTTTCAAACTTAGAGGCATATAAATTCTTAAAGTATATCTGTATTATTTTCTGAATTTCTTTTGTATCTATTGTAATGGTGCCTTTTTCATCTCTAATTTTATTAATTTTTGTCTCTTCTCTCTTTCTTCTGGTGAGATTTGCTAAGTGTTTATAAATCTTGTTTATCTTTTCAAAGAACCAGCTCTTTGTTTCATTGATTCTTTGGATTTTTTTTGTTTCTATTTCATTAATTTCTGCCCTAATCTTTATTATTTCTTCCTGTCTACTAATTTTTGGTTTGCCTTATTCTTTTTTTCCAAGGCTTTAAGGGGAAGCATTAAGTTGTTTACTTGTGAACTGTCTAATTTCTTAATATAGGCACTTAGAGCTATCAATTTCCTTCTTAGAACTGCCTTCATTGTGTCCCAAAGGTTTTTGTATGTTGTATTCTCATCATTGTTTGATTCCATGAATTTCTTGATTTCCTTTTTAATTTTTTCAATGACTCATTCATTCAGTAGTGTACTGTTTAGTCTCCATAAATTTCTGTATGCTTTAGTTTTTCTTGTTGCTGATTTGTAGTTTATTCCCATTGTAGTCAGATAGACTAGAAGGGATTATTTTAATTTCCCTGTATTTGTTAAGTTTGATTTGTGTCCTAATATATGGTCTATTTTAGAGAATGTTCCATGTGCTGCTGAGAAAAATGTATATTCTACATCATTTGGATGGAATGTTCTGTATATATCTGTTAGGTCAATTTGTTTCATGACATCATTTAATCCAGATGTCTCTCTGTTTATTTTTTGCTGGGATGAACTGTCAATTGATGAGAGTGGGGTGTTGAAGTCACCCACTACAATTGTGTTTGGTGTTATCTCTGACCTTAAATCTAATAGTGTTTGTTTGATGAAATTGGGAGCCCCCATGTTAGGTGCATATATGTTTAGGATTTGTAATGTCCTCCTGTTGGAGTGTTACTTTAATCAGTATAAAATGTCCTTCTTTATCTTTCTTCACTAATGTTTGTTTGAAGTCTGTCCTGTTAGATATTAGGATAGCAACCCCTTCTTGTTTCCTAGGCCCATTTGCTTGAAATACCATTTTCCATTCTTTCACTCTAAGAAGGAATCTATCTGTTATTAAGAGATGAGTTTCCTGGAGGCAACAAATGGCAGGATCATGCCTTTTAATCCAGTCTGCAAGCCTGTGTCTTTTTGTTGGGGCATTGAGGCCATTGATATTAAGAGTTATTTTTGAAAGATATGTATTTATTCTCACCATTCTTCTTGTTTTGTAGTGCTTCCTGTTTTACCTTTACTCACTTGTTTTACCTGTTATTTGAGTATGGTTTATTTTTTCCTATTTTTTCCTTTGTGTGTTTTGCTTTCTCTTTAGTGTCCTTATTTCTCCATCAATTTGGATAGATAGCTTTGCAGGATAAATTAATCTTGGTTGACAGTTTTTATCTTTCAGAACTTGGAATACCTCATTCCAAGCCCTTTTGGCTTTTAACGTTGTGTTGAGTAATCTGCTGTGATTCTGATGGGCTTGCCTTTGTAGGTCACTTGCTTTTTCTCTCTAACTGCTTTCAATAAATTTTCTATGGTTTGCTTGTTTAGTAGTTTAATTATAACATGTGGAAGAGAGGTTCTTTCTAGGTTTTGTCTCTTTGGGTGTAAGTGGAAAGTCCCTTTACCTGGGTTCTGCTCCTGTGGCTCAGATGGGCAGGTGCGGCATAGCTCTTCCCAGAGGACCTAGACTGCTTGCACCATGGTGGAACCAATTCTGGCTGCTTGTGTGATTGCTAGAAACTCTGGGTCTCTTCTACTTCTCTGCTATTTTTGATAATTCCTTATACACCTTCACTTTTCAGTAGAAGAGTATTGTGGTGTTTTACTGCTTATATCATCCCTATTAGGCCATCATCTTAACCAGAAGCCTACAGTAAAATATTTCTAAACTTCACCATTTATGATGAAGTCTGTGAATTCAATCCATGGAAATTCATATAACAAGAACCTGGAGACCACTGACTGAAATTTTTGTGTAGTGTGAATGTCTGGCACCCTATTTCCTGAGTTACTGCCCAACCTAGAGCCAAGGAAAGCTCTGTCCTCTCAAAGACACCCCAAATTTCCCTATTACTCAGGGAAAGTTTCTTTTTAAACATTTTCTTCTTAATAGTTTCTTATTTATTAATGAGTTGGCAAAGTGAGGGATTTAAGTATGGCACTTTCACGCATATATTGTTTTTGTTTACATTTTTTCATCATACTACTTCCCCATTCGTCCGCCACCTTCCAGCTGGTACTCTTACACCCTCCCAGTAGCCCCTTTGCTTTCATGTTACATGTACTCTCACCCTCCTGAAAATCTCTTTTTTTCTCTTTTGTGGTTCCCTTTCTAGTTTAATGACAAACACATAAACACAAACACATGAATATATAAGAATAAATCTAAATATGTACCTGTGATAGTTATCTGAGTATGGCATATTTCACCTAGTATAATAATTTCCAGTAAATTTCATTTTCCTGCAAATATCATGATTTTATTTATTTATTTATTTATTTATTTATTTATTTATTTATTTATTTATTTTTCAAGGTAGGGTCTCACTCTAGCTCAGGCTGACCTGGAATTCACTCTGTACTCTCAGGGTGGCCTTGAACTCATGGCGATCCTCCTACCTCTGCCTCCCAAGTGCTGGGATTAAAGGCATGTGCCACCATGCCTGTCTCATGATTTGATTTTTTTATGGCTAAATTAACATTTCACTGTGCATATAAATATATGTATATATAACCATATATATTTCTTGATGATCATCCAGGCTGGTTCCACTTCCTAGCTATTGTGAATAGTGCAGCAATTTTGAGAGCCCTTCTGTTATATACCTAAGAGTAGTATAGCTGGGTCTTATGGCAATTCTATTTTTAGGTTTTTGAGACACTTCTACACTGAATTTTACAGTGGCTGCACAACTTCACATTCCCATTGGCATTTATGAGGGTTTTCTCCAAATCCTCACCAGTGTTTGGTTTTGTTTGCTTGATGATAGCCAATCTGACTCTGTAAGGTGGAATTCTCAAAGTAGTTCATTGTATTGTATTGTATTTATTTAAGAGAGAGAGAGAGAGGGAGAGGGAGAGGGAGAGAATGAACGAGAATGAATGGGCACGCCAGGGCCTCTAGCTACTGCAAACAAACTCCAAACTCATGTGCCACCTTGTGCATCTGACTTACATGGGTACTGGGGAATTGAACCTGGGTTTTTGGGTCTCGCAGGCAAGGGCCTTAACTGCTAAGTCAGCTCTCCTGTCCTTAATGTGTTTTAATTTGTACTTCCCTGATGGGTAAGGATATTGAAAAGTTTCAAAAAATATTTATTGGCTATTTGTATTTCTTCTTTTGAGAGCATTCTATTTAGTCCATTAGCCTACTTATTGATTGGGAGATTTATGGTTTTCATTTTGGGGTTTAATTTCAGCAGTTTTTTTTTTTTTTTTTTAGGTAGGGTCTTGCTCCAGCCCAGGCTGGATGAACTCACAGTAATCCTCCTACCTCAGTTTCCCAAATGCTGGTATTAAAGGTGTGCACCACCACACCCAGGAGAGAGAAAGATAGAGAGAAAGAGAAGGAGAGAATGGGCATTCCTGGGCCTCTAGCCATTGCAAAGAAACTCCACACACATGTGCCACTTTTTGTACATCTGATTTTTACATGGGTACTGGGGAATTGAACTCAGTTGTTTAGGCTTTATGGGCAAGTGCCTTAACTGCTGAGCCATCTCTCCAGCCCAGCAGTTTGTTTTTTTTAAACTACTCCCTTTTTGTCTCTAATTTTATTGATTTGGATAATCTTTCTTTTCTTTCTTTTGTTTACTTATTAGAAACTTTGTATGGACACATCATGTATTGGTACCATCATTTCCCTCCTCATTGCCCTCACACCACTGAGGGCCCTCCTCAGTGGGATTGCTGGTATTCACCATGGAGTTGTGGGTTATGAGTTGTGAGAGTGCCAGTCATGGAGGGGGGAATGCCTCTGGATATGCCCTCACTCTGTAGCTCTTACAATCTTTCCACTCCGTCTTCCACAAAATTCCCTGAGCTGTTGGGAGTGTTCTAAAAGTCTACTTTAGTGTTGAATTCTCAGTAGCTTCTCTATGTTTGCTTTGGTGTATTTTGGCTATCGTCAATGTCTGTCTGCATCACCCTGGCCCAGGTTGTCAGGCTTGGTATTGAAGCAGCACTTTTGCTCATTTTTCAAATTTCTCTGTTGTGTCACCTTGGCTTTGGCTGATGTGTAAGGGGTGGTTTATTCCTGAGCTCACAGTGAGCACTTCTCTAGCAGCAACCTCTGGATCATCTTCTTTTGGCTGGCTTGGCTTGGGGTTTTCCAATCTTGTTTATCTTTTTTAAGAACCAAATCTTTGGGTGGTTGATTCTATGTACTGTTTTCTAAATCTCAACTATATTAATTTCTGCACCAATCTTTATTTTTTTTTTCTTGCCATTCACTGCATTGAAGTTTTGCTTGTTCTTGTTTTTTTTAGATCATTGCAGTACATTATTAGGTTATTTATTTGTGATGTTTCTGACTTTTTAGATGTAACCACATATAGCTATTAACCTTCCTCTTATTCCCTTAGCTGTATCTTAGGGGTTCTAGTAAGCTGTGCTATCATTTTCTTTTGATTCTAAGAATTTTAAATTTTTCTCCCTCATTTCTTCAATGATCATTCAATATGTAGTCATTGTGTGTTCTTTCAAATGTATATTTTTCAGTATCCAGATATTGTATAGCTTCTGTGGTGTCCCTTCTTGCTCACTTCTCTCTTGCTCTCTCTTTTTCTTTCTTTTGTGTGTGTGTGTTTCAAGGTAGGGTCTCACTGTAGCCCAGGCTGACCTGGAATTCACTATGTAGTTCAAGGCTGGCCTCGAACTCATAGCAATCCTCCTTCCTCAGCCTCCCCCCCAAGTGCTGGTATTAAAGGTGTGTGCCACCACATTCAGCCTGACTTCTCATTTTATTCCACTATATTCTCATAAGATACAAGAAATTACTTCCTTAACTTTTTATATTGGTTAAGGCTTCCTTTGTGGCTAATATAATCAACATTAAAGAAGTCTACATGGTCACTGAAAAGAGTGGAATCTGTTGGATGTAATGTTTTGTATATATCTGTAAAATATAGTTGATACATAGTATAGTTTAAATCTGAAGTTTCTTTGTAGAATATTTTAGTGTGTGCATGTACATGTGTGTGTGCATGCACGTATGTGTGCCACATTATGTGCATAGGTCAAAGGACAACTTTAAGTGTCGGTCCTTCCTTCCACCTTGTTTGAAGGATGTCTTTCATTCTTGCTCACTCCTGTATTCACCAGGCTAGTTGACCCGTGAGGAAATCTCTCTCTGCCTCTCTTCTTGTTGTAGGCATGCTGGGGTTATAGATACCTGTCACAGCATCTGGCTTTTACATGGGTTCTGGGCCTCAGGTACTTATGCATAAGTGCCTTGTCCACTGAGCTATCTCCTCAGGCCCTGTTTGTGAATTTTTTAACTGACATTTGTTAGTTATGCATAATAATTGGTTATCATGACATTTCCATATATGTAACAGAGTTTTTTTTTTTTTTTTTTTTTTTTTTTCAAGGTAGGGTCTCACTCCCTAGGCTGAAACTCACTCTGTAGTCCCAGGCTGGCTGCCAACCCACAGTGATCTTCCTGCCTTGGCCTCCCAAGTGCTGGGATTAAAGCCATACATCACCATGCCCGGCTACCAAGTATTTTTTTAAAAAATAACATTCAACGTCCATCACCCTCTTTTGTTCCCCTTCCACTACTCTGCTCTCCTACTTCTTCCCAACTTCTCCTGTCTGTTTTCTTGACCCTTTCTCTTATAGGAATCATGTCTGTTCTCTTTCTCTTGTAGGAATTGTGTCTGTTCTTTTATTGTAGTTCAAGCTTTTCACCTGGCCACATAGAGTTGGCATATAATTTGTCATATTACCTTGAAGTACTTCCAAGAAAAGTTTTCATAACTGAGCTATTATTTCATGCTGAATGTGAGATATACAGAGATTACCAGAATATGATTTCCAAAATTCAGTTCAGATCTCAATTGGAGAAGCCCTCTGCCTTGGGGAACTATTTGCCTAAATGCTGAATATAAAATATTTTATTAAGTACATGTCACAATGCTGTCATGGTGTTTACACTAAGTATCTAGATGGTTAACATTCCTGCTTTAAAAGTCAGGTGCATAAACAACAAAAGGATATTCTTTTTTAAAATATATTTTATTTATTTATTTGAGAGAAAGAGGAGAGAGAGAGAGAGAGAGAGAGAGAGAGAGAGAATGGGCCCTCCAGGGCTTCCAGCCACTGCAAATGAACTCCAGATGCATGCACCCCCTTGTGCATCTGGCTAACATGGGTCCTGGAGAATTGAACCAGGATCCTTTGGCTTTGCAGGCAAACATCTTAACCACTAAGCTATCTCTCCAGCCCCCAGAAGTATATTCTTGCACTAAGTGACTAGATGGTTAATATACTTGCTTTAAAAGTTAGGTGCTTACAGCTCTGACTTAAATCTGGAGATAATAATATCAATTATTTTTTTCCTTTCCTTTCTTTTATTTATTTTCAATCAGAGAGAGAGAGAGAGAGAGAGAGAGAGAGAGAGAGAATGGGTGTGCCAGGGCCTCTAGCCACTGCAAACAAACTCCAGACACATGCGCCACCTTGTGCAGCTGGCTACATAGGTCCTTCAGAATTGAACCTGGGTCCTTTGGCTTTACATGCAAGTGCCTTAACTGCTAAGTCACCTCTTCAGCCCAACAATCTGATTCATAATAGCTGCTTGGGAGAAAGGCTAAGGCTCCCTTCTGCTCCAGAGAATCTTAGGAGGGCAGGAGCACACTACTCAAAGAAGGCTACCAGGAAATCTTCTGAGTCCTCTCTGTTGAAGATCTTGTTTCCCATCTGATTCTTCTCTTCTAATATCTTCCATAATTTGCTCAAGGTCCAGGTCAGTAGAGGCTTCATATTCAGGGGAGAACTTGAAACCTCTGGGGTAGGTGGCTCCTTTCTAAAGCTAGGCCCTTCTTTCTCTACGAAGAAACAGATGAGCAGGGTAGGATCAGGTCCTCTGGCACTACCATTCTATCTTCTTTTCTTCAAAGACACTGCAGATCGAGGTCTTGCTTTTAGGAGCTTTAAACTTTTTCTTAGGGCCTAAAGTGGAAAAGGTACAAAATGGAAACTTCCATTAAGTTAGTCTATCTCAACTTTTTACAAGTCAAGTTCCTATGTTAAAAAAAAAAATCTGGATCCATGCATGGTGGTGCATGCCTTTAATCCCAGCACTTGGGAGGCAGTTCAAGGCCATCCTGAGACTACATAGTGCATTCCAGGTCAGCCTGGGCTAGAACGAGACCCTACCTGGAAAACCAAGAAAGAAATCTGGGTTGGGAAGAACAAGGGTTTTAGTGGGAGTGGGATAAGAGAGGTGATGGGGGTGAATATGATCAATATATGTTGTACACATGTATGAAATTGTTAAACATAAAAATTAAAAAGAAATAAAAGGAAAATTTCTGGAAAAGATTAAAAAAAGTTAGGTGCTTAAATCAAGAAAGATATTCTTAGAGGTTTGGTTTTGATAACTTCATATTCCTTCCTTATGGCTGCATGAATTCTGCTGATCCAAGAATAAGGAACATAAAATATATCAGGGAAAAGTGGGTGAAGAGAATTCCATGCTTGTTAGGTCTCAACACTTCATGAAAGCATATTCTTTTCTTTTAGTATGGAAACAAAATTCAAAGGTTGAATTAATTGGAGTTCTTAGGATTTCATAGTACCCGAGGGGCACATGTATTTCTTATTCAAGTGTGAGCCAGAAATTCGTTGCTAAGTATTGAGCTTCTCAAAGCTAGTCCCTGTGTGCTCACATTTGTCCCAGCACTTCAAAGACCACCTGACTGGTGCATGCTAACACTAACTCTGGCTTTAGATCCTGTCAAAGTCACAAGCCCAATTAGAATGTGAAAAACAAAATTCAAGATTTTTATTGAGTAATATTATCAGCTTTGGAATTTGTCTTGTTTCTCTGATGCTCTTGTTAATGGTGATCTTAATTTGAGTGCCCAGTAATTTCTGATCAGTTAGTTTGACTTTTTATTTATTAGTATTACCAAATAATGAATGTTTAAAGGAATTTATAAACTTCTTATTAACTTAAATGGTATTGTTTATCAAATTGGCACAAACTGTCCATTCTGGTAGGGAGGCTGGTCTTTTCCTTTTTTAATTGCATATCATTCAATCATTGGTTGTGCTGTGTACCCTTCCCTGCATGGCTCACCTTGCTGGGTGAGGTGGCATCTATGGACTGAAGTGTTCTCTGCAGAATGGGCCATCTGGGAGTCAGTAGCAGCAACTAGAAGTGGGATGTAATAGCTGACACAGGGAGGAGCAGGCTGACTCTAAGTCTCAATATCCTTGTCAGCAAAATAGAACTAAGAACCATCTCTATCTTGTAAAGGTTATTTTGCAAACTAAATAAGATAAATTCATAAAAAATTACTTAACTGAAGTACCTGGCATGTAGAAATTCTCCCTAAACATTAGTTTCTATTTGTTTCCTAAAATGCTGAGAAAATGCAAAGTCTTTTTGTTTATTATGAATACACGGTGTGCCAACTGCTTAAAGTCTTTTGTGTTTTCCAAGGTAAATGAAACCCAGTTTTGTGTTGATATTCCTGCTGTGAGAAACTTTAAAGTTTCAAATACTCAAGATGCATCAGTATCTATAGTGGATTACTATGAACCAAGTAAGTGGGGTCTGGATTCCTAATGATTTAGAAGTTAAGCCAGGCACTTACTCATCCATCCATTTAAAATGGTCAATTTATTGGATTGATTTTGTGGGGCAACTAGTAAAGAAAGGAGGGAGGCAGAGATGTAGGAGATGAGATTTCCATTTAGGAAGACTCTACAATTTCCAAAGCTCACATGATTATAGCATCTGAATGTTTAAAAAGGATAATTTGCTCATGTTACATGTTTTTAATTGATAAGTACCAACTTCATAAGGAAAATTGACATAAAAAATCTATGTTTATTTTCTGAAGTCTTGTTTCTTTCCAAGCCTCCATTCCAAGGGGGCCCTGTGTAAAGGAGGGTCTCAGCAGAGAATGAGCAACCCCTTGATGCCATAGAGAGAGCTGCATGTAGCTTTCTTCCAAGCAACCTTAGTGTTCTGCTAAAACTTGTGTATTACAACAAAAATAGAGTGCTTGGAAAAATAACTCAAATTTCCTTGATTTTATTGGTAATGTCTTATTTTATAAAATGGCAGCAATTCAGAATATGAAAATAGAGACCTGGTCTAGAGATCTCAAATCAATTATGAAAAATGTAGACTAAGTCAGTGGTGTGTGATCTCTGGGCTACAATTTGAAAATCTTTATTCTGAACAAGCTCCCATGGGGCTGAGGGACATCAAGATGCATGAGAAGAACAACTCAGCCATGTGCTGAGTGGTTGGAGAGAACTATGTTAAAATAAACTCATGTTCAGTCGTGGTAGCACTTGATAAGTATTCAAGATGAAAGTACAGCAGTAGGTAGTTCTCTCCCAGTTCAGTTCCTCTGGTCCTTTATTCTCAATTACAACAAAGGAAGAAAATATACCTAGGGTCTTGTGGGATGTTTTGGGAAAATAGTCCTATCACTTCTTTCAAGGTGAAGGGATAGGATACACTGTGAAGACTTGAGGACAGTACTTTGCTATTGTTGTTTAACTCAGTTGCAGAATCCCTTGACTGGTGTTCCTTGGGTGCATGGAGAATATTTTAACCTTTTAAAATAATTTTTTAATCTATTTATTTGAGAGAGAGAGAGGAGGAGGAGAGAGAATGGGCGTTCTAAGGCCTCCTGCCACTGCAAATGAACTCCAGACACATGCGCCACTTTGTACATCTGGCCTTATGTGGGTACTAGGGAATTAAATTGGGTCATTAGGCTTTGCAAGCAAGTGCCTTTAACCAGTAAGCAATCTTTCCAGCCCCTATTTTAATATTTACTAAATGAAAAAGGCTCAAAACTGTGTAATTTTGGTAAAACCAACTTATTTATGAGGGGATCATTTTAAAATAAAATTATGAGAACAAAAGTCATGATTAAACTTACCAATAATTTTTAAATATCTGAAAACACATTTGTAATATTGAACATTCAGTAAAAATTCATTGAAAAATTTTTTTTTGTTGTTTTTTTTCGAGGTAGGGTTTCACTCTAGTCCAGGCTGATCTGGAATTCACTATGTAGTCTCAGGGTGGCCTTGAACTCTCAGCAATCCTCCTACCTCTGCCTCCTGAGTGCTGGGATTAAAGGCATGCGCCACCATGCCCGGCTTATGAAAAACTTTAAAAGATAAAGAGTGTGTATATGAAAAATTAGACAATTTTTCTTGTTTTAAGTGAGGTTAATATAGAATAATAGGTACTTTATATGTTTAAAAATACTCCTTGTACTGTAAGTTGTACCCAGATTGAATAGTTTTTAGAAAGTGTGTCCAGAATTTTAAAACATTGAAACAAGGCTATTTTTGTTTTGCATTGAATTGCTATATTGGTAGTTACTTTATGTAGGTTTAAGAATATTGTCTTAGGCTATAAACTATAGCTGGATTGCACAGTCTTTTGATAGCATGTATTCTGTGGTATGAACAGACATCCTTTCACACTTTCGTGCTTTTTAATAAAACCCAGTTAATATCTCTTCTCAGCAGTTCTAATGATTAGAATTTTACTTGAATGAATAGAAAATGTCATCCCAGAGTAAACTTTTGAGATTAAACAATCTAAATGTGCCAGTTTCCCTGCTCCACCAAGAGATGGAAGGAGTATGTGCTGTTGTGTGCAGGCACAGCCTCTCTGCAGCCTTTTAATACTAGATGGTTGCTTGGAGACTGGGTAGATGGAGTACATTGTTTCTCCCTTGAATTTTGTTTACAGTTTGCACCCCACTTGACCATTTCCATTCTTTGTAAAGGAAAACAAGTTGGGGACGGAGAGATGACTCAGTGATTAAAGGCACTTGCTTACAAAGCCCGATGGCCTAGGTTCGATTCCCTGGTACCCATGTAAATCTAGATGCACCCACTGTTGTATGCATCTGGCATGGTGGCAAGGTGGCAGGAGCCCTGGCACACCCACACACACACTCTCTCTGACTGCCTCTTTTTCTCTGTTTGTCTTTTTCTCAAATAAATAAAAAATTTTTTAAAGAAAAAATGTGTGGTGACATCAAAAAAGTATATTGGGGTGTGTTTGTTTGACAGAATCACTGTTTAAAAACAAAGGAAATGTGTAAAGTGATGTCTACCTTTTTGAACAGGGAGACAGGCAGTGAGAAGTTACAACTCCAATGTGAAGCTGGCATCCTGCGACCTTTGTGGAGATGTCCCAGGCTGCCGCGCTTGTGACAGTGGAGCCTTGGGCTCCTTTCATCATTCTTCCATCCTCTTCACTTTCTGCCCCATGCTTCTGTGGTATTTGTAACATTGGTTATGGCTTATTTTTAAGGACTCCATGTAAAACTACCATTTCCAGAAGCCAAGGGTGATTGCTTTGTTTCCATAATTGATTATTGCCTATGACTACTTTAAAGAGCAAGCATTTTCTCCCATGGAGCACTGGGAATGTCTGCAACAGGTTCAGAATGTGACCTACATGCATTTTTCCACCTCACTTGTGTGAGAGAGGATCAGATAGTTGTAGTTATGTACCTTTATTTTCCCCCTCTCAAAATCTGCTAGAATTTATTTCAGAAATGTTTGTTTTCTCCAGAATAAAAGTATTATTTTGGATTATCCTTGCTTTGTAAAATTCTTGGGTTTTAAGCATCATTGTTCTCCCATGCATGCTTTAAAGGTAAGGGGCCAGCAGGAGGGGCATGCTTTTCCCAACCTAACGACCCAATGCAGTGTCAGTGTGGTATTCCTAACAACACTGTTTCTCCTTAGAATGGAGGTAGTAAAATTTTGAAAGTGAAATAGTCTTTTAAATTTTTATTTATTTATTTGAGAGAGAAAGAGAGATAGAGAGAAAAAGCAAGAGTGAGCATGCCAGGGCTTCAAGCCACTACAAACTCCAGATACATGTGCCACCTTGTGCATCTGGCTTCTGTGGGTCGTGAGGAATTGAAGCTGGATTCTTTGGCTTTGCAGGCAAGTGACTTAACCACTAAGCCATCTCTCCAGCCCATGAGATGGTCTTTTTTTTTTTTTTTTTTTGTCACAGATCTGATCCATGTCTCAGCCCTCACCCTCCCTCTTTCACATGTCCTAGCCCTCACTCTCCCTCTTTCTTCTGGGGAGAATGAGAAGGATAGTGTGTTGTTTGTGCTGCACTGCCCCAGAGGGGGAGGAAGAACTGAAACTGCCCTTTGGAACACTGGTGTGCTTTCCTTTCAAGTCTCAACTCCATGCAGGGTGAGGTTGGAGAGCAGGGCAGTATGCCTATGTGACTCAGAACAGAAGAGCTTTGGTCAAAGACAGTAGGAAGCAGAGGTGCAAGAAATAATGCCTGTGGACTGGAGAGATGGCTTGGCAGTTAAGGCAGTTAAGTCTGCAAAGCCTAAGGACCCAGGTTCAATTCCCCAGTATCTGTGTAACCAGATGCACAAGGTGGCACATGCGTCTGGAGTTTGTTTGCAGTGGCTAAGGCCCTGGCGCACCCATTCTCTATATCTGCCTCTTTCTTTCTCATAAATAAATAAATAAATAAATAAATAAATAAATAAATGAATAAATAAATATATTTTTAAAGTTTTTAAGAAATATTGCCTGGGAAGAAAGCTGAGGTTGATGCATCCCAAATCTTGACATGACTCTGCTGACTGAAGTACTGCAGTGCTGGCCATGGCTTCTGTTCAATTTCTCCTAGGCTTAGGGATCTGAGCATCAGACTGGCAACTATCCAGTGATGCTCACTGTGAATTATTGAGAAGGTTCCTGAATTCTGGATACCCGAACCATGGGTTATGCTTATTCTGATTGGTAAAATTGTGACTGGAAATTTTAAAGAAAAATCTATTTCTTGTCTCTTGTCATCTCTCTTTTTCTTTTCTTGCTTCTCTTCTGAAATGAAATAGTTTAGGTACACAAAAAATTAAGGATTTTTAAATACCTAATCTAAGAAGTAGTGAAATTTGCTCCTACATTCCAGTCTTTCTTCTTAAGTGCACATGTAAAAATAATTGGATTCCAAAGAATTTGCTTTGTAGTATTTTCAAATACTTAAAATATAACTACTAATGGAGAGTAGAAGCAGCCCATGTGGCCTGTGGAAGGAGAAGAGCTAGGGTAAAGATGTGTAGACTCAGTTCTTATGAGAGAAGGAGATGAATCAAAAAAGAAAGAAACTGAGGTGAGATACCAGAAATCCTCTGTGGAGAAGCTGGCAGGAGCCACTGCCAATTAGTGCCTGGTCAGACCTATGCTGGTCCTGCTACATGGTTCACAGTGGCTGCCAGGGAAGTGCTGTACTCTCCTGGACATGGGTGCCACAAGAATGGTGGTCTTGAGAGAGACAGGCTACAGATGTAGAGATAAGACCAGGGGCTGGAGACACTGTGGGAGAGGTGGGTAAAATGATGGCCAGACCACCACTGGCTGTGGGGAGTGTACAGAAAGGTGGCATGGAAACCTGACACAGAGATTCTCCAAGAGTGACCTGGAAACATAATAAGCCTGCCACCCATTGCCTTAAGTGAGACTGCACAAACCCAAAGTATGCTGAAGTTGGAAAAGGCAAAAAAGAAAGAAGAAAGACAGAAAGAAAGAGAAGTAAAAGGTGAACAAAAACCTAAAACCGAAGTGTGAAATAGCTGAGGTTTGGCTGAGAAGAGAGCACCCAGTGACAAGAAGAAATCTTCCACAGCACTATCATAGTCCCTAGCACAGAAATTCAGTCCAGGGTCAGTTTGATCCCAGCTCACCAGCACTCCATGTCATGAGGGCGATGCTGTAGTTACCTTCTATTTGCTGGACAAACATCCAACCAGAAGCACCTTATGGGAAGCAGGGGTTATTTCAGGCTTGCAGATCCCAGGGGAAGATGCATCATGGTGGAATGAAACTGGCTTACTTCAGCACACATCCATATACATCCATAGCAGAGAGAGAGAAAGAGAGAGAGAGAGAGAGAGAGAGAGAACGAACTAACAGCTAGCAAGCATGAACAGTCAGAACTCAAGCTTGTTCTTTACACCAGTAGTAAAGCTGGACTCAAGATCTGCCCCCAGTGACACCAGGGCTTTGCCTGCTGAAGACTAAGTAGTAGGAAACTTAATCAAAAATACCTGAGTGTGGGGCCATTTACATTCAAACTATAACAAAGGAAGGATGTGTGTGTGTGTGTGTGTGTTTTCTGTCTGTCTGTCTGTCTTGGACTAGGAAATTCCTATAGAAAATTCCTATAGAAAATGGAGTTCCACACAGTTACTCCACTTACCAGCAAGAGCATTCCAATTTAATTTGTTTGAGACACCAAGAACCAGCCTCCCCCATGCACAGAGCCTGCTGGACAAAACTCTGGGGAGGAGGGGGGAAACGACATTCCTCCCACGAGGAAGAAACACTGACAGATGTTGAAATAACTTCTATTTCTTTTCTTTTCTTTTCTTTTATCTTTTCTTCTTTCCTTCCTTCTTCCTTTTCTTTTCTTTTTTTTGGAGAGAGACAGAGAGAGAAGGAGAGGAAGACAGAGAATGGGCATGTCAGCAGCCTCTCAGCTGCTGTGAACGAACTCCAGATGCATGTGCCCTCTTGTGGGCAAGTGCAGCATTGTGCCCTTGTGTCACTTTGCATCTGGCTAAATGTGGGACTTGGAGATTGGAACCGGCATTCTTAGCCTTAACTGCTAAGCCATCTCTCCAGCCTCCCCGCACCCCTTTTGAAGTAAGTTCTTGCTTTAGCCCAGGCTGACCTGGAATTCACTATGTAGTTTCAGGCTGGCCTCAAACTCAAAGTAATCCTCCTACCTCTGCCTCCCAAGTGCTGGATACGCCTGGATTATCTTATTTCTTATTATTTTTACTTTCTCGTTTTTGTTTTTTACTTTTGCATTTGAGTGGTTTATTTTGCTTTTGGTTACATCTCATTTGAATAGACTGTTAAAGTTATCTTTTCTTCTTACGCACCTGTTCTCTCATACTTCCTCTGTTATTTCTCACACCTCTAACCCATATACTTTCCCTGTCATAGTTTACTTCCTATCTTCCCGTTTCCCACTCCCTTCTCTTTTACTTCTTAATCACTAATACTCTTAGCTCTAGACAACTGTAAACTACTGTTACCCCAATCCATACCAAGTGACTTTATCTCTGAACCTTTTGGGGGACAGAAGAGAGGGTCAGAGTGTTTTCTACTGTAAGTTAACACTAGGACTGCAGTCAAATACACAAAACAGGGTAGTAAGAGGGAAGTGGGTGTTGGCAAAGGATGTGTCCTCTCTTCCCTGCCTAAGAGACCTTGTGTTCACTCAGCAGCATGACTCCTGTCCCTCCTACAAGGAAGCATCAGGTAGCAAAGCCCTTCACAGAGAGGGCTAAGGCAGGCCAAGTGACTGTCACATTGCACGAGACTACTATTCTTCCAGACGCCCCTTATCCAACAATGTCCAACAATTTCCAAATACCTGCTTCAGCCCAAATTGCAAAATATTTAGTGTCTTTAGTCAAGTTTGGTTATATCAGCCAACATTGGACTCATTTTCTCATGGCCTGACAGCTTCCTGTCTTCTAACAAGGGCCTTAAAAGAACATGCTTTGTTCTTCCTTGGTGAGCTGAAGCTTTAACTCAGACCCTGCCCCAGTGTCTGTTCTAGTAAACCTCTTGCCTGAAGTATGATCCAACACAGTGCCTCCCTTGAAAACTGCACCTCTTCCTCCTTAAGACCCAACATTTACCCATACCTTAGCCTAGCAATCTAACAAGTACCTTACATTATTTAATAGGAAACCTTAGTTCAGAAGGGCAACTGGAAGACAGATTGTCTCTCTCAGATCATGTTCCCTCACTTAAACTAAAATTAAGGGCCTATGGATACAGCCTAATGGTTGAGCATTTAATTATATGCAATAGAGCTTGGATTTGATTCCTAGCACAGCATAAAATTGGGCTTACTGTTGCATCTCTGTAATTCTAACACTTGGGAGGTGGAGGGAGGAAAAGCAGGATTTCAACGTCATCCTCAGCTATATAACAAGTTTTTTGTTTGTTTGTTTTACTTTTTACACAACAAATTTGAAGCCACCCTGGGCTATATGAGACCTTGTCTCAAAACAAAACAAAAACAAAAATCCCCTAGAATTTAGGCTGGGGCTGTAGCTCAAGGGAAGAATGTTTCCTCGGCATGCTCAGTAAAGCCTTGGGTTAGATCCATCATTCTCAGCACTGCAAGAACTCAACCAACAAACCAAATTTAAAAAAAGCTAGAATTAAAATGTTTTTGGAAAGTATTTTAGATTTTCTGCTTGTAATTTGCCATGTAACTGATGTCTTTTTATTATTATTTTATTTGTTTGAGAGAGAGAGAGGGGAGAGACTGGGTGCATCAGAGCCTCATGCCACAGCAAATGAACTCCAGGTGTGTGTGCCACTTTGTGCATCTGGCTTTATGTAAGTACTGGGAAATCAAACCTATTATTAATTTACTAAAAGGGAGTAGGGGCTGTAGAAATGGCTCAGTGGTTAAGGTGCTTGCCTGTAATGCCTGATGACCCAGGTTTGATTCTCCAGTACTATGTAAAGCCAGATGCACTGGGTGGTACATGCATCTGGAGTTTGCAGTGGCTAGAGGCCCTTGCACATCTATTCTCTCTCTCTCTCTTTCCTAGCAAGTAAATAAAATAACATTTTTTTTAAATGAGTGGGAAAGGAGTATGGAAGGAAAAGTGTTAATTGGTGTTGTCTCTTGGTAAATGTGGCTGTGGAGATGTCTTGACCTCTTCCTGATTCCCTTGCTCATACAAAATGTGTTCTGCCACAAACAGTGGGTTTAGATTAAAAATGACTTAAAGGCAACAAGCATAAGAGAAATGGAATATATTTCATCGTAATAGTTTATAGTATAAATATTTGGTCACAGACTTGAGTAATAATATTTAAGATCTCATTTGATCTAATTTGCTTGGACTAAACTCATCCATGGACAGATGTCAGCTTCACATACTGTTTGATCTAATTTCAAGTCTCCTCTTCCATTACCTTGGAAACTTATCAGCATGGCTTACTTCCGTTTTGATTGTTCAGTGGTTCTACAAGCTGCATATTGTGAAAAACCAGTAGCTGAAAACTTCTAGGACAGAACAGCAACACATTTATGTTAGGATTCACTCTCTTGATACCTTTAGTTATTGTTCTAAGAGAAATGAAGCCCATTAACATGTGCCCAGTCAATGAAATGATGGCTTTTATTCTATTGTTCCATTGTCCATTGCTTTTTCAAGTACTTGCAAAGTGGTGTCTGCAGTTTGGCATGTTAGTTATGTTATGATATGGGAGAATTGTGTGCATATAAAATGCAGGCATGCAGCTTCACCGGGTAGTGCAGTTTGTTACTTACATGTGCAATACCACAGCCTGTCTCTGGGAGCTTTCAAATCAAACATGTAATGCTCTAGGATCCTATAATTCAAGCCCAGATAGATTTTTTTTTAATTATGCCCAGCTTGTGTTCTAGTGTTCTAGTGATCTAGATATAGCTACATAAAGTCTGGCACTATCTTCATTTTGAAACAATGTAATTATTTATTGACATTTCTGACTATTCCATGATAATAAAAATAAAATGGACTGGAGAGACAGCTCAGTGCTTGCTTGCAAGGCCTGATGGCCTGGGTTCAATTCCCCAGTACCCATGTAAACCCAGATATACAAAGAGGCACACGTATCTGGAGTTCACTTGCAGTGGCTAGAGGCGTTGGTGTGCCCATACTCACTCTCTCTGCCTGATTCTTTCTTTCTCTCTTTCATATAAACAAATAAATAAATAAAATGCATTTTTTAAAGTTGTTACTGTGATTGTTTTTGTTTTTTTTTTTTAACAAAAGAAACTTATTTTTTCCTTACTGGCTCATATTTTGGAGTTCTGTGTAACAGCTTTCCTTTCTCCTGACTTACTGTATTGGACCATTGATGTTCATTTCCATGAAGACATGTTGAGAATACCACCTTGACAAGATTCTCAGCCTAAGGGTGGTAATTTTTTTGAGTCTGTCAGGTGGGTCCTGTAATAGGATGCTAAGGGTGCAGGAAACTCCTTGAACCCAGCACCTTAGGTTTGTAACTGCTCCATAATTGGACTGAAGGCCCTCTCTATGGGAGAGAATACATGCCTGGTACTGAAAAACTAAGCAAAAATCTATGGCAGGGGAGGTCATGAGCCTTAGGGGTATAAAGTCTGCTCTTCTCTGGCTAAATGTATATATTATTCCCACCAAACTGCCCTGAAAGCACTACACTTAATGTTCATATTCACATATTAATGCTACTCTCACTTCTGGTTAGAGAAGCTTCTCTTTTCAGATGGTGATGACCACTGGGATGACCCAAAAAGCAACATAGTGCTGAGAAGAAGGGATAGAGGAGTGTGCAGCACTGAAACATCTCTATCAAACCCTCCAAGGCTCAGGGTCCATTGAGGAAGAGGGGGTGGAAAGAATGTAAGAGCCAAAAGAAGGGTACGAATCCTTACAATGCAACTGTTCAGACAGAAATTGTCTTTGATATCCATGACCTTGCAGTGTGTAACAATACCTTCACAAGACTCTCATAATAAAAGAAAAAGATGATGACATCAAATTAAGAGAGACTACTGGAGAGAGGGAGAGGATATGATGGAGAATGGAGTTCTAAAGGGGAATTGGGGGAGGGGAGGGAAATATCATGGGTTTTGTATGTAAATATAGAAACTGTCAATAAAAATCCAAAAATAGAATTTAATAAAAAAAGACCAAGAAGGATAATTATTAAATTATTTTATATATTGAGGGAAGTACAGAGCCAAGGAAAGTCACCCACATGCTAGAGATCCCACATGGAGGGCCTGGAAAAAAGGATGGAAAGAAAGAGAAAAGAAAATTCAAGGAGCTTCTGCCATGTGAGGAGCTGGAGGGGATAAAGGAGCCCATGTGGAAAGTAAGGGCTAGGAGGCCCAGCCCAGGGAAAAACCCACCCATAGCTGGAAGTTCCCAAGTGATCAGAGAGACTGCCTTCCCCTTGCAAAGGTATTTATGACCTTATGGGGGGTGGGCTGTCTTCCTGTTCAGGTGAACCAGAGAGCCAGCTGGTGGGTTAGGGCTAGGGGCTGTCCTCAGTGAGCTGAAGCTTTAACTCAGACCCTGCCCCATTGTCTGTTCTAGTAAACCTCTTGCCTGAAGTATGATCCTACACAGTGCCTCCCTTGAAATCTGCACCTCTCCCTCCCTAAGACCCAACATTTACCCATACCTTAGCCTAGCAATCTAACAAGTACCTTACATTCTTCAGTAGGAAACCTTAGTTCAGAAGGGCAACTGGAGGACAGATTGTCTCTTTCGGATCATGTTCCCTCAATAACTAAAATTCAGGGCCTATGGGTACAGCCTAATGGTTGAGTATTTACCTAATATGCAATAGACTTTGGATTTGTTTCCAAGCACAACATAAAATTGGGCTTAGTGTTGCATCTCTGTAATTCTAACACTTGGGAGGTGGAGGGAGGAAAAGCAGGATTTCAAGGTCATCCTCAGCTATATAACAAGTTTTTTGTTTGTTTTAATTTTTATACAAGTTTGAAGACACTAGTCCTGGCACCAAGTTCCAGGGGCTAACCTTGACCAAGAACAGTGTTTAAATCCTATGAAAGACATCCCTCCCAGGAGGGGTCCTGGTTGTTTGTGGAAAAAAACAGGTCTAGGGAACTAGGCTAGAGATAATAAGTCAAATCAGCTCCCACCTCCCCTGTCTGGATTCCTTGCGTGGTCTGTGTACCGGCAGGCATGCAGTGTGGAGTGAGTAGGCATACCCCTGTTGCCAGCTCCAGGCTCCTTCCACCTTCCTGGTCTGTGTTCCTGGCCACAGAGTAGAGTGAATAGGCTACACCCCTCTTGCCAGGCTCCTCCCAGTTCCCTGGTCCAAGTTCCCTGAGCCAGTCTGTGTGCTGCAGGGTGTGGCATGGAGTAAGTAGGCCAGATCCCAGTTCCCTGGCTCCTCCCAGTCCCCTGGTCCTGGTGGGTCACATTGTGCCTGCTTGGGGAGGCCTGGTTTCTATATGACCTGTGGAATCTGGCCTTTTGTTCTGGTATCCTGACTGGCCACTGGGTACCAACATCCTTGTTCACCTGAGTGAGATGGTGCATGGGCCAAAGGACAAAAACTTGCTTCCTCTTCCATAAAATAAGCATTCTTCCTAAAATGGGTAGATGACAGTGCAAAAAAGCCAATGAAAGTCAGAAAACTGAGAGATCTCCACCAAGGATGCCTAGTTCTACAATAGAAGCCTCCAATGAAATCATAGAGAAAGCAACAGAAATTCACTCCCAAAATGAAAACACAACAACCAATGAGACCCTAATCACTGAAAAAAATCACTGAACTGGAAGCAAACCATCAAAAAAACCCAATAATTATATCGATGAAATTGAAGAGAATCATCTCCTAGAGTGTTTAGCTTTTGACAGTAGGCTTAACTTGATTGAAGAAAATGTTAGAACCCTCCAAAGAGATATGAATAAATCAAAGGTAAGTCAAGAAATAGAACTCAACAAATGGTTGATTAAGCTTAATGAAGAATTGATCAAATGCAAGAATGAACTCTAGGAAGCATCAAGAAAATCAGATCTTGAATTGAAATTGTATCTCAAAAGAGATGGACATGATGCAAAACAACACAACAGAAAACAGAAACAAACAGAAACAAATAGAAATTATAAAAACCTCTCTAGAATCCCTCACCAACAGAGTTACTCATGTGGAAGACAGAACCTCTGATCTGGAAGACAAGAGAGAAGAAACTTATCAAGAGGCCCAAAACTTTGCTAAGTTCAGAAAATCAAGTGAACAGAATATGAGGAAACTGTGGGATACCCTAAAACCACCAAAAACATCTGAATCATGGGTATACCATAGGGAGAGGAAATCCAGGCCAGAGGTATAGAGACTATATTCAACAAAATTATTGAAGAAAAATTTCCAAATCTGTCAAAAGAGAGGCCCATTCAGATACAAGAAACCCACCGAACACCAAACAGATAGGACCAAAGAAGAAACTCCCCAAGACACATCATAATTAAAACTTAACGATGAAAACAAAGAGAGAGTATTAAAAGCAGCAAGAGAGAAACAATCCCCAGCATACAAAGTCAATCCCATCAGAATTATATCAGATTTCTCAATGGAAATCCTGAAAAGGGTGAATATAGAGTTACCTGCAGACCCAGTTATTCTCTTGCTGGGCATTTACCCTAAAAGCTCCACATCTCAGTTCAGAGATATTTGCTCAACCATGCTTACAGCTGCTCAATTCATAATAGCTAAAAACTGGAATCAACCCAGGTGCCCATCATTGGATGAATGGATATCCAAGATGTGGTATATCTACCCAATGGAATTCCACTCAGCAGTTAGAAAAAATGGCACAATGAAATTTGTAGAAAGGTTGTTGAACTTGTAATAGATCATTCTAAGTGAACTCAGAATCCCAGAAAGATAACCATAGCATGGTCTCACTCACCTGTGGGTCTTAACCTGGATCAGCCCGAGTTGCTGACATACCTGAATAGCATCTCAAGGCTTGGAAAATAGGGAAGGTAGTGCTTGGGGGAAGGGCAAGGGTGCAAGGGGGGACACAAAACTGAACCCCAAATGAACTGGTACCATAGAATCCTATATCCTGGAAGTCAGACTAAAAGGTGGAACCCTCAAGAAGTCCTTAGGGTGAGCACCTGAACCAAAGGGCCCTGGAGAGGGTGTGATGAAGCCTAACCTTAAATTTCTCCTGTTTCTCTTTCTTCTCTTTTTCTTTTTTCTCTTCTCTTGGTGCTAGCCTGTAATTCCCTATAACAGGATGTGGTTTACATCCAAAATGATTTGTTGAACAGAGAGACCTATTAGATCTGAAATAAACAAGACAGACTTCTGTCAGAGCACTTGATTACCCACCAGGGGTTAATGGTAAGACTCTACCACCATATGTGGTCAGCATGGACAATGGAGAGACCTGATAGTAATCCACAAGAAAGCCAGTTCCCAGACAATTATTCCATTAGTGCTGGAAGGCACTACATGAGCTACTGGGGGAAAGTGGCCAACATCTGTCCAAGCAACTTAAAAGCTAAGCAACTCAGAAGCAAACAACCTGACGTGATGCTCACACATGCAATAGTGACACACAGCCATGGTGAGTAACCAGCTGCTCTTGGATTAACTAACGGATCAACTCAGTGCAAAGGGAACCATATCTGGAACTGGGAAACAAGTCAGAATCATATCCAGATAATGATTTAACTGATGCTGACTTCACTCTCCATTGGAGAACCTGCTTCTCTTTTTCAGATGGGAGCTGGACCTGAGCAGATAAATTACCCAGTGCACTCCACCCCAACCCCAGCTGAAACCACAGAGGAATTTGGGATTATGAGCAAGGGTTCTGCTTTCTTGGTGAATCTGATATCAGCACAAGGGTGAAGGAGATAGACACTGAGGACACTTAATACCTACCAAGCCAGAGATCCAGAGGCTTCCAAGCACCCATCACTGACGTAGACTTAAAATGCTCCCAGCATGGATCAGGGAATTTTGTGGAAGAGGGGGTGGAAAGATTGTTAGAGCCACAAGTTGGGACATTTTGCACAGAGACATTGCCTCTCCCCCACCCAGCCCATAATGCATGTCCCACAATCCCTATGGGGTTGGCCTGCATACCCAATGAGGAAGGCCTCTTCAGAAAAGGGGTAGGGAGGAGGGAAAGGATGGTACCAACATGTTTTGTTTACATATGAAATATGTCCATATCTAATACATTTTTAAAAAAAATATAAAAGAAGTCAAATCATCTTTGATTTCTAGCAAGTGCAAACTTTCCTGTCCTTTTTACGTTCAGGGGTCCATTTTTCCCTAACTGTACCCCCCTCTCAGTACTATGGTTCAAGTAACCATTCTGTATTCCTTTTGTAAATTTTTATTGACAACCTCCATACATATAGACAATCTACCATGATCATAATCCTTTCCCACCATCCTCTTTTTTTCTCCTCCTCTAAATCCCCTCCACAGAATCCATTCTTTGCAACTAGTCCCTCTTCTATTTTGATGTCATCATTTACCTCCTCCTATTATACAGGTCTTATGTAGTTATTGTTAGCCACTGTGAGGTCATAAATGCAATGGCCACTTTGTGCCTGGAAGATAGTATTCCAAAACATTCCTCCCCTTCCTTTGGTTCATACTCATTCTGCCATCTTTTCCATAATGGTCTCTGAGCTTTGGAGGGTATGATAGACATGTGAACAGTGCTGAATTCCTCACTGTCACTTCTTAGCACTTGGATGAGTTTTGAGTCTTCCTAGTAGTCATCGCTATTTGAAAAGAGAAGCTTCTAAAACCAAAAGTGAGAGTAGCACTAATATATGGGCATAAACATAAATATTTGGATGGCAGGTTGGTGAGCATTAATCTATCCATGTAGCCAAACATTAGTAACAGTTCCCACCCCCAGCCCCAGAGCTATGGCTTTTGACTAGGTTTTCAGCACCAAGCATGAAATGCTGTGGAGCAGGCCTCAAATCCAGTCAGAACAGTTGTTTCCCCCTGTAACAGACATGACACCATTTGGCACATTTGGCTTGGCTGGCCTATGATGTTTGCAGGATCCACTGCTGGTTAAGACCATTGATGACTTTTCCAAAAGACTTTTTCCAGCATCATGACAGCTAGCCACTGGTGAGGTAGCTTCCAACTTAGCTCCAGTTTGATTTCTCAGTGTCCTGTAACAACCATGTGGTATCTTTAGCAATAGGGTGTTTTAAAAAAATTTCAAGCAAGTTTAAGTTAATGGCTATAGAAACAAGAAGGGTGGATCATCAGCTCAGTGTAAAGATGGTGGTGATCTACATGGATGTGAGTTGTCATGAAGCAGGAAAGGATGAAGGGCATTCAACCACAGGAAACATTTGCAAAGTCTTCTGAAACTGTTTGGGACATTTCACAATTTTCAAATAACTGCAGGAATCTGGGGCAGCAAGGTTCAGTGGTACCTAAAGGAGGATGGCTGGACCTAGGACTGGAGAAGAATGTGAAAAAGAGCTTAAAAGAATAGATTCACTGATAGATAAATGGCTTATAATAGACTGCATGCAAACATCCGTGAAACCAAAATATCCATCACCCCCTAAAACTTTCCTACAACTCTACTCTCATCAACACCTCCTGCCATCCCTCAAAGCCATGGGTCTACCCCTTTATGTTTATTATTATTATTAACAACATTGTTCATATGGGTACATCATGTGTTTGTACCCTCTTTTTTTTTTTTGAGAGAGAGAGAGAGAGAGAGAGAGAGAGAGAGAATGGGCATGCCAGCCGCCTCTCAGCCACTGTGAACGAATTCCAGATGCATGCACCACCTTGTGGGCAAGTGTGGCATTGCACCCTTGCCTCACTTTACGTTTGGCTAAATGCCGGATCTGGAGAATGGAATGGGTGTTCTTAGGCTTAGCAGGCAGGCACCTTAACCACTAAGCCATCTCTCCAGCCCTGTACCCTCCTTTTTTTTCTCTTTGGTTTTTCGAGGTAGGGTCTCACTCTAGCTCAGGCTGATCTGGAATTCACTATGTAGTCTCAGGATGGCCTCGAACTCATGGTGATCCTCCTACTTCTGCCTCTCAAGTGCTGAGATTAAAGGTGTGTGCCACCACACTTGGCTGTACCCTCTTTTCCCTCATCCCTGCCCCCATTCCTTTGGGGACACTTTTCAGTGGGGTTGCAGGTATTCCCCATGGGGTTGTGGTTTATGTGTTGTTGGAGCAGCAATCAGTTATCTTTGGGGAAGGGAATGCCTCTGGACATGATGTCTCAACCTGTGGCTCTTATAATCTTTCCAACTCCTGCAAAATTCTCTGAGCTGTTGTGGGGAAGCTTTAAGTCTATTTCAGTGATGAGCTCTAGTGAGAACTTCACACTGGACAACATAATGTTTGTCTCCATAGGATTCTGATCTGGTTCCCAATTCCAGATATGGGTTCCTTTAAAATGAGTGGATTTCTTAGCCAACCAGAAAGCTATTTGTTACTTACTGAGGCTGTGAACCACTATTGCACTGTGTGTACATCCTGTCAGGTTGTTTGTTTCTGAAGCTTAGAACTCTGCTTGCTCAGGAAGTTGTTGGCCACTTTTCCCCAGTAGTTCATGAAGTGTTTTCCAGCACTAGAAGAGCTCTCTGGGGACTGGCTTTTTTTTTTTTTTCTGAAATCCAGCCATGTCTCTCCATGCTCTGTGTCAGCGGCATATGGTATCTTCAGCAGTAGGGTCTTGGCTTTTGCAAAACCATCTGAGCAAACTTGGTTTCAGTTTTTCAATGAAGGTTTGATAGAATTTGGCTGAGAAGCCATCAGGTCCTGGATTTTTCTTTTTGGGGAGGTTTTTGATGTGATAGATTTGTTTATGAGATTAATCTGCTCTGAGTTTAGATTTGGTAGGTGGTATGTGTCTAGGAATTCATCCATTTCTTCCAGATTATACAAATTTGTGGAGTAGAGGTTTTGGAAGTATGCCCTGATGATTCTTCCAATTTCATTGATGTCTGTTGTGACCTCTCCTTTTTGTTTCTGATTTTGTTAACTTGAGACTTCTCTTTCTTTTGCTTGATCAACTTGGCCAGGGGTTTATCAATATATTTATTTTTTAAATAACCACCTCTTCATTTCATCATTTAAAAATTGTTTTCTTAGTTTCCAATTCATTAATTTCTGCTCTGATCTTGATTATTTCTTTCCATGTGGAACTCTTAGGATTAGATTCTTCTTGTTTTTCCAATGCCTTTAGGTGGACAGTTAGGTTATTAATTTGGGATCTCTCTGTCTCTGTTATGAAGGCATTTAGCACTATGAATTTCTTCCTTCTGACTGCTTTCATTGTGTCCCATAAGTTGTGTAAATTGTGTTTTTATTGTCATTCAATTTTAGGAATTTTACAATTTCTTTTTTGATTTCTTCCATAACCCATTCATTGTTTAAAAGTGTGTTGTTTAGTCTCCAGGAGCTTGTGGAGTTCTTGATGTGTCTCTTATTAATTTCTAGCTTTAAAGTGATATGATACAGGAAGTTACTTCAATTTTTCTGAATTTATCGAGGCATGTCTTATGGCCTAATATATGGTCTATGGTGAAGAAGGTTCCATTGGCTTCTGAAAAGAATGTGCATTCTGTAGAGTTGGGGTGGAAAGTTCTATAGGTTTCTGTTAGGTCTAGTTGATCTATTGTATTGTTGAGCTCTATTATTTCCATGTTGATTTTCTGCTTGGTTGATTTATCTATTGATGATAGGAGTATTAAAGCCTCTGATTATGATGGTGTTGGTGTTTATTTCTTTTTTGTTGTCATGTAGGTTTTGTTTTATAAACTGTGGTACACCTGTGTTTGGTGCATATATGTTTTTGATTGTGATGTGCTCATGTTGGATCATTGCCTTGATTAGTAAGAAAAGGCCTTCTTTGTCCTTTCTGATTACTTTTGTTTTGAAGTTTATTTTCTCAGATATTAATATAGCAATGCCTTCTTTTTTTTTTTTTTTTTTTCATTTCCATTTGCTTGGAATACCATTTTCCATCTTTTCACCCTGAGGAAGTGTCTATCTTTAGTGGTGAGGTGGGTTTCTTGAAGACAGCAGATAGAAGGTTCCATTTTTTTTTTTTTATCAACCCTGTTAACTTGTGTCTTTTGATGGGTGAGTTAAGACCATTAATATTTTAATGTTATAACTGTTAGGTTCGATGTAATCCCTGCCATGATGAGGTGTTTTATGGGGTTTTGGTGTTTTCTTTTGTACTGTTTTTAGCCTGGTCTAGTTTTGATTATTGTGTTCTTCTTGTTGGCTCTTGTGATTGGCTGTTTGACTCTTCTGTGTGGAGTATTCCATGAAGTGTTCTCTGTGTTCACATACTTTATGTTCATATAATCATAGAGTTGACTTTTTTCATGGAATTTTTCCTTTCACTATCTATTATGTGGGATAGTTTTCTGGGAAGAGTAGCTTGGGTTGGAAGCCATAGTTTTTTAGACTTTGAAGCATTCCATTCCAGGCCCTTATGGCTTTCAGGGTTTCCAATGAAAAATCTGAGGTATTTCTGATGGGATTGTCTTTGTATGTTTTGAGTTTTTTCCCCTTTGCTGCTTTTAGCACTCTCTCTTTGTTTTCATTGTTAAGAGTTTTAACTATGATGTGCCTTGGAGAGTTTCTTCTTTGGTCCTGTCTGGTGTTCTGTGGGCTTTTTGTACTTGGACGGGACTCTCTTTTGAGAGACTGGGAAAATTTTCTTCTTTAATTTTGTTGCATATGTTCTCTGTGCCTCTGGCCTGGATTTCCTCTCCTTCTGGTATATCCCATGATCTGGATGTTTGGTTATTTTGGGCTATCCCACAGTTCCCTCATATTCTGTTCACTTGATTTTTTGAACTTAGCAAAGTTTTTGGACTCCCAATCAATTTCTTCTTTCTTGCCTTCCAGGTCAGAGGTTTTGTCTTTCACATGAGTAATTCTGATAGTGAGGAGATCTAGCAAGGTTTGTCTAAGCTCTATTTTATTTTTATTTTCTATTTGTTATTTTGCATTGTGTCCATCTCTTTTTTGAGGTATGATTTCATTTTGAGTTCTGATTTTCTTGATGCTTCCTAGAATTCATTCTTGCATTTGACCAAGTCTTCATTTAGCTTAATCAATTGGTTATTGAGATCTTCCTTTTGATAACTATCTTCAATTCCTTTATATCTCTTTTGAGGGTTCTAACATTTTTCAACCAAGTTAAGCCTACTCTCAAAAGCTGAATGCTCTAAGAGATGACTCTGCACAATTTCATTGATACAATTATTTGTTTTTTGATGGTTTGCTTCCAGTTCAGCAATTCTTTTTTTTTTTTTTTTTTCGAGGTAGGGTCTCACTCTAACTTAGGCTGACCTGGAATTCACTATGTAGTCTCAGGGTGGCCTCGAACTCACCACGATCCTCCTACCTCTGCCTCCTGAGTGCTGGGATTAAAGGCATGCGCCACCGTGCCCGGCTAGTTCAGCAATTCTTTTTATCAGGTTCTCAATGGTTGTTGTGTTTTCTTTTTGGAATTGAATTTCTGTTGATTTCTCTATCATTTCACTGGAGGCTTCCACTGTGTAACTAGCCATCCTTGGTGAAATCTCTCAGTTTTCTGACTTTCATTTGCTTTTTTGCATTGTGGACTACCCACCTTGGGGAAATGCTTTATTCTTCTTATCTTCAGAGAGTGTTCTTTTTAAATGTGAACTGGCTTGGTGAACTGGTGTATGGTGGGATTATAACCACAGATGTGCAGACTGTGGAGATTGCAGTTACATCAAAGGTATCTGGGGAAATGAGAGCTCTGGCCTACTCACACCACTTGCATGTACTCTTTAGCACACTGGGATCAGTGGTTGGGCAATCATGAGCCAGGAAGCTGGAGAGCCAGGGGCAAGGGGTCAGCTCCTACAGTGGCCCATGCACCCTCTGACTTGGGGGAATTGGGATTTGGATACCCAGGGGCCAATCGGATACAGAACAAAAGGCCTGCTTCCACAGCCCACACACTGGGGCTAGGTGTCCCCAAGGCAGCAGCCGGGGTACTGGGATCAGGGAACTGGGAGGTGGGGAGCTCTGGCCTACTCTTCCTGTGGAGCAGGGGATCCAGGAATTGGGGACACAAGGGTCCTTTAATCAGGAAGGTGGAGCAAGCGGCTGCTTCCACAGCAAGCTCACAGGATCCAAGCAGCCTGAGCCAGCATCAGGGGAACCTACTGGGATCAGGTATCTGGGAGGAGCTGGGGAACTGGGAGATATGGCCTACTCAGGATTAGGGTCTTAACATCTAGTTCTGCTGGGAAACCAAGAGCCTTGACAATAGCCTGTAATGTTTTGGGTCATCAAGGGCTTCCCTGGCCAATAACTCGTTGGAAGGTATCCCACTGCTGGCACTGAAATTTTCTTGTAACACTCTATGGCTTCTGGACACAGCATTATCCATTCCCACAGGGTAATTCTGTTCAAACTTTTTTTATTGACAACTTCCATAATTATAGATAATAAACCATAATAATTCCCTCCCTCCCTACTTTTCTCTTTACAAATCCACTCTCCATCATATCCTCTTCCTCTCTCAATTAGTCTTTATTTTAATGTCATCAGCTTTTCCTCCTATTATGAGGGTCTTGTGAAGGTAGTGCTAGGCACTGGAGGTCATGGATATCGAGGCCAATTTCATTGTAAGCAGTCTTACCCTTCCTTTGGCTCTTAGATTCTTTTTGCCACCTCTTTGGCAATGGACTCTGCAAACTCTTTTTAAAATATTTTTGATTTATTTTATTTATTTATTAGACACACACAGAGAGAGAGAGAGAGAGAGAGAGAGAGAGAGAGAGAATGGGCACAGCAGGGCCTCAACCCTCTGCAAATGAACTCCAGATGCATGCTCCACCTTGTACATCTGACTTATGTGGGTCATGGGGAATTGGAAAGTGCCTTAACCACTAAACTATCTCCCTAGCCCCTGCAAACTCTTTTTTAACACACACACATGCACACACTCACGCTAGCAAAGAAGTAGGTTTCTATATGGATTATTCATAACATCTTTAGTTTTGATAAACCCTCTTCCTATCCCTTCCTCTTCTTCATTCCCTTCCCTGACCCCACTTAGACAATTCCACCCCCAGTATTTTGCACTTCTACGTACCTATCTTTATGCCTTACCTTCAAGCCCTTCCTTCCTCATGGGCCATTTCTAGATTTCTGGCCTCTACTACTGACTTACCCATTATCTGTTCTTGTGAATCATTTTCTTCACATTTTAAATTCAAGATGCTTAAGTGGACACACTTGGGTGAGCTTCAGGACTTTGCATTCTCCATAGAAGGTTCTGTTAGGCACACACTCCTCATTATCCTTTGTTTTAAAACTCCAGTAAGACTTAGCACTCTTAAGAACTTCATTTTTTCTTATCACTTATTCAAATATTTATATTAATATTTAAGATCTTAAGGCTGAGGAGATAGCTCAATGGTTAAAGGCACTTGCTTGCAAAGCCTACTGGTCCAGGTTCAGTTCTCAAACCACCCACATAAGCTGGATGCCAGAAAGTGGCACAAATCTCTGGCATTCATTTGCAGCAGTAAGAGGCCCTGTTGCATCCTTCCACACTCACATGAAAGTTAATGAACCTAATTTGAAAACTGTTAAAGATCTTTAGTGGTGCAGCTGGAAGCAGTTTGTACTTCAGTTTTTAATCACTGTTTTGGATAGAGGACCATTATACTACTTCAATAAACTCGTTGATATACCTTTATGATTAAGTATATATTGGTGAGAACAGGCTTATTCTAAAACTAGTTTTAGTCAGTGTTGCAGTTAGTTTCATGTTGGCAGGAAACATCTGACCAAGAGAAACTTGTGGGAGGAAAGGATTTATTCTGGCTTATAGTCTTGAGGGGAAGCCCCATGATGGCAGGGGAAAATGATGGCATGAACAGAGGGTAGACATCCCCTCCTGGCCAACATCAGGTGGACAATAGCAGCAGGAGAGTGTGGCTTTATGTGGGTTCTGGGGAATTGAACCTACACTTTGCAAGCAAGCACCTTAACCACTGAGCAATCTCTCTAGTCCCAGGAGCCATGTTTTGATTGGGTTATTTGTTTTTTTATTGTTGAAGGTTTTTTTTTGTGTGTATCCTAGATATTAATCTTCTGTCAGGTGTATAACTGACAAAGATTTTCTCCCATTCTGTAGGCTGCCTTTTCACTCTGTTAAGAGTTTTCTTTGCTATACAAAAGTTTTTTAGTTTTGTAAGGTGCCACATAATGGTAATTTCACCTAAAGAGCTTGGCTTCATACAGCCTGGCCTGTCTGGATGGAAGTCCTAGTCCTGAAGGTCTATGTTTAGGTTCTGAGCATGACTTGTCACACACAGTGATCCTGCTGATTGGCATTGAGACCTTCCTTTGGGGTGCGGAAAATGGGACATCTGTGCAATGTACTGATGATGCAGAGCCTGTGGCCCTGAAAAAGTCCTGTGAAGGGATCCTAGTGGGCCTCCAGGTGAGTGTGGCTCTTCCAGAAGACCCTGGGAGCTGTCACAAGAGATCTTTGTCTAATGCAGATACTTCCACTCCCCCCTACCCAACCCTGCCTTTTCCTCCTGAATCTGTGGTTCTGAGATTATTCAGAGTTGTGGTTCTATTTCCCAGCATCCTTCACTGTTGGGTAGAATCCTGGACTATATTCTGTAATGCAAGCTGAGATGGAAGTAAGATTTTCTAAAAGTCTCTTAAAAGGAAGGGGAGAAGCCCTTGTCTTTTTTTTTTTTTTTTTTTTATTCTGCTGCCTGGATTGTGGTTGGAGCTCTGTTAGCTTTTCAAGCCAAAAGCTAAGGACTGACCTGGAGAGCTTGAAAATGTTAAGTCCATGATCACAATAGACCTACTCTGAACTGCCTTTCCTGACCCAGGTTCAATTCCCCAGCACCCACGTAAAAGCAAGTACACTTTACAAAAAAATTTCACTCCATTGTTGAGAAGATCAGCTCCAAAGCTTGGCTGCCTTGGTTTAAAGTCTTGCTTTAATACTTCCCAGCTGTGTAACTTTCTCACCAAAGATGAGAGTAGCATTAATCTTTGGGGTTAAACATAAATTGTTAGAAGGCAGTTTGATGGCAGCATAATGTTCATTTATCATGACAACAGTAGCAGCTTCCATGCTAGGACCTATAACCTTATCCACAGGCTTTTGACCAGGTTTGCAGTACCAGGCATGAATTTCCTCCTGTAGCAACTATCTTTTTTAAATCTGGAATCTAAAAAAACACTGTCCTTCCTTCTTTTCTTTTTCTTTTCTTTTCTTCTCTTTCTTTCTGTTTTTTTTTTTTTGAAGTAGAGTCTCACTCTAGCCCAGGCTGACCTGGAATTCACTCTGTATTCTGAGGGTGGCTTTGAACTCATGGCAATCCTCCTACCTCTGCCTTCTGAGTGCTGGGATTAAAGGCATGCACCACCATGCCTGGATCCTTCCTTCTTTTCTTGAATATATACAATATTTATATGAAATATAAGTATATTATGAATATATATATATGTGCAAAGAAACCTTTATTTTTTAATTTTATTTTTGAGACAGAGAGAGGGAGAAGGATGCAGAGACAGAGAGAGAATGGGCACACCAGGGCCTTTTTCAGCCTCTGTAAAGGAACTTCAGACGCGTGGGTCCCCCTTGTGTACATATGCAATGTTGCATGCTTTCTTCACTTTTGTGTCTGGTTATAGGTAGAACCTGGAGATTCAAACAAGTGTTCTTAGGCTTTGCAGGCAAGCACCTTAACCAATAAGCCATCCCACCAGCCCCTTTTCTTTCTTTTATCTTCTTTTATTAAAAATATTTTATTTATTTATTTATTTATTTATTTATTTATTTGAGAGAGAGAGAAAGAGGAAGAGTCAGAGAGAGAGAATGGGCATGCCAGGGCCTCCAGCCACTGCAGATGAACTCCAGACACATTGCCCCCTTGTGCATCTGGCTTACGTGGGTCCTGGGGAATCAAACTGGGGTCCTGGGCTTCACAGGCAAACTCTTTAACCATTAAGCCATTTCCCCAACCCTTTTTCTTGATATTTTCATTTATTTATGTTCTGAGACAGGATGAGGTTGCACTTGAACTCAGTATATATTCCACACTAGCCTCAGCATCAGAGTCATGTTACAATGTGTGGATTTTTTTCTATCTCAACAGCATCAATACTATGAACTCCTGTCCTTAAGTCTCCCCTTCCTTTGCCTTCTATGTCTGCACACTCTGTAGGTGTGCTATCTCAGCCTCCAGTTTCCTTTCTATATTCTTTACATGTACACAGTGCATTTGGGCATTAGTATCAGTAAGATTATGTGTAGATTGGATGCAGGGAGTGAGGAAAAATGAGAAGTCAAAAGTATGGCCTTAGCACCCAGGTGATGGGGAGATATTTACTGAGCCAAAGACAAAAACTGAAAAAAGAGAAGATGTGTATGCGTTTGTGTGTGTGTGTGTGTGAAGGATTTTAATTCAAATTCATTTTATCTCACTCAATCCCCAGTAAAGAGGAACAGCAGAACATTATGACCTAGGGACTGGAGAGATGGATTAGTGGTTAAGGTGCTTACCTGCGAAGCCCAAGGACCCATGTTCGACTCTCCAGATCCTATGTAAGCCAGACACACAAAGGTGAGGCAAGTGCAAGGTTACTCTTTCCCTTCAAATTCCTGGCAATTACTTTGTTTTCTTCTTCTTGGATAATTGTTACCATCTTGAGAGTGTTACCTAAGTGGATGCATATAGTATGTAATCTGGGGGGACTTTTTTTCTTTGAGCACAGTGCCCTTAACTTCATCTAAGTTGTACCTGTCAGTGTCACTTTCACTGCTGAGTGGTAATTCAAGGATCTGGTTTTTCTGCCTCCTTAAATGCTTAGTTGTGGAGCAAACAGAAGGTTACCAACCTGGAAGTGGAAGAACTGATGGCACAATGGGATGTAACAGGTGGGATGAAAGAGGAATCCAAAGAGGGAAGTTCCAAGCCAATGGGACTAGCAACAATTTCTCTGTGCCAACACTTCTCAAGGTGTATTTTCAAAGATTCTAATAGGTAAAATGAAATCCTGGTCAATGACAAACTTTAAACTTTAATTGAGGGTATTGTTGCTGTAGCATTTATAGTGTATATAATAATGTTTATCGTCAATTTTAACTAGATAATATGATGCACCATGCTGAAAAGCTTTTGGTCACTATGTGAATTCCTCAGAATATTTCTCTCTGGAAGTTTTCCAGGGAAATTATTTTGGTAAACTTGATATAAGTAAACACAAAGTATTAAGGTAATGTATAAATTTTATTTCACAGTAAAATATGTTAACTAACTGATTTAAAGTTTTACAATAAGCATACATATGATGAAATAACGCTAATGGTAGAACTATCACATCAGTCCTCTCATTACTCAAAAATGCCACCACCAGGGGGCAGAGGAAGATTAGGCAAAGAAAACACGTCCTCAGGGCCAATTTAAAATTTTATTTAGTGCATTTTTTTTCTCATTCCTGTGCAAACAGATAATCTGGTTATTAAAAGTGTGCATATTCTTATTTCCATAAACTTTTTAGAATGTATTTTTATCTGACATGTAGGTTAGGCATAATCATTTGTTATTCTTAGAGAAAATATCACCCAGCATAGGGGGAGGTGCCTTTTGATTGTGTGAAAATAAATCCTGATGTTCAAAATAAAAGAGGCCATTAACCTCTGGACAATTTAGAACAAGGTATTAATGTAAAATTCCACTATCAACCTCCTAGTATGTTTTGGTTAGGAGATGAGTTATGGCAAATAAAGTTTGACCTAGAATGTGTGGAATTTTAATCTCCTAATAGAATCAGTCTCAATTAATCATCTAACAAATATTTATTACTGTCTTTTCCCATCTACTTTTGCTTAGTGGTTAAAGTATCCCTGCTCCCCCACCTCCCATACTTTTCTTTTTATACCCACAGCAGGAGAAGAAACCCAATTGAACAGATAGCAAATAAACGCTTCTTGGTGGAGATTTTGTTGCCTCAGTCTACCCAAGGCTTATCTTCATTGAATAGTTCTAGACTCTCACAGGGTCTTTTTATTACCAATTAGCTTATTTGTGTAAAAATGTTTTATGAAAATTCAGAAAAACCCTGTTATTCAGAGGACAGGCTAAGTTCTCTCATAGGAAAGTGTATTGCTGGGTGGGCTGTAAGGAAGAGAGCTCTCCTCTACAGCTGCTCTTCTCTCCCTTCAAGTGAATATTTGTGATATGTTAACCTGGTGAAAAATTGGAGGTACTAGGGCAGAAGTTGAATGGATAGATATGCTCAAAGGGGACAATCACTTCTGTGTCCACAATTAATAAAACTGTGGCCTCAGGACGGTCAAAGTTGAGAGATGAAAAGAATCTCTGCTTTTCTCTGGGTTAAACTGTGGGATCCCAGGTGGGAGGAGGAAGATGCTGATCCTAAGGCGAGGACATTGTCACAGATGAAGATGTTGATGAGGATCCTAAGGCAAGGGTATTGTCACAGATGAAGATGTTGATGCTGATCCTAAGGCGAGGACATTGTCACAGATGAAGATGTTGATGAGGATCCTAAGGCAAGTATTGTCACAGATGAAGATGTTGATGCTGATCCTAAAGCAGGACACACGTCAGATGAAGATGTTGATGCTGATCCTAAATTGAGGACACCGTACAGATGAAGATGTTGATGCTGATCCTAAGGTCACCATCACAGATGAAGATGTTGATGCTGATCCTAAGGTGAGGGCACTGTCACAGATGAAGATGTTGATGCTGATCCTAAGGCAAAAATTGACCATCACAGATGAAGATGTTGATGCTGATCCTAAGATGAGGGTACTGTCACAGATGAAGATGTTGTGATGATCCTAAAGGATTGTCACAGATGAAGATGTTGATGCTGATCCTAAGGTGAGGACATTGTCACAGATGAGGAGGTTGATGCTGATCCTAAAGCGAGGGCACAGTCACAGAAGAAGATGTTGATGCTGATCCTAAGGCGAGGGCATTGTCACAGATGAAGATGTTGATGCTGATCCTAAGGTGAGGGCACAGTCACAGATGAAGATGTTGATGCTGATCCTAAGGCGAGGGCATTGTCACAGATGAAGATGTTGATGCTGATCCTAAGGTGGGGACACCATCACAGATGAAGATGTTGATGCTGATCCTAAGGTGAGGGCATTGTCACAGATGACGATGTTGATGCTGATCCTAAGGTGGGGACACCATCACAGATGAAGATGTTGATGCTGATCCTAAGGTGAGGGCATTGTCACAGATGAAGATGTTGATGCTGATCCTAAGGTGGGGACACCATCACAGATGAAGATGTTGATGCTGATCCTAAGGCGAGGACATTGTCACAGATGAAGATGTTGATGCTGATCCTAAGGTGAGGACACCATCACAGATGAAGATGTTGATGCTGATCCTAAGGCGAGGGCATTGTCACAGATGAAGATGTTGATGCTGATCCTAAGGCGAGGACACCATCACAGATGAAGACGTTGATGCTGATCCTAAGGTGAGGACACCATCACAGATGAAGATGTTGATGATGATCCTAAGGTGAACACCATCACAGATGAAGACGTTGATGCTGATCCTAAGGTGAGGACACAACAGATGAAGACGTTGATGCTGATCCTAAGGTGAGGACACCATCACAGATGAAGATGATGATGATCCAAGGTGAGGACACCATCACAGATGAAGATGTTGATGATGATCCTAAGGTGAGGACACCATCACAGATGAAGATGTTGATGCTTTCCAAAGCGAGGATTCCATCACAGATGAAGATGTTGATGCTGATCCTAAATGAGACACCGTCACAGATGAAGATGTTGATGCTGATCCTAGGGCGAGGACACCGTCACAGATGAAGATGTTGATGCTGATCCTAGGGCGAGGACACCGTCACAGATGAAGATGTTGATGCTGATCCTAAGGCGAGGTTTAGTCACAGATGAAGATGTTGATGCTGATCCTAAGGCGAGGACACCATCACAGATGAAGATGTTGATGCTGATCCTAAGGCGTGAGGACACTGTCACAGATGAAGATGTTGATGCTGATCCTAAGGCGAGGACATTGTCACAGATGAAGATGTTGATGCTGATCCTAAAGGCGAGGACACCATCACAGATGAAGATGTTGATGCTGATCCAAAGTATTACACCGTCACAGATGAAGATGTTGATGCTGATCCTAAGTAAAATATTGTCACAGATGAAGATGTTGATGCTGATCCTAAGGAGAGGACACCGTCACAGATGAAGATGTTGATGCTGATCCTAAGGTGAGGACACCGTCACAGATGAAGATGTTGATGCTGATCCTAAGGCGAGGACACCGTCACAGATGAAGATGTTGATGCTGATCCTAACTCAAAAACACCATCACAGATGAAGATGTTGATGCTGATCCTAAGGCGAACAGATGAAGATGTTGATGCTGATCCTAAGGTGAGGACACCGTCACAGATGAATATGTTGATGCTGATCTTAAGTGCGAGGACACCATCACAGATGAAGATGTTGATGCTGATCCTAACACCGTCACAGATGAAGCTGTTGATGCTGATCCTAAGGCGAGGGCATTGTCACAGATGAAGATGTTGATGCTGATCCTAAGGCGAGGACACCATCACAGATGAAGATGTTGATGCTGATCCTAAGTAGGTTCACAGATGAAGATGTTGATGCTGATCATTTCACAGATGAAGATGTTGATGCTGATCCTAAGGCGAGGGCACAGTCACAGATGAAGATGTTGATACTGATCCTAAGTGTGAAAATACACCGTCACAGATGAAGATGTTGATGCTGATCCTAAGGCGAGGACATTGTCACAGATGAAGATGTTGATGCTGATCCTAAGGCGAGGACACCATCACAGATGAAGATGTTGATGCTGATCCGAAGGCGAGGACACCGTCACAGATGAAGATGTTGATGCTGATCCTAAGGCGAGGGCATTGTCACAGATGAAGATGTTGATGCTGATCCTAAGGAGAGGACACCGTCACAGATGAAGATGTTGATGCTGATCCTAAGGTGAGGACACCGTCACAGATGAAGATGTTGATGCTGATCCTAATCAGGACACAATGGCACAGATGAAGATGTTGATGCTGATCCTAAGGCGAGGACACCGTCACAGATGAAGATGTTGATGCTGATCCTAAGGTGAGGACACCATCACAGATGAAGATGTTGATGCTGATCCTAAGGTGAGGGCACTGTCACAGATGAAGATGTTGATGCTGATCCTAAGGCGAGGACACCATCACAGATGAAGATGTTGATGCTGATCCTAAGATGAGGGTACTGTCACAGATGAAGATGTTGATGATGATCCTAAGGCGAGGACATTGTCACAGATGAAGATGTTGATGCTGATCCTAAGGTGAGGACATTGTCACAGATGAGGAGGTTGATGCTGATCCTAAAGCGAGGGCACAGTCACAGAAGAAGATGTTGATGCTGATCCTAAGGCAGGGATGAAGATGTTGATGCTGATCCTAAGGTGAGGGCACAGTCACAGATGAAGATGTTGATGCTGATCCTTTATTGTCAAGATGAAGATGTTGATGCTGATCCTAAGGTGGGGACACCATCACAGATGAAGATGTTGATGCTGATCCTAAGGTGAGGGGACAGGCACAGATGACGATGTTGATGCTGATCCTAAGGTGGGGACACCATCACAGATGAAGATGTTGATGCTGATCCTAAGGTGAGGGCATTGTCACAGATGAAGATGTTGATGCTGATCCTAAGGTGGGGACACCATCACAGATGAAGATGTTGATGCTGATCCTAAGGCGAGGACATTGTCACAGATGAAGATGTTGATGCTGATCCTAAGGTGAGGACACCATCACAGATGAAGATGTTGATGCTGATCCTAAGGCGAGGGCATTGTCACAGATGAAGATGTTGATGCTGATCCTAAGGCGAGGACACCATCACAGATGAAGACGTTGATGCTGATCCTAAGGTGAGGACACCATCACAGATGAAGATGTTGATGATGATCCTAAGGTGAGGACACCATCACAGATGAAGACGTTGATGCTGATCCTAAGGTGAGGACACCGTCACAGATGAAGACGTTGATGCTGATCCTAAGGTGAGGACACCATCACAGATGAAGATGATGATGATCCTAAGGTGAGGACACCATCACAGATGAAGATGTTGATGATGATCCTAAGGTGAGGACACCATCACAGATGAAGATGTTGATGCTGATCCTAAGGCGAGGACACCATCACAGATGAAGATGTTGATGCTGATCCTAAGGCGAGGACACCATCACAGATGAAGATGTTGATGCTGATCCTAAGGCGAGGACACCGTCACAGATGAAGATGTTGATGCTGATCCTAGGGCGAGGACACCGTCACAGATGAAGATGTTGATGCTGATCCTAAGGCGAGGGCACAGTCACAGATGAAGATGTTGATGCTGATCCTAAGGCGAGGACACCATCACAGATGAAGATGTTGATGCTGATCCTAAGGCGAGGACACTGTCACAGATGAAGATGTTGATGCTGATCCTAAGGCGAGGGCATTGTCACAGATGAAGATGTTGATGCTGATCCTAAGGCGAGGACACCATCACAGATGAAGATGTTGATGCTGATCCTAAGGCGAGGACATTGTCACAGATGAAGATGTTGATGCTGATCCTAAAGCGAGGGCATTGTCACAGATGAAGATGTTGATGCTGATCCTAAGGAGAGGACACCGTCACAGATGAAGATGTTGATGCTGATCCTAAGGTGAGGACACCGTCACAGATGAAGATGTTGATGCTGATCCTAAGGCGAGGACACCGTCACAGATGAAGATGTTGATGCTGATCCTAAGGCGAGGACACCATCACAGATGAAGATGTTGATGCTGATCCTAAGGCGAGGACATTGTCACAGATGAAGATGTTGATGCTGATCCTAAGGTGAGGACACCGTCACAGATGAATATGTTGATGCTGATCTTAAGGCGAGGACACCATCACAGATGAAGACGTTGATGCTGATCCTAAGGCGAGGACACCGTCACAGATGAAGATGTTGATGCTGATCCTAAGGCGAGGACATTGTCACAGATGAAGATGTTGATGCTGATCCTAAGGCGAGGACACCATCACAGATGAAGATGTTGATGCTGATCCTAAGGCGAGGGCATTGTCACAGATGAAGATGTTGATGCTGATCGTAAGGCGAGGGCAGAGTCACAGATGAAGATGTTGATGCTGATCCTAAGGCGAGGGCACAGTCACAGATGAAGATGTTGATGCTGATCCTAAAGCGAGGACACTGTCACAGATGAAGATGTTGATGCTGATCCTAAGGCGAGGACATTGTCACAGATGAAGATGTTGATGCTGATCCTAAGGCGAGGGCACCATCACAGATGAAGATGTTGATGCTGATCCGAAGGCGAGGACACCGTCACAGATGAAGATGTTGATGCTGATCCTAAGGCGAGGGCATTGTCACAGATGAAGATGTTGATGCTGATCCTAAGGAGAGGACACCGTCACAGATGAAGATGTTGATGCTGATCCTAAGGTGAGGACACCATCACAGATGAAGATGTTGATGCTGATCCTAAGGCGAGGACACCGTCACAGATGAAGATGTTGATGCTGATCCTAAGGCGAGGACACCATCACAGATGAAGATGTTGATGCTGATCCTAAGGCGAGGACATTGTCACAGATGAAGATGTTGATGCTGATCCTAAGGTGAGGACACCATCACAGATGAAGATGTTGATGCTGATCCTAAGGCGAGGACACCATCACAGATGAAGATGTTGATGCTGATCCTAAGGCGAGGACATTGTCACAGATGAAGATGTTGATGCTGATCCTAAGGCGAGGGCATTGTCACAGATGAAGATGTTGATGCTGATCCTAAGGTGAGGACACCATCACAGATGAAGATGTTGATGCTGATCCTAAGGAGAGGACACCGTCACAGATGAAGATGTTGATGCTGATCCTAAGGCGAGGGCATTGTCACAGATGAAGATGTTGATGCTGATCCTAAGGCGAGGACACCATCACAGATGAAGATGTTGATGCTGATCCTAAGGAGAGGACACCGTCACAGATGAAGATGTTGATGCTGATCCTAAGGCGAGGACACCATCACAGATGAAGATTTTGATGCTGATCCTAAGGCGAGGACATTGTCACAGATGAAGATGTTGATGCTGATCCTAAGGTGAGGACACCATCACAGATGAAGATGTTGATGCTGATCCTAAGGCGAGGGTATTGTCACAGATGAAGATGTTGATGCTGATCCTAAGGTGAGGACACCGTCACAGATGAAGATGTTGATGCTGATCCTAAGGCGAGGACACCGTCACAGATGAAGATGTTGATGCTGATCCTAAGGCGAGGACACCATCACAGATGAAGATGTTGATGCTGATCCTAAGGCGAGGACATTGTCACAGATGAAGATGTTGATGCTGATCCTAAGGTGAGGACACCGTCACAGATGAAGATGTTGATGCTGATCCTAATGCGAGGACACCATCACAGATGAAAACGTTGATGCTGATCCTAAGGCGAGGACACCATCACAGATGAAGCTGTTGATGCTGATCCTAAGGCGAGGGCATTGTCACAGATGAAGATGTTGATGCTGATCCTAAGGCGAGGACACCATCACAGATGAAGATGTTGATGCTGATCCTAAGGCGAGGACATTGTCACAGATGAAGATGTTGATGCTGATCCTAAGGCGAGGGCACCGTCACAGATGAAGATGTTGATGCTGATCCTAAGGTGAGGACACCATCACAGATGAAGATGTTGATGCTGATCCTAAGGCGAGGGCATTGTCACAGATGAAGATGTTGATGCTGATCCTAAGGCGAGGACACCATCACAGATGAAGATGTTGATGCTGATCCTAAGGCGAGGACACCGTCACAGATGAAGATGTTGATGCTGATCCTAAGGCGAGGACACCATCACAGATGAAGATGTTGATGCTGATCCTAAGGCGAGGCATTGTCACAGATGAAGATGTTGATGATGATCTGGTGAGGACACCATCACAGATGAAGATGTTGATGCTGATCCTAAGGCGTCACAGATGAAGATGTTGATGATGATCCTAAGGTGAGGACACCATCACAGATGAAGATGTTGATGCTGATCCTAAGGCGAGGACACCGTCACAGATGAAGATGTTGATGCTGATCCTAAGGCGAGGACACTGTCACAGATGAAGACGTTGATGCTGATCCTAAGGCGAGGACACCATCACAGATGAAGATGTTGATGATGATCCTAAGGTGAGGATACCATCACAGATGAAGATGTTGATGATGATCCTAAGCGAGGACACCATCACAGATGAAGACGTTGATGCTGATCCTACGGTGAGGACACCATCACAGATGAAGATGTTGATGATGATCCTAAGGCGAGGACACCATCACAGATGAAGACGTTGATGCTGATCCTAAGGTGAGGACACCATCACGGATGAAGATGTTGATGATGATCCTAAGGTGAGGACACCATCACAGATGAAGATGTTGATGATGATCCTAAGGTGAGGACACCGTCACAGATGAAGATGTTGATGATGATCCTAAGGCGAGGACACCGTCACAGATGAAGACGTTGATGCTGATCCTAAGGCGAGGCCACGTCACAGATGAAGACGTTGATGCTGATCCTAAGGCGAGGACACCGTCACAGATGAAGATGTTGATGCTGATCCTAAGGCGAGGACACCGTCACAGATGAAGATGTTGATGCTGATCCTAAGGCGAGGACACCGTCACAGATGAAGATGTTGATGCTGATCCTAAGGTGAGGACACCGTCACAGATGAAGATGTTGATGCTGATCTAAGGCGAGGACATGTTGATGCTGATCCTAAGGCGAGGACACCGTCACAGATGAAGCTGTTGATGCTGATCCTAAGGCGAGGAGACCGTCACAGATGAAGATGTTGATGCTGATCCTAAGGCGAGGACACTGTCACAGATGAAGATGTTGATGCTGATCCTAAGGCGAGGACACCGTCACAGATGAAGATGTTGATGCTGATCCTAAGGCGAGGGCATTGTCACAGATGAAGATGTTGATGCTGATCCTAAGGCAAGGACACCGTCACAGAATGAGATGTTGATGCTGATCCTAAGGCGAGGGCACAGTCACAGATGAAGATGTTGATGCTGATCCTAAGGCGAGGACACCATCACAGATGAAGATGTTGATGCTGATCCTAAGGCGAGGACACCGTCACAGATGAAGATGTTGATGCTGATCCTAAGGTGAGGGCACCGTCACAGATGAAGATGTTGATGCTGATCGTAAGGCAAGGGCAGAGTCACAGATGAAGATGTTGATGCTGATCCTAAGGCGAGGGCACAGTCACAGATGAAGATGTTGATACTGATCCTAAGGCGAGTACACCGTCACAGATGAAGATGTTGATGCTGATCCTAAGGCGAGGGCATTGTCACAGATGAAGATGTTGATGCTGATCCTAAGGCGAGGACACCATCACAGATGATGATGTTGATGCTGATCCTAAGGCGAGGACACCGTCACAGATGAAGATGTTGATGCTGATCCTAAGGCGAGGGCATTGTCACAGATGAAGATGTTGATGCTGATCCTAGGGCGAGGACACCATCACAGATGAAGATGTTGATGCTGATCCTAAGGAGAGGACACCGTCACAGATGAAGATGTTGATGCTGATCCTAAGGTGAGGACACCGTCACAGATGAAGATGTTGATGCTGATCCTAAGGCGAGGACACCGTCACAGATGAAGATGTTGATGCTGATCCTAAGGCGAGGACACCATCACAGATGAAGATGTTGGTGCTGATCCTAAGGCGAGGACACCGTCACAGATGAAGATGTTGATGCTGATCCTAAGGCGAGGACACCATCACAGATGAAGATGTTGATGCTGATCCTAATGCGAGGGCATTGTCACAGATGAAGATGTTGATGATGATCCTAAGGTGAGGACACCATCACAGATGAAGATGTTGATGCTGATCCTAAGGCGAGGGCAGAGTCACAGATGAAGATGTTGATGCTGATCCTAAGGCGAGGACACCATCACAGATGAAGACGTTGATGATGATCCTAAGGTGAGGACACCGTCACAGATGAAGACGTTGATGCTGATCCTAAGGCGAGGACACCGTCACAGATGAAGATGTTGATGCTGATCCTAAGGCGAGGGCATTGTCACAGAAGAAGATGTTGATGCTGATCCTAAGGCGAGGACATTGTCACAGATGAAGATGTTGATGCTGATCCTAAGGCGAGGGCATTGTCACAGATGAAGATGTTGATGCTGATCCTAAGGCGAGGACACCATCACAGATGAAGATGTTGATGCTGATCTTAAGGTGAGGACACCATCACAGATGAAGATGTTGATGCTGATCCTAAGGTGAGGACACCATCACAGATGAAGTTGTTGATGTTGATTCTAAGGCGAGAGCACAGTCACAGATGAAGATGTTGATGCTGATCCTAAGGCGAGGGCACAGTCACAGATGAAGATGTTGATGCTGATCCTAAGGTGAGGACATTGTCACAGATGAAGATGTTGATGCTGATCCTAAGGCGAGGGCATTGTCACAGATGAAGATGTTGATGCTGATCCTAAGGTGAGGACATTGTCACAGATGAAGATGTTGATGCTGATCCTAAGGCGAGGACACCATCACAAATGAAGATGTTGATGCTGATCCTAAGGTGAGGACATTGTCACAGATGAAGATGTTGATTCTGATCCTGAGGCGAGGACACCGTCACAGATGAAGATGTTGATGAGGATCTTAAGGCAAGGGCATCATCTCATATGAAAATGTTTGTGATCCTTGTTCAGTATCATCCTATGACTGGAAATGGGGACAGAGACTCAGTTCCTAGCACATAGTTCCAGAGCATGTGCTCCTGACTGCAAGTTCACATTTCTGATCATGGGATCAACCCTCCACCTTGCCTCATTCACTTTATTTCCAAGAGCATAGTTTATCTACAATCCATGAGCTTATGATGTGGTCACATACATGGAGTATACCAGTTTTGTTTGAGGAAAGTGATCTGGAGCAAAAACTGAAGTTGAGTGACAAGATCACTCCAGTACCATCTAAGCAGACATGTGGTATCCAATGTCATTCTCTATATTTGCTTCATCATTATTTTCAAGTGATAAGATAATGTCGCTTGGAAAATTATTTAGTACTTTAGAGTGCCTTAGTTTTATTATTAGCATCCACCTTGTGACAAAATGCAGAAGTACTCTTTTTTTTTTATTTTTGGAGAGAGACACAGAAAGAGACAGACAGAGAGAGAGGGAGAGGGAGACAGAGAGAATGGGTGCACCAGCAGTCTCTCAGCTGCTGTGAATGAAATCCAGATGTGTGCGCCCCCTTGTGGGCAAGTGTGGCATTGTGCCCTTGCGTCACTTTGCATGTGGCTAAATGTGGGACCTGGAAATTGGAACCGGGTTCTTAGCAGGCAGGCGCCTTAACCACTAAGCCATCTCTCCAGCCCAAGAAGTACTCTTTTTTTAAAAAAAAATTTTAATTAATTTTATTTATTTGACAGAGAGAGAGAGAGAGAGAGAGAGAGAGAGGGAGAGAATGGGTGCACCAGGGCCTCCAGCCACTGGAAATGAACTCCAGACGCATGTGCACCTTGTGCATCTGGCTAATGTGCATTCTGGGGAATTGAACCTGAGTCCTTTGGCTTTGCAGCAAGTGCCTTAACCACTAAACCATCCCTCCAGCCTGAGAAGTACTCTTGATTGCAACAATGTAAAGATGTGCTCATGGTAACTGAGTTATTCCTAGTATAATATCACTTCTTATTTTTAAAAAATCCAACTTTTATTTATGAGAGAGAGAGAATGGTAGAGATAGATAGATATATAGATAGATGATAGATAGATAGATAGATAGATAGATAGATAGATAGATAGATAGATAGAGACAGAGAATAGGGATGCACCAGGGCCTTCAGCTACTGCAAATGAGCTCCAGATGCATGTGCCACCTTGTGCAGCTGGCTTATATGGGTCCTGGGAAATTGAACCTGGGCCCTTTGGGGTTGCAGGCAAATGCCTTAACCACTAAGCCATTTCTCCCGCCCAATAAAGATGAAGAAGCAGGAGTGAGCCTTGAGCCCATGGCCAGTGTCCATGCTCTTCATTCATCCTAGCGTGCTCTTTGTCTCACAATTCAGAAAAAAACTCTTTCTGTCAGAATCACTGAAAAGTGAGCAGTTCAGCTTCAGTCTCTGTGTTCCTGAGTTTGTTTTGTTGATTCTGTTCTGCTCTGGAACCATCTTTGTGCCATACTTTCTTTAGTATTCAGCTTTTGTCATCTGGCTTTGATTTGCTCAGACTCATTTCTCTATGCAATTTGGATTGTTTTAATTTAATTTTTTATATGGAAATATTTTTGTAGTTAATTTAACAATATGTGTTTTTATCACTTTGAAGTCTTATTTATTCACCATGTATTTTTCGTCAATATATAACACAATGACTGGTGTTTTAGTAAAAATTAAATATATGTTATATATAATTTTTTTAATTATTAATTTTTTATTGACACCTTCTATACTTACATACAAAAAACATATGATATTTCCCTCCCCTCCCCCCATTCCACTTTAGAACACCAATCTCTATCATATCCCCTCCCTCTCTCCATTAGTCTTTCTTTTAATTTTAAGCTACATTATTTTAGCCTTTATTAGCTAAGTTATTCAATTGTCCTTATGAATTGTTTGTCAAACACCATAACTCTCTAATACTCACTTGCTGATACCACCTTCTGTACATGGTATAATTTGTAGAATAAAGAAGATTTTACACTCCAGAATATTTAATATTTATAAATGAAATATAGCATCCAGAAAGTTCTGTGAAAATGCAAAGAGCATCATCCAAGAAAGACCATATCTTAACTTAAGAGTTAAATGAGTAATTATGAGTTACAGGGAGGGGCTGATCCTTGGTGATAGGGAAAAGAATATTCCTTCTTGATAATACAAAGCCTTGTACTGATGACATGTATGGCTTGACTGGTAGACATGAAGACTCTGAGAACCTTTAAGAAGGTGGATGGCAGTAAGAGAAAAAGATGACTTTTAATAAGGGTGCAGAAGCTTAATACAAGTTGGGCTTGCAGTAGCCATCTAATGCAGAAGCCAGCTCATGGTGGCTTCTATGGTCACTTTCCAGCCCTTCCCCCATCCTCATCATGTGATTATAGTGGGAGAAGCCAGGATCCCACAACATGTCTCTGTCCTCATAACTGTCTGAACAACTGTGGACCAAAATGTCCCTTCTCAAATTTAGCTTGAAGACCAAGAACATGCCTTACTTTCTGTATTATACTCTTCTAGTTGATTTTGGGTAACTTCCTGAAAAAAAAGAGACTAGCCTTACAGTTTCCAGCCATGTGTCTTGGAAGAAAGAACTTCAGCTTGCTGAAATAACAATCACAGAAAGTTGGTTTTCATAAGTGAGAAGTGTGAGAGGAGGGATAATATCAGAGTACCAAACAATTTCTCTATGGTAAATTCTAGCTAAATAAAGACACCTGCCTGTCTGGGGGAAACTCACAGATGCTGTGCATGAATGACATGACGTGGAATGCAGAACTGATATGAGCTAGCTACCATTGCTCTCAACAGTCAACCTCAATGTGCCCTGGATCTCTGCTTCTGTCTTTTATGTGTTTCTCAGGTTTTATTTTTAATTTATGTAGTACATTTTCACTTGGTATTTATGTTGCTAGTTATCATGGTTCAAATGCCTTTCATTTTCTTCCCCATGACTTTTATTTGGATATTTCCAGACCATTGTTTCTATTGTCTGCTCTTCTGCCCATCAGTAACCAAAAAGCATCTGCTTAGAAGATTGGATGAATTTTTGTGTTTTCAATGTAATGTGAAAGTGACAGGGGCACAAGGTTGTTATAATTAAACTTCTGAAGAGGAAATAGAAAATCTCATGCACCTTATAGTCAGGATATGATCAAGAATTACAATCCATGACTGATTTTTCAATCCTCATGAGATCAGAAGTGTCCAAATAACACAAGTGATGAGCCAGTCAAGAATGGGTATCTTCAGGAGGTACTGTGGAAGCAAAGCTTAGTGGAGGGTTTGGCACCTGCAAGAATATCATCTAGAGAAAAATGCACCACAGATGCATTCATGGTTGTTGTATGACTTCCTGAAATGTGAACAAACATCTATTAGTCCCAGATAGGGCTGTGACAATAGACCAAGGCATCTACTGCCCCCAATTCTAGCTTAGTGAACCAGGGAGTTTAGTGCAATGACTTAGAGGAGCATGAGAAACTCACAGGTAGTTGAACTCACACAACATAGGTGAGGAAGGACTCATGAAAGCCACATCCCTGAAGCCCCAAGACTCCTCTCTCAGCAATTGCTACTGCTCCTATAACCTTGGGGAGGGGACATGTAAATCTCATAAGTTTCAGGAGCTTTTCTGGCCTTGTAAGTTCTATTTACTTTTGGAGTCCTTAAAATTGTTTAGTTTGCCTTTTAGTTAGCATACAAAGTAATAGGTTTTATTATGGTATTTTCACACGTACTTTATTTTGATTAATCCTTCTCCCCTCTCCTGTCTGGTGGTATTCTTCCAGCCCCAGAAATCCCATTTCTACATTCATGTCATATGTGTCTTGTTACTTGATCCTTCCCTCCCTTCTCATGGCTCCCTTTCTAATTTTATGGACTGTATCCACACTCACACCCACTTAAGTGCAAATATATAAAATTAAAAAGTAGGATCTAGGGGATGGATAAATGGCTCAATCAGTAAAGTACTTGCTGCACAAGCATGAGGACCTGAGTTGGATTTCCCAGAACCCATGTAAGTACTGGGCATGGTGTCATTTTTCTGGAATCCCAGTGCTCTGGAGGCAGAGACAGGCGGATCTCTAAGGCTAGCTAGACTAGCTGACTGCATGAGGTTGGGGATCAGTGAGACATTCTGTCTCAGTAAGAAAAGTGGAGAGTCATTGAAGAAGACACTTGATGTCAATCTCTGCCTTCCCAGGCCTGTACAGTACCTGCATAAACCTACACACACACTGTAGCAGACAGCTTCAGGTTCGCTGAGATGAACTTCCAGACCAGGCACAGTTATGGAGGAAGGGATATTATTTATTGAAGCTTACAGATCCAGGGGAAGTTCCATAACAGCAGAAGCTGGCCTTTCTTCACATGACCAGGCAAGAGAGAGCAAAAGCCCCCAGCCACACAGCACACAGAGCAAAAACTACAGCCAAAAGATCACACAGCACACTTCAGGAACTCCTGCTAGGCACATTTGCATATCTTTACAATGGAATCTCAAACCATCACCACACCTTAAGACCGGCCCCCAGTGACCTTGCCTCTAGCAAGGTGATTGCAGATGCAAACTATAAAGTAATAAAACATTGAATATATTGGGGGACATATATTCAAACTACCACACACACACACACGCACACGCACATAACAACAACAAATAAGAAAGAACATACTGTGTTTGTCTTTCTGAGTCTGGGTTACTCACTTAATTTCCAGATCCACCCACTTTCTTACAAATTTCTTTATTTTTCTTTATGGATGATTAAAATTTCATTATATAAGTTCACCACATTTTCATTGTCCACTTGTCTATTGACGGCTGTTGAGGCTGATTCCATTTCCTTGCTGTTGTGAGTATAACAGCAATAAACATGGATGTGCAAGTATCTTTGTGATAGAATATAGTCCTTTAGTTTTATGTCCAAACTGATGTAGATAGATCATATGGTACTTCTATCTGGATATTATGAGCCTCCTTCCTCTTTCTAGGAAATAGTTACACAACACTGGGGAATGTCAAAGTGGTGTGGTGAAGAACAGCTGGTATATATCCATTGAAGCTGCAGACTCTTCCAGTTGGGGCAAACAGTAAGCCATGAAGACATTTTCCAAGGTAATGAGTGATGTTCCCTGTTCTTTTCTAGCCTGTCATTTTATGAAACTTCCCTATGAAACCCTTCCTACAGCATATATACTTTAGGGTTTGTTTTTCCTAGTAAATTGGATAAGGCAGGTGACTCAAGAGCTCAAAACTGTAGTGATATCCCTATCTTAAGCTGTGTAATTTTCTTATATTATAACAGAAAACAGAAGTTATTAAGTCAATAAAATAGAATTCAGTTATTGTGGTGGTTTGTTTCAGGTGTCCCCCATAAACTTAGGTGTTCTGGATGCTAGGTCCATAGGTGATGGCAATTTAGGAATTAAAACCTCCTGGAGGCAGTGTATTTTTGGGGGCGGGCTTATGGGTATTACAACCAGCTTCCTCTTGCCAGTGTTTGGCACATTGTCCTGTTGCTGTTGTCCATCTGATGTTGGCCAGGAAGTGATGTCCACCCTCTGCTCATGCCATCATTTCCCCCTTCCAGCATGGAGCTTCCCCTTGAGTATGTAGGCCAAAATAAACCCCTTTCCCCCCACAATCTGCTCTTGGTTGGGTGTTTTCTGCCAGCAATGTAAACATGATTGCAACAGTAATATTGGTACCAGGAGTGGGGTAATTGTTGCTAGACACCTGACTGTGTGGTTTTTGGTCTTTTGGAACTAATTTTTGAGAAGAATGTAGAAGGATATGAAATATTGGCTTAAGAGAGGCCTTTTAATGCTGTAAGTACAGATTGATGGACTATTCTGTGTTGAAAGTGTTGAAAAGCCTGAATGCAGTAACAACTATGGACTGTGAGATTTGGCTTATGAGGGTGAGAAAGAGGTTTGCCTTGACTGGTCTAGAAGCAGTTTGTGTGAGAGGCTTACTGTTATCCCCATGTCCTGAGAACTTGTGTGGGGTTGCATTGCACAGAAATGAACTGATGTTAGCAGAGGGATATGATACAGAAATGAAATCTTTGGGCCAAAACTTCTGCCCATTCAGCTGCAGTTGTATGAGAGATTACAACCTTTGAGGTTGGCCCAGCTGACCTGCATTGGGACAACAACAGGAAGAATGTAGATTATTTTGAATGGCCTGAATGCTGAAGGATTGTCCTGTTCTTTAAAGTCTGCTTTACTCTGCCATGGATTAACAAATTGGCAGCCCATCTGTTATTATGGAGTATAATAAATGCAGGAAAGAGAGGGTAATTGAATTTAGAAAATGTTTTTGTCTTTTGGAGATGGCCATGGGCAGTGTGAAGATGGCTTATTACCTGCATGGAGGCCCAATGGAGATGCCAGGACTATGGGATGGCTGCCAAGGAGAGCTGCCTGCACTGGATAAAGTTTTCTTGGACTCTGAGTAGCTTAGCTGGATTGGTGGAATTTGAACTCCAGAGACTAGTCACTGTTTAGAATTATTGGACTTGGAGATTTGTCACTGACAAGTGTTGTTGGACTTGGAGCTACAGAGTTTGATGTTTGCCCTGTTTTAATCTTGTACTGATTGAATTTTTCTTTGCTATGCCCAATGCTATCTTTTGTAGTATAAATGTTTATTCTGTACCATTATGGGATTTTGTGTTTTGGATTGTGGCTCAGTTTAAAAACCTTGGATTATGGGGATATTTGAATATCATTGGGATTGATAAAAACTATGGAGACTTTTAAAGTTTTATTGAATGCATTGCATTTTACATTATGGATGATTCAGTTTATAGGGGCCAAGGGTTGAATGTGGTGGTTTGACTCAGTTGTTCCCCATAAACTTTGTTGTTCTGATTGCTAGGTCCCCAGCTGATGGCAATTTGGGAATTCAAAGCCTGGAGGCAGTGTATTGTTGGGTGTGGGCTTATGCGTGTTATAACCAGCTTCCTCTTGTCAGTGTTTGGCACACTCTTCAGTTGCTGTTGTCCATCTGATATTGGCCAGGAGGTTATGTCCACCCTCTGCTCAAGACATCATTTTATCCTGCCACCATGGAGCTTCTGCTTGAGTCTGTAAGCCAAATGTACCCTTTTTGAAGCCACAAGAGGTTCTTGATTGGGTGTTTTCTGCCAGCAATGTGAACTTGACTGTAACAGTTATCAAACTAGAAACAGAATACCTGTTAAAGGTATCCTTTCAATAATATAGTTTCTTTTATGTTATAAATGATTGCTTCTGGATGTTGCTTCCAAATAATTTGCCTCTTGATCCCATATGTTAAGAAAGGAATAGAGACATATGAGTTATTATCAAGGCAAATTTAATTAAGTGTATATGTTTCAAATTCTCCAATACATTAAACATTTTAAAAGAGCAATTTTCATAATATACTTGCCAGTTTCTAAGTAGCTTATGGAGATAACTATTATGTACTTTTAAAATGGAAGAATAATTTACATCAAATACATTAAAAATAAATCATATATTGTCATTTTAAAAATAAGACTTCACACAGTAGCTCTGACTGTCCTTGAGTTTGTGGAAATCTGACTGCCTCAGCCTAATGAGTGATGGAATCACAGTTGTAAATCACCATGCTGGCCCCTGTGTGTTTCTTAAATCAAATAGTATGTTGCCATATTCTTTTAAGGTTGTCTGAAATCTCCTTTATGCTTTATCTCTTGGCTTAATTTCATTCTTTTTTGCCCTCTCTCTATTATCCAGCATGTCTTATGAAATCCAGAAAAACTTTTTTGTCAAGTCTATATTTGGCTCTTTTACTTCCCTAAGCTTAAGAAACTATCAGAGTGGGAAATGTTATGAATTATTCCAAGTAATTGGAACATTAGAAATGAAATTAGTACTCCATACAAATAATTTTTTTTTTTGCCTGGAGTGTATTTTAATTAAAATTTTATTAACCATGTAATTTGTACAGCTGCCTTAGTTTTTATTTGGAGAAATTAAGGAATGGTATAAATTTATACATCTGAATTATCAGAAACTTCATAATAAAGTGAGCCAACATTTAAAAAAATTCTACTTTTAGAGCAAGTGTTATATTTTAATTATATAGGAAAGGGAATATTTCACTATTTTTTTCTAGTGACATCCTTTTTAAGCAGCATTTACTAAATTTATTTGAATGAGGAACCTACTTTCTAAAGAATTTGTTCACTTCTTTGGCACATGTATTGAGTGCATGTGGGTGTGTGCATGTCCATGTGTGCACATGCACGTGTGCATGTGGATGTGGAGGATAGAGGACCACCTCAGATGGCATCCTCAGGAGTACTATTCATCCTTCTTTGAGAAAATGTCTCTTATTGGCCTGTAGTCTCACCAATTAGGCTAGAATGACTAGCCAGTGGACCTTGGGGATCCTGTCTTGTCTTCCCAGTTCTTGGATTAAAGGTGCCAAGCACAGCATTTTATATGGGGACTAAGGACAAAATGTGGGTTCTCATGGCTATAAGGCTAACCCTTTGCCCATTGAGCCATCATCCCAGTCAGATGCTTAAGTGAACAGACAAAATTCCAACCAAGCCTCCTTCTTTTCCTCAGAGGAAAAATATCATGCCAATAGGTTTTTATTCATCAATATACAATTTTGTTGGCAGAAATACAAGAAACATTATTTACATTTAAAATTCTCTTTAAATTTATTTTGTTGTTTATTTATTTATTTGAGAGCAACAGACACAGAGAGAAAGAGGCAGATAGGTAGAGAAAGGGTGTGCCAGGGCCTCCAGCCACTGCAAATGAACTCTAGATGCATGTGCCACCTTGTGCATCTGGCTTACGTGGGTCCTGGGGAATTGAGCATTGAACTGGGGCCCTTATGCTTCACAGGGAAGTTTTTAACTACTAAGCCTTTTCTCCAGGCCCCTAAAGGTCTTTCTGTTTTAAAATTTATTTAGAAAATTTTGTACATGTATATAAGTTTGATCTTATTCAGCCTCCATTACCTTTCTTGTCTGCCTACCATTCCTGCTGATCCCTTCCCTTCCCAATCAGTTGCCCATGTTTAATGTCTTCATTTTAAAATTTTTCTTTTTTTGGTGACATCACTGAGTTTAATTTGGGGTACTTACATTAACATGAAGAGGGGGAGTTATTTACTGAAGCATGGGAAATTTAACAGTGGCTACACCTCTGAAGAAAATGCTTTCTGTCCTCCAGCAGTAACTAACTGCCTTAGTAACTAACTCCTCAGGGAGGGAGGGCCTTGTGAGCTGTCTCTCATCTATGACAGAGTGTTGACTGGTCCAGTCTTGTGCAGGTAATCACAGCTGCTGGGAGTTTCAGTACAATGGTCATGTTGTTTCTAGAAGACAGCCTTCTACAGCACTCCACTCCTTTCTTTCTTTTAGTTCTTACATTCTTTCTGCCACTCTTCCACGATGTTGACATCTTTGTCAAAAATCAGGTGGCAGTACCTCACCTATGCTGAGTTGTGAAAATGATTACCTCCAACTGGCATGGTTGGGCAGGGGTTAGGATCAGCTGGTCTTCACTGTTGTGTGGGCGAGGGATGAGTAGCAGCCTGTAGGCTTCCTGTCATCTCTGGTGTTCTGGGGCTAGTTTATGGGGGAGGTAAGATCCTGGACTGCTGCCTAGAGGTGTTCTTGAGCTCTGCTGGTCCCCATCCTCTCCTCCAGGTTCTTCTGAACTTGCATGACTGACGTAAGTGGGGAGAAGCCCTTCCTAAACCTTCCAAGGCTCTCACTGGCAATGGTAGGTTGTGAGCAAGGAGGAATACTTCCTGGCAGCTGGCTAGAGCTGATCCTGCTTCTCTTTGGGGACCTCGCCCAGCTTAGTAAGTTCTTTTATAGATCTTGTAAAGATTGCTGGTTCCTGGGCTGGAGAAATGGCTTAGCGGTCAAGGCACTTGCCTGTGAAGCCAAAGGATCCGGGTTGGATTCTCAAGGATCCACATAAGCCAGATGCATGAGGGGCATATGCATTTGGAGTTCATTTGCAGTGGCTAGAGGCCCTGGCATGCCCATTCTCTCTCTGTCTGCCTCTCTTCTCTCTCTCTCTCTCTATCTGCTTGCAAATAAATAAATAAATATTGAAAAAAATATTTAAAAAAGAATAGCATGCATTTGTAGACTTTTAAAAAAGACTGCTGGCTCCTGTGGACGGAAGCTGGTCCCCATACTTGACTTCAGCTTCTTCCAGTCTTAAAAGGCTTGTTCAAGAAGAAATATTTCTGGGAGCTTCCACTGTGCCCACAGATGCAGCTTGGCTTAGCCAGGTTTACTGATTCCCAGTTCCTCTGACCTGTTTTCCCAGCAGAGGTTTCACCTCCTTTGATGAGTTCATTTACTGACCTTAGCTCTTGCAGAAAAAGAGATTATTGTGTATTATCTTGGTGAGGCATCTAGTCATCATCTCACCTGGAAAGTCTAACACTTTAAATTCTTAAAGGTTGCTGTATGTTTTGGAAGCTGATGGTATCAGTATGTACCATTTATCATTTTTTTCAAGGTGCTGCCAAGACTTTCAGTCTTTATTTTGATGTCATATACCATGGCTTTATTGACTCCAGGGCCTATTTGTCCTGTGTTCCTTGGACATCCCCCCATTATCTGAACCCTAGATGATTTCTTGGCACAATAAGACATTTGCAGTCAACATGCTTTCTCTAGGCCCTACCTTTTTCCTTCTGGTTGGAAATGGTGTTTAGAAAACAGGACTTGTTCTGTCCTGTTTCTGGCCAACCCCTGCTCCCACCAGGGCATATTTACTTTTGAGGCTCTTTCAGTAGTAAGAGCTAGAAATGGATTTTTCCTTAAAAAAATTTAAGGACTGGAGAAATATCTAAGTGGTGGAGCACTTGCTTAGGATACATGAGGCTCTGTGTTAAATTCCCAGAACTAAAATACAAAAGATTTTTTTTACTGTAATAAAGTATGTGTGTGGTGATTTGAGTGTAAAATGTCTTCCATAGCCTCATGTATTATGACTAAGCCTCATAGTCTCCAGAGAGGAGGCGTGTTTCTGGGGTTATATGATTCCAGTTCCCTGAGTGGTGAGAGTGAGCTCCCTGTTTTTAAAATATTTTATTTACTCATTTAAGAGAGACAGAGTCAGAGAGAGAGCGAAAGGGAGAGGAAGACAGAAAGAGGGAGAGAGAGGGAGGGAGGGAGAGTGTCACTGGGTGGATCTTAAGGTGTGGTGGTGGGTTTGAGATTTCAATCTAAAGATATGCAAAGTATGTCTAGTTGGAGTTCCTGAAATGTGCTGTACAGTGTGGCTTTTGGCTTCTCTCTCTCTGTCTGGTCCTGTAAAAGCAGGCCAGCTTCTTCTACCATTATGGAAATTCCCCTGGATCTGTAAGCTTCAATAAATATCCCTTCCTCCATAACTTTGCCTGGTCTGGAAGTTCATCTCAGTGAACCTGAAGCTGTCTGCTACAAAAGTAGGTACCAGGAGTGGGGTGAGATGAACCTGACCATGTGGATTTTGGTCTTTTGGAACCTTTGCTTTGGAGGAATGGGCATGGAGTTGGTGCTTGCAACTGAAGACACCTTTTGGAGTGGTAAGCCAAGTATTATGGACTATTCTGATGAGAGTTTGAGAATGGTAAGTGCAGAGAAGATTGAACTTGGAGTCTTGGCTTATGAGCTTTCTAAGGAGAAGAAAAGACTGCATAGGACTTTGCTGGAACTGAGCTACTGGCATGAAGGATGGCTGTGTCTTGTGACCCAGGCCCAGAGAGTTTGATCAAGGTTAAATTTGTAATGGACTGATGTGCTTGGCTAAAGATATTGGATTGAGATATTTAAGGTTTTAAGTTGTAAAATCTCAAGCAAGTTTAAATTAGAGGCCCTGAAACTGGTTTTAGGTTGCTGGAGCTGCTATTGTCAACATATTAGCAATCTTAAGGAAGATGGCCCAAGTGCTTTACATTAAAAAAACAGAGAAGATGCCTGAGGAAAGACTGTTAGAAATACAAACTCTTTTGGGAAGGAGTTGAATGGAGAAGGAACATGCTTTTCAAGGTTATGATTTATTTTGTCCCTGAATTAAGACTATGGCTGTGTCCTGCACACCTGGTATTAGTTCTGGAAGCATGGAAAATGCATGGAATTGTCATGTATTGCACATGGTTCCAGGAGCTGCTGCTGAGATGTGGCATGAGGCAGGGTGTGATACCCTGATAGGCTGAAGTCTTTGGAAGATGGACTGTGGTTTGCATGGAGACCTGAAGAGGTTTTGGATGTACCAGGACTGTACAAGGGCTATCATGGAGTGCACTGCTGGCCTGGGATGGAAGTTTTCCCTAGCTACTCTGCCCAGCTGGAGGGGCAGAATTGGAAAACCTGGAGACTGTCAGTCTCTGGTTATATTGAACATGAACTGCAGAAGTTTGATGATTGCTGATGATGGTTGAATTTTCATTGTTCTAGTCTCTCCTTGCTATGCCTTATACTAGTTGAAAATGTTTATTCTGTGCCTTTGTATGTTGAAAGTATTTAACTTGTTTGATTTTACAGGACTCACTATCTTAAGTTGGTCAAGACCATGGGGACCTTTGAAACTGGACTGAATAGATTTTACAATGTGTGATGGTTTAAAATATTCTGGGTGCCAGGGTGGAATGTGGTAGTTTGAATAGATGTCCCCCAATATATTCCATATTTTATTAGTTTATAGTTTGCAACTGCAGCCACCTGGCTGGAGGCAGTGTCACTGGGTGGATCTTAAGGTGTGGTGGTGGGTTTGAGATTTCAACCTAAAGATATGCAAAGTGTGCCTAGTTGGAATTCCTGAAGTGTGCTGTGCTGTGTGGCTTTTGGCTTGGGGCTTTTCTCTCTGTGTTTGGTCCTGTGAAAGCAGGCCAGCTTCTTCTGCCATTATGGAAATTCCCCTGGATCTGTAAGCTTCAATAAATCCCTTCCTCCATAACTGTGCCTGGTCTGGAGTTCATCTCAGCAAACCTAAATCTGTCTGCTACAGATAGTGTCTATCTTTTATGGAGAGGTGAATTTCTTTGTGGGAACAAATAGAAGGATCTTGCTTTCTAACCCAGTCTGCAAACCTGTGTCTTTTGGTTGGGCATTGAGGCCATTGATATTAAGAGTTCATATTGAAGAGTTCTTATTTTCCATTTATTTTGCCATTCTTCTTGTTTTGTAGTTCTTCCTGTTTTTCCCTCACTTTCTTGTATTAACTATTATTTGAGTATTGATTATTTTTCTGTTTCCTTATGTTTGTGCTTTTCTTTCTCTTCACCATGAATAAACCCTTTGAGTATTTTCTGTAGAGCTGGTTTAGTAGTCATATATTCCTTTAGCTTGTTTTTGTTGTGGAATATCCTTATTTCTCTGTCAATTTGGATGGATAGCTTTGCTGGATAAAGTAATCTTGGTTGACAGTTGTTATCTTTCAGAACTTGGAATACATTGTTCCAAAGCACTTCTGGTTTTTAAAGTTTGTGTTGAGTAATCTGCTGTTATTCTGATAGGCTTGCATTTGCATGTAACTTGATTTTTCTAACTATTTTCAATATATTTTCTTTGGTTTGTGTGGGGTATAGTTTAATTATAATATGATGGTAAGAGGTTCTTTCCTGATTGTTTCTATTTGGCATTCTAAAGGCTTCCTGTATCTGTACTGGCATCACTTTCCCTAGTTGGGGGGTATTTTCTTCTATGATTTTGTTAAATATACCTACTATGCCCTTGGAGTGAAATTCCTCTCCTTCTACTATACCTTGAATTCTTATGTGATCTCTTCATAGTGTCCTGACTGTGTTGAAATTCCCAATCATACTCTTTGTTCAACTGTATTAGATCTGCCACCTGGTCTTCTAGTTTTGATATTCTGTCCTCTCCTTGATGTATTCTACTAGTGAGACTTTCTACAGAGTTTTCTATTTGACTTATGTGTTTTTCATTTCTACTATTTCTGATTGGTATTTTTTCATTATTTCTATATCCTTACTCATGTCTTGTATTGACTTCCTTATTTCATCAAGGTGGTTTTCTGTGTTCCCTTGGGATTCCTTCAGGAGTTTGTTTTCTTCTTTGATTCCTTTGATTTCTTCTTTGATTTCTTTGAACATAGATATAATAAAAATTTTAAATCTTTGTCAAATATTTCATCTAAATAAGTCTCCCTCCAAGTCACTTCTAATGGATTTATAATTTTTGGTGGAATTGTATTATCTTCATTTTTTGTGTTTCCTTTATTGTAATGTAGATATTTTTGCATCTTGAGTTAATTTGATGCTTGGGTTTTCTAGTTATCTGCAGTATTCTTAGATGTGTAATTCTGACTTTATCTTCAGGATAGGAGTTTAAGTTGCCATATGTGGCAGTGATATTATGCCCAGTACAACAGCAGAAGTGAGCTTAGGTGTTGAGTTTGCCTTGTATGCAAGTATTCTAGTAGGCTGAATAGAGCAAATTAGTGTAAAATTTTAAAATTCCATTGAGCAATATACACATTCAATCAAAACCAGCACAGAGTATTTACTAGAGTGAGGGTTAAAACCAACAGATAATCTAATAAAGTCAAATTCCCTAAGGGGTGTGTGTCCACACCCTTAATCCTGTCAACTGGGAGTCTGAGATTTATTGTCTGATATGAGTTCCAGGTTTGCCTGGAGCCAAGTGAGACCCTGCCCCCAATAATGACAGAAGAAAAAGACAAAGGCCCTATGCATCAGGGAACATCAAAGGCAATGATAGTCAACACCAAAATACAGCTTATTTGAGACTGGTAAAGCTGACCAAGAATACATCAATCAAATCTAACACATAACTTGCCCTGACATGGAAAGTGAGATTAGCACTTCCATTACAGCCCTATGTACCTGCCTTTGTGTAAGTAGGCCTGGTTACCTTTTGGCATGGCTTTCAATCTCATCTATGCTGAGTGCCCATCTCAATCCTTATCTCTTGCACTGTGGACTCAGTTAGGCTGCTTGGGTTACTGAATCTTGTGTTCTGATTGGCTGTGCTGGATACCTTATGTCTGGAGAGGGAGGAGTTGTGTGAGTTCTCTGGTGGTTTGCAGCACTAGTGGTTGGGGAAGGGAAGTGGTGTATGATGCTGGAGTTGTACTGGAGCTGCTCAGCTTGTCCTGTTTGTGTTCTCCTTCAGCATCTGCTCAGCTGGTCCCTCGTGTCTTCCCCTTTGGATTTCTTGACTTTTCTAGGAAGCTTGTATGAGTGGAAAATACCTTTATCTGGCTTCTTCTGCAGCTTTCCATGATATTTGATATTTTTCTGTGACAATTGTGAATATGGTTTTCTTTCTTTTCAGTACAAACAATTCCTTCATGTATCGTTTGCTGAGCTGGTTTAATGATAATGAACTTCTTAAAACTGTTTTTGTGATGGAAACATTACCTTTACTCTTACTTATACCAGAGAGCTTTGCTTGCTATAGTAGTCTGGGTTGGCAGATATTGTCCTTCCAAACATGAAACACATTCCAACCCCTCCAGGTATTTAAACCTTCTGTTGAGACAATGGTTGCTATTATCTTGGCCTTTATACTTGACTTGGTACTTGTCTCTTGTCCCTTTCACTATGCTTTCTCTGTTCTGTATATTTAGTGGTATACTTATGATATGAAAAGGGGAAACCTTGTCTGGTCTTGTCTGTTTCTAAATGTCTTTACAGATCTTTCTCTAATTCAGGGGGAAAAGTCTACTATGCCCTTTATGTCTTTAGAAAGGCATTCTGCATTTTCTTTTATGACCCTGGTTTAAAATTTTTTTTTTTTGAGTTCGGGTATCACTCTAGTCCAGGCTGTCCTGGAATTCACTTCATAGTTTCAGGCTGGCCTCAAACTCACCACAATCCTCCTACCTCTGCCTCCCAAGTGCTGGAATTAAAGGCATGCACCACCATGTCCTGGCTCAAATTTATTTATTTATTTTTGGTTTTCCAAAGTAGAGTCTCATTCTGACCTAGAATTCACTGTGTAGTCTCAGGGTGGCCTCAAACTCATGGCACTCCTCCTACCTCTGCCTCCTGAGTGCTGGGATTAAAGGGGTGTGCCACCATGACCAGCAATTTTTTTGATACTGTCCCAAATACAATGAAAGTCCTGCTCACACTTTCTTACTAATTTATCTTTGTCCTTGTTGGAATGTTCCAGTTCTTTCACTTCCAGCTCCAATATTCTGTCATCTCTTCAATCCATCCTATTTGATTTGTGAAGCTTTTCACAGAGCTTTTTATTTAACTTATGTTTTTCATTTCAAGCATTTCATTTTGTTTTTCATTAAGTATTTCTACCTTCTCATTGAATTCCTCTTCCATATGTTTTATTGACTTCCTTATTTCATTAACTGTGTTCCACTGAGATTTGTTTAGATGCTTAATTTCTTCTTTAACTTTGAGCATATTTATAATCAGTCTTTGTTAGTTCTTTCTCTGGCATTTCATCAATTTTACTCTTAGTTGAGACATTACTGTAAGGTTAATACATATTTGGAGGAGGCTTTTCATGTTATTATTATTATTATTTACATAAGGACATGAATTTATGAAGCCAGGTCATTGGTTGGATTAATTTGTTTCCTTAATTTTATTTATTCTTTTATTTTAATTCAGTCTTATATTTGCTGAGGTAAGGTTTGGGCTGTTCAGGAGATATTAGGTTACTATAGAGTTTCAGAGTTGTTTCCCTATGCTAAGTTATTGTGTGGTGAGCCAGGCTAGAAGCCAGAACTCTCCAAGCTTTCTCTTCACCAGTCCCGTGTTTCTTTCTAAAATTCCCAATGACACTCCCACATTTTGTCCACCTGCTGTGAGTAAAAATTGGTAGTATAAATTGGACAGCTGGGATGGCCAGACTGTGCAGCAACGGGTCCCATGGCAGGTGGGAATCCATGTTGTACTGAGAGGGACTGGAGCCCAGGCAAGGGCATTGTTATCGCAGGGGTTGGGAGTCTGGGAGAGACTAGAGCTGTTGTGGGTTTATAGTCCTCACTAGGTCTAGAGACAGGGCTAGAGCCTTGTGGGTTCATGGCCCTCACTGGGGCAACAGGCTGAGGTAGATCCTCAGAGGCATGCTGACTTCATTGGGGCAATGGGTGAGGTTTCAGCTTAGCTGGGTGTGCCGACTTTACCCATGGGCAAATGGGCCTGAAGCCCTTGTAGGTACACTGTTCTCACCAGGGCAAAGGGCTCAAATTGTCTCCTCATGGCTTCCACCAACTTATGCTGTTTTAGCCTATTAGCACCACAGAGAAATGTCTTATCTCTAGCCTTATGACTAGATTTCAAATATTTCAAGTCAAAATTTTATTTTCATGGACTAGATTCTTTCATTAATATAGCCTAGAGCTCACTTGAAGAAGCAGAAATAGGTGTAGAATGGAAAAATAAAGAACTGGAAAAATAAAGAACTGATAGACTTTAGACCCTGTATTCTTCCCATCACTTCCCAACTGCCTCATTATTAATCAATGCAAGATTTGCTTGTCCACCCAGCCAGGTAGAGCTTCCTCCCCACATTTCATCTGTGCAGCCTTTATTGTCAGTCAGTCTGCTGCTGAAGGTTTTAAGGTAAAAGCTTGGGCTCTGGTAGTCCCAACAAGCTGGGCTTGGCTACATGTCTCCAGTATGCCAATTAAAGTGACAATAGTGAAGAACAGAAGAAAGGAGATTGATTCAATGTGGCTGTATTGGGAACAGGAATAAAGGATCCAGTGACCCTCTTCTTCTAGTCCACTGGCAGGGTACAGATAAAAGGTTCAAGTTAAAATACAGTGCAAGAGGTATGCATAATTAAGCAGGCCTGGTTAAGGTGTGGACTCACTTATTGTCTCACCATTGTCTCATCTGTGATCTATCCTGCAAAGTGGTCTGACAAGTTGTCACAACTGTATGAAATCTCTCTCTGGAAGACAAGTTCTGAAAGAACTAGGACTTCAGCCTTTTCCTTCCCTCAATGTGGTATTCCTGGGAAATTTTTTAATTCCTTGTTGTGTATCGTTTCAGTAGTCTGATAGCCACAGGTAGAGGCACACATGTCTCTTTAGAAAATCTATTCTTCTGCCAGGGCATTTATAAACCTGCTGCAAGTGGATGACAAATTCTAATCAATCCTCACGGTGTTTCATTGCTTTTAATGAAAAGAAGGTGACACTCACAGATAAATGTATACTTCTTCTTAAGAGTCATTTAGAGAGAAGTCCAACTTGCTGTCTCACACATAAGAATGAAACAGGGCACTGATACTTACCATTCTTGCCAAAGCAGTAGGGATCAGTGTGAAGGTCAGTACATCCATTCCTTGTTTTGCCCAGAACATGAACTTTATCACATTTGAAGTGTCATTAAATCATGTAACAACTGTATAAAGTATGTGGAGTTAAGTGCTCAGGAAGGAAGGGAACTTTGAGCTCATCTTCAGTTCTGCTATTCTTGGGATCTTTCATTAATTTGCACACCATGGCAGTGATGAACTGCTGCCTCCCAGCAGAGCCTTGACTCATTCCAGGGGTGAAGAGCAGGAGAGAGAACTCTAGTAGGCATTTAGGCTGAGTCCTGAAAGTCAGTTTTTTTTTTTCTTGGCTAAAAGCTAGAAATGCCAGAAATGCCAAAAGAGAGGTTCTGGATTTTTCCTTATGTCTTCTTCCCTAAGAGTTCCCCTTTCCTAGCAACTAGATGTAAAGATGTGACTAAGACTGCAGGGTGCCTGGACACAGGGAATGGGAACTGACTGACCAGCTTCCCCTGTCCCTATGCAGTAAAGCCTTATTCCTATAAGAAACCCCATCTGAGTCACCATGCTGACTGCCCATTTGAGACCACTCTTAACTCAGGAGCTTTCTGCTTTCCTTTCTTTAACAGTATCCCATTTCTTCAGACCCTTCCTGCTGTATAGAAACTCTGTCTTCTTTCCTTCTCTTAACCTCTATACTAACATCTTTCCAAAACTCTTCATCTGTGGTCTGTGGATTGTATTCTTTGAATTCATGAGACAAGGAGTTGGAAGCCACTGACTCAATGGAAGATTTGTGTCATGGCAAGTATCTAGTATTCTAACTCCCAAATTTGAAAGCTCAGGAAAAAGAAGGAAGAAAAAGTAAAGGCAATATGAAAGAGAAAGAGAGAAGAGAGAGAAAAGGGTGTGATAGAGAAACAGGGCAAGATTGGAGTTAGTCTTCATCATACCCTCTCCAGGCCCCTGTGATTCAGGTGTTCTCTCCAAGCACCTGATGCAGGTTCAACCTTTTAGTATGTCCTTCAGGATATAGGGTCTTATGGTACCATTTCCATTTGGGTCCAGTTCTTTGTGCCCGCCCCCCCCCATTCCCTGCCCTTCCACCCAACCATCCCTCTTGTCCAGTCCTCGAGATGTTTAGTAGGCCTATCAGCATCTCAGGAAAATACAAATTAGGAGCCACAGATGAATGACACCATGCAACACTTATCTTTCTGTGATTGGGTGAGTTTGCTAAGAATGATCTGTTCCAAGTTTGACCATTTTTCTTCAAATTGCTTTGTGTCATTTTTCTTTACTGCTGTGTAGAATTCCATTGTGTAGATATACTACATCTTAGTTATCCATTCATCTAATGATGGACATCACGGTTGATTCCAGCTCTTAGCTATTATGAATTGAGCAGCTATAAACATGGTTGAGCAAATATCTCTGAACTGAGGCTTGGAGCTTTTAGGGTAAATGCCCAGTAAGGGGATAACTGGGTCTCTTGGTACCTCTATGGTCATCCTTTTTAGGAGTCTCCATATTGCTTTCCATAGTGGTTGTACCAGCTTACATTCCCACCAACAGTGAATGAGGGTTCTTATTTCTCCACATCCTTGCCAGCATTTGTTGTCATTAGATTTTTAAATTTTTTCTGTCCTTACTGGGGTAAGATGGAATCTCATAGATGTTTTCATTTGCATTTCCCTGATGATTAGGGATGTTGAACATTTTCTTAAGTGTGTGTTTGCCATTTGTATTTCTTCCTCTGAGAACTCCCTGTGCAGTTCTCTGCCCATTTTGTGAGTGAGATGTTTGATTTTTTATTGTTCAGGTCTTTGAGTTCTTTGTAGATTTTAGAAATTGGGCCTCTGTCCAATGTGTACCCGGCAAAAATTTTCTCTCATCCTGTGGGTAATCTATTGGCTCTGCTTATGGTATGTTTGTTGATGAAAAAGCTTTTCAGGTTCATGAGATCCCAATGGTTGAGTGATTTGTTTAGTTTCCTGAGCTACTGGGGTTTTCTTCAGGAAGTCTTTTCCTACTCCTATAAGTTCCTCCTACTTTTTCTTCCAGTAGTAGTAGTGTTTCTGGTCTTATATTGAGGTCTTTGATCCATTTGAACTTGATTTTTGTGCATGGCGAAATGTGTGGATTGAGTTTTGGGTTGAGATAGGTTCCATTGCTCTCAAAGACACTCCAAAGTTCCCCATCATCTGACCACCATCCATGAGCTGTGTACTTTGGAGATGCAGGTTCTGGATCCTATTCCTGTGGTTGTTGCTAGGAGTTGGTGATTCTCTCTCTCTCTCTCTCTCTCTCTCTCTCTCTGTGTGTGTGTGTGTGTGTGTGTGTGTTCCACTAGGTCCTAGTTCAACTGAGGATTGCCAGGGTAGGACAATCATAGGAATTTCTCTCTTGATGGAAACTGGGTGCAGTTAGGGGAATCTGAAACAATTGTAGATAGTAAGTTGAGAGGGAAAGTCTGCTAGAAAGTTTAAATACATCCACAAGGTGGGATACATGAGAAGACACAATTTTTGTGTTACAAAGATATGATATGTAGGGATTTTGACTATTTGCTTGAGAATGAAGTGACTTTTTTGAAGGTAGCTGGAAAAAAAAGGAAATGAACTTGACCTTCCATGGCATCAATGAGCTGCTAAATTAGTCAGTCCTGGAACTATTTTATATTTTGACTTCTTACTATGTGAGATAATAAATTCCTTATTCAATCAAATTTTTGCTTTTTTAAGTTAAAAGTCTTTAAAATATGTTTTTTTCTATTTGTTTCTTCTTATATTCTATATTTTAAACATTACTAACAAAAATTTATATTCAAAATATTAACATCTAAACAAACACAAAAGATCTTTGTAAGAAAACCTGGATATGTTATTTATGCTATTCATTTTTCAGATTGGAGCAAGTCATAAAATGGAGGTTATGTCTTAATTCCAACAACTGATTACAAAACCAGAACTAATTTTGTGAGTAGCTAAATATTTTTCTTTTAAAAATTTACTGCATTTTAATACCCTTCAGATGACATCATGTCATGTCACAATATTCAGTCACGGCAGCTTTTTCTTTTTATCTTTGCATTCTTATTTGAGTCATGACAACAATTTTTAATGTTTTTTTCCCAAGCTGGTGTTTCCCAATTTGACCATGACTGTTGCCTTAAAATAAATACATTCTTGGAAACTAAGGACAAGTCTAATGAATGAAACCATTAGTGATCTTAGATCTAATTTTAACAATTTTACAATTTTTTATAGATCTGTGGGATTTTTGTTCTTAGGTGGACATCAGTAGTAATCTAATATGCATAATTTTTTCTAGCCCTTAAGTAGAGGAGCAGGGGCTGACAAAGTGCTTATAACATGTGAAAGGCCCTACACTTGATCCCTAGCCCAGCAGGAAAAAAATTCTTAGTTGAAGGAGGAAATTTGGTGGTATAAACTGATATAAATTCCTTAAGACATAGTATGTTATGGTGAAATAAAAGGCATAGGTATTGGGATGTGAGCACTTCAGTTGTTTTGGCCACAGCTTTGACATTTCCTAGGTGTATTCTATGGCCAAACTATTTACCTCAGTTTCTTTGCCTATGAAACCGGCTTAAAAATATTAGTTCTGCTTTTCTTCAAAGGTTATTATGAGAATTAGTCAAAATAATATGTTATTCAGGCAGCAAATGTTAAAATTAACCACCACAGCCACCACAATGGCATCCTGTTTGGTGAATTTTTTTTGGGGGGGGGTTATGAAGTAGGGTCTCGCTGTAGCCCAGGTTGACCTGGAATTCACTATGTAGTCTCAGGCTGACATCAAACTCACAATGATCCTCCTACCTCAGCCTCCCAAGTGCTGGGATTAAAGGCATGTGTCACCATGCCCAGTCTGTTTGGTGAATTTATTTTGAAGAAGAATCATTTGTAGATACAAATTAAAAATAGAACTCCATTTTTAAAATGTTTATGCCAACATTTAAAAATATATATATATATATGTAGTTACTTACTTATTTCCAAGCAAAGAAAGAGAGAGAGAGAAAGAGAGAGGGGGAGAGAGAGAATGAGAATGAATGTGTGTGCCAGGACCTTTAAGCACTGCAAATGAGCTCCAGATGCATGAACCACTTTGTGTATCTGGTCTTATGTGAGTACTGGGGAGTTGAAACTGGATTGTTAGGCTTTGCAAGCAAGCACCACCACCACTGAACCATCTTTTCAGCCTCTAAACTATTCTTTTTTAAGGATTGTATTTTTAATATTTTATTATTTATTTATTTGAGAGAGAGACAGAGAAAGAGAATAGGTACACCATGGCCTCTAGCCACTGCAAACAAACTCCAGATGCATGCACCACCTTGTACATCTGGGTTATGGGTCCTGGGGAATCAAATCTAGGTCCTTTGGCTTTGCAGGCCTTAACTGCTAAGCCGTCTCTCCAGCTCTCATTACTCCATTTTTGAGGAGATTCCCTTCCTCCTTTTACCATTAGCGTTATTATTTATCCACCAAGAGTGTTTATTTGAACATGGCTTTCCTTGAGAACCAACTCTGCTTCTCTTCCAGGACCAGGAATTATTCTTTCATATCCTGTTCAGACACTGCTCTCAAAACCTCCTCCTTTCTGTTTTTCTCTTCAAAAGTGGTTCTTGGGCTGGCAAGATAGCTCAGCAGTTAAAGTTCCTTGCTTGCAAGTACTGATGGCCCTGGTTTAATTCCCCCAGTATCTGCGTAAAGCCACATGCACAATGTGGTTCTTAGTGTCTCTCACTATGCCACCTTGGAAATAAACTAGGGAGGCCCATCCATCCAGGGACCTCAGCATCAGAACATTTAATGAATCATTTTTGGTTGTTCTGGTGACATGGCCTTTGTGCTATACTTTTTTTTTTTTAGGACAAGAGCTTGCCATGTAACCTAGCCTGGCCTTGAACTCATGATCCTATTGCCCCAGCCTCTCCAGTGCTGTGATTATATATGTCTGCCAATATACTTCACTTGGGCTATTCCTTTGAAGTCTTAATTGTCTTGTGAGCAATCTCCATGACAGCCAAATTCTTATTTTCTTTCTTTCTTAAAAATGCATTCTTTTAAAAAACTAATTTTATTCATTTGCAAGCAGAGAGGGAGAGAGACAGAGAATGGACACACCAGGGCCTCCAGCTGCTGCAAACAAATTCCAGATACATGTACCCCTTTGTGCATCTGGCTTTTATGTGGGTACTGGGGAATCAAACCCAAGTCATCAGGCTTTGCAGGCAAGCTCCTTAACTGCTGAGCCATCTCTCCATCTCCCAAACTCTTATTTTCTTCTTTGAATCCCCTGTACTTTGAATGGAGCCAGGTACATAGCAGGTGTTCAGTAGACAAATTTGTAATGAACAGCAATTTTTTTTTGAGTTTCAGTTCACAGAAATTATGAGTTCATTTTATTTCCCACATATATTAGAAAAAACAATATTCAGGGCTGGAGAGATGGCTTAGTGGTTAAGGCGCCTGCCTGCTAAGCCTAAGAACCTGGTTCCAATCTCCAGGTCTCACGTTTAGCCAGATGCAAAGTGACGCAAGGGCGCAATGCCACACTTGCCCACAAGGGGGTACACACATCTGGATTTCGTTCACAGCAGCTGAGAGACTGCCCATTCTCTTTCTCCCTCTCCCTCTCTCTGTCTGTCTCTCTCTGTGTCTCTCTCCAAAAAAAAAAATACAATGGTAGATACTAGCAGGGTACATACTCAGATAATGGCTTTAGTTTGGTACAAAAAAAGAGAAAACAATAATATTCACCTGAGAAATTTTATTTTTGTGGTCTAAATATTCATATTTATGAAATTATTAACATTCTAAAATAAAATGTAAAGGAAATCTTTCAGCATTTTCCAGAAAGTCTTCATTTATTAAAAATAATTTACCAACAGCTTTCCACATATGTACACTGTTTTTGGCACCATAATGCTAGGAAGTATCACAAACCAATGTGGAGAATTTAGTTGTTCAGGAACTGAGCGTTCTGGGTAAATAGGAAAGGCATGTAGGGTAGCTCTACATTGTAGTAAAAGATAGACTGGAAACTTGAGGGGGTACTTAAGTAGGACTATTTAAGATTCAATTTGTGGAATTGTTGGGCCTTGAAGAATTGAAAAATGAGAAATACTTGTGAGGAAGTTGGAACCTCCTAATAAAAGGTTTAGGGGATGAAGAAATGGCTTAGCAGTTAACACACTTGTCCGTGAAGGCTAAGGACCCAGATTTGATTTCCCAGTATCCATGTAAGCCAGATGTACATGGCGGTGCATGCATCTGGAGGTCATTTGCAGTGGTTATAGGCCCACTGTGCCATTCTCTCCCTGTCTCTTGTTCTCTCTCTCACTCTCAAATAAATAAAAATAAAAATAAAAATAAAAATAAAAATAAAAATAAAAAGGTCTGGATTCATCACCAGCCTGGTACATAAAAGAGGTGATTAGATCACACAAAACAAAGCAATACTAACAATCAACAACATCAACAAGTAATCAACCACCACAATGATTATTCAACCATCACAACAATCATCCAATGTAATAATAACAACTGCAACAATCAACAACAAGAATGAACAACCGTGGAATCAATTATCTACCATAGCAATCAACCGCAGTAACAACCACCACAACAAACACTTGGTTTTAGCTTCACTCCAGTGCTGGGAACTGAATCAGGAGCCTTGCAAGGTGTAGCCCCTGATCCACTTACCAGTTTTGAGGGGAGGGAGAGAGCTCATTTTTCCACCCTTAAAGAGTGGTTCTGGGAGCATTGCTATATTCTTGCACAGCTTAGAAATTTGCAGTGGGGGAAACTCTTGTGTGCACCATTTTGGTCTGGCATCCCAGTGGCTGTTTCTACTGCAGTTCTTGTGAAATAGGTTAAGCCTGTAAAATCTGCCTCCTGGGAAAGACTTATTCCTCACATGTGATTGAAGTCAGAGCCTACTTGATAGTCTTTGCTGGTGAATGATTCTGAACACACTGACAAACTGAGGTTGGCTTGGACAATAGTGAACTGAGCAGTGCAGCCAGCCTAGTGCTGATTTATGAGCTAGGTGTCATGGCTCTTCCCAAGGGATGAGGTGTAACTTCCCTTCCAGGGGAGGTCGTGTAATTGTTCTTCCAGGAGAGAAGGGGTAACTGTCCTTTCAGGGGAGAAGGTGCTCTAAAGAGACAGCTGGGCCCTTCTCTTTGGCTATCAGACTATTGAAATAATAGACCCCAAATAATTAAAATTTCCCAGGAATCTCATATTGCGGGGGAGGGGAGGAGTGCTAGTGTTAGCAGGAGAAAGAGCTTGTCTTCCAGAAAGAGATTTAAAACAGTTCTGACAGCTTATTGGGCCATCTGAGAGACAGACTAGTGCTGAGACAATGAATGATGGATCAATGATGGATGGGACCACAATCTTGACCAGGCTGTTTAGTTATGCGTACCTCTTAGAGTTTCTGTTTAAACATGAGTGTCATGTTAGTGCCTTAAGGATGGACTTCGGGGTTACTGGACCCTTTATTCCTCTTTTCCCATGTGGCCATATTGAATCAATCTCCTTTCTCTGCTTTTTATTATTACTTGTTTCTTTAATTGGTATACTGAGGATGGCTGGCCAAGTCTAGATTTTGGGCTAGCGCCAAGGATTTTATCCTAAACCATCTGGTAATGATTCAGAAATTTGGGGTGTCTTTGAGAGTGATGGAGCTTTTCTCAGCTCTGCTAGATGCTCAAAGCTGAACAAAACTTTCACTGGTCAGTGGCCTCTAGGTTCTTATCTTATGAATTTCAATGGATGAAATTCACAGACCGTACAGCGTACAGGATAAAGTTTAGAAAGATTTTATTTAGAGCTTATAGAGCTTAAGGGAAGAAAAGAAGCATAGATCTTTGTCGGAAGCAGGATGAGTTCCCAGAAATGGGAACATCCACTTGGAGACCCTGATTGGAATCTTTTATGGGAATTTATTAGATGGGGGCTGAGTTGGTCAATCCGTCACCCAGGAGAGGAAATAAACCATTTATATTCCTAGGAAAGGAAGAGATAAGGAAAACCAGATCTCATGCCGTTTGTTCAGGCACCTAGTAACCTTATCCATATCCTACTATCAGATTTTAGGGAACAAGAAATAAGGGGAAAAAAAATCAGTTCTCATGCCATATGTTTAGGCACCTAGAAATCTTATTCATATCCTATCAACTTTTAGGGAAAAAGAGATAAAGAAAAAATTCAGATCTAATGCCAAATGTTCAAGCACCTGGTAATCTTATTTATATCCTCCTATAAGATTTTAGGGAAAAAAGAGATAAGGAAAAATCAGGTCTTATGCCATATGTTCAGGCAGTTCTGGTCAGGTTTTAGGGAAAAAGAGATAAGGAAAAATCCCAGATTTCCCTTTATAGGCTGAAGAACATTTCTCCCTTAGTTTATTTTTGGGGTCTGCTGTCCCTACACTGTATTAGTAACATCAGCACTAAAGGGATGACTCTAGACTCCCGAGAGCCTCATTAGCACCTGTAGAATTCATGTACCTTGCAGACCAGGGTGAATTCAGACCTGACAGAATTCATGTGCCTTGCAGACCTGGGTGAGAAAGAGGACAGCTTAAAAAAAATCTGAAGTAGGATCTATTCTACTGACTGAATTTTTGCCTTAGCCTATCTTTGCCACCCACTAGCATCTATAAGAATGTCTAAGCCACAACCCTTTTCTCCTATTTAGATGTGGAAATTCAAGATTAAGCCCTTCATCTCAATGTCCTGAGACTGGCTGTGAGAGGCTCACCTACCATACATACTTCACTCACAAGTGAGAAATTCAAATTTGAAATCCCACATTACAGCCAGATTTGCCAATAATGCTTTCCCTTCTTCCTTTATTTTTACCTAAGGTCAGGCTGGTGTAGTAGACAGCTTCAGGTCACTGAGTTGAACTTCCAAACCAGGCACAGTTATGGAGGAAGGAATATTTATTGAAGCTTGCAGATCCAGGGGAAGTTCCATAATAGCAGAAGAAACTGGCCTGCTTCACAGGTCCAACCAGAGAGAGAAAAAGCCACAAGCCAAAAACCCAAAAGCCACATGACACACACACACAAAAAAAGCACCCCCCCCAAAAAAAACAAAAAAACAAAACAAAAAAAAACCCCACATTTCAGGAACTCCAGACTTTGCATATCTTTAGATAGTAATTTCAAATCTACCACCCAGTGACACCTCCTCCGGCCAGGTGGCTGCAGATCTAAATTAAAAATTGTAATAAAATCCTGACTATATTGGGCATCATTCATTTAAACTATCACACTTGGTAAAGATCCTCACCTTTGCTGAGCCTCTTGTAGTCACTACTGCTTGAATCAGGTTCCACTTTCAGGACAAGTTATGTTTATGTTTAGCTGCATTGAAGTGAGTTATATTTAGTGGTCTAACCTAATATCTTGTGTGCAGATATTTAAAGCAGGAAGGGTAAGGCTGGACTGCATCTTTAGTGGGACATTTGACCCTCATAGGAAATTTTTTCATTATTGTCATTCATTTATTATTGAATTGGGATGTGTAAAATATAAACTTTTGGGGGTGACTATTCCAGAAAATCCAAGTCAGAGAGATGGACAAAGAGAATATTTTTTGAGACATTTCCAAAAATTATAAGGAAAGTGACAGACTTTGGGGTACTGTATCTTGCAAGCAGTCCTGACTAAAGATCTCACCTTTCTCACTTCCTTCTCTCTGCCCTTATCTTGATGGAAAGGTACATTACCTAGGAGGTTCAAAGCAGCATTTGATAGGTGACAATGGGCAGCAAGTAGAAGCATCTTGGTAAGCCTCAAGTTATTCTGACGCATGGCAATGGAATGCGTGTCTATTTTTCTTTCTCAGGTAGTTGAAAGCTTCCCTCTTGGTGTGAGAAATGTATCTTGATGGTGGATCTAGACATCTGGTGCTGAGAGAATGCTCCTGATGAATGTTTAACATTGATAGAAAGGAAAATATTGCACCAGAAGACTTCATTTATTTCTCAAAACCAAATGGCAAAAGAGGTCCAGATGTGCCATTGTTTAAAAGTCCCCTGGATGCTACTGAGCTGGGAGTAATGAAGAGAATTTCACAACATCTCCAAATTTCTAGGCCTTAATTGAAAGAGCATTCCCTTGACAGACTCATATCCTTGCCTGCTGTAAAGAAAGAGGACTTAACTTTTCACCTAGTGACTATTGGCCATCATGGTAATGATGTCCACCTGCTTTCTACAAGCACAGATATCTTCTTTCAATCCAGGAGAGCTGTGCACCAGTAATCTCACCCACCACCCGCGCTCAGCTTCTAGATCCCAACCCAAATAAAGGTTGACATATATTTCCAGGCTGGCACGATCTCCTAATGAGAGTCTTAGAACCCATAGGTGATTCTAAGGTGTTCTGGCTGAAACTGTATCCCACGTGATTCACCTCAGAGGAAATGGGGATGGGATGTTTTTATCTCAGAAAATTTTCTTCTATCTCTACAGCCACTGGTAACCTATCACCAGGGTATTTTAGATCAAATGTTTTACAGAATCCCTAGTTAGAAGGGAAACATCTGAAGGAATATATGAGTCTGTTTTCATGTTATTTAAAGGGAAAATGCCTCTTGATAGTTCCATCAAAATGGGCCTGAAGAAAAATAGAGCATTTCTTATGGTTAAGGCATTGAGCCTAATGCTAAACAGATTGAAAACTGAGTATAAGCCAGTATCAGCCAATAGAAATTTGTAAAGGTAGCCTCCTTATTCATGGCCACTGGCTGAACCTTCAGGACATGGTCTTCTTGACAGGCTACTGTCCTCTGTTCTCACCCCATAGGCATCAGTGTGGAGATATTTCACTGACAGCTTGTGCTTTATCTCTCCAAACTCTCACATTAACTGTGGAGGTGATTTTAGCTTTCTTCACCAAAGGATCTGAGCAATTCAAACCAAGAGGAGTTTTTTTTTGTTTTGTTTGTTTGTTTTGTTTTGTTTTGAGGTAGGGTTTCACTCTGGTCCAGGCTGACCTGGAATTAACTATGTAGTCTCAGGGTGGCCTCGAATTCACGGCAATCCTCCTACCTCTGCCTCCCAAGTGCTGGGATTAAAGGCATGCGCCACCACGCCCAGCCCCAAGAGGAGTTTTTTAAAAAGAAGGTGGAAAGTAGAATGATGTCCTTGCTAAGACTGTCTGCAAAGTTCAAAGTACAGGGTTTGGGGCACAAGTGTCTCAGTGGTCCAGGTGGTCAGTGCTCCTCTTAGCCTATGTACTCTTTGAGGTGCCCACCTGTGATGGAGCTGCAGGCTTGCTTCATTCTTTCTCATACTTCTGTTAAACTCAGCAAGTATACTCATATCTCCCAAAGTGCATCTTTAGTACTCAGTTGCAGGGCAATCAAAACTCCTAGAGAAGATTAAATTGTTTTTAGCCATTATTTGCAAGCTGTTCTCTTTTCCTTTCACTCCTGCTTCTAGACCATGCGCCTTAGGGAATAAAGGAACGGGAAAGGATCTACATTCTTTCTTTTATTTCTTTGTTTCTACAAGGAAAATCTGTGAGATGATGGTTCTATCAAGGACTTTTCTTGATCAAGGAACTTATTCCTTTGTGGGTTTCCATCCATCACATGGGGAAGGACCACCAGTCTATTCATATCAACTGTAATCTTGTGGATTAATGTCTTAATTATTTAATTAGTACCTTTTGATGAGTAATAAAATTGAACACTTTTTTTTTTTTTTTTTTTTGGCTTTTCGAGGTAGGGTTTCACTCTAGCCCAGACTGACCTGGAATTCACTATGTAGTGTCAGGGCGGCCTTGAACTCACGGCGATCCTCCTACCTCTGCCTCCTGAGTGCTGGGATTAAAGGCTTGTGCCACTATACCAGGCAAAATTAAACACTTTTTTGAGGCAGGGGAAATTGAACACTTTTGCATGAAAGTATGCAACAGTATTTCCACTTATTTATATTTCCTTAGGCATGTCATATTTTCCTTACCAATTTGTAGGAATCTAAATATCAAATTTGATAGTGCATGCCATCATATAAAATTAATGTTTTTTTTTCCCTCTCCTCATATGCAGTAACTATTGTGTTCTGAGAAATTTATGTCAGATAAAACCATTCAGTTCCCATTTGTAGTAGAATTCATGTCTTAATTTAAGAAACATGACATTTGAAATATGGATTGGGAATCTATGATGAATAAATATGGAGACTTATTTATCTTATTTTATACTTCAAAAAATGAATACACATTTGGAACCCAATGAAGTGTTCTCTGTGATCTTGGACCAAACAGGATGAAGTCTTTTCAGATATCTCAAAAGGATTTTGGTTGCAATAGCATGTTATTGTGTATACTTCATGGGACTTTAGAAAACTTGGCATAGGGCCTTGTATTATGGCTAGCTGCTGTAACTGTATTAATGCTTCATTCTAAGTGAACTCAGCTTGTTCCTTGGCTATCATGTTCAATTGGGCTGATTTGGGGTTCAGGTACCTCAATTGAAGGAATATTTAAAATTTTTAATTTTTAAATGCATATTTAAAATTATTTTAACATTTTAAAATTTATTTCAGAGAGAGAGAGAGAGAGAGAGAGAGAGAGAGAGAGGAGAGGGAAAGAGACACAGAAAGAGAGGGAGACAGAGAGAATGGGTGCACCAGGACCTCCAGTCACTGCAAATGAACTCCACATACCTGTGTCACCTTGTGCATCTGGCTTATGTGGGTCCTCGGGAATAGAATCTAGGTCCTTTGACTTTGCAGGCATGGACCTTAAACACTAAGCCATCTCTCTATACCCCCATTTTAAAAATTGTGACAAATTTATAAAGCATAAGCTTTACCATTTAACTATTTGAGATGTATAGTTCAGTGATATTAGTTCCATTCAAATCATGCAACCATCCCTGCTTTCCATCTCCAGAATTTGTTCCATTTGGCAAATCTGAAACCATAGCTCCATACCCCATTCCACTTTACATCTCTATGAATATGACTCTTTTAGCTACCTTTTGGAAGTGAAGTCATAATCATTATTTTTAAAAGTATTTTATTTTATTTATTTATTTGACAGAGAAAGGTGGGGGAGAATGGGCATGCCAGGGCCTCCAGCCACTGCAAACGAACTCCAGATGCATGCTCCCCCTTGTGCGTCTGGCTACCATGGGTCCTGGGGAATCAAACCTGGGTCCTTTGACTTTTCAGGCAAATGCCTTAATGGCTAAGCCATCCCTCCAGCCCCATAATCATTATTCTTTTTGCAATTTGGCTTATTTTATTTTGATGATGGACATTTGGTATGGGACAATTCTATTTGACAGTCACTTGCATGATATGTTGGCTTCTTGGGTTACCCTCACATGGCTTTGGAAACCACATTATGACAGTCCAAACTGGAGGATGGTAGGCTGAGGACTCAGTTTTTGGCTAAGTCTCCAAAATAAAAACTCCTAACCATCTGAATTTGATTCTTTCAAAATCAAATATGTATTTGAAATGTAAATAGCTCTTTATTCCAATCTGAGTAAACAAAGCTCAGATGCCACTCACAGACCTGCGAGAGCTGAGCCAAGTTTCATCAAAGGCTCTTTCAAAGTTCAGTTTCTTACCAGGCACTTGTAAACAAGTTTTAATGTTCTGCTTGGAGCGTGCAGTTTCCATTTGTGCTGTTAATATCCAGAGTCCCAGAGAGCTTCTAGCATCAGCTTCTCCAACCAGTCACTTGTGATAGTTTCACTTAATGCCCTTTGCTTAAACAGATTCTGGGATTTTGCAATGGTTACATGCATTTATTGCCTAAACTTTAATCTTTTCTATGATGATTTGTAATATAAAGGTAAGGAAAAACATACAACAAATACTTTTATCAAGAAATGTAATGCATGAATATACTATAATTTGATAATAATCCCTTCACATTACCCCCTTTTGTTCCCCATACCTCAACCGCATTCCAATGACCTCTCCTCTTTCCAAATAGCCTTTCTTCTATTTTGATGTTTAATTCTTTTTTTAACCATCTCTTACCATCTACCTCATGATGAAAAGTTCTAATTTTACAGAGAAGAATTTGTTCAATTATTGGAATTTATAGGGCAATAAAATGTTGCTTGATTCAATATTGTGCAGGCTTGTAAAGGTAACAACAGCCCACAGCCACTATGAAGTCATGAATACTCCAGTCCTGTCATATCCTGAAGATAGTGTCCCAAAATACTCCATCCCACTCCTTGGCTCTTAAATTCTGTCCTCTTTTACACAATGTTTCTGAACATTGGAAGGTATGATAGGAATGTCTCATTTAGTGCTGAGCTCTCAAGCAGCCTTCAATGTTTAGCACTTTGATAAGTTTTGAGTCACCTGAGTACTCACTGCCATCTGCAAAAAGAAGTTTCTATGACTAAAGGCTAGATCAATACTAATCTACGAACATACTATAAATATTTAGAGGGCAATTTAGCAGAACAGTGGTAGCATCCCCACCAGAGACTATGACCTTCCCAGCTATATACTTTTTACTTGGTTTTCAGTACCAGGCATGATTTCCCTCCAGTGGAGCAGCCTCAAATCCACTCAGAGAGCAGTTGGTCACCAACAGAATAGACATGCCACTGTTGCACCAGTAGGTACATCTTACCTGGCTGGCTGGCTGTGTAGCTTGCAGAATCCATTGCTGGTTAAGACTCTTAATGACTTCTCACCCAGCAGGGTACATAACACTTTCTAGGATGAGGACAGCTAGTCAGAGGAAGGAGACTTCCAGCTGAGCTCCAGCTAGATTTCCTAGTAACTTGCAGTCCAAGCATGTGGAGTGTTCAGTAAAAGGGTTTTACCACTTAGCTCTGTTGGGCAACCAATAGCTTTGTAAATGGCCTGTAACTTGGGGTATATCACAAGCCTTCCTTACTAATAACTCACTGGTAAGTATCCCAGCCCCAGTGTTGAAATTTTCTTGTAACAATCTATGGCTTCTGGGCACAGAATTACCCACTCCCACAGAGTACTTTTGCCCAAACTGTCTTTTTAAACATATATATATATTTAACATATATATTATTTAGCTATTGAATAAGTTGGTTTGCATATGGTTTATTCATAATATATTTAGTTTTCATTATTCCTCTTCTCCCCATGTCCTTTCCTCGAACCCACATAGATCATTCTAACTCCAGTTCTACCACTCTACTTATATATTTCCTATACCTTCCCCTTAAGTCTCCTCCTTCCCTCATAGCACCTTTCTAGCTTCCTGGCTTCTGCTACTGACTTTTATTCCAGTTCACACGCAAATCTAAATATTTTAAGCTGGGGGATCCAATATGAGAGAGAACATGATGTTCAACTTTTTAAAAATTCCCCTCTTTAATTTTATTTAAAGTTTTATTTATTTATTTATTTATTTATTTATTTATTTAAAAGAGAGTAAGAGAGAGGAAAGAGAGAGAGAGAGAGAGAGAGAGACAGAGAATGGGCACTCCAGGGCCTCCAGCCACTGCAAACTCCAGATGCATGTGCCACCTTGTGCAGGTTTGTGTGGGTTCTGGGGAATCGAACCTGGATCCTTTGGCTTTGCAGGCAAACACCTTAATTGCTAAGCCATCCCTCCAGCCCATGTTTAACTTTTAGAGCCTGGATTACCTCACTTGATATAGTTTTCCCCAGATCCATCCATTGCCCTGTAAATTTCATAATTTCATTTTTATTTACAATTGAATAAAACTCCAAATATTCATTATTTATTTACCAATTAGTGGGAAATTAGGCTGTTTCCAATTCTTAGCTATTGTGAATAGAGCCCCAATAAACATAGTTCTCTACTAACGTGTAAAATCCTTAAGATACATTCCATGAAGTGGTATAGCTAGGTCATATGGTAAATCTATTTCTAGCTGTCTCAGGAACCTCCACACTGATTTCCACAATGGCTGGACTGGTTTACATTCCCACCAACAATGGAGAAGGGTTCCTCTTTCCCCATACCCTCATCAGTATTTATTGTCATTTAATTTCTTGATGATCATTATTTTGACATGAGTGAGAAGGAATCTCAAAACATTTGTTTTTAAAGGCTTGAAGGTTTACTTTTTTGTTTTCATTTTTATTTATTTATTTATTTGAGAGAGACAGAGAGAAAGAGAGAGAGAGAAAGAGAGAGAGAGAGAGAGAGAGAGAGAGAGAGAATGAGTGCACCAGGGCCTCCAGCCACTGCAAAATGAACTCCAGATGCTTCTGCCACCTTGTGCATCTCGTTTACGTGGGTACTGAGGAATCAAGCCTCAAACCAGGGTCCTTAGGCTTCACAGGCAAGTGCTTAACCTCTAAGCCATCTCTCCAGCCTTCAGTGCACTTCAAATTTGCATTTCCCTGCTTGCTAAGGATGTAGAACATGATTCTAGGTGTATAGTGTCCACTTGTACTTCTTTTGAGAACTCTTTTCAGTTCTATAGCCCATTTTTTCATTGGGCTTTGATTTCTTATTTTCTAGTTTTCTTAATTCTTTGTATAACTTAGATATTAATCCTTTGTCAGATGTAGAGCTGGCAAAGATTTTCTTCTACTCTATAGGTTGTCTCTTTGCTCAACTCATAGTGCCATTTTCTTGCTCTACAACCCCTTTTTAATTTCACGAGATTCCAATGGCCGATTAATGGTCTTACTCCCTGAACAACTGGGTTCTATTCAGAAAGTCCTTGCCTAATCCTATACTTTGAAGTGTTTCCTCTACCTTTTCTTCTAGTAGTTTCAGAGTTTCAGGTCTGATAGTAAGGTTTTTCATCCACTTGTAGCACATTCTTGGGCATGCAGAGAGAGAAGGATCTATTTTCATTCTTCTACATATAGATAGCCACTCTTCCCAGCACCATTTGTTAAAGAGACTGTCTTTTCTCTAGTGGGTATTTTTGGCACTTTTGTCAAAAATTAGATAGCCGTAGCTGCCTGGGTTTACATATGGGGCCTTTATTCTTTTATTTGACATACATGTCTTTTTTGTGCAAGTACCATGTTGTTTTTGTTACTATGGCTCTGTAATATATCTTGAAATCAGATATGGTGATAATGGCAGCCTTATTTTTGTTCTTGATTTTAGTGGAAATGCTTTGAGTTTTCCCCATTAAGTGTCTTTGTTGTTTGGTTGGGACATTGAGACCATTGATATCAATAGTTGTTTTTGAAAGTTGTGTATTTGTTCCTGTCATTCTTGATTTTGCAGCACTTGCTGCTTTTCTGTTACTGTCTTGTATTATCTATTTTTGAAGCATGGTTTATTTTTTTCTGTGGCCGCATGTATGTGCTTTTCCTTCTCTTCAGTGCAAAGGATCCTTCATGGATTTTCTGTAGAGGTAGTATAGTGGACCATGTATTCCTTTAATTTTTTTGTATCATGGAAAGTTCTTATTTCTTTTTAAATTGTACCTAACAGCTTTGCTGGATATAGTCGTATAAGTTGGCAGTTGTTGTCTTTCAGAACTTGGAATACATCATTCTAAGTTCTTCTAGCTTTTAAAGTGCATGTCACTTAATCCTTTTTTATCTTAATGGGCTTGCCTTCATAGGTGACTAGGTGCTTTTAGGTGCTTTTCTCTTACTGCTCTCAATATATTTTCTTTGGTCTCTGTGTTTGGTTTATAATATGGTAAGGAGAAGTTCTTTTCTGCTCTTGCCTGTTTGGTGCTCTAAATGCCTCCTGTATCTGTATTGGCATATATTTTCCCATTTTTGAGAAATTATACTCTGTGATTTTGTTGAAAACACAATGCTTTTCAATTGAAATTTTTCTTCTATATCCTGAATTTTTTTTTAACATTTGCTAGGAGAGGTATAGAAGGTGGGAGGGAGGAAGGGAAGAAGAAAGAGAGAAAGACAGAGAGAGAGAGAGAGAGAGGAGAAATGGATTCCATGGCCTCTTGTTAAGGCAGACTAACCAGACATGTAAGCCACTTTTCTGGCTTTGTGTAGTTACTGGGGAATTGAACCCAAGCCAGCAGGCTTTGCAAGCAAGTGCCTTTAACCACTGAGCAATCTCTCCAACCACACCTGAATTCTTAAGTTTGATCTCTTTGTAGTGTTCCAAATATCTAGAAATACCTACTCATACCTTATTAGTTTGTCTTTCTCTTTGGTGGAATGTTCTAGACATTTTATTTTCTCTTCAAAGTTGGATATTCTGCCATATCCTTGATCCATTCTATTGGTAAGATTTTCTACAAAGATTTTCATCTGAGTCACCATGTGTTTTACTTCCAATATTTCAGATTGGTATTTCTTTTCTTTTCTTTTTTTATTTTATTTTATTTATTTATTTATTTATTTATTTTTTGGTTTTTCAAGGTAGGGTTTCGCTCTAGCTCAGGCTGACCTGGAATTCACTATGTAGTCTCAGGGTGGCCTCGAACTCATGGCGATCCTCCTACCTTTGCCTCCCAAGTGCTGGGATTAAAGGCATGCGCCACCATGCCCAGCTCTTTTCTCTTTTTTTAAAACTTTTTGTTTAATTTTTATTTATTTGAGAGACAGGGAGAGAAAGAGGCAGATAGATAGAGAGAGAATGGGCACATCAGGGCCTCCAGCCACCACAAATCAACCCCAGATGCATGTGTCACCTTGTGCATATGGCTTATGAGGGTTCTGGGGAATCGAGCCTCGAGCCAGGGTCCTTAAGACTTTACAGGCAAACACTTAACTGCTAAGCCATCTCTCCAGGCCCTCAGATTGGTATTTAAGTATTTCTATTTCCTTGCTCATATGTTGTGTTGATGTCCTTATTTTGGTAAGTTTATTTCCTGTGTTCTCCTTTAGAAGTTTATTTTCTTCTTTGAATCATTTGGTTTCACCCTTGATTTCTTTGAGCATATTTATAATCTTTGAATTCTCTATCTGGCATTTCATCTAATTACTGTTGGACTTTTGGAGAAATTGTCTTTGTTTTTTTTTTTTTTGCATTTCTTATACTTCTGTATAGAGACTTTTGCATCTCAAGTTATTTCAGTGCTTGAGTTTTCTAGCTATCAGTTGTATTTTTTTTTTTTTTGGTTTTTTTGAAGTAGGGTCTCACTCTAGCTCAGGCTGATGTGGAATTCACTCTACATTCTCAGGGTGGCCTCAAACTCATGGCGATCCTCCTACCTCTGCCTCCCAAGTGCTGGGATTAAAGGTGTGCGCCACCACGCCCGGCTTTCAGTTGTATTCTTATTATGTAGATCAGAAGTTATACCTTTAGGGTAGGATGTTGTGGTAGTTTGAATTTATGTTCCCTAATCGAGTCAGGTGTTATTAAAATTGAGTTTTCCACTTCTGTTCCTAGCAAGCAGACTCCTGCTGGGGGCTGGGCATGTCACTGTGGATGGATCTGAGTTGCAACCTAAAGGTATACGGCGTTTGTGCTTTGCCCATGATTCCTGGAGTGTGCTTGTTTTTGAGTGGATGGTTGTATTTTCTCTCTGTGTGGACCTGGAAATGCAGGCCAGTTTATTCTGCCATTGCAGTACATCTCCTGGATTTGTAAGCCTAAAATAAATTCTGTTCTTCCTATAAACTGTGTCTGATTTGGAGGTTCATGCCAACAATGTAAAGCGGACTACAGCAGAAACTGATACTATAGAGTGGGCTATTGCTGTGTGATGAATCTGACCATGTGGATTTTGGTCGTTTAGAACTTTTGTTTTGGAGGAATGGGCATGGACTTGGTACATGCAACCAAAGATGCCTTCCGGGGTGGTAAGCCCAGTTTTGTGGGCTATTTTGGTGAGAGTTTGAAAATGCTAAGTGCAGAGGCTTAGCATTTGGAGGCTCTGTATTACTCTATTAGCATTTGGAGTATTACTCTCTGTATTAATGTAGGCTCTGTATTACTGTATTTGTAGTCTCTGTATTACTGTACTAGCATCTGGAGGCTTTGTATTACTCTCAGAGTAATGGCAGGAATGACCCAAGATGGTCACTATACAAATGGTGTAGTAGCAAATTAACATGAGTGAGCCTGTTGACTTCAGTAATTTCTGGTGGGTATATAAAAAAAGTTTGTATAAAGTGTATTAGGCGTATTGCTTACTTAGAAGTGGGAGCAATGTAGGGTAAGTTATGTGAGAACTGGTTTTAACTTTATTTATTTATTTATTTATTTTGGTTTTTCATTTTTTCGGTTTTCAAGGTAGGGTCTCACTCTAGCCCAGGCTGACCTGGAATTCACTATGTAATCTCAGGCTGGCCTCGAACTCATGGCGATCCTCCTACCTTTGCCTCCTAAATGCTGGGATTAAAGGCAGGCGCCACCACGCCCAGCAGCTTTATTTTTTTGAGGCAAGCCCAACAGACTGTCCTCCTTTTTTATGATAGGGAGTGAGAGTGAGTGAGAGAGAGAGAGAGAGAGAGAGAGAGAGAGAGAGGAAGAGAATTGGTGTATCAGGGTCTCCAGCCACTATAATGAAACTCCAGATGCATGTGCCATCTTGTGCACATGTGTGACCTTGTGTGCTTGTGTCACCTTGTGTGTCTGGCTTACATGGGACCTGGAGAGTTTAACAAGGGTCCTCAGGCTTTGCAGGCAAATGCATTAACCACTGAGCAATCTCTCCATCCCTAGTCTTAACTTTGAAGAAGATGGAGGTGGCACAAGTATCTGGGAGAGGGAATTTGGGGTTATTAGTTTTCACAGATTTTAGAGATTATTGAGGCTATGGAAGTTTGTACTTGTAGAGAATAAACAAGAAGGCCCAAGAAAAGAGAATGTGAAAGAGGCTGGAAAGAGAAGGAAAATACATGAATTGTATGTGAGAAGAGTAGCATAGTGATCCCAATAGTAGGCTGGGTATAGAGAAATGCAGAACAAATCTAACATTCAACAAAGCAATATACAAACTCAAACAAAGCTAGCAGGGAATAGTATGTTTGAGTGGGGATTAAAACAGACAACTGAACAAATTAGAGGGTTGGAGAGATGGGGCTCAGCAGTTAAGGCACTTGCTTGCAAAGCCAAATGATCCCACTTTGATTTCCCAGTACCAAGTAAAGCCAGATTCACAAAGTGGTGCATACATTTAGAGTTTGTTTGCAGTGGCTTGAGACCCTGATGCACCCAATACTCTCCACCTGTTTATCCCTCTGTCTTCTTGCAAATTAATAAATAAAGATATTTAAGAAAAATCACCTGAACAAAATCAAAGATCCCAAAGTGGGTGGGCATGATGGCTCATGTCCTTAATCCAAACAACTGGGAAGCTAAGGTTTCTGGGCTTCAATGAGGTCAGCCTGGGCCAGAGTGAGACCCTGCCTCCTAAAAAGAAAGAAAAAAGGTATCATGAATTAAGATACATAAATATAAAAAGTGACAAATTTTATCTCCAATACACAACTTATTTAAGAATGGCAAAGTAGATTAAATTAAATGTACATAAGATGTCACAAATAAGTATTTTTGTCTTAATGGACTAGGTTTTGAATTCTTTTCTTTAGCAACATGCCTTGATATGCATGCTTTGATTAACACTTCTAGTATATATATATATATATACTTGGATTTGGATTATGTATTGACCTGGTGTAAAATAGCCCAGTCACCTTTCATCTATCTCATCTACATTGAGCATGAAGCTGGTTCCCTTCTTTGTGTTCTATGGGCTTGGTTCAGCTTGTTAGGTACAGCTGCTCTTCAGATCAACTGAGCTGGATGCTGTGTGGGGAGGGGTGGTTCATATCCCTTAGACTCCCAAGAACTCCAATTGGTCCTGGTGCTAGCCTTTGAGATAGTAGAGGCTGTGAAAAGCTAGAAAATTTTTGGAGCTGTAAGCTAGTCCCTACTATCTTCTCCTTGAGGTTTTTTTTTTTTTATTTTCTAAGGCCATCATGAGTGGGAGAATCCATTCACAGTAGATTGGCTCTTGCTGCCTCAGGCAGGGCCCAATGAGTAGAAGCTCTTCTGAGTAGTTGCTGGCTGTAGCCCAGTACTCTATTCAATGATGGTGTGATTGCTGAAGCTTGTAGCTCTCTGTTTGATGTTTTATTGCTTAGTTTTTTTTTTTTTATGAGGGAGAGAGAGAAAGAGGCAAAGGGGGCAGGGTAATGGGTACACCAGGGCCTTCAGCCACTGCAAACAGATGCATGTATCCCATTGTGCACATTGAGATATTGTGTCTTTGCATCACTGTGTATCTGGTTTATGTGGCACCTGGAGATTCGACCTGGAGTACTTAAGCTTTTCAGGCAAGTGCCTTAACTGTTAAGCTGTCTTTCCAGCTCTGCTTGGAGTTTTGAGTCCTTTGTATATTCTAGATATCAATGCTCTGTCAGATATATAGCTGGCAAAGATTTTCTCCAATTTCCTTACACATATAACCTTGATTACCTTTGTTGATTATTTGCCTTATTTCCTGGGAAAGTGAAAGTCCTTCCCTAACTTTATACTTTGAAATGTTCTCCCTACTTTTCCCTCAGTTGTTTCAGGGTGTCATATCTTACATTAAGGTCCTTGATCCATTTGGAGTTGATATTTGTGCATGGTGAGAGATAAGGGTCTACCTTCATTCTTATATTTGTAGATTCCCAGTTTCCCAAGCAACATTATTGTGAATCAAGGTTCTCTAGAGGAACAGAAACAATAAAATGAATTGTATTAAAAGGCACTTTATTGGATTATCTTAAGGCAGTCCAACAATAGCAGTTTGCAGGCCTGAGAGTCAAGGAACCAGGTAGGTGCTCAGCCCATAAGGCTGGATGCCTCAGCAGTCCCAATCTGGCATTGAAGGCCTGGAGGCGTCCTGGAGAGATGCTGCTCTTCAGTCTGTGCTGGTATTTATTCCATGCTGGTTTTCAGTCCATGCTGGAAGGCAGCAAACAGCACTGCAACCCAGTGGGAGGAAGAGATTCTTTTCTCCCAGAGCTTCCTTAGTAGAGTCCCCTTCTAAGAGGGGCTGTGCACTCAGAGGGAAGGGCTCACTTTGGGGTAAGGACTTTCTCCTTCAGTTAATCTTTCCTGGAAGCAACCTCAGAGACCCACTCAAGAGGAATGTCTGTGGATTCCAAAACATATCAAGTTGACACAAACCATCATTACTGTCCCTGCCTTTTATCCTTCCCTTCTCCTCTCTACAAACATTATTCTTGCTGCCTTACCAGTATGTCTGATATTTACAACAGTTTACAAGCAAATTAAACTATCCATGTTTGGATCTGCAAATGAGAGAGAACAAGCAACGTGTCTTTCTGAGACTGGGTAATGTCGCCTAGTGCATATTTTTTCTAGGTCCATTTATTTTTTCTGTAACTTTCATAATTCATTTTTCCCTACCACTGGATAGAATTTCACAGTTTATATGTACCACATCTTCATTTTCCATTCATCAATTGATGGGCATCTGGGTTGATTCCATTGGAAATGCTTCAAGTTTTCTTCTATTTAATATGTTTTATTATATATTTGTTATATTTAGCCTTACATTTTTGTGCATATTAACCAGATATATTTGTTACATATAGCATTTATTATTTTGAGATATGTTCCTTCCATCCCTAGTCTTTACAAAGTTTTTATCACAAAGAGATTTTAGATTTTTATTGAAGAATATTTCTGCATCTATTGAATGACCAAGTTATTTCTGTCCTTGAATCTATTTATGTGATGTATTATGTGCATTGATTTAAATATGTTGAATCATCACTAAATCTCAGTCATGGTTTTCCTCCATGATTGCAGTTGTTATCTTTAATGTGTTCTTCAATTATATTTCCATGTATTTTATTGAGAATATTTTGTGTCTATGCTTATCAGAGATACTGGTCTATAGTTTTCTTTTTTGTTGTTTATCTATCTGGTTTTGCTATTAGTGCAATGATGACTTTATAGAAGGAGCTCAGGAGCATTCCCCACTTTGAATTTTTTTTTTTTTTTTTGGTTTTGCAAGGTAGGGTCTCACTCTGGTCCAGGCTGACCTGGAATTAACTATGTAGTCTCAGGGTGGCCTTGAACTCTCAGCGATCCTCCTACCTCTGCCTCCCAAGTGCTGGGATTAAAGGCATGCGCCACCACACCCGGCTTCCACTTTGAATTTTATGGAATAACTTGAGAAGCAGTGGTTTTAGATCTTTTGTAAAGGTCTGGTAGAATTTAGCAGTGAACCTGTCTGGATCTGTGCTTTTATGACTGGAGGATTTTAAAACTGTTGCTTCATTTTCTTTGCTTGTTATTTGGATCTGTTTAAATTATTTATCTCCTCTCAGTTTCACTTTAGTAGGAAATATATGCTGAGAAACTCATCCATTTCTTTTAGATTTCCCAGTTTGGTGGCATATTGTTTTTGAAGCATCTCCATGTCCTTATGATTCTGTCAATTTCCTTGAAGTCATTGCAATGTCTCATTTTTTATTTCAATTATTTACTAGGGTCTTCTTTTCCTTTTTTTTTTTTTTTTTGTTAATTTGTCTAAGCATTGGTCAATGTTTTTCATCTTTTCAAAGAACCAACTGAGTTTCATCAATTATTTTAGTTTTTTTTTTATATATCTAGTTTGTTGATTTATTCTTGGGTCTTGATTAATTATTTCCATCTGGTAGTTTCAAGTTTGGTTTGTTCTTGTTTTCCCAAAGGTGCATCATTAAGTTTTTTATTTGAGATGTAGACATTTTATTTGTCATGTAGACATTTAGAGCTATCAACTTCCCTCTTAGTACTACCTTCATTGTGTCCCATAAGTTTTGGTATGTTGTGTTTTCATTTTCATTTAGTTCTAGAAATTTTTGATTTCCATTTTGATTTGTTCAGTGACCATTCATTGTTCAACAGTGTGTTGTTCAGTCTCCAGGATTTTGTACATTTTCAGTTGTTCCTCTTGTAAATTTCTTGTTTTGTTGTCTTGTGTTCTGATATAAGGAGTAATGTAAGTTTTACTAAATTTGTTGAGACTTGCATTATATCCTACTATCTAATATATTTTAGAGAAAGTTCTATAGGCTGCTGAGAAGAATATGTAGTTTGTAATGTTTGGATGGAATGTTCTATAGATACCCATTAGGTCCATTTGATTTCCTGTGTCATTTAACTTGATTGTTTCTTTGTTGATTTTCTGTCTAGATAATCAGTCTATTGGTGATAGTGGGGTATTGAAGTTGGCCAGTAGTATTGTGTTGAGATTTATCTTTGCCTTTACATATAGCAGATTTTGTTTTATATAATTAGGTGTAATTGTGTTGATGTTCAGAATTGTCTTCTTGGTGAATTGCTCTCTTGATCGGTATGAAGTAATCTTTTTAAAAAATCATTTTTTAAATTTAAATTTTATTTTATTTATGGAGTGAGAGGAGAGAATGGGCATGCCAGGGCCTTCAGCCACTGTAAACAAACTCCAGATGCATGCTTCACCTTTGCATCTGGCTTATGTGGGTCCTGGGGAATCAAACTTGGGTCCTTTGGCTTTGTAAGAAAATGCCTTAACTGCTAAGCTATCTCTCCAACCTCTGAAGTGGTCTTCTTTAACTTTTCTGTTTAATTGTGATTTGAAATCTATTTTGTCAAGTGTTAGAATAGCCATATCTCCTTGCTTCCTCATTCCATTTGCTTGCAATAGCTTTCTCCATTCATTCACCTTAAGGTAATGCCTGTCTTTGATGGTTGGTATGAGTTTCTTAAAGACAGCAAAAGGTTGGATTCTGGTTTCTGATCTGATCTTTTCATGTGCGTTTTGTGATTATGGATTTGAGACCATTAATATTCAGTGTTATAATAGGCATTAATCTCTGTCATGTTGCTGATTTTGTAGAGTTTGGTATTTTCTTGGACTCCATTTGTTTAACAACTATTGTAGCTTTGATTATATTTTTTCCTCCTTTAGCATTTTTAATATGCTTGTATTTTTTTTTTTTTTTACTCAATGGTGCTGTCTTACTGCTCATAAGTTCCTTTAGCCTGTTGTTATCATAGGTTTCCCTTTCCTCCTATCATGACAGATAATTTTTCTGTGAGTAATAGTTTGGGTTAGCAGCTGTGGACTATCAATACTCAAGCTACACCATTTTTAGTTCTTCTGGCTTTTAAAGTTTCCATTGAAAAATTAGCTGTTATTCTGAAGCACTTGCCATTATATGTAATGAAGTGTTTCTCTTGTGCAGCTTTCAGTATCCTTTCTTCATTTTGTGTGTTTAGTGTTTTGGTTATAATATGATGTTTGCATTTTTAAAAAAACATTTTATTGACAACTTCTGTAAATATAAACAATATGCCATGTTCATAATCCTCTCCCAATCACCCTAAGACTTTTTCCCATCCCAAAATCTGCCTTTGAATCTCTTATTCTTTCCAGCTACTCTCTCTTCTATATTGATGTTCTCATTTTTTCCTTCTATTATGTAGATATTGTGTTAATAGTGTCAGCCAATGTGAGGTCATGAATATCAAGGCCACTTTGTATCAGAAGACAGTATTGTAAGCACTCCTCCCTTTGTTTTAGCTCTTACATTTTTTTCTGTCACCTCTTCCATGTGGAAATATCACAATTGGTTCTGAACAGTCCACTGTCACTTCTTAGCACTTTGTGAGTTTTGAGTAACCCAGTGGTCACTGCCATCTGAAAAAAGAAGCTTCTCTAACCAAACGTGAGAGTAACATTAATATCTGGGTGAAAACATGTCTAGAGGGTATAATATATCCATCTAGCCAAACAACAGTAGTAGTCCCACCCCTCAACCCAGGGCTTATGACTTTCCTGCCATAGGCTTTTGATTAGGCTTTTACTACCAGTTAGGAATTCCCTCCTTTGGAGTGGGCCTCAAGTTCATTAAGAGAGCAGTTGGTTTCCCCTATAACATTGCACTAGTTGATACATTTATCCTGACTGGCCAGCCATAGAGCTTGAAATGTCCACTTCTGGTTAAGACTATTGATGACTTTTCTCCTCAAAAGGCTTCCTGCTACATAGCTCTTTCTAGCATCCTGACAGCTAGATAATAGGGAAGACACTTGTAGCTCAGCTCCAGCTTGATTTCTCAGTGATCTGAAGCCCATCAATATGGGGTATTCAGCAATAGGGTCTTACCTTCTATTTCTGGTGGGCAGCCAAGAGTGATGTGGGGAATTTCTTTTCTGGTCCTATTTGATGTTTTGTATGCCTCTTGCATGTGCATGTGCATGAGCACCTCCTTCTCTCAATTTGGGTGATTTTCTCCTATAATTTTATTAAATATATTTTTCTGTGTCATTGACCTGAAAGTCTTTTCCTTCTTGTATGCTCACAATTTGAATATTTGGTCTTTTCCAGATTTTCCACTTTCCTCTCATGTGTTTTTGAATTGTCATCGATCTAGTCTCCCTGATCTATTTCTTATACATTATCCTCCAGTCCTGATATTGCATTCTCCATATGGCCTATTCTATTGGTGAGGTTTTCTAGGGATTTTTTGATTTGACTTATTGAAGTTTTAATTTTCATTTGGCTCTTCCTCAGCATTTATATCTGTTTATTGAGTTACATTTTCATATTGTCATTTGATTTTCTCATTTAATTTAGGTATTTGTATTTTCCTGGAGCTCACTTATACATTTGTTTGATTACCTTTTGAATTTATTCAGGTGTGTACTGAGTTCTTTCTGTTGTCTGTACTCTCTTGGGTTTCATTCAGGTGCTTATTCATGGATGCTTTAAGGTCATTGTGTTCTTTTAAAATCATAACTGGGTTTTGGATTCTTTGTCTGGAATTTCCTCTCAGTAGCTCTCATGGGAGTCCTCTACTATGGGACTGGACTTGGATCTTGGCAGCGATATGTTGCCTTGGCTTTGGGCTTCTTATTTTGCACTGGGATTTGATCATCTGAAGATATTCCATTGGTCTCATTGGGAATGCTGGGGCTCACACAAGGTAGAAGTAAAGTCTTAGGACACAAATTGGAGTAGGTGTTGGGCTTACAGGTGAGGTGTGCATGTAGGTGGCAGGGGGAGAGTGTGCAGAAATATACCTGTGGGTAATGTGGGATCTTACATGGTGAGGTAGTGGTTTGAATTAGGTTTCCCCCATCAACTCATGTGTTCTGAATTCTAGGTCCCCAGCTGATGGCAATTTGGGAATTGGAGCCTTCCTGGAGACAGTGTATTGTTGGGGGCTGGTTTATGGGTGTTATAGCTAGCTTCCTCTTGCCAGCATTTGGCTTAGTCTCCTGCTGCTGTTGTCTACTTGATGTTATCCAGGAAGTGATGTGCAGCCTCTGCTCATGCCACATTTTCTATTGCTGTTATGGAGTTTCTCCTTGTGTCTGTAAGCAAAATAAACCCTTTCCTCCAACAATCTGCTTTTGGTTGGGTGCTTTGTTCCAACAAAGAGAAGATTACTGCAGCACAAGACTTTGCAGCAAATACAGGGATGATGTATTGGGCAGGGAGGGATGTTATGCTTGGACACATGGGTGTTGTACAAGGGTGCGAGGTGTTAGCAATGTGAAACTCACATGTAGGAGCTTGACTACACTAGGCTGCTTGTAGGTGGATTTGGGAAGGGCACTTAGGGATGGGAATTCCCTTGCAGCCAATGTCCACTAAACACCTGGAGGTACATTTGGTTAGGGCGGTATGGCTCTGTTAGGCAGCCAGAGTGACACACACAAGCATGGTTTGGGGAGGGTGTTGAGGTATGGGGAACTCACTCCCAGTGGCATGACTGGCTCCACTAGGCATCAGAGAGACATGCCATCATAGTGTCAGGGGAGGGCACTGGGGTATGGAGAACTCACCTGGAGCTGCGGTTCCACTAGGCACCCCAAGGGACAGGCAGGCAGGGGGCATGTAACACAATTTAGAAAATGAATAAAAAGTATGAGGAAGAATAAGAAGGAAGAGAAGAAAAGAGATTATGTGGAATCCCATCTATGGGCACCTGTTATTCACCTATTGCCTAATGAACTTAGTATACTTAGTGCATTTGAAAAATACTACTTCCAGGGATTTGCTGCTTTGCAAAGAATGCATTCTTGCCTTAAGTTGTGCTAAACTTGATTGTATAATTATGGAGCTAAAACTGAATTCAGTGAATGGTCAGTCTACCTTCCTCATTTTATAATGAAAAATTTTTGGAGCAGGTATTTTGCTTTTGCTCGTACTATTTTCTGTAGTCAGGTTTTGTAACTCTTCTGTTTATAGAGCTGATAGTTTATGTGATGTTTTTTCAAATTTAGAATGTTTTAAAGTGCACTCTGCAAGGCCTCTTCAGGCTGCATTAGAAACAATTTGCTCTGCTCACCCTCTCTGGTGATCCTGCCTTGAAATCTCATCTTGATTCTTCTTGGTAGGCCTTATAATGTATCCTGCTTTCAAAGCTGCTTTGTAAGGCTGTCTCATGTCATGTCAACCCTGAATATATTCTATCTAGAAAGATATACTACTAGAAATCATACTTTGGTCTAGAAAGAACTAGTTCAAAACAATAAATCTGGAGTTTGCCTTTATCATAGGCAGCATGATTTCTCTGACCCTCATTTTTCTTTGTAATGAGTATCTAAGAGTTTCTGTAAGAATTAATGTGGTAATTATCAGAAAATGGTGTGTGTGTGTGTGTGTGTGTGTGTGTGTGTGTGTGTGTGTGTGTGTTGTTGAGACAGGGTCTCACTGCAGCCCAGGCTGACTTGGTACTTACTCTGTAGCTTAGGCTGGCCTTAAACTCATGGTAACCCTCCTACCTCAGCTTCTCAAGTACTGGATTACAGGTGTTGGTCACCATACCCAGTCTAAGAAAATACTTTCTAAATGAATGCTAACATTAGTATGTTACCCTGTAGTCTTTAGAATGATACATAGTTGGCAAGATTTTCACTTTTGAGGAAGGAAGGCAAATCTGAAGAATACATGGTCAAAACACCAGACAGACTGGTACTGCTATTTAGAGATATGTAGTGGTATTTCTTTGTAGGAATTCCTTTTACTGTATGTCAGCCATGTGGCTATTCTCTGCTGTATTGAGAGTGCACATCTGCCTGAAGAGTCATTTGTGGTTATTTGTGCATTTAATCTTCCAAACTGGCCCTCACATGCCTGGAGGGTTTGACCTATGAGTTATATTTTTCTTGTAACCTATAGCACAGATCCAAGCTCCCATGTTCTCAGGTTCCTGCTTCCTACATGAGAGCTTTCAATGCAATATTGAAAATCACTCCTTACAGAACCTCTTTGCAGGGCTAAGTGGGGGGTGTAAAGGGGGAAAGAGATTAGGTGATTGGAGAATTCAAGCTTAGATATTATTAAATGGAAGACAGAATTACTTCAGACTCCCAGGACTGACTCTGAGTTTTGCTGATAGTCAGGCCTGGAGGTAGAGTTTGTTTTATGCTCAGCCATTTGGAAAAGAGGTATTTGTAGAAAAGAGACATGAATGCTATTTCACAGGCCAAAATTTGCCTAGCTGCCATTGCTGAAATGCTCTTCCTGTCCTTCAAATTTAGGCTTGGTTGTCTTTTTTGTTGAAGTGTTTCCCCTGTTTATTCAGTTCTGCTTCATCTGAGACAATAACTTTCTATTTCACTGCTAGTTTCTTTCAGTATGGTATTTGCAATTACTTGGAATAATACCAACTGTAAATAAATTTACCATCTTACTGCTCTTCTTTCTAGTGTACTATAAGCTTTAACATTTTTCCTCTGATCTTTCTTGTTTGTTCTAGAACTGTCTGATGCTCAAAGAGTGATGGTAGAATGAATAAATGAATTATATGCAGTCAAAATTAACTATCAAAAGACATGCTGGGGCTGGAGAGATGGATTAGAGGTTAAGGTGTTTGCCTATGAAGCCTAAGGACCCCAATTTGATTCTCCAGGTCCCACATAAGCCAGATGCACATGCGTCTGGAGTTCGTTTGGCAGTGGCTAGAGGCCCTGGTGCACCCATTCTCTCTCTCTCTCTCTTTCTCTGTCTCTAATAAGTAAATTTTAAAAAGTACATACAATTAGTTTACTGAGTTGAAATCTTATTATTATTTTTAACCAAATGTTCCATTTGGATAAGGACTGGAATAACTTTTATAAAGTCATAAGACTTGAACTATTATTGTTATATTCATTATATTACCACAAAATATTCTAGCTAGTAGTGAGAATGGAAACAAATCCAGCATAACTTTGGAGAACAAACACCATAACTGATATAAGATGATTTTTTATCTCAACTTTCTTAGCTGTTATCTTAGGGTTGAAATAGTGAAGCCATCAAAAGTCTTTTCTTGGGCTGGGTAAAAGGCTTAGTGGTTATGGCATTTGCCTGAGAAGCCTAAGGACCCTGGTTCAATTCCCCAGGACCCATGTAAGCCAGATGCAAAAGGGAGCACATGTGTCTGGAGTTCATTTGCAGTGGCTGGAGGCTCTGGCATGTCCATTCTCTTTCTCTCTGCCTTTTTCTCTCTCTCTGTCTCAAATAAACAAATAAAATATTTTTAAAAATTCCTCTCTAATTCATTTTGTAAGAGGAAATAAAAGTAGTGCCATTAATATGTGTATTTAAATTGGTATGTCCAAACATTTGCTTAGAAGAAAATAGGATAATGTTCTTAGCCCTTGTAGTACAAGTTGAATGATGACCTGATTATGGGCCAATCTTATAGCAAGAGTTTAGGAAAATAAGGTAGGAAATAGTTTCCAATAGCTTTGTGTTGAACAGACAGCTGTATAGTCAATAAAGGAATGTTCCTTTAATTTAGGCCCTGTTGATGACATACACTGGCTAGGGTATGCATATTGGAAAATTTGTAGAAAAACTTGAAGATTATTTTTTAATCACTAGTTTTAATCAGAACTCAAGCTCCAACTCAAAGAATAATTAGCTGCTGCTGTTTTCCAGCTGCAGGCTGCTGCTTGTAGTTCTGACTGATGGTTATCTTGGAACTAGATTGGTATGTGAGCTAAGAAAAGCATTGGAATTAGAAGATAGTGAAATGTCAAGGCTCATTTAAGGAATGTGGACCATCCTTTTCCCCTCCTAAACCCATTACAAACTCCTAAATGAAATGATTTCTTGCTTCATGAATGAAGTCACTAAAAAAGTAATGTACAGTTGTCTCACTGTGGATCATGACACAGATACAAAATGATCTTTAACTTTGAAGGAAGATCTCCAGCAGCTCAAATTTCCTTTTTGTTACATATAGATCTTCCACTCTTTTTATAACATACTGCATTCACTAGTTAAAAAAATAATTTTCATTTTCCTTTTGTTTCCACATATTAATGATCATGAAAGTGATTGTTTTCTCCAACCAAGTGCAAAACAATGACTTTATACAGTGCAGATACTAAACAGGAAATCTTAATCAGGCAATTATTATTTTTTACTTTGGTGTTTGAGAAAAACTACCATTTTTAATTGTGGTGTTTGAGTAAAATCATTGGTAGTTCTATAAAGACACAAATATATGCTCTGATTGTCCAAAAATACTTGGCTATGAGATCCTGGTCAAAAGAATTGCTGAACTGGAAGCAAACTATCAAAAACCAACAATTGCATAAATGAAATTGAGCAGAATCATCTCTTAAAGTGCATAGATTTTGACACTAGACTTAACTTAATTGAAGAAAACCAGAGAAACCTCAAAAGAGACATAAATGAATTGAAGTTGAGTCAACAAATAGAGAATCTCAGTAACCAGCTGATTAAGCTTAATGAAGACATGATCAAATGCATGAATGAATTCCAGAAAGCATCAAGAAAATCTGACCTCGAACTGAAATCATATCTCAAAAGAGAGATGGACATGATGTAAAATAACACAACAGAAAACAAATATCAAATAGAGCTTTAAAAAACCTCTCTAGAATGCCTCACAAACAGAGTCACTCATGTAAAAGACAGAACCATTGACCAGAAAGACAAGACAGAAGAAATTGATTGGGGGTCCACAAACTTTGCTAAGTTAAAAAAAATCATGCAAATAGAATATGAGGGAGCTGTGGGATACCCTAAAAGGACCAAATATCCAGACCATGGGTATACCACGAGGGGAAGAAATCTAGGCCAGAGACCTAGAGAACATATTCAACAAAATTATTAAAGAAAATGTTTCAGAGTATTGCAAAAGAGAGGCCAATCCAGATACAAGAAGCTCACAGAACACCAAAAAGACAGGACAAAAGAAGAAACTCTTCAAGGCATATAATCATTAAAACTCTTAACAATGAAATCAAAGAGAGAGTGCTAAAAGCAGCAAGAGAGAAGCAACTCACTACATACAAAGGTAATCCCATCAGAATTACCTCAGATTTCTCACTGGAAACCCTGAAATCCAGAGGGCCTGGAATGGAACACTTCAAAGTCTAACAAAGTATGGCTTCCAATCTGAACAACTGTACTGAGTGAAAGTATCCCTCATAATAGATGGTGGAAGGAAAACTTTCAATGGAAAATGTCAACTCTATGATTATATGAACACAAATCCAAATCTACAGAGAATACTTCAAGGAATAATCAACACAGAAGTGTTAAGCAATCAATATCAAGAGCCTACAAGAAGAAGATCACAATAAACAAAACTAGAGCAGGCTCAAAAAATACAAAGCCCAAGAAATAACCAAACCCAATAAAGCACCCTACCATGGCAGGGATTAAATCAAACCTCACAGTTATAACCTTAAATATTAACGATCTTAATTCACCCATCAAAAGATACAAGTTAACAGGATGGATAAAAAAATTGGACCCTTCTATCTGCTGTCTTCCAGAAACCCATCTTGGAGAAAGGTTGCGGTCAAGATGGCATCCACCTATCTTCACCTCACCTCACCTCACAGGGAAGTAAAGATAAGACCCTTAAGGTTCAAGGTATGTTTTAAGGGATTTCCTGGCTTTAACACGCTTCCAGAGGGTGGGGGTGAATGAGCAAAATAGGGAAGCCACTGATTCCCATGCTCTTGGGCAGGCGCCATTGCTGGTCAGGTCCCTCCCTAACCGGCCAGAGCCCCACGCACCATTGCAGGTCATGCCATGCTGGGCCTTCCTGAGCCCCATTGCCAGTCAGGTGCTGCCCTTGCTGACCAGAGCCCTGTGTGCCATCACAGGTCAGGTCCCTCCATAGCTGGCCAGAGCCCCATCACTGGTCAGGTGCCTCCCTAGCCTTCCTGAGCCCCATCACCAGTCAGGTGCCACCACTCCCCCTCCCACAGCAGATAAGGGACCCAGGGAAGTAGGCCAGTGTTCCTGCACTACCCTTCCTAAGCCCAACTAGGGCAATTGTAGTCCCCTTCCCCTCCCACCTACAATAGGGAACCCAGGCCAGCAGGCCAGTGTTCCCCCACTCCAGCCTTTCTGAACTCCAGGGGCCATTGCCCTGACACTCACCACTGCTCCCCACCCAAACCCAGGGCAGCAGGCTAGCATCTCACACTGTAGGCTTTTGGAACCATTGTGATGGGCAGACCACAGCGAAAAAGGGATAACATGAAAAACCAGATAAAAATAAATCCAGCTAGACTGTCCAGTCCCACAATGGATGTCTCTAATCAAATCTTAGAAGAGACAATAGGCTCAGAACCCCAAAATGAAGAGACAAGCTGTGCAACCCTGGCCAAGCAAATAGCACAACTTTCAGAAACTCAACAAAGAGCCAATAATTGTATGAATATTATCCTTGCTAGATTAGACCTAAGAGAAAAGAACCAGTAAAAGTTCCAAAGATAGTTAAATGATCAAAAGGAGAGTGAAAACAAAAAAGAGGTCCTCAATAACCAGCTGGCTAAGTTCAATGAAGACATTAACAAATGCAAGGATGAACTCCAAGAAGTATTAAGAAAATCAGAAAATGATGTGAAAAGGGAACTCAACAGAGGGATGGAAACTATACATAAAATGCAGTAGAAAATATGAACCAAATTGAACAAACCCAAAATCTCTGTAGAAGCTCTAAAGAATAGAGTCAGCCAAGTGGAGGACAGAAACTCAGAAATGGAAGACAAAACAGAAGAAACAGCTCATGAGTCCCAAAATTTCAACAAGTTCAAAAATTTCTGTGAACAGAACATGAGGGAAATGTGGGACAGACACCCTTAAGTGTCCAAACATTAGGATCATGGGTATACGAGAGGGGGATGAAACACAGACCAAAGGAATGGAAAACATATTCAACACTCTCTCAAAAGAAAATCTCATCAAGTTGCAAGAAGCTAGCAGAATTCCAGACAGACTGGACCAAAGGAGAAATTCTCCAAGACACATTATCATTAAGACTATAAACATCAATCACAAAGAGAAAGTCCTAAAAGCAGCTAGGAAGAAACAACACATTACATATAAAGGAAACCCCATCAGAATTATCTCAGACTTCTCAATGGAAACCCTAAATACCAAAAGGGCCTGGAAACTAACAACTTCTAACAACTTCTCAATGGAAATCCTGAAAACCAGAAGGGCCTGCAAACTAACAACTTATGGCTTCCAACCCAAACTACTCTACTCCAGCAAAAGTATCCCTCATAGTCACTGGTGAAAGAAAAACTTTTCATGATAAAAGTCATCTTTACAACTATATGAACACAAATCCAAACCTACAGAGAGTACTTGAGGGAATTCTCCACACAAAAGAATCAAATAACCAGTCTAAAGTGCCCCCAAGAAGCAGACCACAATAACCAAAAAAAAATAAAATAAAATAAAATAAAATAAAATAAAATAAAATAAAATAAAATAAAACCCACAAAGACCAAAAGAACACCAAACCACATAATCCACCACAATATAGTAGATATTAAATAAAACCTCACAGTTATTTCCTTGAATATTAATGGCCTTAATTCACCTATCAAGAGACATAAACTAACAGGTTGGATCAGAAAACTAGACCCCTCAATCTGCTGTCTTCAAGAAACCCACCTCACCACTAAAGACAGATACCTCCTCAGGGTAAAAGGGTGGAAAATGATATTCCAAGCAAACACAAATAAGAAACAAGCAGGTGTAGCTATACTCATATTGGATAAAATAGACTTCAAACAAAAAGTAATCCAAAAAGACAAAGAAGGCCACTTCTTATTTATCAAGGGAACAATCAAACAAGAGGATATCACAATCATCAATATTTATGCACCAAAGACAGGTGCACCACAATTCATAAAACAAAACCTATGTGACAATAAAACAGAAATAACCACCAACACCATCATAGTTGGGGACTTCAATACTCCACTATCGGCAATAGACAGATCATCCAAACAGAAATTAATAGGGAAATAAGAGAGCTCAACAAAACCATAGATCAATTAGACCTAACAGATATATAAAGAACATTTACCCTAATTCCACAGATTACACATTCTTCTCAGCAGCACATGGAACTTTCTCTAAAATAGATCATATACTGGGTCATAAAGCCAGCCTCCAAATATTTAGGAGGATTGACATAATTTCCTGCATGAGATCAGATCATAATGTTCTATTGCTAGAAATTAACAACAAAAGATGTGCCAGGAAACCAACAAGATCCTGCAAACTGAACAACACACTCTTTTTTTTTTTTTTTTTTTGGTTTTTTCGAGAAACCAACCAGTCTCGGTGGCCTCGAACTCCTGCAAAAAGGGATGCGCCACCACGCCCGGTTGAACAACACACTCTTAAACAATAAATGGGCACTGGACGAAAGAAAAAGTGAAATCACACAATTTCTAGGAATGAATGACAAGGAGAACACATCATACCAAAACTTATGGTACACAATGAAGGCAGTCCTCAGGGGGAAATTTATTGTGATAAATGCCTTCATAATAAAGACAGAGAGATCCCAAATCAATAACATAACCATCCACCCAAAGGCATTGGAAAAACAAGAAGTATCCAACCCAATGGAAAGAAATAATTAAGATCAGAGCAGAAATTAATGAATTGGAAGCTAAGAAATCAATTAAAAATTGATGAAACCAAGAACTAGTTCTTTGAAAAAGTAAACAAGATTGATAAACTCCTAGCCAATTTGATCAAGTGGAAAAAAGAGACAACTCAAATTAACACATTAGAAATGAAAAAGGAGAGATCACAACAGACATAAGTGAAATTGGGAGAATCATCCGGACTTGCTTCAAAAACCTCTACTCCACAAAGCTGGATAATATGGAGGAAATGGATGAATTCCTAGACAAATACCACCTACCAAAGCTAAACTCAGAGCAGATTAATCTCCTGACCAAACCCATCACAACCACCAAGATTGAAAAGATAATCAAAAATCTACCTAATGGCTGGAGAGATGGCTTAGTGGTTAAGGCACCTGCCTCCTAAGCCTAAGAATGCTGGTTCCAATCTCTAGCGATTCCAATCTCCAGGTCCCATGTTTAGCCAGATGCAAAGTGACACAAGGGCGCAATGCCGCACTTGACCACAAGGGGGCGCACACATCTGGATTTTGTTTGTAGCAGCTGAGAGGCTGCTGGCCCGCCCATCTCTGTCTGTCTTCCTCTCTCTCTCTCTCTCAAAAAAAAAAAATCTACCTAAAAGAAGATTGCAGGACCAGATGGCTTCTCAGCAGAATTCTATCAAACCTTCATGGAAGAACTGAAACCAATCTTTCTCAAATTGTGCCACATAACTGGAGAACAGGGAAAGCTCCGTAACTCCTTCTATGAAGCTAGTATCACCATAATACCAAAACCAGGCAGAGATGCCACAAGAAAAGAAAACTACAGGCCTATTTCTCTGAGGAACTTAGATGCAAAGAACCTGAACAAAATCCTCACAAATTGAATTCAACAGCACATCCAAAGCATTATCCACCTGGACCAAGTAGATTTCATCCCAGAAATTAGAAATGAAAAAGGAGAGATCACAACAGACATAAATGAAATTGGGAGAATCATCAGGACTTACTTCAAAAACCACTACTCCACAACGTTGCATAATAAGGAGGAAATGGATGAATTCCTAGACACATACCACCTACCAAAGTTAAACTCAGAGCAGATCAATCTCCTGAACAAATCCATCACAACCACTGAGATTGACAGGGTAATCAAAAATCTACCTAAAAAGAAGAGTCTAGGACCAGATGGTTTCTCAGCAAAATTCTATCAAACCTTCATGGAAGAACTGAAACCAATCTTTCTCAAATTGTGCCACACAATTGGAGAACAGGGAAAGCTCCCTAACTCCTTCTATGAAGCTAGTATCACCCCAATACCAAAACCAGGCAGAGATGCCACAAGAAAAGAAAACTACAGGCCTATTTCCCTGATGAACCAGGATGCAAAGATCCTGAACAAAATCCTCACAAATCAAATTCAACAGCACATCAAAAGCATTATCCACCTGTACTGAGTAGTTTTCATCCCAGGAATGCAGGGTTGATTCAATATATGGAAATCTGTCAATGTAATACACCACATAAACAAGCTTAAACACAAAAACCACAGGATTATTTCAATAGATGCAGAAAAGGCCTTTGACAAAATACAATATCACTTCATGATCAAAACATTGGAGAGAATAGGCATGGATGGTCTGTATCTTAACATAATAAAGGATATATATATATGGCCTAATGCCCAAATAATACTTAATAGGGGAGAGATTGAAGGAATTCTCATTGAGATCAGGAACAAGACAGGGGTGTCCACTCTCACCTCTGCTCTTCAACATAGTACTGGAAGTACTAGCTCAAGCAATAAGAAAGAAATAAAAGGGATACAAATTGGAAAGGAAGAAGTTAAGTTAGCCTTGTTTCAGATGACATGATTCTATACACAAGTGACACAAGATTCTCCATCCCAAAACTCTTAAAGTTGATTAACTCCTTCAGGAAAGTAGCAGGATACAAAATCAATGTACAAAAATCAGTAGCCTTTCTATATGCAAAAGACAAAGTTACAGAGAAAGAAATAAGTGACATTGTCACATTTTTAATAGCATCAAAAAATAAAATACCTTGGAAAATAAAATACCTTAACCAAGGAGGTGAGAGACCTTTACAACAAAAACATAAAAACACTCAAGAAATAAGTTGAGGAGGACTGGAGAAAATGGAAAGACTTCCCATGCTCCTGGATAGGCAGAATTAACATTGTTAAAATGGCAATCTTACCAAAAATAATATATAGATTTAATGCAATACCAATAAAAGCCCCAATGTTTTTCTTCATAGAGATAGAAAAAATGATCTCAAAATTCATATGGAAAAGGCAGAAGGCCTCAGATATCCAAGTATATCCTCAGCAAAAGAAACACCTCTGGAGGTATCACCATACCTGATGTAAAGCTATGCTACAAAGCCATTATAATAAAAACAAGATGGTACTGGCATAAAAACAGGAATATAGACCAATGGAACAGAATGGAAGACCAGGACTTTGGGTCAAGTAACTACAGCTACTTGATATTTGACAAAGGCCTTACCAACACAGAATGGAAAAAAAGACAGTATCTTCAATAAATGGTGCTGGACAAACTGGACAACCATATGTAGGAAAATGAAACTAGATCCACACATCTCACCATGCACAAAAATCAAGTCCAAATGGATCAAAGACCTTAATATAAAACCAGAAACTCTGCTACTACTGGAAGAAAAAATAGGAGGAACCTTCCATGACATAGGAGTGGGAAAAGACTTCCTGAACAAAACCCCAGCAGCTCAGGAAATTAAACAATCTCTCAACCATTGGGATCTCATGAAGCTGAAATCTTTTTCACTGACAAATATACATAACCAAAGCCAGCAGATTACTCACAGAGTGGGGAAAAATTTTCACCAGCTATACAACTGACAGAGGCCCAATTTCTAGAATCTACAAAGAACTCCAAAGCCTAAACAATAAATCATCAAACAACCCACTCACAAAATGGGGCAGAGAACTGCACAGGGAGTTCTCAGAGGAAGAAATACAAATAGCAAACGCACATTTAAGAAAATGTTCAACATCCCTAATCATCAGGGAAATGCAAATTAAAACAACTATGAGATTCCACCTTACCCCAGTAAGGATGGCTAACATTAAAAAGCCAATGAAAAACCAATGAAAACAAATGCTGGTGAGGCTGTGGAGAAATAGGAACCAGCTTTCACTGCTGGTGGGAATGTAAAATGGTTCAACCATTATGGAAAGCTATATGGAGACTCCTGAAAAGGATGATCATAGACCTACCAATGGATCCAGTTATTCCCTTACAGGACATTTACCCTAAAAGGCTCCAAGCCTTAGATCAGAGATATTTGCTCGACCATGTTTATAGTTACTCAATTCATAATAGCAAAGAGCTGGAATCAACCCATGTGTCCATCATTAGATGAATGGATAACAAAGATGTGGTATATCTATACTATGGATTTCTATATAGCAGTAAGGAAAGATGAAATAATGAAATTTGCAAAAAAATTGGTCAAACATGGAACAGATCATCCTCAGTGATCTCACCCAATCACAAAAAGATAATCTCCGCATGGTCTCATTTATCTGTTGCTCCTAACCTGAATCCACCTGAGATGCTGCCAAACCTAATAAGCACTCTGAGGATCAGACATTAGGGAGGGTGGGATGGATGGAGGGTAAGGGTGGGAGGGAACTAGAGGGTGGGAGGGAGGACAAGGATGGGGATATACAAATTGGGACCCAAAAGGAAATGATGCTATAAAACTCTTTATTTTGAACAACAGGCTAAAACATTGATCCTTCAGCAGGTCCACAGAGGGAACACCTGAACCACAGGAAACTGGAGAGAACATTATAAATACCAACCTTAATCTTTTCCTGCTTCTCTCTCTCTCTCTCTCTCTCTCCTCTCTCTCTCCCTCTCCTCTCTATACTCACTTTCTCTTTTATATTATCTATCTTTTTCTTCCCTCACCTTCCTAGGCACTGACTTATAACTCCCAGTATCAGCATGGGGTTAATTCCACAATGAGCTGTTGATCCGAGACACCTACAAGGTTTCCCAAAAAAGAAAGATTTCTGTCAGAGCTCTTGATGATCCACCAAAGGTTAATGGTAAGACCCTACTGTTGAAGACAGCATATGCATGTGAGACCAAACACGGAGAGCTGGCCAGAATCTGAAAGAGAGTCAGTCCCCAGACAGTTAGCTAGTCTAGTGCCAGAGGGATAATGGCTGACATCTGTCCAAATAACTTGCAGTCTAAGATACCCCCTAGGAAACAACCTGACATAATGCTCAAACAAGTGCAGTAGTGGCACACAGCCATTGTGGGTTACCAACTGCTCTGATTTGGCTAATAGATCCACTCAGTGGAATGGAATTCATTGCTGGAACTGGGAAATAAATCAAAACCATGTACAAAAAATGAGCTCAGTCTCCAAGATTAAGCTCCCACCAAATGTGGGCTAGAAGAGGGCATATGCATATAAAATTCCCTCCAAAATGGGGATCACCCCACCAGAAAAAGGCTGAAGGAGACAAACAAGAGAACATCCAACTCCTACTAAGCCAGATAACCACAGACACAGAGGCTCCCAAAACCTCATCACTGAAGTAGAACTAAAATGACCCCAATGTGGCTCAGGGAAATTCACGGAAGAGGGGGCAGAAAGAATGTTACAGCCACATGTTGGGGCATTATGCACAGAGACTTGGCCTATTCTCCCATAACTCTTGACTACCCCCACAATGCATGACCCACATTCCCCATTGATGAGGGTCCCTGTGGAAGAGGGAGGACAGGGGGAGGATAATGGAGTCACCATTATGATTGTAAAATCAGAATAATATAAATAAAAACTAAATCATCATAATAAAAAAATCTGTCAGACAGTAAGTTAAGGCATGCTTCCTGCAATGCTCATCTTCATCTTACTAATAAGTATTAGTTAATAAAAAAATTCAAAAATTATTTTTTTTACTTTTTTTTCCAGACAACACATTGTCACACAGACAGTATTATTTTTGTGGGAGAATGTTTTGGGAGAGTATTCTAAAATCTTTCTTAGAATGATTCAGATCAGAATGGTGCTCCAAAACCCTACTTCAGTTATTCAATTGCTAATATGGAAATATATGTTCAGGGGCTGGAGCGATGGTTCAGTAGTTAAGGCACTTTCTCACAAAACCAAAGAACATGGATGCTATTCCCGAGTACCTATATAAAGTCAGATGCAGGGGCACATACATTTGGAATTCGTTTGTAGCGACTAGAGGCCCTGGAGTGCTTACATTCTCTCTCTTTCTGTGCTTACAAATCATATATATATATAAAATCTGGTCAATCATAAAGCCACTTGTTTGTATGATGTCCTTTCCTATAGTGAGAAAATTCCATTCTCACCTGGTGTGTTCCCACAAATGGATTATAGTTCCCAGTGCCTTTTCTCAGTCTGATGGGAAGTGTTTGCTCCCAAGTTTACTTTGCAGGGCTGAGTCACAGGATTTGAGCCCTCTGTTGGCATGCCTCCACTTTCCAAGTGTTGTGAATGTTGGAGCATGTGGTAGAAGAAAGGAGACTGTAGTCTAGAAAGTAGAAACCTGAACTAAAGTAATAAGCAGATCAGAGGATTGGGATTGGGTGGTAGATTTCCTGGAATAAGAAATGGTATAGATGCTAATTGTACAGCACCAATATTTGTTATGTTTGAAAAGTTATTTCCTATTGTTTGTTTTGATATTACTCCAGATGTCTTTAGCCCTGAGATATTTTGATAAAAGTTACAATTCAATGTATTTTAAAATAAAAATTCTTAAAAATAAAATTCTCCCAATATTCCTTCCTTTATATGAGTTGTATAAATTACTAGCAACAGAACCTATTTCTCTGAAAATATTCTGTAATTTATGCTTTGGACAAAGAGCAGCCAGCAGAGCTCTAGCCTAGTGACAAATCTAGCTCTAGCCTAGTGGATCAATCTCCAGGGGATGCTACACTGGAGCATGCTATTAATTTCCTTTTATTATGATCATAAACAGAAATGGGTTTCATTATAGTGTTTCCAAACAATTTTTTTCCCCTTCTTCCGCTTTCCTTATCTGTCTCCCCTCTCATGCTCTGCCTCCCAACACAGTCTCCTTTCTGCTTTCATACTGGCCATTTCCTGAGTCCTCTCCCTTCTTCTAATCCCCTCTTGTTCCCAGCTTGAGACCACCTATCACAACTCATAGCCTGTACTCACGCTCACTTCATAGTTACCTACACACAATAAAAGTTAGGATCCACATATGAGAGAGAATATGTGATTTTTGTCTTTCTGGGCCTGGGTTACTCTACTTACTATAATTTTTCTTCAATTCCATCCATTTCCTGCAAACTTCACAACTTCCTTTTTTTTCCAGAGTATTAAATAGTAATTGTGAAAATGTACCACATTTTCATTGTGTAGTCATTGTCAGCTGAAGGACATCTAGGTTGATTTCATTTCTGAGCTATTGTGCATAGATAGAGCAGCAATGAACATGGATGCATAAGTGCCTCTGTGACAGGACAGTGAGTCCTTTGGGCTTATGCCTAGGAGTGGTACAGCTGGGTTATATGGTAGTTCTATTTTTAGCTTTTAGAGAAGTCTCCATGCTGATTTCCATAGCAGCTGTACCCATTTGCAGTTCCATAAACAATGAATAAGTGTTCTTTCTCCATAAACTCACCAGCATTTGTTACTAGTTTTCTTGATGATAGTCATTCTGACTGGGTTGAGATGAAATCTCAGAATGGTTTAAATTTGCATTTCCCCTATTGGTAAGGATGTTGAACATTTTCAAAATATCTACTGGCTATTTGTGTTTCTTTTTTTAGAACTGTCTATTCAACACCCACCACAGCTCAGGGAATTTTGCAGAAGAGGAGGTGGAAAGATTTTAAGAGCCACAGTGTGGGAGGAAATATCCAGAGGCATTGCCTCCCCCACAATGAATGACTTCTTCTCTCACAACTCATAACCCACAACTCCATGGTGAATGCCAGCAACCTCACTGAGAAGAGTCCTCAGTGGAATGAGGTTATGAACGAGGGAAATGATGGTACCTACACATGATGTGTCCATACAAAGTTCCTACTTAATTAAAAAAAAAGACACAAGCATAACAAAAAGGAAAAGAAAAAGAAGCAAAAGAAGAAGAAGGAGGAGAAGGAGAAAAAGCAGCAGCAGAATAATAAGAAGAAAAAAGATCTTCATTTTATTATCCCATTCATCAATGGGCAGTTTTATGTGGGGGTTAGTGTTTCTTTATTTTCAATATTAACCTCATCAGAGGAATAGCTGACAAAGATGTTCTCCTACTTGGCAGTTTGTTCTGTTTGTTCTGCTGATAGTTTCTTTTGCTATACAGAAACATTTTCATTTCATGGAGTCCCATTTGTTGATTCTTGTAACTATTTCCTGTGCTATTAAGAGTCTTGTTCTTACCTTGGCCTATAACTTCTGAGTACTGCCTCTGTTTTCTTCTAGCATTTTCAGTGCTTTTGGCTTTAAATAAAGGTCTTCATTTCATTTTTTGTCAAACACTACCAACCCATAGCTGTGTGAGTTTATTTCTGGGTTCTCTATTCTATTCCACTGGTCTATATGTCCACTTTTGTGCCAGTCCTATGGTGTCTTTGTCACTATGGCTGTATACTATAATTTTAGATTAGGAACTGCTATGTTAGGTCTTTTGTGTTCCTATATGAATTGTTGGATTTTTTTTGATGGGTATTGCATTGCATCTGTAGTTTGCTTTGGTAACATAACCGTTTTAACAATATTGATTCTCCCCATCCAAGATCATGGAAGGTGTATCTAATGTCTGATATCTTCTTTTATTTCTTTTTCAGTGTATTAATTTTTTTTTTTGTAGAAGAAAATGACATCCTTGGTGAGGCTTATTCTTAGGAACTTTATTATTTGGGGGAGCTCTTGTGAGTATGGTATTTTCCTAACTTTTTCTTTTTTCTTTCTTTCTTTCTTTCTTTCTTTCTTTCTTTCTTTCTTTCTTTCTTTCTTTCTTTCTTTCTTTCTTTCTTTCTTTCTTTCTTTCTTTCTTTCTTTCTTTCTTTCTTTCTTTCTTTCTTTCTTTCTTTCTGGAGAGAGATACAGAGAGAGAGAGAGAGAGGGAGAGGAAGACAGATAGAGATGGGTGCGCCAGCAGTCTCTCAGCTGCTGTGAACGAAATCCAGATGTGTGAACCCCCTTGTGGTCAAGTGCAGCATTGCACCCTTGCGTCACTTTGCATTTGGCTAAACGTGGGACTTGGAGATTGGAACCGCTGGAAATTGGAACCAGCGTTCTTAGGCTTAGGAGGCAGGCACCTTAACCGCTAAGCCATCTCTCTAGCCCCTAAATTTTTCTTAAGCATTTTTATTGTTGGAAAACATGAAAGTTAATGATTTTTGTGTCTTGATTTTATATCCTGAAATTTCACTGAAAGTGTTCATTAAGTCTAAGAGTTTTCTGGTAGAGTCTGTAGGGTAACTTAAATATGGTATCATGTTGTCTGTAAGTAGGATAATTTCATTTCTTTCTTTCTTACATTTATCTCCTTTATATCTTTCTCTTGTTTTATTGCTCTAGCTAAGACTTCCAGAACTATGTTGAATAAGACTCTTGTTTCATTTCAGATTTTAGAGGTAATATTTTCAGCTTTTTCACCATTCAAAAAATGCTGGCTATAGATTTGTGATAGGAAACCTTTATTACTTTGAGGTAGGTGCCATCTATTCCAAGTTTCTCTAGAACTTTCATCATAAAGATATGTTGAACTTTGTGAAATACCTTTTCTGTGTTTATTCAGATGATTGAATTTTGTCCCTAAGTTTACTTATATGGCAAACTATGCTTATTGATTTCATATGATGAACTAATCTTTCATCCCTAGGATGAAACCAACTTGGTCATGATTTATATTCTTACTGGGTCCTTGTATTCTCTTTTCAAGTATTTTGTTGAGAACTTCTGCATCTATAGTCTATAGTTTTCTTTTTGTTGTTATACCTTTATCCAGGTTTTGATATCAGGGTAATACTGGCTTCAGAGAATGAATTTGATGGTGTTCCTTCCCTTTCTATTTTGAAGGGAAAACCCTAATATCACAGCACAAAGCCCAGGGCTTGCTCATGCCAGGTTCTGGCTAGCTTCTCTACATAGCTATGTTAGAAAGTTCAGGTCAAATTTTTAGTTACTACTTTCTTGAGGAAATTTTTATTTGTTTTCTTTTTTGAAATTTTAATCTTGAGATTAATTTTCTTGAAAACATTTTTGCTCATACATTGAACAATATATTTCAAATCAAGCTGCATGGACTGTGTGAAAATACAATTTAATGAATGGTTTCTGAGTCTGAATACATTTAGGAGTGGTAAATTTAGAAACAAAACATGTTACTCCCTCTGTCTTTATAACATTTCTCATGTCCTTACTAAGCTCATGCATGCTGAGCACTTCTAAGAAGTAAAAAGGAAATAGAGAGTATTTTTAGGGTCTCCAAATTATTTGCATATATACATGCTTGTAGGGGGATTCCAAGGACAACTTTTCCTGAAAATATACTTTGAGATATTGAGTTACTTAGAATCATAGAAAGAATTAGTGAGAGAACTAAGAGTTAGAGTTGATACCCCTGAAGCTTAATATATCTACTGTTAACTATTTTATATTTAAAAAAGACCTTTCAAATTACATGACTATATTGTATCTAAACAAAGGAATTAGTCTGGGGTTTTAGGTTTAAATATAAACCTGATTTCATTCTGTTATCTGAATAATGCTTGCTAGAATTGTTAGCATTTTTTTGATTAGCACTATGCCTGCTTTTCCTGAGAGGAAAGAATGACTGTGAGGTTTTGGAATTGTCTATAGAGACAGAGGCAACTTAGAAACAGATGGAGTCCAGGAGGTCTCCATTTGGAAGCAAGAAATGTGGGTGAAAGGAGACAGAGGAAAGGACATCCAAGTGAATGATGTAGGAATAGCTGAGTCAAACCTAAGCTCCATCAGGCTTTCTCATTTTAGTCCTGAAATTTGGAAATATCAGCATTCTATGGTTCCCTTAGGAGTTTAGACTTGTCTTTTCACAGACTCGGGAGGGAATGGCAAGCAGCCCATTACATGTCATTTCCAGGACTCTTGCATATCCAGTCTTCACACTCAGTGCTCATGCCAGCAACTTGCTAACTCCAAGAGGCTGATCTCATCTCAGGCATTTGGGAAAAAGTATGTGACTGGAAAAAATCTTTACCAGTTCATTGTATTTGTCAATAGCAAAGATAACATGTGATTGATAGTCACTTCAAATCACTTTCCATTGGGCTTATCTTCTTTATCTAATATGGGAAGACTTACAAAATGCAATGATTAGATAGACCTTTGGAAATGTCTGAGATAGACTCCAGTCTAATACCATCAGTCTGTGAATCTCTTGAAGGACCAAGGAAAAAGTTCAAAGGCTCCAAGAATCCCTGAAATAGTATATAATATCAGTATCTAAATCCTCCCTTTTGGGAAAAAGTTCATCCCTTCATTATACTCTAAAATGAATTGATATCACAATTAAGTTTAAAAAATTGCTAATCTAACTCTTTTGCTTATATCCCCCCAAGCCATCAGTGCCATGAACCTCTGGAGAACTCATTCACCCCTGGCCACACAGCATCCAGCATAGCTGATTGGAACATTAGACCCATGGTGCAACAGAGGAGGATCGAGGCGGGCACTCTGCATTGATGATATTGGAAGCCATCCCCAAAGGTAACAGGCCTAATTACGCAAAAGCAGGTACATAGGCCTGCACTAGAAGTGCTAATCTCTCTTTCCACGTCAGGGCAGGTTATGTGTTACATATTCTTGGTTGGCTTTACCATTCTCAAATAAGCCTTTGATGTTCCCTGATTCATAAGGCCTTTGTCTTTTTCTTCTGTAATTATTGGGGGCAGGGTCTCACTCTTCCCCAGGCAGACCTGGAACCCATTTCACACCAGAAATTTAACCTCCTGGTTGACAGGATTAAGGGTGTGGAGAAACACACCCTTAGGAACTTTGGCTTTATTAGATTATCTGTTTGTTTTAATCCCCACTACTGCATAATTACTTTGTGCTGTTTTGGATTGAATGTGTATTACTACTCAGTTGAATTTAAGAATTTGCCAGTTAATTTTTCCACCCAGTATACTAGAATACTTGAATAGCAGGCAAGCTAAACATATAGGGTCACTTCTGCTGTTTTCTTGGAGTATAAGAGCTACACCTGGCACCTTAAACTCCTGCCCTGAAGATATATAAAGTCAGATTTACATGGCTAAGAACATTACAGATAATTAGAAAACTCAAGCATCAAATTAACTCAAGATGCAGAAATCTTTATAATACAAGAAACATAAAAAATCAAGACAATATGATCCATTAAAAACTATAAATCCATCAGAAATGACCCTCAGAGAAATGGTTTTAGATGAAATGTCTGACAACAATTAAAAAATGATTATATCTATACTCAAAGAAATCAAAGGAATCACAGAAAAATAATTCCTGAATGAAAACACAGAAAACCAACTTAATGAAGTAAGGAGGTCAGTAAGAAAATAGAAATGAAAAATACCAATGAGAAATATTAGAAATGAAAAACAGAGGGGCTGGAGAGATGGCTTAGTGGTTAAGGTGTTTGCCTGCAAAGCTAAAGGATCCTGGTTCGATTCTCCAGGACCCACATAAGCCAGATGCACGAGGGGGCACATGCATCTGGAGTTCATTTGCAGTGGCTGGAGGCCCTGGTGCACCCATTCTCTCCCTCTTTCTTTCTCTCTCTCTCTCAAATAAATAAGTAAATAAAATATATTTTAAAAAAGAAATGAAAAACAAAGTACGTCAAATAGAAAACTCTGTAGAAAGTCTTACCAGCCAAATAAATCAAGGATAGGAGAGAATAACTAAACTAGAAGACCAGGTGGCAGATGTACAGTCCAACAAAGAAAAAGACAAACTAATATGAAGACATTAATGGGAATTTCAAGAAATTCAGAACATAAGAATACAGGGTATAGTAGAAGGAGAAGAATTTCACTCCAAAGGCATAGCAGGTATTTTCAACAAAATCATGGAAGAAAACTTCCCCCAAATAGGAAAAGTGATGCCAATGCAAATACAGGAAGCCTATAGAATTCCAAGCACACAAAATCAGGAAAGAGCCTACTGCAGTCAGGTTGTGGGAAAGCAGCTTGTGGGAAAAACGGTTTATTTTGGCTTAAAGACTTGAGGGGAAGCTCCATGATGGCAGGGGAAAACAATGGCATGAGCAGAGGGTGGACATCACCTCCTAACATCAGATGGACAACAGCAACAGGAGAGTGTGCCAAACACTGGCAGAAGGAAGCTGGCTATAAAATCCATAAGCCTACCCCCATCAATACATGAACTTCAGGAGGCTTTAATTCCTACATTGCCATCAGCTGGGGACCTGGCATTCAGAGCACCTAAGGTTTGGGGAACAACTGAATCAAACCACCAAATTCTGCCCCTGGCACCCATAAACTGATAACCATCTATGATGTAAAATGCAATGCATTCAGTCAAATTTTAAAAGTCCCATAGTTTTTATCAATCCCAATGTTATTCAAACATTCCCACAGTTCAAGATCTTTTAACTGAGCCATAGTACCGAGAGAGAGAGAGAGAAAGAGAGAGAGAGGAAGAAATCCAAAAAACCTATAATAGCACAGAATAAACACTCACAGTACAAAAGATGACATTAGGCATAGAAAGAAATATTCAACCAAACACAAGATTTAGACAGGACAAACACCACACTCTGTAGCTCCAAGTCCAACAACTCTAATCAAGACAATGACAAGTATCCAAGTCTGATAGTTCTAACCACTGACAGGTCTTTGGCATTCCAATCTGCCCCTCCAGCTAGGCTGCTCAGTTTCAGAAAACTTCATTTGGTGCGAGCAGCTCTTCTTGGCAGCCATCCCACAGTACTGGCATCTTTATTGGATCTCCACTACAACTCACGGTTCATCCTTATGGCTCCACTGGGCTCCACACAGGTAATTCAACAAGCCTGCTTCACACTGCCCATGACCATTTCCAAAATACAAAACAATGTTTCAAATTCAATGACCCTCTATTTCCTGCATTTGTTATACTCCATAATACCAGGTGGGCCACCAACTTGTTAGTCCAGGGTGAATAAAGCAGACCTTTAAGGACAGGACACTCCTTCAGCATTCAGGGACCTTCCAAAGAGTCTGTATTCTTCCTGTTGTCCCAATGCAGGCCAGCTGGCCCAATCTCAATGGTTGTAATATCTCAAACAATTGCAGCTGAATGAGCAGCAGTTTTGTCCCAGAGATTTTATGTTTATTTTTTGCCATATCCTGCTGTTCATACCAGTCCATTTCTACTCAATGCAACCCTGCACGAGTTCTCAGGACATGGGCATAAGGCAAGCCTCTCACTCAAACTGCTTCTATCTCAGCCCAAGTAAAGTTCATTCTCACCATCATAAGACAAACTTTGTAGTCCATAGTTCTTACTGCATTCAGGTCTTTTAACTCTGACAGGACTAGTCCATCAAGCTGTACTTACAGCACTGCAAGGTGTCTCTTAGGCCAAGGTTTCAAATGCTTCCACATTCCACCTGAAAATCAGCTCCAAAAGGCCAAAGCCACACAGATTTCTAGCAGCAATTATCCAACTTCTCAGTACCAACTTTACTGTTGCAGTCAGGTTTGCATTGCTGGCAGAAAACATGCAACCAGAAGCAGCTTGTGGGAAAAAGGGTTTTTTTTGGCTTACAAACTCTAGGGGAAAATTCATGATTGTTGGGAGAATAATGAATAGAGGGTGGACATCACTTCCTGGCCAATATCAGATGGACAACAGCAACAGGAAAGTGTCCCAAACACTGGCAATAAGAAGTTGACTATAACTCCCATAAACTGCCCCCAACAATACACTATCTCCAGGAGGCTTTAATTCCCAAATTGCCATCATCTAGGGACATGGCATTCAGAAAACCTAAGTTTATTGGGAAACCTGAATTAAACCACCACAGGATCTCTTATTGTAATGTTATAATTAAAGTACAAGACACACAAACCAAAGAAAATATATTGAAAGCAGTTGGAGAGAAAAAACAAGTCACATACAAAAGCAAGCCCCTCAGGATAACAGCAGATTACTCAACACAAACCATAAAAGCCATGATGAATTCCAAGTTCTGAAAGACAACAACTGTCAACCTAGCTTACTTTATCCTGCAAAGGTATCCATCCAAATAGAGAAACAAGGATATTCCACAACAAAAACAGGCTAAAGGAATATATGCACACTAAACCAACTCTACAGAAAATACTTGAAGGAATCCTCCATGTGGAAGACAAAGAAAAGCACACACATAATGAACCAGGAAAAAACTAAACCATACTCATATAACTAATAAGAGAGTAAAGGAAAAACTGGAAGAAATACAAAACAAGAAGAATGGCAAGAAAAAATACACACCTCTCAACAATAACTCTTAATATCAATATCCAAAATTTCCTTTGGAAGCACAAGAAACCTTGAATATCTAAAACAATTTTGAGCAACAAAAATAAGGTTGGTGGCATCAATATACCTGATTTTAACCTATATTACAGAGCTATAATAACAAAATAGCATAGTACTGGCACAAAAACAGACATGTTGGTGAATGGAACACAATAGAGGACCCAGAGGTAAGTCCAGGTAGCTACAAGCCACCTGATCTTCAAAAAAAGTGCAAAAAATACTCATTGGAGAAAAGACAGCCTCTTCAGCAAATGGTGCTGGGTAAACTCGATATGTATCTGTAGAAGGATGAAAATAGATCCTTATTTTTTTCCATGCACAAGAATTAAGTCCAAATGGATCAGAGACATTAATATCAGACCTGAAAATCTGAAACTGCTAGAGGAAAAAGTATGGAAAACCCTTCAACATATTGGTCTTGGCAAAGCTTTTCTGAATATAACCCCAGTTGCTCAGAAAATAAAACCACAAATCAGCCACTGAGACCTCATGAAATTACAAAGCTTTTGTACAGCTAAGGACACTGTGAATACAGCAAAGAGGCAACCTACAGAACAGGAGAAAATCTTTTCCAGCCATACATCTGACAAAGGATTAATATCCAAAATATACAAAGAACTCAAAAAACTAAATAATAATAAATCAAACAAACCAATTAAAAATGGGCTATGGAACTAAATAGAGAGTTCTCAGAAGAAGAAATACAGATGGCATATAAACATCTAAAAATGCTCTACATACCTAGCCATCAGGGAAATGAAAATTAAAACCATGTTGAGATTCCATCTCACTGTGGTCAGAATGGCTACCATCATGAAAACAAATGACAATAAATACTGGTGAGGATGTGGAAAAAGAGGAACTCTTCTATACTGTTTGTGGGAATGCAATCTGGTCCAGCCATTATGGAAATCAGTGTGGAGGTTCCTGAGATAGCTAAAAATAGATTTCCCATATGATCCAGCTATATCACTCCTAGGCATATATCCTCAGGACTCGTCTCACTACCTTAGAGATACTTGCTCAAACATGTTTATTGCTGCTCTATTCACAATAGCTAGGAAATGGAACCAGCCTAGAAGTCCCTCAAGTGATGAATGGATAATGAAGATGTGACACATTTATACAATGGAGATCTACTCAGCAGTAAAGAAAAATGAAATTATGAAATTTGCAAGAAAATGCATGAATCTGGAAAGGATTATACTTAGTGAGGTAACCCAGGCCCAGAAAGCAAATCATCATATGTCCTCTCTCATGTGTGGATCCTAGCTACAAATGATTGGACTTCTATGTGAGTAGGAACAAACTCAGTAGTAGAGGCCAATAAGCTAGAAAGGGGATTTAAAGGGAATAGAAAGGGAGGTCAGGGGGACTTAATAGGATGGTATTGTATATATGTAAGTAGAAGAACAGATTAATAAAGCTGAAAAGCCCTAAGAGAGTTCAGGGGAAGAGACTGAGTAAAGGAAAAGTGGAGGGAGGGCTAATCAAAATCTAAGAGGATATACATAAGTCATATTGAAATCTACCTTTTTAGACCATGGAACACCCAGAAGCCATAGATTGTTACTAGAAAATTTTTAGTGCCAGGGATGGGATACCTTCCAGTGAGTTGTCCCCGGAGGTCACTGATGCCCCCAAAACATTACAGACCATTGCCGAGGCTCTTGGTTTTCCACCAGAAATAGATGGTAAGACCCTATTGCTGAAGACTCCATATACTTGTGCTGCAAGGAGGCTGAGAAATACTGTTGGAGCTGAGCTGAAAACCTCCTCTGTGTAGATCAGCTGACAGAAAGTTAGAAAAAGCTATGCTGCATGCAGTTCAGTAGGATAGAGAGAAATCACCAGTAGAGGTACTCAACAATAGGCACTACAAGGCTTAAATTTGGCCAGCCAGGACAAATGAGTCAATGGGTGCAATAGTGGCATGTCTGTTAAGGGGGAAACCTTCCTCTCTCAAATTGGGCTGGAGGCCCACTCCATGGGAGGGAATACATGCTTGATACTGAAAGCCTACAACAGGAGTAGTCATGAGCCCTAGGGGTTGTAATGTCTGCTGGTATCTGGGTAAATGTATATACTACGCTCACCAAACTGCCCAGTAAGCACTTATTTTATTTTAAAGAAAATGAGAGAGAGAAGAGATAGAGTGGGCCTCAGCCACTGCAATTGAACTCCAGATGCTTGTGCCACCTAGTGGGCATGTGCAACTGTGCGTTTCCCTCATCTTTGTGCATCTAGCTAACATGAGATCTGGAAAGTAGAGCATGGGTCCTTAGGCTTCTTAGGCAAGTGCCTTTAACCACTAAGCCATTTCTCCAGCCCCTTAGCCATATTTTTAAAATTAGGTTGTTTGATTTCTTCTTATTTAGTTTTTTGAGTTATTTGTATATCTTGGATATTAATCCTCTGTCAGATGTATAGCTGACAAAGATTTTCTCCCATTCTGTAGGTTGCCTCTTTGCTGTATTCACAGTGTCCTTTGCTGTACAAAAGTTGTATAATTTCATGAGATCTCAGTGGTTGATTAGTAGTTTTAGTTCCTGAGCAACTGGGGTATATTCAGACACTTGTTGCCTATGCCAATATGTTGATGTGTTTCCTTTGTTTTTTCCTCTAGCAATTACAGAGGTTCAAGTCAGGTATTAAGATCTTTGATCCATTTGGACTTACTTCTTGTGCATGGACAGAGATAAGGATTATTTTCATCTTTCTACAGGTACATATCCAGTTTTCCCAGCACCATTTGTTGAAGAGACTGTCTTTTCTCCAATGAGTATTTTTGGCATTTTTGTCAAAGACCAGGTGGATGTTGCTGTCCAGATTTATATCTGGGTCTTCTATTCTCTTTCATTGATCTATGTGTCTGTTTTTGTGCCAGTACCATTCTGTTTTTGTTACTTTGGCTCTGTAATATAGATTAAAATCAGCTATGGTGATACCACCAGCCTTATTTTTGTTGCTCAGAATTATTTTGGATATTCAAGGTTTTTTGTACTTCCAAATGAATTTTAGGATTGTTTTTTCTATTTCCATGCAGAATGCCATTGGAATTTTGATGTGGATTGCATTAAATGTGCAGGTTGTTTTTGGTAAAATTTACATTTTCACAATATTGATTCTTCCAATCCAAGATCATGGGATTTTGTGGTGGTTTAATTCAGGTGTTCCCCCATAAACACAGGTGGTATGAATGCTAGGTTCCCAGTTGATAGCAATTTGGGAATTGAATCCTCTTGGAAGCAGTGTATTGTTGGGGGAGGGCTTATATATGTTATAGCCAAGTTCTTCTTGCCAGTGTTTGGCATACTCTCCTGTTGCTGTTGTCCACCTGATGTTGGCCAGGAGGTGATGTCCATCCTCTGCTTATGCCATCATTTCCCCCTGCCATCATGGAGCTTCCCCTCCAATCCATAAGCCAAAATAAATCTTTTTCCCCCATAAGTGGCTCTTGTTTGCATATTTTCTGCCAGCAATGAGAACCTGACTGCAGCAGATATCTTTCCATTTCCTAGTATCTTCTGCAATTGTTGTCTTGAGTGTTTTAAAGTTTTCATTGTAGAGGTCCTTCAATTCCTAGGTTAGATTTATTCTGAGGTACTTTATTTTATTTAAGACTCAGCATAGTGGCTACTAATTTATGGGTATTTATTTTGTATCCTGCTATATTACTAAAAGTGTTTATCAGCTCTAACAGTTTGCTGGTAGAGTCTTTATGGTCATTTATATATAGAATAATATCATTTGCAAATAATGATAATTTAATCTGTTCCTTTACAATTTGAATCCCTTTGATGAGTGTCTTTTGGCTTATTGCTATAGCTAAGGCTTCCAGTACTATATTAAATATTATATAATATTATATAATTATATATTATATATTATAATATAATTATATATTATATAATTATATATTATATATAATATTAAATAAGACCCTTGTCTTGTTCCTGATTTTAGTAGTAAAGTTTCAAGTTTTTCTGCATTTAGTATTATGTTGGCTGTAGATTTGTCATAAATAGCTTTTATTATGTTGACATATGTTCCTTCTATCACCAGTTTCTCTAGGACTTTTATCATGAAGGGATGGTGGGTTTTGTCAAATTCCTTTTCTGCATCTGTTGAGATGATTATTTTGTCCTTCAGTCCGTTTATATAGTGTATTACGTTTATTGATTTGCATATGTTGAACAATTCCTGCATCTCTAGGATAAAGCCTACTTGGTCAGAGTGAATGATCTTTTTGATATATTCTTGTATTTTGTTTGCCAACATCTTGTTGAGATTTTTTGTATCTATGTTCAAAATGGAGATTGGTCTGTAATTTTTTTTTCTATCTTAGTCTGGTTTTGGTATCAGAGTGATGCTGGCTTTGTAGAAGGAGTTTGGAAGGATTCCTTCCTTTCCTATTTTAGGAAAAGTTTTAGAAGCAGTGGTGTTAGTTCTTCCATGAAGGTCTGGTAAAATTCACTAGTGAATCCTTCTGGGCCTGTTTTTTTTTTTTTTTCAGTTGGGAGATTTTTTTTAATAACTGCTTGGATATCCATACTTGTCATAGGTCTATTTAAGTGGTTAATCTCATCTTGATTTAACTTTGGTAGGTCATATAAATCAAGGAAATAATCATTTCTTTCAGATTTTCAAACTTAGTGGAGTATATGTTCTTATAGTATGTCCCTATAATTTTTTGAATTTCTCTGGTATCTGTTGTGATGGTGCCTTGTTCATCTCTAATTTAATTTGTGTCTCTTCTCTCTTTCTTTTGTTCAGATTTGGTAAGGGTTTACCAATCTTATTTATCCTTTCAAAGAACCACCTCTTTGTGTCCTTGATTCTGTGTTTTTTTTTTGTTTCTATTTCATTAATTTATACCCTAATCTTTATTATTTATTTCATTTACTGATTTTTGGTTTGCCTTGTTCTTTTTCCAAAGCCTTAAGGTGAACCTTTAAGTTGTTTACTTGTGACCTTTCTAATTTATTTTTTTGTTTCAATTTTTAAAATTTTTATTTTTATTTACAACTTCTATACTTACAGACAATAAACTATATTTCCCTCCCCTCTGCTTTTTCCCCTTCAGAACTCCACTCTCCATAGTCTCTCTTTTAAATTGGTGTCATCATCTTTTTCTCCTAGTATGAGGGTCTTGTGAAGGTAGTGCTAGGCACTGTGAGGTCATGGATATCAAGGCCAATTTCTGTCTGGACAGTTGCATTGTAAGGAGTGGTAACCTTTCTTTGGCTCTTACATTCTTTCTGCCATCTCTTCTGCAATGGACCCTGAGCCTTGGATGGTGTGATAGAGATGTTTCAGTGCTGGACACTCCTCCATCTTTTCTTCTCAGCACTATGTTGCCTTTTGGATCATCCCATTGGTCACTGCCATCTGCAAAGAGAAGCTTCTCTAACCAGAAGTGAGAGTAGCATTAATATGTGAATATGAACATTAAGTGTAGTGCTTTCAGGGAATCTTGGTGGGAATAATATATACATTTAGCCAGACAAGAGCAGGCTTTATGACTCATGACCTCCCCTGCCATAGGCTTTTGCTTAGGTTTTTCAGTACCAGGCATGTATTCCCTCCCATAGAGTGGGCCTTCAGTCCAATTAGAGAGCAGTTGGTTTCTCCCAGAGCTGACATGCCACTATTGTACACTTTCAGTCATTTGGTCTATCTGGCCAAACTTGAGGTTTCCAGTGTAGATTGTTTTCACCGCCAGTGATTTGTCTCCCATAGAGCTGCATACAGTGCAGCTTTTTCCAGCTTTTAGTTGGCTGTCTATAGGAAGAAGGTTTTCTGCTCAGCACTAGCTTGATTTCCCAGTGACCTTTCAACTCAGGCAAGTGAAGTCTTCAGCAATAGGGTCTTACCATTTGTTTCTCAAGGGAAACCAAGTTTTGGAGGCAACAGGAACCTCCCTGGCCAACAACTCACTGGAAGTATCCCATCCCTGGCACTGAAAATTTTCTTGTAAAAATCTAGGGCTTCTGGATGTTCCATTATTCAGAAAAGTAGGTTTAAATATATCTTATTCAGAATATCTTGAATTTTGATTGATCCTCTCCTCTGCCCTTCTTTTACACATTCTCTTCTCCTGGCCTCGCTTAGGCCTTTCCCCTCCCTTTATTCTGTTCTTCTACTTACATATGTACAATTCCATCCCCTTAAGTCCTTCCCTCTCCTATCTCCCTTATAAGCTTTTTCTAGCTTATTGGCCTCTGCTACCGATTTTTGGTTCCAGCTCACATACAAGAGAACATGCGACGTTTAGCTTTCTGGACCTGGGTTATCTCACTTAGTATAATCTTTCCAGTTCCATCCATTTCCCTGCAAATATTATAATTTCATTTTTCTTTACTGCTGAATAGAACTACATTGTGTAAATGTACCACATCTTTATTATCCATTCACCTGTGCAGGGACATGTACACTGGTTCTATTTCTTAGCTATTGTGAATAGAGCAGCAGTAAACATGGTTGTGAGAGTATCTCTAAGGTAATGAGAAGAGTCATTCGAATATATGCCTAGGAGAGCTATAGCTGGGTCACATGGTAAATCTATTTTTAGCTGTCTCAAGAACCTCCACACTAATTTCCACAATGGCTGTAACAGATTACATTCCCACCAATAGTGTAGAAGGGTTCTGCTTTTTATGGATCCTTGCCAACATTTGTTGTCATTTGTTTTCTTTGTTTAATAATTTATATTTTTATTTATATTATTCTAATTTTACATTCATATTGGTGACTCCATTATCCTACTCACTGTCCTCCCTCTTCCAAAGGGACCCTCATCAATGCGGAATGTGGGTCATGCATTATGGCGATAGTCAAGAGTCATTTGTTTTCTTGATGGCAGCCATTCTGACAGGAGTGAGATGCAATCTCAATGTAGTTTTAATTTGCATTTCCCTGATGGCTAAGGATGAAGAACACTTTTTTATATGTTTATATGCCATCTGTATTTCTTCTTTTGAGAACTCTCCATTTAGTTCCATAGCCCCCCCATTTTTTTTTGGTTTTTCGAGGTAGGGTCTCACTCTGGCCCAGGCTGACCTGGAGTTACCTATGTAGTCTCAGGGTGGCTTTGAACTCATGGGGATCCTCCTACCTCTGCCTCCCCAGTGCTGGGATTAAAGGTGTGTGCCCATTTTTTAATTGGGTTGTTTGATTTCTTATTGTTCTGGTTTTTGAGTTCTTTGTATATTCTGGATATTAATCCTCTGTCAGATGTATAGCTGGCAAAGATTTTCTCCCATTCTGTAGGTTGTCTCTGCTCTATTCAGTGTCCTTTGCTATACAAAAGCTTTGTAATTTCATGAGATCCCAGTGGTTGATTAATGGCTTTATTTCCTGAGCAACTGGGGTTATATTCAGAAAGTCATTGCCTATGCCAATATTTTGAAGGGTTTTCCCTACCTTTTCTTCTAGAAATTTCTAAGTTTTAGGTCCCTGATCCACTTGGACTTGATCCCTGTGCATAGAGTCAAGGATCTATTTTCATCCTTCTACATATAGATATCTAGTTTTCCCAGCACCACTTGTTGAAGAGGTTATCTTTTCTCCAATGAATATTTTTGGCATTTTTGTCAAAAATCAGATGGCTGTAGCTGCCTAGATTAACATCTGGGTCCTGTATTCTGTTCCATTGATCTACTTTTATCTGTCTTTGTGCCAGTGCCATGTTGTTTTTGTTACTATGGCTTTGTAATATAGCTTAAAATTGGATATGGTGATACCACCAGCCTGATTTTTGTTGTTCAGAATATTTTTGGCTATTTGAGGTTTTTTTTTTTTTTTCTGCTTCCAAATGAATTTTAGGACTTTTTTCTATTTCTGTGAAGAATTCAATTGGAATTTTAACGGAGATTGCATTAAATGTATAGATTGCTTTTGGGAAGTTTGACATTTTCACAATATTGGTTCATCTGATCCAAGAACATAGAATGTCTTTCCATGTCTTGTGTCATCTGCAATTTCTCATTTAGTGCTTTTAAAGGTTAGATTTATTCTGAGGTACTTTATTTTATTTAAGACTCAGCATAGTGGCTACTAATTTATGGGTATTTATTTTGTATCCTGCTATATTACTAAAAGTGTTTATCAGCTCTAACAGTTTGCTGGTAGAGTCTTTATGGTCATTTATATATAGAATAATATCATTTGCAAATAATGATAATTTAATCTGTTCCTTTACAATTTGAATCCCTTTGATGAGTGTCTTTTGGCTTATTGCTATAGCTAAGGCTTTATATTAAATATTATATAATATATAATATTATATAATTATATATTATATATTATAATATAATTATATATTATATAATTATATATTATATATAATATTAAATAAGACCCTTGTCTTGTTCCTGATTTTAGTAGTAAAGTTTCAAGTTTTTCTGCATTTAGTATTATGTTGGCTGTAGATTTGTCATAAATAGCTTTTATTATGTTGACATATGTTCCTTCTATCACCAGTTTCTCTAGGACTTTTATCATGAAGGGATGGTGGGTTTTGTCAAATTCCTTTTCTGCATCTGTTGAGATGATTATTTTGTCCTTCAGTCCGTTTATATAGTGTATTACGTTTATTGATTTGCATATGTTGAACAATTCCTGCATCTCTAGGATAAAGCCTACTTGGTCAGAGTGAATGATCTTTTTGATATATTCTTGTATTTTGTTTGCCAACATCTTGTTGAGATTTTTTGTATCTATGTTCAAAATGGAGATTGGTCTGTAATTTTTTTTTTCTATCTTAGTCTGGTTTTGGTATCAGAGTGATGCTGGCTTTGTAGAAGGAGTTTGGAAGGATTCCTTCCTTTCCTATTTTAGGAAAAGTTTTAGAAGCAGTGGTGTTAGTTCTTCCATGAAGGTCTGGTAAAATTCACTAGTGAATCCTTCTGGGCCTGTTTTTTTTTTCAGTTGGGAGATTTTTTTTTATAACTGCTTGGATATCCATACTTGTCATAGGTCTATTTAAGTGGTTAATCTCATCTTGATTTAACTTTGGTAGGTCATATAAATCAAGGAAATAATCATTTCTTTCAGATTTTCAAACTTAGTGGAGTATATGTTCTTATAGTATGTCCCTATAATTTTTTGAATTTCTCTGGTATCTGTTGTGATGGTGCCTTGTTCATCTCTAATTTAATTTGTGTCTCTTCTCTCTTTCTTTTGTTCAGATTTGGTAAGGGTTTACCAATCTTATTTATCCTTTCAAAGAACCACCTCTTTGTGTCCTTGATTCTTTGTTTTTTTTTTTTGTTGTTTCTATTTCATTAATTTATACCCTAATCTTTATTATTTATTTCATTTACTGATTTTTGGTTTGCCTTGTTCTTTTTCCAAAGCCTTAAGGTGAACCTTTAAGTTGTTTACTTGTGACCTTTCTAATTTATTTTTTTGTTTCAATTTTTAAAATTTTTATTTTTATTTACAACTTCTATACTTACAGACAATAAACTATATTTCCCTCCCCTCTGCTTTTTCCCCTTCAGAACTCCACTCTCCATAGTCTCTCTTTTAAATTGGTGTCATCATCTTTTCTCCTAGTATGAGGTCTTGTGAAGGTAGTGCTAGGCACTGTGAGGTCATGGATATCAAGGCCAATTTCTGTCTGGACAGTTGCATTGTAAGGAGTGGTAACCTTTCTTTGGCTCTTACATTCTTTCTGCCATCTCTTCTGCAATGGACCCTGAGCCTTGGATGGTGTGATAGAGATGTTTCAGTGCTGGACACTCCTCCATCTTTTCTTCTCAGCACTATGTTGCCTTTGGATCATCCCATTGGTCACTGCCATCTGCAAAGAGAAGCTTCTCTAACCAGAAGTGAGAGTAGCATTAATATGTGAATATGAACATTAAGTGTAGTGCTTTCAGGGAATCTTGGTGGGAATAATATATACATTTAGCCAGACAAGAGCAGCAGGCTTTATGGCTCATGACCTCCCCTGCCATAGGCTTTTGCTTAGGTTTTCAGTACCAGGCATGTATTCCTCCCATAGAGTGGGCCTTCAGTCCAATTAGAGAGCAGTTGGTTTCTCCCAGAGCTGACATGCCACTATTGTACACTTTCAGTCATTTGGTCTATCTGGCCAAACTTGAGGTTTCCAGTGTAGATTGTTTTCACCGCCAGTGATTTGTCTCCCATAGAGCTGCATACAGTGCAGCTTTTTCCAGCTTTTAGTTGGCTGTCTATAGGAAGAAGGTTTTCTGCTCAGCACTAGCTTGATTTCCCAGTGACCTTTCAACTCAGGCAAGTGAAGTCTTCAGCAATAGGGTCTTACCATTTGTTTCTCAAGGGAAACCAAGTTTTGGAGGCAACAGGAACCTCCCTGGCCAACAACTCACTGGAAGTATCCCATCCCTGGCACTGAAAATTTTCTTGTAAAAATCTAGGGCTTCTGGATGTTCCATTATTCAGAAAAGTAGGTTTAAATATATCTTATTCAGAATATCTTGAATTTTGATTGATCCTCTCCTCTGCCCTTCTTTTACACATTCTCTTCTCCTGGCCTCGCTTAGGCCTTTCCCCTCCCTTTATTCTGTTCTTCTACTTACATATGTACAATTCCATCCCCTTAAGTCCTTCCCTCTCCTATCTCCCTTATAAGCTTTTTCTAGCTTATTGGCCTCTGCTACCGATTTTTGGTTCCAGCTCACATACAAGAGAACATGCGACGTTTAGCTTTCTGGACCTGGGTTATCTCACTTAGTATAATCTTTCCAGTTCCATCCATTTCCCTGCAAATATTATAATTTCATTTTTCTTTACTGCTGAATAGAACTACATTGTGTAAATGTACCACATCTTTATTATCCATTCACCTGTGGAGGGACATGTACACTGGTTCTATTTCTTAGCTATTGTGAATAGAGCAGCAGTAAACATGGTTGTGAGAGTATCTCTAAGGTAATGAGAAGAGTCATTCGAATATATGCCTAGGAGAGCTATAGCTGGGTCACATGGTAAATCTATTTTTAGCTGTCTCAAGAACCTCCATACTAATTTCCACAATGGCTGTAACAGATTACATTCCCACCAATAGTGTAGAAGGGTTCTGCTTTTTATGGATCCTTGCCAACATTTGTTGTCATTTGTTTTCTTTGTTTAATAATTTATATTTTTATTTATATTATTCTAATTTTACATTCATATTGGTGACTCCATTATCCTACTCACTGTCCTCCCTCTTCCAAAGGGACCCTCATCAATACGGAATGTGGGTCATGCATTATGGCGATAGTCAAGAGTCATTTGTTTTCTTGATGGCAGCCATTCTGACAGGAGTGAGAAGCAATCTCAATGTAGTTTTAATTTGCATTTCCCTGATGGCTAAGGATGAAGAACACTTTTTTTATATGTTTATATGCCATCTGTATTTCTTCTTTTGAGAACTCTCCATTTAGTTCCATAGCCCCCCCCTTTTTTTTTTGGTTTTTCGAGGTAGGGTCTCACTCTGGCCCAGGCTGACCTGGAGTTACCTATGTAGTCTCAGGGTGGCTTTGAACTCATGGGGATCCTCCTACCTCTGCCTCCCCAGTGCTGGGATTAAAGGTGTGTGCCCATTTTTTAATTGGGTTGTTTGATTTCTTATTGTTCTGGTTTTTGAGTTCTTTGTATATTCTGGATATTAATCCTCTGTCAGATGTATAGCTGGCAAAGATTTTCTCCCATTCTGTAGGTTGTCTCTGCTCTATTCAGTGTCCTTTGCTATACAAAAGCTTTGTAATTTCATGAGATCCCAGTGGTTGATTAATGGCTTTATTTCCTGAGCAACTGGGGTTATATTCAGAAAGTCATTGCCTATGCCAATATTTTGAAGGGTTTTCCTACCTTTTCTTCTAGAAATTTCTAAGTTTTAGGTCCCTGATCCACTTGGACTTGATCCCTGTGCATAGAGTCAAGGATCTATTTTCATCCTTCTACATATAGATATCTAGTTTTCCCAGCACCACTTGTTGAAGAGGTTATCTTTTCTCAATGAATATTTTTGGCATTTTTGTCAAAAATCAGATGGCTGTAGCTGCCTAGATTAACATCTGGGTCCTGTATTCTGTTCCATTGATCTACTTTTATCTGTCTTTGTGCCAGTGCCATGTTGTTTTTGTTACTATGGCTTTGTAGTATAGCTTAAAATTGGATATGGTGATACCACCAGCCTGATTTTTGTTGTTCAGAATATTTTTGGCTATTTGAGGTTTTTTTTTTTTTTCTGCTTCCAAATGAATTTTAGGACTTTTTTCTATTTCTGTGAAGAATTCAATTGGAATTTTAACGGAGATTGCATTAAATGTATAGATTGCTTTTGGGAAGTTTGACATTTTCACAATATTGGTTCATCTGATCCAAGAACATAGAATGTCTTTCCATTTCCTTGTGTCTTCTGCGATTTCTCACTTGAGTGTTTTAAAGTTCTCATTGTAGAGATCCTTCCCTTCCTTGATTAAGTTTATTCCAAGGTAATTTTTTTTTGAGGCAATTGTGAATGGGAGAGCTTCCCTGATTTCATCCTGCACATGTTTGTTGTTAGTATATAGGAAAGCTACTGATTTCTGTGTGTTCATTTTATATCCTGCTACATTAATAAATGTTTTTATCAATTCTAACAGTTTGGTGGTAGAGTCCTTAGAGTCCTTTATATATAGAATCATATCATCTGCAAGTAATGATAATTTGATCTATTCCTTTCCAATTTGTATCCCTCTTATAGTGTTTCTTGCCTTATTGCTATAGTTAAGACTTCCAGTAGTATATTAAATAAAAGTGGGGAGAGTGGACACCCTTGTCTTATTCCTGAACTTAGTGGAAAAGTTTCAAGTTTTCCCCCATTTAGTATTATGTTGGCTGTAGTTTTGTCATAAGTAGCTTACATTATGTTGAGATATGTTCCTTCTAGTCCCAGTTTCTATAATACTTTTTAAAGTATATTTAAATATTTGTTTATTAGAGACAGAAACATACACACACACACACACACACACACACACACACACAGAGAGAGAGAGAGAGAGAGAGAGAGAGAGAGAGAGAGAAAGAGAGAGAATGGGCACAGCAAGGCCTCCAGCCACTGCAAATGAACTCCAGATGCATGTTCCTTTTGTGCATCTGGCTTATGTGGGTCCTGGGGAATCGTACCAGGAACCTTTGGCTTCACTGGCAAATGCCTTAACCAATAAGCCATTTCTCCAGTCCCTCTGTAATACTTTTACCATGAAAGGATGTTGGATTTTGTCCAATGCCTTTTCTGCATCTATTGAGATTATCATGTGATTTTTGTCCTTCCGACCATTTATATAATATATTACCTTTACTGATTTGAGTATGTTGAACAATACCTGCATCTCTGGGATAAAGCCTACTTGGTCAGAGTGCATAATCTTTCTGATATATTCTTGTATTCTGTTTGCCAATATTTTGTTCAGAATTTTTGCATCTATGTTCATGAGGGATATTGGTCTGTAATTTTTTTTTTTTGCTCTATCTTTGTCTAGTTATGGTATCAGGGTGATGCTGGCTTCATAGAAGGAGTTTGGTAGAATTACTTCCTTTTCTATTTTATGGAAAAGTTTTAGAAGCAGTGGTATTAGTTCTCCCATGAAGGTCTGGTAAAATTTACCAATGAATCTATCTGGGCCTAGACTTTATTTTGTTAGAAGACTTTTTATAACTGCTTGGATCTCTGCAGTTGTTATAGGCCTATTCAAATGGTTTATCTCATCTTGATTTAATTGTGGTAGGTCATATGAATCAAGGAATTCATCCATTTATTTCAGATTTTCAAACTTACAGGCACATATATTCTTTAATTTATGTCCTTATGATTTTCTGAATTTCTTTGGTATCTGTTGTAATGGTGCCTTTTTCATATCTAATTTTATTAATTTTTGTTTCTTCTCTCTTTCTTCTTCAGATTTGCTAAGGATTTCTAAATGTTGTATATCCTTTCAAAGAGCCAACTCTTTCTTTCATTGAGTCTTCAGATTTTTTTTGGGGGGGGTTCTATTTTTCTTCTTTTTTCCAAGGCCTTAAGGTGAAGCATTAAATTGTTTACTTGTCAACTCTCTATTTTCTTAATAAAGGCACTTAGAGTTATAAATTTCCCTCTTGGGACTGTCTTCATTGTGTCCCAAAGGGTTTGGTATGTTGTATTCTCATCATAATTTGATCTATGAATTTATTGATTTCCTTTTTGATTTATTCAATGACCCATTCACCATTCAATAGTGTATTATTTAGTCTCCATAAATTTATTCTCACCATTCTTCTTGTTTTATAGTGCTTCCTTTTTGCCTTTACCCTCTGTTTTAACTTTTATTTGTGTATGGTTTATATTTTCCCGTTTCTTCCTGTATGTGTTTTGCTTTCTCTTCAGTATGATGGATCCCTTCAAGTATTTTCTGTAGAGCTGGTTTAGTGGTCATAAATTCCTTTAGCCTGTTTTTGTTGTGGAATGTCCTTATTTTTCCATCAATTTGGATAGATAGCTTTGCAGGATCAAGCAGTCTTGGTTGACAGTTGTTATCTTGCAGAACTTGGAATACATCAGTCCAAGCCCTTCTAGCTTTTAAAGTTTGTATTGAGTAATTTTCTGTGATCCTCATGGGCTTGCCTTTGTAGGTCACTTGCTTTTTCTCTGTAACTCTTTTTAATATATTTTCTTTGGTTTGTGTGCTTAGTAGTTTAATTATAACATGGCGAGGAGAGGTTCTTTCCAGGTTGTTTTTTTTTTTTTTTTTTTCTGTTTGGTGTTCTAAAAGCTTCTGTATCTGCATTGGAATTTCTTTGCCAATTTGGGGAAAAGTTTCTTCTATGATTTTGTTGGAAATGCCTACTAAGCCTCTGGATTGAAATTCTTCTCCATCTACTATACCCTGAATTCTTATTTTTGTCTTTTCATAGTATACCAGGCATCTTGAAATTCCCACTCATACCTTCCTATTAGCTTGTCTTTTACTTTGTTGGGCTGTATTAGGTCTGCCACCTGTTCTTCTAGTTGAAATAGTCTGTTCTCTCCTTTATCCATTCTGCTGATTAGATTTTCCACAGAGTTTTTAATTTGACTGACTGTGTTCTTCAGAGATGGAATTTCAGCCTGGGTTTTCTTCAGTATTTCTATTTCCTTACTCATGTCTTGTAATGACCTCCCTATTTCATTAAGCTGGTTTCCTGTGTTTTCTTTCAGGAGTTTGTTTTCTTCTTTAATTCCTTTGTTTTCTTCTTTGATTCCTTTAATTTCTTCTTTCATTTCTGTGAATATAGATAACATCATTCTTTTGAAATTTTTGTCAGGCATTTCATTTAAAACAGTCTCATTGGTGATCATTTCTGATGGATTTATAATTTTGGTGGGATTGTATTTTCTTGATTCTTTGTGTTTCTTGTATTATAATGTAGCAATTTTTGCATCCTGAGTTGATTTGATGCTTTAGTTTTCTACTTATCTGCAGTGTTCTTAGATGTGGCAATCCACCTTTATATACTTTCAGGATATGAGTTTAAGGTGCCAAGTGTAGCTCTTGTAACCAAATCCAACCGCATAAGTAATTCTAGGTGTTGAGTTTGCTTACTAGGCAGGCATTCTAGTGGACTGGGTGGAATAATTTCTGGCAAATTCTAAACTTCAACTGGGCAATATATACATTTAGTACAAACTAGCACATACTATACAAATGTGGGGATTAAAACAAACTGATAGTCTTATAATGCCAAAATCCCTAAGGGTGTGTATTGCTCTACACTCTTAATTGTGCCAGCTGGGATGTAGCAAATTCTGTTCTGAAATGAGTTCCAGATCAGCCTGGATCTGAATCAGACCCTGCCCCCAATAATGACAGAAGCAAAAGACAAAGGCCCTATAAATCTGAAGGCATTTAAGGCAGCCATATTCAACTCCCCATATACAGCTTAATTGAAAATGGTAAAGCCAACCAAAAATATGTAACCCATAACCTGCCCTGACATGGAAAGAGAGATTAGCTCTTCCACTGCAGGCCTATGTACTTTTTTTTTTTTTGTCAGTTGGCCTCATTACCTTTTGGGGTGGCTTCCAATCTCACCAATGCTGAATGCCCACCTCAATCCTTCTGTGTAGTGCCATGGAACTTGGAGTTCTGTTCAGCTGTGCTGGATGTGCTGACACCAGGGGCTGAATACTGGGGCTGAATGCTGGATGTTTGTGGTTCTGATGATTGGGGGATGGGAGGGTGCAGGAAGCCTGGGGTTGCTCACCAAGTCCCACCTGTATCCCTTTGAGTAGCTCCTTAGCTGGGTTTAGCTGCCTTTCCTTCAGATTTCTTGTTTTTGCAAGGAGGATGATGAGGTTGGAAAGCACCCTTGTTTGGTCTCTGCTGCTGCTGCTCAGTGCATTTTCCTAACTTTCACCCTAAATTGATGGATCCTGCTTTTTAACCCAGTCTGCAAACCTGTGTCTTTTGGTTGGGGCATTGAGACTGTTGATGTTAAGAGTTATTATTGAAAGGTATGTATTTATTTTTGACATTTTTCTTGCTTTGTAGTTTTTCCAGTTTTACCTTTGCTCTCTTTTATTAACTAGTATTTGAGTATGGTTTGTTTATTTTCCAGGTTCCTTATATGTGTACTTTTCTTTCTCTTCAGCATGGAAGATGCTTTCAAGAATTTCACTAGAGCTGGTTTTTTTCTTCAAATATTCCTTTAGCCTGTTTTTATTGTGGAATGCCCTTATTTATCCATCTATTTGTATGGATAGCGTTGCAAGATAAAGTAACCTTGGTTGACAGTTGTTACTTTTCAAGTTTGTGTTGAGTAATCTGCTGTTATCCTGATGGACTTGCCTTTGTAAGTGACTTGATTTTTCTCTCTAACTGCTTTCAATATATTTTCTTTGGTTTGTGTGTTTTGTAGTTTAACTATAATATGACCATGAGAGGTCTTTCCTGATTTTGTCTGTTTGGTGTTGTATAGTCTTCCTGTACCTGTATTTGCATCACTTTCCCTACTTGAGGGAAGTTTTGTCTATGATTTTTTTTGAAAATACCTGTTATGCTTTTGGAGTGAATTTCTTCTACTTCTACTATGCCCTGAATTCTTGTTTGATCTCTTCATAGTGTCCCAAATGTCTTGAAATTCCTATCCATGTCATCCTATTAGTTTGTTTTTCCTTTTGTTTTTCTGTATTAAATCTACCACCTGGTCTTTTAGTTTAGATATTCTGTCCTCTCCTTGATCCATTCTACTGGTGAGACTTTCTACAGAGTTTTCTATTTGACTTACTCTGTTTTTCATTTCTAGTATTTATGATTTGTATTTTTCATTATTTCTATTCCCTTACACATGTTTTGTATTGACCTACTTATTTCATTAAGTTGGTTTCCTGTGTTTTCTTGTGATTTCTTCAGAAGTTGGTTTTCTTCTTTGATTCCTTTGATTTCTTCTTTGATTTCTCTGAACATAGATATAATCATTTTTTCATTTTTTTGGAAATATTTGTCAGCATTTAATCTAAAGCAGGGTCTTGATTTTTTGTGTTTCTTGTATTATCATGTAAAGATTCTTGCATCTTGAGTTAATTTGATTGTTGGGTTTTCTCATTATCTGCAATGTTCTTAGCCATGTAAATCTAACTTTATATTTCTTCAGTGTAGGAGTTTAAGGTGCCAAGTGTAGCCCTTATACTCCATCAGAAACAGCAGAAGTGACCCTAGATGTTGAGTTTGCCTGCTATTCAAATATTGTAGTAAACTGGGTGAAGAAAATTACTGGCAAATTATAAAATTCAACTGAGCAATTTAGACATTATTCAATCAAAACCAGCATATAGTATTTATACAAGGGTGGTGACTAAACTAAACAGATAATCTAGTAAAGCCAAAGTCCTTAAGGGTGTGTGTTGCCCCACACCATTAATCCTGTCAAATAGGAGGTTGAGATTTCTAGTCTGATATGTGTTCCACGTCAGCCTGGGGCAGTCAGTCCCTGCTCCCAATAAGGACAGAAGAAATTACAAAGGCCCTAAAATCTAGGAAACATCAAAGGCAACAATAGTCAACACCAAAATACAGCTTACTTGAGAAGTGTAAAGCCAACCAAACTATTTCATTCAAATGAAATACATAATCTTTCCTGACATGGAAAGAGAGATAAGTACTTCCAGTTCAGGCTTATGTGTCTTGCTCTCTATAGCTAGGCCTTGTTACCATTTGGGATGGCTTCCAATCTCACCAATGCTGAGTACCCACCTTGATCTCTTTTGGTGCTAGGCAGCCAGGGGTGAATGAGTTCTCCAGATGTTTACAGCCTGATGGTTGGAAGATGGGAGGCTTTGCAGGGTGACTGGAGTTTTACTGAGCTGTTCAGCTGGTCCTGTTTGTATTCTCCTTCAGCAGCTCCTCAGCTGGTCCCTGCTGTCTTCCCTTTCAGGTTTCTTGCCTTTGTGAGGAGATTGATGTGAGTGGAAAATCCCCTCATTTTGTTTTTCTTCCTGCTGCTCTCCACAGCCAGCTGGGTAGGTTAGTGTATCAGGGCTGCTGGTACCTAGACAGAATTATGGCTGGTCTCCTCCTTTCTGAAAGATCTTGGTCTCTCTTGCTTTTTTGCTGTGGTTGATAATAACTTACACCTTCACTTTTCAGTAGAAGAGTGTATTTTGCTGTGTTTTTGTGTATTTCCCTCCCCAGGCTGCTTTTGTGTGGCTAGTATGTGGCTATATTATCCGGAAGTGATAAAGAGATTTACCATTTGATGCAATGTGATGGTTTGATTCTGGTGTCCAACCTCCCGACCAGCAGGAAAGGAACGACCACAAACGAGGATTCTTCTTGTATCACACTTTATTGGAGAGCCCTTGGTTAACAGGAAAGCTGATGGCGAGGGGCGCAAATCTGCAGCTGCTTTTATAGGGCGTACTGCTACGAGGCGCTTACTGATTGGTTGCGAGAAGCTTGCCACAAGCAGATACCACGGGATAGGCTCGGGACAGGTTGCGTCATGCGTGTGCGCATACCTTGAGTAAGGTTGGCGCCAAGGCACTGCCTAATATGGAGACGTTTTCCTCAACACCGGCAGGAAGCCAGCGCCATCTTGTAATGGCGTTTGCTCTAGCTCCCTGCAGTTCCCCCTTCTTTATTATAGACAGGCCAAGCTCCAGAGTAACCGCCCTCCCGATCAGGTCCCCACCTCATGATGTGTTGACCGATCAAGGGAGGCAATTCGACCTCTCCTTACTCAGTGCAATGGGAGAAATCCCTCGAGAGTGCAAAGGCAGTGGTCAAACAGAAGTTACCATCTCCTGCCCATCCTCGTGCAATGGGTACTCTAAACCCTGAGGGTGCAAAGGCCAGGGGAACTAGTTGCCTTTCAGGGCTGATAGCCAAATTTGGGGGGAGGATCCACACTCCAATGCAGCTAGTGCCTGAGAGATACCTTGTCCCTCCTAGCTTGGGCTCGCATTTTGCAAATCAACCATAGGCAGAGCAGACATCCTCCTATACAGCAGGCAGCAAACAGTCCCACTCCAACCCATTCCTTAAAAAATTAAAAGCAGAGGAGATCCAGGAAGTAAGGCCCTGTGCAAGACTAAGATCCACTCTCGTGGAATTAATAGCAATAAGCAGATAAAGAAAAGGGGGGTGCACACAAACCGGGGCAGGGAGGAATGTCTGATTACGAGCATAATGTTCACAAGGATGACCCAGAGTGAAAACTCCCCCCGAGATATTCAGGAGGCTCCAGTCCGCCGAGAAATCCCCCTCCGCTTCCTCCTTCTTTTTTGACGTTGAGGTCTCATGCCCTGACACATTGTTGCAAGCAATTTGTCCCCCCAACAGCAAAACCAATGGAGACACATCCGTACAGGAACCATTGACCCCACACACCATCCATTTTGAAAAAGGATTCATTCTGGAATCCTGAAGAAAGAGTCCCTCCGACCATGCCCCTGACCTAGGCGGGGGACCCCTCATAGCTGGTGATATGGTGAAGAGATGATTTGCATCAGCCCAGGCGACCGAAGTGCTCTGGCACTCTGACCATGGCCAGAGTTCCCCTTCAAACCAGGCAAAACTCTGCTGAAGTCTTATACAAGAGTCATCAGTCTGATTCCACTGCAAAGTAAAACAAAGAGTTCCTTTTTCAACAAAGGAGCAGGACTCCCCATGGGGACCACCTGTTGGTCCTCCTGAAGTGAAGGGAGGCCCAGTTCCTTATTCGTGGTGAAGAAACGTGGAAACACAGACGCTTGATGAGGAACTGGCATCGGCCGGGAAGGCTGACAAAATTCCCCAACGTTGCTCTGCTTTACTGAGTGTCAAGATCTGGATGACCATCCGGTTTCCACGAATCATTATGAATCTCCAAACTTTCTCCTGAGGAAGGATGGACTGTTCTCACCAACCGTCTTGGAACCCAGTGGGGCGACTCCTGGTCCTGTGGAAAAACACAAACAGCTCCCCTGGATCTTATTATAACAAGATCCGGTCCTTTCCATTTGTTATCTAGGACATCTTTCCACATCACTACTTCTCTGGGTGCCTGGGCCACATCTTGACTGTGCCTGTCAGCTGCAGACTTATCATTATTGTCCAAAATTAAAAATTAAGGGTGAAGAGGGCTAAGGAAACCCTCTCCCTAGGGGTTGCATCTTCTGCTATCCCCTCTTTTGTTTAAATAAAATGGCTTTGATACTCTTATTGGCTCTCTCCACAATGCCTTGGCCTTGTGGGTTATAAAACAGGCCAGTGGTGTGGGCAACTTGCATCTGCGCACAAAAGGCCCGAAAACCAGTAGATGTATATGCCGGGCCATTATCAGTTTTTAGACGGCGCGGCTTTCCCCACGCTGCCCAGGCTTCCAGGCAGTGGGTTTTTACATGAGAAGCCTTCTCACCCGCCAACGGCGAGGCGAAGATAACTCCCGAGCAAGTATCCACTGAGACATGTAAATATTTCAACCTTCCAAACTCAGGGAGATGAGTTACATCCATTTGCCAAAGATCACCAGGACGGAGGCCTCGGGGATTAACACCTACATGAGGGGAGGGCAGAAAAGTAACACAAGACTGACAAGATTTTCACGATGTCTCGCGCCTCATTTCTTGAGATAGAGAATCTTTTCCTCAAGGTATTTGCAGGGACATGATATAATCTATGAAATTCAGTGGCTAAGGCCTTGGAATCATCTAAGGAAAGCATGGCCAGCCTCGTGGCCTTGTCCACCAAATCATTAGCTTGTGACAAAGGGCCAGGCAACAACGAGTGTGCACGGATATGGGTGACATAAAAGGACAGTCTCGTTGCAAAATCAAAGACTGAAGCTGTAGAAGAATATTAGAGATTGTGCTAGCAGATTTAACAGAAGCAGCAATTTCCAGGCCAGCAACTGCATTGGCCACATATTGAGAGTCAGTGAACAGATTAAAAGGAGTGGAAAAGGTCTGAAAAACCTCTAAAACAATCATACATTTCACAATTTGGGGGGACTCAGGTCTAAACATTCTCACCACAGGTCTTGACCCTTGCACCAAATACGCTCCTCGGCCAGATTTTGACCCATCAGTGAAGATGGTCGGGGCTGATGCAATAGGATCCTGAGCAGTAATTCTTGGGAAATAAACTAAGTTGTGTTCAACAAAAGAGAGAATAGGACTCTTTGGATAATGATTGTCTATGACATTTGGGAAGGCACACATGAGAATGGCCCAATCATCCACAGTACCAGCTAAAACCTCTACCTGCTCTTTAGTATAGGGGATTATAAGCTTGTCAGGGAGCTTTGCAAAGTGCATCAAGCAATATTTGAGCCCTAAGCAGGCCTGTTGAGCTACCAATTGTGGGAAGTATTGAAGGGTGCGGGCTCCCAAGGAATGTCCATGGAGCCACAGCAGGGGCCCTTCCTGCCAAAGTACTCCCGTGGGAACATCTCTAGTCTTAAGAATGCACAGGAGAAGCGGCTTTGAAGGCTCATATCGATCAAGTTGCGCTCTCAAGCGCCTCTTCCTTCTGTAGAGGGCCTTCAAGGCACTCAGTCTGGTTAGCCATCATTGCCTTCAAATGGCCCCAGCCCTAATGAATGCATTAACCTGTCAGCTCAGTCTGGTTAGCCATATAGGCTAAGGCATGGCAGTCCAAGCTGGCTGGCCCTGCTCAAAATTTTTCTAGCCTGGGTATAGGCATAATCTGTAACTAAAGCTCTAAATTCCAAAAACTGACCCTTTGAAAGACAGGCTCTGGCTAACTCCATCCAATCGGTAGGCGTCAGGGGGCCACAATGATTCTATGCAAGAGGGCGTTAGAATAATCCGCTCCTGGGCCAAAATCTTTAACTGCCTGCACAAGGTCCTTCAGTTGTTCTTAAGGGACTGGCTCATACCTTCTCTGTTGGGTAACAGGATCTTCAAAAACGGGAAAAGCTGAAGCCAGTTTTGACCACGTTTTACCTTTTATAAAGTGGCATTTATTTTTGTGGGAGCATATGGTGGAGGGGCCGGGGCTGCACGGGCCACACCCTCCTATAACTTTACTCATCCCCAGCAGAGGCGCGCCGCGACAAACAAATGTGCCTGCCAGCCCCGCCCCTGTGGATCCACCTCTGGTTGAACTTCCTCTTCCTCTTTTTTAAATATCTCCTCCTCCTGTTGTGATTCAGATTCTGAACTACTCTCATCATCTGCCTCCAGCACATGTAAACTTGCAAACTCCTCTAATGGAGGATACAATCCTCCGGGGCCTCTCTGCCCCTTCCGAGGGGGCGGGCATGAATGAGCCTCGCCTATCTCCTCAAATTCTTCCTTTAGACTTTTTTCCTTTTTTTGTCTCTTTTGTTCTATTTTTTCTAACTGTTTCTTTTTAGGCCTATTATGTGATTCCCCACTTGTATCTGATTCTGAAAGGCTGTCCTGATGTTGTGCTAAAGCCCTTTGGCCCTCTCCAATAATGTCTGCATGTCTTCCACTGCTCAAGCAAGAGTGGACTAGCCGCCAAAATGGCAACGTACCCTTTCCCAGACTTCCTTCCTTTTCCGCCTCCTGCAGATCATGGCCCAACTTCTCCCAGGAGGAGATAGTAAGAGCCCCTGAAACTGTGAACCAAGGGGCGGCCAAATCCATATCTCTAAGTATCCTTCTAATTGTGACAGTGGAAATCTGAATATCACACTGCTTGAGAAGCGCCTTTATCAACCCGGAAAAATGATCTATTGCCGCCGGGGCACTCTGAGTGTTACCCATGTTGTGCGCTTTTATCTACCAGCGAACTTACCAACAGGAAGAGACACAAAATCAGAAATACCCTGTTATCTACCAGGGTTTTACTTTCGATATCGTGCCAGAGAGGTAAATATCTCTTCCCTTTATAAGAAAAGCAAGAATAACCGGTAGCAAAGATAAAGGCCCAAACAATACAAACAACAACAGGCGAGGACAGCAAGGACCAAACGGACTTCCATCAGACCCAACAGAAAACAAGCCCGGGGATGACTTACCGGCGCCTTCCTCTCCATGTGTCAAGTTCTGGATCCTCTTCGGCCCCCCGCCTGGCGACCGCAAGACACCCGGCGTCCCGGGTTTTCGGCACCACTTTGCAGCGAACCTCCCGACCAGCAGGAAAGGAACGACCACAAACGAGGATTCTTCTTGTATCACACTTTATTGGAGAGCCCTTGGTTAACAGGAAAGCTGATGGCGAGGGGCGAGGGGCGCAAATCTGCAGCTGCTTTTATAGGGCGTACTGCTATGAGGCGCTTACTGATTGGTTGCGAGAAGCTTGCCACAAGCAGATACCACGGGATAGGCTCGGGACAGGTTGCGTCATGCGTGTGCGCATACCTTGAGTAAGGTTGGCGCCAAGGCACTGCCTAATATGGAGACGTTTACCTCAACACCGGCAGGAAGCCAGTGCCATCTTGTAATGGCGTTTGCTCTAGCTCCCTGCACTTATGGGTATTATAGCCTGTTTCTTCTTGCCAGTGTTTGGCACACTTTTCTGTTACTGTTGTGCACCTGATGATGGCCAGGAAGTGATGTACACCCTCTGCTCATACCATCATTTCCCCCTGCCATCATGGAGCTTCCCCTTGAGTCTGTAAGCCAAAAATAAACCTATTTTACCCCACAAGCTTCTCTTGGACAGGTATTTTCTGCCAGCAATATAAACTTGACTGCAACACTCAGCTATATCTCTCCTAGGCATATATCTTAAGACTCATTGCACTACCTTAGAGATACTTGTACATCATGTTTATTGCACTTTTGTTCACAATAGCTAGGAAATGGAATCAGCCAAGATGTCCCTCAACTGATGAGTGGATAATAAAGATGTAGTGCATTTATACAATGTAGTTCTGTTCAGAGGTAAAGAAACATGAAATTATGGAATTTGAAGGGAAATGGATGGACCTGGAAAGGATTCTACTTAGTAAGGTAACCCAGACCTAGAAAACCAAGCACCACATTTTCTCTCATATGTGGATCCTAGCTACAAGTGTTTGGACTTCTATGTGCATTGGAATAAAACTTAGTAGCAGAGTCCAGTAAGCTAGAAAGGGGCTATAATACAGGGAGGAGAAGGGAGGATTTAGGGGATGGTATTACATATATGTGTAAATAGAAGAAGATAATCCTGGTGGTTGAAAGATGTAAGTGAGGTCGGAGAAGAGATTGAGTAAGGAAAGAGTGGGGGGGGGGTTGGAGAGATAGCTTAGCAGCTAAGGTGTTTGCCTGCAAAGCCAAAGGACCCAGGTTCGATTCCCCAGGACCCACATAAGCCAGATGCACAAGGGGCACATGTGTATGGAGTTTGTTCACAGTGGCTAGACACCCTGGCATGCCCATTCTCTCTCTGTCTCTGTTCTATCTCTATCTACCCCTGCTTGCAAATAAATTAAAAAAAATCCAGGAGGGTAGGAATAAGTCATATAAAACCATACTTTTTTTGGACAATAGTGCATCCAGAAGCCATAGACTGTTACTAGAAATTTTTCAGGCAGGTATAGGCTAACTTCCAGTGGACAGGAGGTTCCCTGATGCCTCCAAAACATTAAAGACCATCACCAAGGCTCTTGATTTCCCACTATAAAAAGATGGTAAGGACTTCCAGTCAAGATGATGTCTGCCTAATATCACCTCACCTCACAGCCAAGGAAAGGCAAGACCCTTAAGATTCAAGGGGCTTTTTAGGGGGTTTCTGAATCTAGTAGGCTCCCAGTGGGAGGGTGTGGAGGAGAAAAATAGGGAATCTACTGATTCCCAAGCTCTAGGGTTCCCCAATTGCCTCAAGCAGCTGTCATAGCTGTGGGTTCCAGCTGGAAGTCCCTCCTGCACTGACTGCAGGCCAAGTGGACCCACCTAGCAGGCTAAGACCTCTGCCCCAGGCTTTCCCACCATTGTGCAGAGCTCCACTGGTGTGATCTCTGTTCCCAGCCTTTCTGAGCCCGGAGTGGGACCCTGGTCCCACTCTGTGGTCCTGCCTTTGAGCAGGGATCCAGGCCAGCAGGCCAGTATCCCTGCCCTAGCTTTTCTGAGCCTTGGGTGTTTCCTCAGTCCCACTCCGTGGTCCCACCCCCAAGAGACACCCAGCCCAGCAGGCCATTGTCCCTCCCTCCCCTAGCCTTTCTGAGCACCATGCGTGACCCCTGTCCCACTCTGTGTTTCTGCCCCCAAGCAGAGATATGGGCCAGCAGGCCAGTGTCCCCACCTTAGCTGTTCTGAGCCCCATGAATGTACACATGATTGCTGATACCCACTGCTGACTCCTCACACCCACAAACAGAGACCCAGGACAGCAGGCAACTGTCCCTGCCCTAGCCTTCCTGAGACTCATGAGCATGATAGCCTGGACTGCCACCAACTCCTCCCACCCACAAACAGGGACCCAGGCCAGCAAGCCACTTTCCCCATCCTATCCTTTCTCAGGCCCATGAGCATGATCACTTGTACCCGCCATCAACTCCTCCCACCCACTAACAGGGATCCAGGCCAGCAGACCACTATCCCTGCTCTAGCCTTTATGAGCCCCATGCACATTTGCTGTTGACCCCTCCCATCCCTGAACAGGGACCCATGCCCCCACCCCAGACTCTCTGAAATCCTCAGGAAATCACCCTTACACTCACTGCTGCCCCTCCATCCCAAGCCAGCACGCTAGTGTCCCACACCCTAGGATTTCTGTACCATTGTGGTGGGTAGACCACAGCAAAAAAGAGATAACATGAAAAATCAAATGCAAGTAAATCCAGCTAGATTGCCCAGTCCCACAATGGATGTCTTTAATGAAAACATAGAAGAGACAATAGGATCAGAACCCCAAAATGAAGAGACATGCTATGCAACCCTTCCCAAGCAAATAGCACAACTTGGAGAAACTCAACAAAGAGCAAATAATTGTATGAATGGTGTCAATGCTAGATTAGACCTAATAGAAAAGAACCAGGAAGGGTTCCAAAGACAGTTAAATGATCTGAAAGAGAGCGAAAAAAAGAGGACCTCAATAACTGTAGCAGACAGCTTCAGGTTCGCTGAGATGAACTTCCAGACCAGGCACAGTTATGGAGGAAGGGATATTATTTATTGAAGCTTACAGATCCAGGGGAAGTTCCATAATGGCAGAAGAAGCGACCTGCTCTCCCCAGGGCCAAGCAGAGAGAGAGAGAAACCAACCAGCCACCACAGCACACAGAGCAAAACTACAGCCAAAAGGTCACACAGCACACTTCAGGAACTCCTGCTAGGCACATTTGCATATCTTTACAATGGAATCTCAAACCCACCTTAAGACTGGCCCCCAGTGACATTGCCTCTAGCAAGGTGATTGCAGATGCAAACTATAACTGGTAAAACACTGAATATATTGGGGGACATATATTCAAACTACCACAATAACCAACTGGCTAAGCTCAATGGAGATATTAAAAAATGCAGGAATGAACTCCAAGAAGCATTAATAAAATCAGAAAGTAACGTGAAAAGGGAACTCAACAGAGGGATGGAAACTATACATAAAAAAGCAGTAGAAAATATGAACCAAATTGTACAAGCCTAAAACTCTGTAGAAGCTCTCAAGAATAGAGTCAGCCAAGTGGAGGGTAGAAACGCAGAACTGGAAGACAAAACAGAAGAAATAGTTAATGAGTCTAAAAGTTTCAATAAGTTAAAAATGTCTGTGAACAGAACATGAGGTAAATGTTGGATACCCTTAAGTGCCTGAACATTCAAATCATGGGTATACCAGAAGTGGAAGAAATTCAGACCAGAGGCATGGACAACCTATTCAACAAAATTATCAAAGAAAACTTTCCCACTCTCTCAAAAGAAAGTCCCATCAAGACACAAGAAGTGACCAGAATTCCACACAGACTGGACCAAAGCAGAGATTCTCCAAGACATATTATCATTAAGATGCTAAACATCAAGCACAAAGAGAAAGTCCTAAAAACAGTGAGGGAGAAACAACACATTACCCATAAAGGAAACCCCATCAGAATTACTTCAGACTTCTCAATGGACACTCTAAAAACCAGAAGAGCTTGGAATGGAACACTGCAAACTCTAAGAAGTTATGGCTTTCAACTCAAACTACTCTATCCAGAAAAAGTATCCCTCATAATAGATGGTGAAAGAAAAACTTTCCATGATAAAAGTCAGCTATACAACTATATGAAAACAAAGCCAAACCTACAGAAAGTACTTAAGGGAATTCTACACACAGAATAATCAAATAACCAACTGCAAGTGCCTGCGAGAAGTAGATCACAATAACCAAATCACAAGAAGGCACAAAAACTACAAATACCAAGAAAACACAAAACTACATAAACCACCACAATATGTCAGGCATTAAATCAAACCTCACAGTTATTACCCTAAATATTAATGGCTTTAATTCTCCCATCAATAATCATAAGCTAACAGGGTGGATCAGAAAATTAGACCCCTCAATCTGCTGTCTTAAAGAAACCCACCTCACCACTAAAGATTGACACCACTTCAGGGTGAAAGGGAGGAAAATGATATTCCAAGCAAACAGAAAAAGAAATAAGCAGGTGTAGCTATACTTATATTGGATAAAATAGACTTCAAACCAAAGTAATCATAAAAGGCAAAGATGGCCACTTCTTGCTCATCAAGGGTACAATCCAACAATCTTTATCAATCTTTATGCAACAAACCCAGGTGCACCACAATTCATAAAACAAAATCTACTTGACAACAAAACAGAAATAACCACCAACACCATCATAGTTGGGGACTTTAATACTCCACTATTAGCAATAGACAGATCATCCAAACAGAAAATTAACAGGGAATTAAGAAAGCTCAACAACATCATAGATCAACTAGACCTAACAGACATCTATAGAACATTCTGCCCCCAAACCAAAGATTACACATTCTTCTCAACAGCTGATGAAACCTTCTCTAAAATGATCATATACTGGGTCATAAAGCCTGCCTCCATATATTTAGGAGGATCAACATAATTTTCTGCATGATATAAGATCACCATGCTGTATTGCTAGAAATTAATAACAAAAGTTGCACCAGGAACCCAACCAGCTCCTGGAAACTGAACAACACATTCTTAATAGATGGGTAGTGGACAAAATAAAAAATGAAATTGCAAAATTTCTAGAAATGAATGAGAATGAGAACAAATTGTAACAAAACTTATGGGACACAATGAAGGTGGTCTTCAGGGGAGAATTCATTGCACTAAATGCCTTCATAACAAAGACCAGAGAGATCCCAGGTCAATAACCTAACCATCCACCTAAAGGCATTGGAAACACAAGAGGTATCCAACCCAAAAATCTCCAGATGGAAAAAAATAATTAAGATTAGAGCAGAGATTCATTGGAAACTAAGAAGACAATTAAGAGAATTGATCAAAGAGCTGGTTCTTTGAAAAAATAAAGAAAATCGATAACCTTCTGGCCAATTTGATCAAATGGAAAGAAGAGACAACTCAAGGGGCCTACACCCCAGAACTCTTGACTAACCTCACAATGCACGACCCACATTCTCCATTGATGAGGGTCTCTTTGAAAGTGGGAGGACAGGGAGGAGAACAATGGAACCAATACTATGAATGTAAAATCAGAATAATATAAATAAATAAAAAAAAAAAAAAAAAGGAGAGGTCACAACAGATATATGTGAAATTGGGAGAATCATCAGGACTTACTTCAAAAGCCTCTACTCCACAAAACTGAATAATATGGAGGAAATGAATGAATTTCTGGACACATACCACCTACCAAAGCTAAACTCAGAGCAGATTAATCTCCTAAACAAACCTATCACTTCCATTGAGATTGAAAGGGTAATCAAAAACCTGCCTAAAATGAAGGGTCCAGGACCAGATGGCTTCTCAGCTGAATTGTATCAAACCTTCATGGAAGAACTGAAACCAAATTTTCTCAAATTATTCCACACAATCGGAAAATAGGGAAAGCTCCCCAACTCCTTCTATGAAGCTAGTATCACCCTAATACCAAATCCAGGCAGAGATGCCACAAGAAAAGAAAACTACAGGCCTATTTCCCTGATGAACTTAGATGCAAAGATCCTAAACAAAATCCTCACAAATCGAATTCAACAGCACATCAAAAGCATTATCCACCAGGATCAAGTAGGCTTCATCCCAGGAATGCAGGGATGTTTTAACATAAGGAACTATGTCAATGTAATAAAGCACATTAATAAGCTTAAACACAAAAACCACAAGATCTTTTCGATAGATGCAGAAAAGGCCTTTGACAAAATACAACATCATTTCATGATCAAAACATTGGAGAGACTAGACATAGACAGTCTATATCTCAACATCATAAAGGCTATATATAAAGATCCTAAAGCCCAAATAATACTTAATGTGGAGATACTGAAGGAATTCCCATTAAGATCAAGAACAAGAAAGGGTGTCCACTCTCACCTCTGCTCTTCAACATAGTACTAGAAGTACTAGCTCAAGCAATAAGACAGGAAAAAGAAATAAAAATTGGAAAGGAAAAAGTTAAGTTAGCCCTATTTGCTGCCATCATGATTCTATACGTAAGTGACCCAGGAACCTCCATCTCAAAACTTTTTAAAGTGATTAACTCCTTCAGTAAAGTAACAGGATACAAAGTCAATGCACAAAAATCAGTAGCCTTTCTATATGTAAAAGACAAAGATACAGAGAAAGAAATAAGCAACATTTTCCCATTTTCAATAGCATCAAAAAAAAAATACCTTGAAATAACATTAACCAAGGAGGTAAAAGACCTTTACAATGAAAACATATAAACACTCAAGAAAGAAATTGAGGAGGACTTGAGAAAATGGAAAGACCTCCCATGCTCCTGGATAGAGAGAATTAACATTGTGAAAATGGCAATCTTACCAAAAGCAATATGCAGATTTAATGCAATACTAATAAAAATCCCAACATCTTTCTTTACAGAGATAGAAAAAATGGCAGAAGGCCTCAGATATACAAGCATATTCTCAGCAAAAGAAATACCACAGGAGGCATCACCATACCTGATCTAAAGCTATACTACAAAGCCATAGTAATAAAAACAACATGGTACTGATATAAAAACAAGATGATAGACCAATGGAACAGAATTGAGCATCCGGACTTTGGGTCAAGTAACTACTCCTTCTTGATATTTGACAAAGGCCCCAACAATGTAGACTGGAAAAAAAGACAGCATATTTAACAAATGATGCTGGACAAACTGGATAACCATATACAGGAAAATGAAACTCTATCCACACATTTTGCCATGCACAAAAATCAAGTCCAAATGGATCAAAGACCTCAATATAAGACCAGAAACACTGCTATGACTGGAAGAAAAAGTAGGAGGAAATTTCCGTGATATCGGAGTGGGGATAGACTTCCTGAACAGAACCCCAGTAGCTCAGGAAATGAAGCAATCACCCAACCATTGGGATCTCATGAAGCTGAAAAGTTTTTTTCAACAACAAACATACAATAAGCAGAGACAATAGATTACCCACAGAATGGGAGAAAATTTTTGCCGGATACACATTGGACAAAGGCCTAATTTCTAAAATCTACAAATAACTCAAAAACCCAAACAATAAAAAAATCAAACAACCCACTCACTAAATGGGGCAGAGAACTGCACAGGGACTTCTCAGAGGAAGAAATACAAATGGTAATCACACACTTAAGAAAATGTTCAACATCCCTAATCATCAGGTAAATGCAAATTAAAACATCTATGAGTTTCCACCTTACATCAGTAAGGATAGCAAACATTAAAAAATCTAATGACAACAAATGCTATTGAGGGTGTGGAGAAATAGGAACCTTCATTCATTGTTGGTGGGAATGTAAGCTGGTACAAACACTATGGAAAGCAATATGGAGACTCCTAAAAAGGATGACTATAGAGGTATCAACAGACCCAGTTGTCCCCTTTCTGGGCATTTACCCTACAAGCACCAAAAGACCAAAACGGAAATGGTATCAAAAAATCCTATATCCTGAAAGACATACTAAAAGGTTGAACCTGCATCATCTGCTTAGAGAGAACACCTGAATCACAGGGGCCTGGAGAGTGTATAATGAAGACTAACTTCGATCTTCTCTTGTTTCTCTTTCTATCTCTCCCTCTTCTCTCTTTCTCTTTCATATTACCTATATTTTTTCTTCCTTCTTTTCCCTTGGCACTAACCTGTAACTTCCAGTACCAGCATGTGGTTAAAATCCACAATGAGCTGTTGATCAGTGAGACCTATGAGGTTTCCCAAAAGAAGACAGATTTATGTCAGAGTACTTGAGGTCCCACCAAAGGTTATTGGTAAGACCCTGCTGCTGAAAACACCATATGCTGTTTGGATGGAACATGGAGAGTCCTGGCTAGAATCTGGAAGAGAGTCGGTCCCCAGACAGTTAGCTTGTCTAGTGCCAGAAGGTGCGACATAAGTGACTGGGGGGAAAAGACCAACATCTGTCTAAGCAACTTGTGGTCTAAGCTACTCAGCAGCAAACAACCTGACATGATTCTCACACAAGTGCAGTAGTGGCACACAGCCATGGTGGATTACCAACTGCTCTAGATTTGGTTAACAGATCCACTAAGTAGAACGGAACCCGTAACTGGAAATGGGAAACAAGTCAGAACCATATCCAAACATGAGTCCACTCTCCAATATCAAGCTCCTACCAATAGTGGGATACAAGAGGGTTTACACCTATTAAATTCTCTCTAAAATAATAATGGTTATCCATGTATCTTGCACTGATGTAACTCTCCATTGGAGAATCTGCTTCTCTTTTTCAGATGGATGCAGAACCTGAGGAGAGAATCAGCCCATTGCACCTCACCAGGGCACCAGCTGAAGCCATAGAGTTATAGGGGAAATGAGTGGTGCTTTATCAGTGAACCTGGTACCAGCACAAGGGTGAAGGAGATAGACACAAAGAACATTCAGCCTCTACCAAATCAGATATCCAGAGACACAGAGATTCACAAAATCTTGTCACTGAAATAGACCTAAAATGAACCCAACATGGTTCAGGGAAATTCGTGGAAGAGGGGGCAGAAAGATTGTCAGAGCCATGAATTGGGTTATTATGCACAGAGTCATTGCCTCTCCCACATAACTGATGGCTACCCCCATAAAGCAAGACCCACATTACCCAGGGGGGGAAGACAGGGAGAAGGCTAATAATGGTACCATCATGGCTGCATATATATATATATTATATGTAACTAATAAAAAAAATGGTAAGACCCTATTGCTGAAGAGTCCACATGTTTGGGCTGCAAGGTCACTGAGAAATCTTCTGGAGCTGAGTTGAAAATCTCCTCTGTGTAGACCAGCCAACAGAAATCTGGAAAAAGCTACATTGTGTGCAGCTCCATGGATGAGAGAGAAGTTATCACTGGAGATAAACAGTGGACCGTATAAGCCTTAAGTTTGGCCAGCTAGGCCAAATGAGCCACAGGTTTAATAATGGCATGTCTGTTATGGGTGAAACCAGCTGCTCTCTAATTGGACTTGGAGGCACATTCCAAGGAAGGGAATACATGCCTGATACTGAAAACCTATGATGGGGGAAGTCATGAGCCCTTGGTGTGTAACTCTTTCTGGTGTCTGGCTAAATGCCTACATTGTGCTCACCAATGTGCCCATTAAGCATTTTACTTAATACTCATACCCATATATTAATGGCACTCTCACTTTGGTTATTTAAGCTTCTTGTTTCAGATGGCAGTGACCTTAGGGATGACTCAAAAGACAACATAGTGCTGAGAAGAAGTAACCCCAATAAACATTGGTTCATGAAAACTTGTTTTGGTATAATGGTCTTTTGGTCTGTTGTCTGTGCCCTACCTGGGGTGAAGATGTGTGCTTGGTCACCCCAGGGACAAGGTTCCCCATGACACACATATATCCTTGAAGCAAGTAATTTCAATTCTTGATACTTATCCTATAGCATTTTACAAGTATTGTAATTTTAGCAATATTTATCATTAAACAGATAATATCACACAATATATGTGTGTACATTTGGAAATTATTGTTAACAGTATATAACAGTTTTATAAAACACCTTTTTAGAAAGAATAGATGTATGTTTGCTGAGAAAAGATGACTATCTTGTATCACTGAGAAAGGAAGTTGTAGGATGATGCTCTAATGTGATTATGTCTAGGTTAAAACATATATGTATACAAAATTCCACATTAGGAAGTGCATTTCTCTGTAAAAATATTTGTAATTGGAGTGCTGTGTGGAAAAAAAACTTGTCTGTCAGGCTTAGGAAAAACTTATGACATATTTGCTAGTGTATATACAGAAACCATGCTATAAACAGATGTCATCAGTTCATATAATTACCACTTCCATGTACTTATGGCATCATTATTTCCACACATGGTTGAGTTTTAAATGTGGATCTTTAATTGTCATGTAAACAGCTTTCCAGAAAGATTATACCTAACAGAAATAAAGTAAAACTTGTTTTAGTCAAGGAATGCATAACCGTCTTGTGGACAATACAAAGTAAAGCAGTGATTAGCAAAGACAGAAGAGCTTATTCTTATTAAAATAATGAATCTCTCTCTCTCAAAAACTCATCTTTTTGGAATAAATGCTTATTTATTATTTTTAATTAATTTACTAATGTGTGTGTGTGTGTGTGAGAGAGAGAGAGAGAGAGAGAGAGAGAGAGAGAGAGAGAGAGAGAGAGAGAGAGAGGAGAGAATGGGTGTACCAGGGCCTCCAGCTGCTGCCAATGAACTCCAGATGCATGTGCCATCTTGTGCTTCTGGCTTGTGGGCCCTGAGGTTTGAACCTGGGTTCTTTGGCTTTGCGGGCCAGTGCCTTAACTGCTAAGCTATTTCTCCAGCCCTGACTGCTTACTTAAAATAGACATCAACAGAGGAAGTGAACAAGGAAATTGAATCAAAATCTTTGCAAGCAAGTGTCTTTAATCACTGGGCAATCTCTCCAGCCCTTCAAAATCTTTAATATACCTTGAAGTTATCTTGTTCTCCTAAGATGCTAAAGGTTGAAAATCATGATCTTTCATAGTTAAGAGAAGTCACCTATGGTATTAGGCACAATTAATACTTGTGCAGCCACTCTGGAAATCAGTATGATATCATCTCTAAAAATTAAACATGCTACCATAACATTTAGCTATATTCTTGGGTATATACTTGAATAATGCTGTCAACATATGCAGAGATACTTGCAAATCCACGCTTATAATATTCCCATTGTCTAATAAATGGGACCAACCTAGCTGTTCATCACCTGATGAATATATAAAGAAAATGTGGTACACATACACAATGGAAACTTATTCCATCATAAAACGTAATCATTACACTTCCAGTCAGATGCATACAATTTGTGCTTATTAGCATATGTGAAATATGCCAGACTTAAAAAGACATACACCATATTTTCTCTCATGTAGATTTTAGATTTAAATTTGCATGTGCATGTGTGTGTTTGTGTGTGTGTCTGTGTGAGTGCACATGTGTAAGTCATAAAAGTAGATATAAAGGAAGAGATCTTTTTAAAACAATTTAAATTTTATTTTATTTTTTTTTAGAAAGAATGAGAGAGAGAGAGAGAGAGAGAGAGAGAGAGAATTGGTACATCAGGGTCTCAGCCACTGCACAAACTCCAGATGCTTGCACCATCTAGTGGGCATGTGTGACCTTGCGCTTGACTTACCTTTGTGAGTCTGGCTTATGTGGGGTCTGGAGAGTTGAACACAGGTCTTTAGGCTTTGCAGGCAAGCACTGTAGCCACTAAGCCATCTCTCAACTCAAAAGGAAAAGATCTTAAGAAGAGAAGAAAGAATAAATAATGTAATAAGATACATGTGACATGAACACAGAAATAGAAACTATTTGTGGGAAAGGGACCAGCAAGAGAAGGAGGAATGAGGATGAATAGTATAAAAATATCCTAGCAAAGTTCATTACTTTGTATGCTCACTTAAAAAAATGAGTAAAATAGGGCTGGAGAGATAACTTACTGGTTAAGGTACTTGCCTGTGAAGCTTTAGGACTCTGGTTCGTTTCCTCAGTACCAATGTAAACCAAATGTACAAGGTGGATGCAAGCATCTGGAGTTTGTTTGCAGTGGCTAGAGACCCTAGTACACCCATTTTTTTCTCTCTCTCTTTCAAATAAATAAGATATTTAAAAATAAGTAAAATAAATAAATGAATATAATCTTTTTTTTAAATGAATATAATCTTTTTAAAGAAGAGGTCATTGGGACACAGCTTGTCCAGACCAAAAACCATGTGAAGACATAAGTCACACAATGATAGAACACTGGAAAATTAATATAGGAGGTATTTTAAGTTTTAGATTTAAATCCTTCATATTTTAAGTCAAGCTTTTAGGTAATAGTGTAGTTGAATTTAATACATTCCCAACCCTAAATAGCTAATTAATTGTCCCATACTTATATATATAATCTTCTCCCATATATTGTATTTTCTTATAAAGTGCCACATATTGAGATTTCTGCTCTATCCATTTGCATACTCTTGCCTGTGTTATGCTTAAATCTGTAACTGCTTATATTTACCATCATAAGTCCTGCCTCTTCTTTCTTTTCTAAAACGGATCCACTTTCTTGAATGAATCATTTTATAGAATAGAATAACAACCTCAGTAAGACTTTAAATTGGAACTGATAATCAATTTAGAAAAACTAACACTTTGAAATATTGAGTCTTAGGGCTGGGGAGGTAGCTGAGCTATTAAAGGAGCTTGCTTGCAAAGCCTAACAGCCCAGAGTTCAATGCCCCAGTACCCATGTAAAGCCAGATTCATACAGTGACAATGCATCCAGAGTTAGTGGCAGGAGGCCCTGGTGTGTCATACTCCCTCTCTCTTTACAAAATAATAATAATTAAATAAAAAAATTTTAAATATGGAGTCTTCTTTAGGAACATAAATATGTCCTAATTTTTTTCTTAAAAATCTATGTTTTGGTAATGTATTATTATTTTCTTAAAAACCTTCTATAGGTTTTTTTTAATAAACTTTGTTTTTATTATTGACAACTTCCATAGACAATAAACTATGATAATCCTCCCCCCTCATTTTCTCCTTAACAACCCACTCCATCATATCCCCTCACCTTCTCAATCAATTTCTCTTTTACTTTGATGTCATCATCCTTTCCTCCTATTATGATGGTCTTGTGTAAGTAGTGCCAGGCACTGTGAGGTCATGGATATCAAGGCTATTTTGTGTCTGAAATAGTGCATTCTAAGGAGTTCTATCCTTCCTTTGGCTCTTACATTTTTTCTGCTATCTCTTCTGCAATGGAGCCTGAGCCTCAGAATGTATGATAGAGATGTTTCAGTGCTGAGCACTCTTCTATCACTTCTTCTGAGCACTATGGTGCCTTTTGAGTTATCCCAGAGGCCACTACCATCTGAAAAGAGAAGCTTCTCTAACCAAAATGGAGTGTAGCATTAATACATGGGTATGAACCTTAAGAGACATGCTTACCAGGCAGTTTAGTGAGTATAATATTTGCATTTAGCCAGATACCAGCAGGCATTATACCGTGAGGGATCATTATTTCCCCTGTCATAGGTTTTCAGTATCAGGCATGTATTCCCTCCCATGGAGCAGGCCTCCATTCCAATAAGGGAGAAGTTGGTTTCCCCCATAGCAGACATGCCATTATTGCACCTGTGGGCTCATTTGGTCTGGATGGCCAAATTTAAGGCTTGAATTGTCCACTCTTGTTTGTCACCAATGATGACTTTTCCCTCTCCCACAGAGCTATATGCAGCATAGCTTTTTCCAGCTTTCTATCAGCTGGTCTACACAGAGGCAGTTTTCAGCTCAGTTGAGGCAGGATTTCTCAGTGACCTGGTAGCCCAAGCATGTGGATTCTTCAGCAATAGGGTCTTACTATCTATTTCTGGTGGGAAACCAAGAGCATCGTCAAATGGCCTGTAATATTTTGGGGGCTTCAGAGACCTCCCTGGCCAACAGCTCACTGGAAGGTAGCCTTTCCCTGGCACTGAAAATTTTATAGTAACAGTCTATGGCTTCTGGGTGTGCCATTGTCCAAAAAAGTAGGTTTTTATATGACTTATTCATACCCTGTTAGATTTTGATTACCCCCCCCTCCAACCCTTCCTTTACTCTATCTCTTCTACTGACCTCACTTAGGCCTTTCCACCCCCAGAAATCTGTTCTTCTATTTACATATATACAATACCTTCCCCTTAAGTCTTCCCCTCTTCTCACTCCCTTATATCCATTTTCTAGCTTACTGGCCTCTGCTACTGAGTTTTATTCCATCTCACATAACAGTCCAACCATTTGTAGTTAGGATCTACATATGAGAGAGAACATGTGGTGCTTGGCTTTCTGGGCCTGGGTTACCTTACTAAGTAGAATCCTTTCCAGGTCCATCCATTTGCCTGAAAGCTTCATAATTTCATGTTTCTTTACCACTGACTATAACTCAAGTATATAAATGCATCATATTTTCATTATCTACTCATCAGTTGAAGGACATCTAGGCTGGTTTCATTTCCTAGCTATTGTGAATATAGCAGCCTTAAACATGTATGTGCAAGAATCTGTGGTAGTGGGATGAGTCCTTAGGATATGACATATGATATTTTTAGCTGTCTCAGGATCATCAACACTGATTTTCACATGACTGTACCAGATTTCATTCCCACCAACAGTATAGAAGTGTCCCTCTTTTTCCTCTTTATGAACTTAGTTTTTGCTATTAGAGACCACTGCACTAAATATTTAACCTGACCTTCTTACTAAGTTCTTGTTTCTGGTTTAGTAACTCTTTTCCTTAATTGTAGACAATATCCCATGGTACTTCCTTCCCTCCCCTCACTTTTCCTTTTGAAACTCTACTCCCCATCATATACCCTCCCCTCTCAATCAGTCTCTCTTTTAATTTTGATGTCATCATCTTTTCCTCCTATTGTGATGGTCTTGTATAGGTAGTTTCAGGTACTGTGAGGTCATGAATATCCAGGCCATTTTGTGTTTAGAGGAGCATGTTGTAAGGAGTCCTACCCTTACTTTGGCTCTTACATTCTTTCTGCCACCTCTTCTGCAATGGACCCTGAGCCTTGGAAGGTGTGTTAGAGATGTTTCAGAATTGAGCACTCCTCTGTCCCTTCTTTTCAGTACCATGGTGCCTTCTGAGTCATCCCAATGTTACCACTATCTGAAAAGAGAAGCTTCTATAACCAAAAGTGAGAGTAGCATTAATATATGGATATGGACATTAAGAAAAGTGCTTATTGGGCAGTTTGGTGAGCTTGGTATATACATTTAGCCAGACACCAGCAGACGTGACACCCATAGGGCTTATGACTACCCCTGTTTTAGGTTTTCAGTATCAGGGATATATTCCCTCCCATGGAGCGTGCTTCCAGTTCAATTAGAGGGCAATTGGTTTCCCCCATAACAGATGTGCCACTATTGCACCCATTGGCTCATTTGGCCTGGCTGGCCAAATTTAGAGCTTTCACTATTTACTTTTGAGTATCTTCACTGGTGTTTTCTCTCTCTCCCACTGAACTTCATAAACAGTAGCTTTTTCTAGCTTTCTGTCAGCTGGTCCACATGGTGGAGGCTTTTGGCTCAGCTCCAGCAGGATTTCTCAGTGACCTTGCAGTGCATGTATGTGGAGTCTTCAGCAAGAGGGTCTTACCATCTATTCCTGGTGGGAAACCAAGGGTCTTGGCAATGGCCTATAATGTTTTGGGGGTATCTGTGACCTCCCTGACCAACAACTTACTGGAAGGTATCCCATCCCTGGAATTGAAAATTTTCTAGGAACAATCTATTGCTTCTGAATATTCCATTGTCCAGAAAAGTAGGTTTCCATATGACTTATTTATATCCTCTTAGATTTTGTTAGCCCTCCCTCCACCTTTCCTTTACTCAATCTCTTCACCTGATCTAACCTAGGCCTTTTCAACCCCCATTAATCTGTTCTTCTACTTACATATATACAATACCATCCTATTAAGTCCCCTCTCCTTCACTTTCTATTATCTTTATATCCCCTTTCTAGCTTACTTGCTTTTGCTACTGAATTTTATTCATACTCACACAGAAGTCCAATAATTTGTATCTAGGATCCACATATGAGAGAGAACATGGTTTAGTAACTCTTATCTTCTTGCTGACTCATAGGATGCTGATAGCCACTACTGATCCAATCTCATTTCCAACAGATCTTCTAATGCAAGGGAGCTGGGAATGTGTTAGTGACAATAACCACCATTCATTAAATATTTATGAAATGTCTAAGGGAAAGTTGATATCATTTTATTGTATTGTCCAGATAGGTCTTGGGCAATATAAAACAAGTTTATATAATTAATAATCACTTGGTTTGGAATTGAAACTTATGTAGTTTGACTCCAGATATTCCAAGATTATTAGCCTGAAAAAAAAGAGTAACCAATGTGAATAATATTTTTTTATTTACCTAGAGCTGAGTTTATTCAAGGGATCTTGAAATTCTGATCTTAGTCCTCCATTTTGTCCTGACTCTGAGGCAGCATAGAAAATCACGTGATTGAAAAGATGCCCAAGAAGTTATCGATGATTTTTCTATTCTTCTATGAATCCTGCTTGTATCATCATCATCATCATCATCATCATCATCATCATTATTTTAAAAATCTCTCTATCAGATTTGCCAAAATCAAAGTCAGTCCTGGTGACCTTGACCTGATATCTAAGATTTCCCATCATTTGCAAGGAATTGTTTCCTCCAAAGTATTTATAATAAGAGGAATGAGCAAAATTTGCATTGTATCCATAGTATTTTATTTCAAAGCTGACTTGCATGCTTGATCAAAATAATCCAGCTTTTTAATGCATGACCAACTTCTCCATTAAAATGGGCCTTTTCATTTTTATAATCTTTAAAAAATGCACACATTTTAAATTTGTAGTGGGATTCTTCAACTGGAATAAGCATGACTAAGGATTTGGAGATGAGACAGAAAATGAAATCCTACTCTTTTTTTCCAGTTGAAATATTCCCTATTCACATCAATTGACATTTTTCCAGCTATTTCTTTTTAAATGTCCAGTTGGAAATTCTGACTTCCCATAACCTTTGTTTGCATTTCTCATCATTGTCTCTAGGCTGTTCTGAAATCTCAGCTTCATTAAATGTCAGCCCAGAGTTAAGTCCAAGTTTTGGCCAAGAACCAAGACAACTATAGAAACATTATAACCTCAAATCTCTGGGCGTTTAGCCACATCAATATATCCAGCTCAGTCCAGAATTATAGTCTGTTCTCTTTTGTATGAGTTTCTTGTGTTCATATGAGTAAAATATCACAATCTGACTGGTACATAAGAGATTTCTTCAGAGATCAAACTTGGTTCTGACTTCCCTGAATATAGTGTTATATGACCCTAATATTGGGCCTCATGGCAACAAGAGGTAGATTGGTAGATCTTGATGAAAATGATGACTGTTTTCACATCATCTGTCCAAGGTGAGGCAGTACATGATCCTTAAGCAAGAGATTATTAGTCTCTGAGCCTTGGAGGACAGGGTGCTTCCATAGGCAAGAACAGTAAGTCTGACCTGGATGATAAATACTCCATTAGTTGAGATGTGAGAACTAAAGTTGATTTAGTATTGTGTAATAATTGTTTATCATACACAACAGAACCAAAGTGACTATACTTCAATGTACCACCCTTTAGGAAGTAGATGGGAAAATCAAACAAAAGTAGCTGGTCTTGGGGTCATTCTCAAGACAGTAAATGTTACAACCAATCTTATCCTGTGTGGTTGCAGGGCTGCTTCCATGGCTGGAGTGGTATTATTACAATGGTTTAGGCATAAATATTTTCATTTGGTTCAGCTCCAAGTAAAAGAGGCTAACTTAACTTTTATGACATCATGTTTACTTACATGCATGCTTTGGAACTTTGACTTTCTCTTAAATACACTCACTATCTGGAGCTTTAATTGAGCATGTTAACAATCTGTGTATTTTCTTGTTTGTTTTCTGCATTCTTCTCCAAAACACGTATCACTCCCAACCCTGTCCCAGATGAAACTTTTGTGGGCAATATGTAAGCCAGGACTGCTTTTAGATACTTCAATTTTTCTTTCCCAGATAAGAAGACAAAACATTTGACATATGTATGGTCCGTTGCCTTTTACTAGAGTCCAATTCTCCCCTGTGTGCGTTTCAAATCCAGCTTCATTCTAAGAGCAGAACAGCTACTTTCATTTTTATCCTATTCACTTATTTTTAAGGTTAATTTACAAATGATTCAGCCACCTCACAGACATCATTTCTGGACAGAGGAGACCTGTCATTGGATCATCTGGTGATCCAATAAACTGAATAAACCTCCCATTATAAATTCTCTTAAAGTTAGAACTTCTGGGGGCTGAGGAGGTAGGTAAAGTGCTTACCTCACAAACAAAAGAAAACAGTTCCCATGAAAATCTCAGGTGTGGCAATACACATCTGTGATCCCAGCACTGAAGATGTAGACACAGAAAGATCCCTGAGGCTATCTGGTAGCTGGTCTAGCTGAATTGGTATGTCCTGGGCTTAGTGAGAGACCTTGCTGCAAAAATAAATTGGATAATAGAGGAAGATCTCTGCTATGCCCTCCCACACATGTACATGAATCTGAACTGGACGAGATGTGGTGGTGCATACCTTTAGTACCAGCACTCGGGAGGCAGAGGTAGGAGGGTCACTGTGAGTTCAAGGGCAACCTGAGATTACATAGTGAATTCCAGGTCAGCCTGGGCTAGAGAAAGACCCTACCTTAAAAAACCAAAACCAACCAAACAAAAAACCCAAAGGACAACAACGAAAACCCCCCTAAACCTGAACTGGAGTGGGATTCCTCTCTACTACTGCCCCACTCAGAGGAATCACTGCCTCACTAAAACCTGAACTGGAGTTGGAGTTTGTGAGAGCTGTAGACTTCTTCTGAAGGTAGACCTTCAGTTTTTTTTAAAAACCAGGGCCATCTGACTTGCCTGGTGGATGGGGCATCTGCTCTCTCTTTCTGGCAGGGGCCATGAGCTTGGGGAACATTACCTGTCTTTTCCTTGGCACTTTCCAGTGGTTCTCTCACTGAATCTTTAAAATCCTACAGCTCTTTAACTTTTTATTTCTGGAATAGAGCCCATTCTTTTTATTTTTTTGCTTGTGTGTATAATGTGGTGTGTGTGTTGTCTGTGATGGATGTTGCTGTAGTCAGCTCCATGTTGCTGGGATGAACATCCAAACAGAGTTTATGGGAGGAACAGGCTTATTTCAGGTTTACAGATCCAGGGGAAGTTCCATCAATGGTGGAAGAAGATGGTTCCCTTTCATAGATCCGAGCAGAAATAAACCACCAAAGGCCAGCACCACAAGCAAGCATGAAACAACAGAACACATCTGTTCTTTCCATAGTTTTGGGCTTGAATCAAGGTCTGTCCCCAAAATACACCTTAGGGCTGGACCTCAGGATTGGCCTCCCAGTGACACCTCCTCCAGCAGTCTGCTGGAGACTTAAGCAGGAAACTTAACCTTATTAAAAAATACCCAAGGCTATGGTGGACATGCATTCACAATGAAACCACCGCAGATGTTATATGTGCCCTCATGGTTCCCCAGGTGCTTGCCTTCACTAAGGTGCACTTGACTCCTTTGGTGGCTGTAGGAGAGTGTTGGGTGTCTTTTCCATCACTCTTCCACCCATTCTTACTTGAGTTGAGTCTCTTACTGATCCTGGAGTTTGCTTTTTTTGTCTGTTTTTTGTTTTTGCATCCCCTGTCAATTCGCTGGTCTCTGCTCCCCACATAACTGGGGTGACAAACATGTGTGCCCTATGTGGATCCTGGTGATGGAATCCAAGCAGTCTAGCAGGCTTCCTCTGGCCCTGTTGCTTGCAAAGGAAGTGCTCTGAGCTTTTGAGCCATGTCTCCAGCCCATAGAGTCTATTGTTTCTTATACTTACCCTTTTCCTTAATCTAGTCACACAAATGTGTATTGTGAGGAGGAAGGTATAAATAGTGAGGCTGAACTTCAAATCTTTTTTTTTAGAGAGAGAGAGAGGGAGGAAGAGAGAGAGAGAGAATGAATAGAATGAATAAGAATTGGTGTACCAGGGCCTCAGCCACTGCAATCAAATGCCAGACAGTTGTGCCACCTAGTTGGGCATGTACAACTTTGCACTTGCCTCACCTTTTTGTGTGTGGCTTACATGGGATCTTCACAGATTTAATTAACCAGGTTGTTCTAATCCTTTTTAGAAGTCTTCTTGGAATGCAACATTATCAACTTCTTTTGAAGTCCTGTCTGAATTTATTGTCCACCACTATGGAATTAGAGCTTGGGGATTATTTCATTGTCCCAACTTCCTTTTTGCATTAGAGTGCCTCAAACTGCCCTTACTTGGAGACTCTTGGTGCTGCTGGCTGCTGGTAGAAAGAGAGTCCTAGTCCTCTCAGACCTGCTGACTCAGTCTCCACATCTTAATGTGATTCTAGTGCACAGTGAAGTGAGAAGTACCAGTTTCAAACTTGGCACTTTGCCTACACTTGAACCTGGTCCTCATCTCTGTACAACCAAGGCAAGGCAACTAGCCCAGCAATAACAGCAGTATCAGGAACAGCTTCACCCTGGGACATTCTGCACACACTGGAAGACCACTAAAGACAGGCTGCCCGTAGGAGAGGACACAAGGGATATCTGGACTTTGTTCAGCAGGGTGAAAAAGGGAGGGGCAGGAAAGGGAGAAAACAAATGCCTGTATTCCAAAAACCACAATTTGTGTAGGTGCTGTCTTCCTCGCGAGACATCCTTTTGCTGGCCTCTTTTGTAGTTATACTTTGCCCCAAACAAAAACCATCTAAAACATCTCCATGAATTAGAAAACCTAAGTTGTCAGGGACTGAGTGTGCCTGTTTTCCAACAGCCTTTGGTAGTTTCTGGCTTTTGTGTGTAGCCATGGTGAAACCTGAGTCATCTGCAGTGGTGATGGTGCCAAAACGGGTGCTGGGGAAGCAACTACGGACAAGCCAGGGACCAGAATCGCTGGGCGCCAGCACCCCTGGCCACCTTTCTTCACTCCCAAGACGTCCTCTTTAGGATACAGCTTTACAACTCTGACCTTTCTGCAGCAAACGTATTCAGAGACAGCTACAAGTAGGAAACACCTTCCCAGACCATGATTCCTCTGAGTTCCAAGTGGTCTCACTTTTTTTGTTGCCAGCACTTTTTTCTCTCCTCCACATCCCCCTTCCCATTTTGCCCTTGCCATTGGGGGTCAAACTGTCCTTTAAAGTGGAGAAATATTTTCTTGGTGAGGAAAGCAGTGTACTTCAATTTTTATTTTAAGGAGAAAAAGCATTGTTCACTGCCATTCATGTACATGAAACAACTACCCAGAAAACACACACGGTTGTACATATACTCTTTCTCACCCTCATGAACCAAACCTCACAGTCCATAGTTCCCTGCATTCAGCTCTTTCAACTCTGACAAGAATGGTCTATCAAGCTGTACTTACAGCACTGCAAGGTGTCTCTTAAGCCAAAGTTTCAAATTCATCCACATTCCTCCTGCAAAGCAGTTCGAAAAGGCCAAAGCCACATAGGCAGGCTTGTAGCAGCAATGATCCCACTTCTCAGTACCAAGTTTACTGTTGCAGTCAGGTTCACATTGCTGGCAGAAAACACCTGACCAAGAGCAGCTTGTGGAAGGAAAGAACTTATTCTGGCTTACAGACTCAAGGGAAAGCTCCATGATGACAGGGGGAAATGATGGCATGAGCAGAGGGTGGACATCACCTCCTGGCCAACATCATGTGGACAACAGCAGCAGGACAGTGTGCCAAACACTGGCAAGGGGAAGCTGGCTATATCTTATTTATTTATTTTTAAGTAGAGAGAGACATACAGACACACAGGCACACACACATCACAGAGAAAGAGAGAGGCAGAGAATGGGTGCACCAGGGCCTCCAGCCACTGCAAATGCATGTGCATGTGCCACTTAGTGCATCTGGCTTTATGTAGGTACTAGGAAACTGATTTTGGGTTGTTAGTCTCCATAGGCAAGTGCCTTAACTACTGAGCCATCTCTCCAGCCACTCTTTTTGTTTTTTTTAAATAATAAGTAATCATGACATACAGTTTAAACTCATGTTAGGAATATGAAATATTGTTTATGGTTCACTTATTTATGTGAAAGTTGCACATATTAAAGTTAAAATCAATGGAATACAAACTTAATTTTAATATTTTCTCTGTATGGCAATGGCTGTCCAGAACTGTGCTAACCCTCTCCATCAAGCATCTGGCTATTCCAGAACTATGCTAACTTTCTCCTTCAAGCATCTATTTGGTTCCTGCATGCTTTGCTAAAATTTTGTCTTGCTAATCAGATCTTGTGCTCTCTCCTGTGTTTGCATCTCTTAATCCCAGCTTTGGCAGTATGCATTCTCATTTTACATCAATATATGAAGAATCATCCAGATACCTTGTGTCAATAGTGATATCCAACACAGGTTCTGAAGAGTACACACAATTGGTCTTGAATAATTGCCTTTTATTTTGCTTGTTTTTATGAGGTGGGGTCTTGCTGTAGCCCAGGCTGACTTGGAATTCACTATGTAGTCTCAGGGTTGCCTCACACCCACAGTGATCATCCTTACTGTGCCTCCCAAGTGCTGGGGTTAAAGGCATGTGCCACCACATCTGGTGAATAATTACCTTTTGAATATGTGTGTCATTTCCTGATGGATAAATACCCAGAGACATAGCAACTCCTGCTTCCCCAAATCACTGAGACTGGGACTTCCCCAACCTTCTTTCTCTGTTACAGGGATTGCCTTATGTTGGCTATCCCAGTTACTGGGAATCTGAGATGTGTGACAGATGTTGTTGCCAAGTCTTCTTATTTGAGGAGTTGTGATAGCTAATTGCTGAAAACAAGAGTGGGATGGGTTGTGGTAGCTTAGGCAAGTCAAAGGGTGAAATGTTATCTCTGTCTTTGCAGTATCTATGGATTGTGTTAATGTTTCCCTGGTTTGTGTGACAATGTGCTGGAAAAGAAGCAATTTAAGGGAGGGATGGTTGATTTCAGCTTGTAATTTGAAGGGATACAGTCCAACAGACCATAGAAGGTGCAGTAGCAGCAGGAGCATGAAGCAGCTGGTCACATTCAGTCCACAGTCAGAAAGCAGAGAGGGGAATGCTGATGCTCAGCGTGACTTCAGTTCAGGATCCCCAGCCCGTGGGATGCTGCTGCCCACAGTTAGGGAGGCCTTCCCACCTCAAGTAACCTGATCTAGAAACTTTCAGAAACATCACCAGAGATTTTTCTCCTAGGTGATCCAAGATGACCACCGAGACTCACCATCACAGGTTGCCTGGGTTACATGTCACATCCTTGCTAATGCTTATTCAATGATAACATGCTTTTGATCTCTTCTACTTTTGTTTTCCAGGTCAGGAAAAGAAACATTTTATTTTGGTTTTATTTCCCCAATACCAACAGTTACTAACAATAAGACATATACAAGAAAAGATTCAACCCTGAAGGCTTCAGAGGGACCATGTCTCTGCCTACACTTTGTTCTTGTACTTGTGTTCTCCAGCAATTTTCTGTTATTTTTAACCAATTCAGCTTGTGGTAATTTGCTAAAGCAGCCTTAAGAAATGAATACAAGCTCCTTTAACCCCTAGCCATTGTCCTAGTCCCTGGAAATTAACACAATGATCCAGATCTGGAGTGCTAATTTGGCTTCAGAAAGTTCTGAAAGGCTGAGATATCTCCAGACTCATGTCTTTCCATCCCAAGGATGTTCCCTTGGTCCTCATAGTTGTCATAGATAATGACATCATAGCTACAGCCAAGCAGCAGGATAGAGGGAGTGGCCAAGGGCTAATACCATCTTTTTTTTTTTTTCTTAAAGAAGGTTCTGGGCTGAGGAGATGCCTCAATAGGTAGGAGGACTTGCCAGGACAGCATGAGGGCCTGACAGGCCAATTCATCCTACATTTGATTCCCTAGCACCACCACATAAATAGCTGGACTATGCACACTGTAACTCCAATCCTGTGGTAAGTAGACACCAGAAAACTTCTGGGCTTGCTTTTCATCAAATCTGACCAATACTTGCTTCCCCCCTGAAAAAAAACCACACCCAAAACCAATTCAACTGAACAAAACAAAACCCCCAGGAACTCTGGGTTTAGTGAGAGACTCTGTCTCAAGAAAACACATGGATGAGAGATAGAGGAAGGATGCCCAGCATTCTCCTCTGGCCTCTGCATGAGTGCCCACAGGGTGCAAATATCTGAATACAAATGTGCATATACCACATACACATTATTCCACACACACGTGCTACGCCAAACATACTAGAAAACACACCTGCAAAAAAGAGAAAGAAATGAAAAAAGAAAATAAAGAGAAGGCTGGCCTGCTCAGTGGGAAAGAACTCGAAACTGGTATGGGAAGCTAAGTTAGCACCCATAGCCAGGAAAATCACATTACCCAGAGAGAAGCCCCCAGTGTTCCCTGTACAAATCAAGTGGGTAGCCTCATCAAAATATCTCTAAAGCTCCTAGACATATCTTCTTTAATCAGAACTGCTCCCACCCTTGGTCAGAGATTCTGTTTTATTTTACAGAAGGCAAAGAATGCTAGGGTGATCTAAGATCCATCAACAAGAAAAGATAGTCAAACAAGATGTGCCACCTCTACCACATCTTCTGGAGTCCAGAAGAAATTGTGGAGGAAGCAGAGACATGAGTATTCCTTCCAATGCTAGCCCATTGTCCACATCCAAGAAAATAGCAACAAACACCATAGTGAACTGAAACACATCATAACAGAAATATAGAGGCTACAGAGAAGTCAACACTAACTGATAACACACCCAGTAAGGCTCAGGGACTGTTGTGGAAGAGGGGACAGGTAGATTATAAGAGCCACAAGGTGGGTAGAAACATCCTGAGGCACAGCTCTCCCCAGAGACAGAGGCCCTAATCACCTCACAGTGAAAGCCAATACCACTACTGAGGAGGGCCTACAGGGAAATGGGGGCCAGGAGAGGGGATATATTACAACTTATGTTTAAAAATAATTAAAAAAAGTTGTTTCTAGAACTTGAAGGTTGCATAGTTGGTGGAAGAAATGGAATGAAAAGGGCTATTTGCATCTGGCTACTTTTCATGCACCACTGAGACATATGAATGCTAATATGTTGACATCCTCTGGCACAAATGCCATGATCTATGCTTGATAGCATTTTTCTGATGCAGACAGAAGGTGCCTCCTGTGTTGGGTGTCCTCTTTGGAACATATGGACATCAGTATATTGACATTCTCTGACATAAAGATCATGGTTGATTGTCAGTAGTTGATAACAACACCCTTTTGAGGGTGACAGCAGGAGTGCCCCTTGTCCAGACAATGCTGGAGACCACTTGCATTAAGGAGGAAATCACATTTTACAAATTAAAGGGGACCAGTCTAAAACCAGTGAGAAGGAAATATGGTACACCTGAGGCTAACATAGGCAATGCAGCTATCCGTCAATGAGGATATGTGCAGAGACACCCCGGGAGCCCATAGCTATCACTCAGTGAGGATACACACAGAGACTCCCTGGGAGCCCATAGCTATCATTCAATGGGGTTACACATAGAGACACCCTGGAAGGTCAGCCCTGGCTGCTGTTGCTTATAGACTTACTTCTAAGCCTGCTTACTTTCCAAGTTCTAATTCAGGAAGTGTAAACTTCTCACTTTCTCCTTTTTTCTTTCCTCTCCTGTCTTCTGGTATCTGAAGAAATCCTAAGCTTACCCATTATGGTATTCTCAGTGCCCTCACTCTTGCTCTGAAAGACCCTGCCCCCGCACTGAAGCTTCTTGCAGATTTCCACTGCGAAGCCTGCATACTTTAGTTCCTTGTGTTCTAATTCAGAAAATTTACCTTTGTCCTCATTTTCTCCAACTATCTCCTAGCAGCTGCTGAGATTCCAATCTTCTCTGTTGCTTTCTTTCTTTCTTTTTTAAAATAAATTTTATTATTTATTTGACAGAGAAAGAGAGAGAGAGAGAGAATGGGCATGCCAGGGCCTCTAGCCACTGCACACGAACTCCAGACACATATGCCCCCTTGTGCATCTGGCTAACGTGGGGCCTGGGGAATTGAACCTGGCTCCTTTGGCTTTGCAGGCAAATGCCTTAACTGCTAAGCCATCCCTCCAGCCCCTGCTTTCTTTCTTGACTACAGTAAGTTAGTCTTGAGTGTCTGAGTCCATTTAGAATTATTTACTTATGAGTCTACCAAACCTAAGAAAGAGACCCTGTGTCCCACAGGGATACAGTTATACCACACCACAGATGCTTGGATTAGAGCCCAGGTGCTCTCAGCCCTAACAAACCAGACTAGACCAGCCTCAATAAGCCAATTAAAAATGCAATTAATAATGGAAAGCAAAAAAAAAAAAAAAAAAAAAAGGAGAGATTTATTCAATATGCCCATGTTGAGAAGAGGAGCCAGAGGTTTGGTGGCCACCAGAGGGGGAACTTGTCTCTGGAAAAGAGCTTTCATGTGGTGCTGACCCCTTGTTAGACAGCCTTGCAGGAGAGACTATAGCCAAGACAGTCATAAGTAGGGTTACACTTTGACCAAGGCTGCTGAGTCATGCATACCTTTGGACATCTAGTGAAACCTAAAGATGGAGTTGAGCAGGGAGGGTAATGGATCTCTTTGTCCCTTTTCCTAATGTTGGCATATTAGGGCTGTCAGGGAGGCTCCAGCCATACTCCAGCAACAATTTGAGACTATTTGTACCATTTGAATCTCTCCATATGTACTCTTTCCTATTATTTTGCCTGAAGACATTACAAATTATTTCATACATTTTTAACTTGTGTATGGCACAAAGGTTTGGCCCTAGCCAGACTGCATGGCAGTAGAAACCAGGAAGTGGCTTCTGTGAACATGGCGTCCTGTGCAGGCCTGGCATGGCAACAGCTACAGTCCCATGTTCGCGAAAAACCTGCTATGAGATGATCTGTCCGGAGACAGGCTGTCATTGGTCACAAAAAGGGGACCACCCCATACAATTATTGGCCAGCCAAGCCCCTTTAAAAGCCCCTACACTTTTTTGAATAAACGAGTTTGCTGCAGCTTGCCGTCTGCCTGCTTTCACCCAACTCCTGGAGTCTGTGTCGTGATTCCGTGCTTCTCACCCCCAACTCAGCAGAGACCCTACCGTCCCTCCTGGGCTGGCCTTAGGGGGGACCCCAACAACTTGACCTTACCACATGTTATACTTTCAACCTGGGATGCTCAGAGTCATACTTTGTGTTGCAGACAGCTTCAGGTTCGCTGAGATGAACTTCCAGACCAGGCACAGTTATGGAGGAAGGGATATTATTTATTGAAGCTTACAGATCCAGGGGAAGTTCCATAAAGGCAGGAAAAGCCACCTGATTTCACAGGGCCAAACAGAGAGAGAGAAAGCCAACCAGCCACCACAGCACACAGAGCAAAACTACAGCCAAAAGGTCACACAGCACACTTCAGGAACTCCTGCTAGGCACATTTGCATATCTTTACAATGGAATCTCAAACCATCACCACACCTTAAGACCAGCCCCCAGTGACGTTGCCTCTAGCAAGGTGATTGCAGATGCAAACTATAACTAATAAAACACTGAATATTGGGGGACATATATTCAAACTACCACACTTTGTAATAGCCACCAAGTCTGATGTTATTTGATTAGGTTCAAAATGTTTGCACAGATTGGATTTAACACCCCTTGCCCACAATTTTTGTCTTGAAATATATTCCCATGAGTGAAAGATGAGGCCCACCTCAGGTGGTAAAATTTTCAGTGCAGCAGGGTAATGCTGAGAATTACTCACTGAAGTTGGACTGTTAACATTAACATGTTATCCAAGAAAAATGAATTCAAGAAGAAGTAGATAATAAAACTGTCCTTAGTAATCTATATATGACTCAACTCTATGACATTATAACATGTGGCACTGATTTTGAAATAACCCACTTGTCACACTGGCATAAATATTCTAGAAAATGTAAGTAGAAAGAACCTTAAAAAACGGTCTAATATTTATGTAAGAATTTATAGAGAAAATATAGAAATACTTTAATGTTTTGATTTTATTATAGTATAAATAAATGATATTGGCTTTAAAATATCTAAGTTTAGTTTTTTGTTGAATATAACTTTGGGAGGCTGGAGGAAGTGATGGGGGTGGGGTGCTGGGCTTCTTTGTTCTTCTAAATCCTTACAATCAATATCCCATTTGTCTTACAAAACATTGAAAGACATGTTCATCTATCTGATGTTTTTCATCTTTTTGTGTGTGCATTGAGCCCTTAGCTCTGCTGTCCTCTTCTTTGCAGATTTCTGTTTTGTTTCAGCGATGTGTACAGTGCATTGCTGATTGCACTGAAAGTTTTCATATAGATTGTTTTGACTGTTTCCATGACAGTGAAAATGGATAAGAATTTAAAACAATGTTCTTGGTGCTAAAACCATGTTTATTTACACATTTAGGTAACCAGTCCTTCTCTCAAACTTTATCACCGCTTCTTTAGCTATTAGTTCTCTGACCTCCGATTAAACATTCTGTGGACTTTTATCTATTTTTTAGCTTTTTAATTATTACTAGTGCTCTTGGACAAAGGTTTCTACAGGCTGGTTTACTGCTAGTTAGAAGTTCTGTCTAGTAGGGTCCATTGGCAAATAAGGCTAAAGCCTAAGCAGGAGGCTGAAGGGCTTTCAGATTTGGGTGAAACAAAATTCCTAGAGATAGAACTTCTATCAAGGAAGAGGAACATGTAGAAAGACACTATCTGAGGTCAGTGTCACAAAAGATTCTGTCATTTACATGGGAATGTCAGAGCTAGTTAGGTATACCTAGTAGCCCCTTGTGTAGAGCTGATAGTTGACATTTTCTAACAAAATGAGCTGTTTGAAGAAAACCTCGAGGACACCTTGGAGAAAAGGAAATGAAGATGGAGATGGCATAATCAGGGATGCCAGTAGGGTCATACCTGAAACAAGGCTCCTGGGTTTACTGCTTAGGAAACCAGTTTCACCAGCATCATATTCATGGGACATGAGCAGACTCTTGGAGAAGTGTGGCAATGGGGAAGGAAGATGGTGTGGGAGCCAGTAGAGGTTGTAGAAAATGCTTCATAGTCTAAGAAGATTCTTGATACCTTTGTGTGCAAAGTAGAGATCAATAAGGTAGAAAAACTGAACAAGGTTAAAGGGTGATTGTTCGAGTAGGAGAAGAAGCACAGGTTTTAGACCCTGACAGTACTTGCTAGAACCCTGTAACTTATGGTATTGGTCAAGCTAATTGACCGCCCAGAATAATTTTTTCTTTAATAAAACAAAGATAGTGCTAGTGCAATAGACAGATTTCTACTCTAATAGGCACCTGAGGAAAGATGGTGGAATGTTAGGAATTTAGGATATCTTAGAGAATTTCTAAGGTAGTGCATTCATTTTTACAAAGAAATGAGACCCAGAGAAAGAGTGGCTATTTTGCAGCTTTGGAGTTAATTGAAGAACTAGAATTTACTCCTGGATTTTTTTTGAAACTTTAAAAATATTTATTTATTTATTTGAGAGGGAGAGAGAGAGGAGAGAATGGGCATGCCATGGCCTCCAGTCACTGCAGACAAACTCCAGAAACAAGTGCCACTTTGTGTATCTAGCTTACGTGGGTACTAGAGAATCAAACGTGGGTGCTTAGGCTTTGCAGGCAAGCACCTTAACCACTAAGCCATTTCTCCAGCCCTGAAACTAACTCTTGATAATTAACATTGTGAGAAAATGCCAAGTATGTGAGAAAAAGCAGAGAATGAAGTTATATGTATACTAGGATTATCAGTTTGTAAGTCTTCATGAAAACTTAACAAGGGGGCTAGGAAGATGGTTCAGTAGTTAAAGGCACTTGCTTGCCAAGTCCACCTATCTTGGTTCAATTCCCCAGTACCCACATAGAGCCATATGCACTAAGTGGCGCATTCATCTGAAGTTTGTTTGCAGTGGCTAGAGGCCATGGCATATCCATGCTGACTCACTCCCTCTTCTCACATATTTAGAGGGGGAAAAGAAAACCAGCATAGAACCAGGTGTGGTGGCTCACACCTATTGATCCTAACACTTGGGAGGCAGAGGCAGGAGAAATCACAATGAATTCAAGGCCAGCCTGTGCTACCAAGGGAGCTCCAGGTCAGTCAGGGCTTGAGTTAGACTTTGCCTCACATCAACAACAAAAAAGACTTGATATGGAACAAATCTATTATTAGATTAAAACTGGGGGAAGCCTGGTGTGGTGGTGCATGCCTTTAATCCTAGCACTCAGGAGGCAGACATAGATTACTCCTGGAATTTTTAATTTTTAGCCTTCTGTCACAGTGCTGATTGTGAGAAAAAACTAGACAAGTTCTTTGTAAAATAAAAAAAAATAGACTGAAGGGAGTAGCTGGCTTGAACCCAGTTTATACAAGAGACTTTATAGATTCTAATTTTCTGTGAGTGTAGCACAAGTCAACAACCTGGTGCAAGAAAGGGTGATGGGAAAATGACTCAAACTAGGTTGATCAATCCACATCAGAAGTGTCTGTGAACCAGGTGTCTTGCTTCATGAGTCATTGGCAACTCAATGTTAGGCAAGTGAGCAGGTCGTAGCTGGAGATATCTTTGGTGAAGAACCTTAGGGTTAAGGCAATACTATTCAAAGGACTATTATGATTATTTGTAGAGTTATAGAAAAATTGTAGGGATAGTATAGAATTCCTCTACCTAACACAGATCTTAAGAGTTACTTCGACCAAATCAGAGATCCAGAGACACAGAGACACCATGAAATAGACCTAAAATGAACCCAACTTGGCTTAGGGGAATTCATGGAAGAGGGGGCGGAAAGATTGTTAGAGCCATAAGTTGGGTCATTATGCACAGAGGCATTGCCTCACCCCAATAACTGATGGCTATCCCCACAATGCAAGACCTATAATCCCTGAGGGGGGAGGGCAGGGAGAAGGCTAATGATGGTACCATCATGGCTGCATATACACTATATAGATAACTAATAAAAAAAGGGGAAAAAAAAAAAGAGTTACTTTGAAAGAGTGAAAATTTGTCCAGGACTGACAGCGTAAAATTTTCTTAGGCTGAAAAAGGAAAAGTCACCCCTGTCCTTCCTCAGGCTTGCAAGTCAGATGCAAAGGTAACAGAAGGCAATATTTGTCCTAAAGTCATGCAATGGCTGTAAAATCCCCGACTATTGTGTTCCTTAGAACGACACTTCCCAGGTCTGTAATAACCAGCTATTCCTGGGAAGATCCAGTTGCCCCTGTCCCTAGTAATCCTCATTTTTTTAGTCTCACTCAGAAACATCAGTCCAGAACTTGTCCCAGCTTCCCTTCCCAGAGCTCCAACTTTAGATAAGGAATCTCCCTTCTCATCCTGCTGGGCAGTGTTCTCATGTGAACTGGGTTCAAGCCAGTTGTTGTCTCTATCTTCCTAGCCAACCTGTATTTATAGCTTCTCTTTTAAGTCAACTATAGACATTTCTTGATAATGTTTGACTTATGAGTTTCATCTGTGTATGGGATAGCACCATGACAGGATAGAAGAGAAAGAAGCAGAAATCCTAGGAGTAAATTCTAGTTCTCTAGCTAATTGCAAAATGTCTGTATCTAAATTATTAAGTCTGAGCGTTGGATTATTGACTTGTCTTTGGTAGTCTTTGGGGAACTGGGCTGTGATTGTCTAAGTAGGATGTCTGAAGGATCCTGCCATGTCTTTTAGAGATTTAAAATGGACTGTGCATGAGTGAATTAGAATGGCCTATTTGGTGTGATTCTGGGTGAAACAGATGAGTGAGACTTCAAGAAGTCTTTGCAAGTGTCTGCTGCGAAGGGTTAGGTTGATAATGGTGGAGTAGGGCTCTGCTATATGAGTTAATAATGTTTGGAGACTGCTTCTATTTTATAAATGGACAATTATTGATATTCACAAAGCCCCCTATATGTCTGAAAATTGAATTTTAGAGGATATGGTGTGTGTTGAGTGATCCCAGCCATTAATTCATTTTATCTGTGATGGGCAAAGTAAAATTTGGAGACATCAGATTACTTTCTCTAGGTGGTAAGTGGCAGGACTAGGATTTGAACTCAGGGCTGTGTGACTTGGAGGACTCAGTCACTATGACATTGTCTTTACAGATTCTCAATGACTCTCAGCATGTGTTGTGTGTTCACCAATGTCACTGTCTCCTGCTCTAGTTAGGCATTTATTAAATACTATTGTAGTATGTTTTCCAAGTCTTGTTAAGGATTCTATCATGGTTCTTTTTAGTTGTTCACCAGATATACTTTTCTATGGGCTATAGGAACTAGAATAAGCTCCTATCTTCTTACTCAAAAGACATCATTATATTATTCAAGGAGTATTGTTGATCTTATAATCAAATCGAATGGAATCGAATCCAATCTAATCCAATCCAATCCAGCCACTAGATGGCAGGAGACTGCAGGAGGAAGAATACACACTCTGGTTATTTTTGGTTATTTTCTAGGATTGGTGTACTTTTATGGGATTGTCTCCGTCAACAGGTAGTGCCAATATCTCCTTAGTGTCTATAAAGTTTTCAGCACTAGCTTTCCAGAGGTTTTAAAAGCGATTGTAAAACATCCCATGAAATACATTGGACAGATTTTTTTGTTGGTTTTTGTTTGTCTGAGGTAGGGTCTCACTCTAGCTCAGGCTGACCTGGAATTCACTATGTATTCTCAGGGTGGCCTTGAACTCACAGCCATCCTCCTACTTCTCTCTCCCAAATGCTGGGATTAAGGGCATGCACCACCACGCCTGGCTTGAACAGATATTTTTACAGTACTACATCTAATCTTAGATTGATCTTTTATTTCTCCTAATTTTCTGAAGCCTAATCCATAAATGATATCTTGACCCAGCATGGTGAATACAATAAATTACAAGAAGAAAAATACATTATTTGAAGAAATGGAGAATGTACAATTTCTTCTTTGTATGAACACTGCGATTTAAATTTTGTCTAGAAGTGATTTTTTTTTTAAATGGAGCAAATTGCAATTCTGACTACAAGAATGTGAGTACTTTAGTGAGCCTGGATAGCACTCTGTCACATTTGTTAGCACTTGCCTTTCAAGTGTCTTTTGAGGGTCTGAGGTCAAAACCCTGTCACTTCTCTGCATTCTCTTCCAGAAGAGTCATTTTGTGTCCTTTGTGGGAGTGGCCAGCTACCTCTTCTCTGTTATTTTTCTGCTACAGTTTTTTTTTTACTTTATTTTATTTTTTAGAGAGAGCAAGAGAGACAGAGAGAGAGGGAGAATTAGAATGCCAGGATCTCAGCACTCGTGCATGTAGTAGACATGGGCGACCTTGCACTTGCCTTTTGTGCATCTGGCTTCCATGGGGTTTGGAGAGAGACTGAACATGGGTCCTTAGGCTTCATAGGCAAGTGCCTTAATCGCTAAGCCATCCCTCTAGTCATGCTACAGTTTTTATATGTAGCCTGCATCCTAGGGGCAAATGAAGAAGAGCTTTACTTGCATGTCTACATTAAACAAATAAATGAAACTACATATAAAAACTGTGCTGGTTCCCATGTCTTATTTCATGTTTCATAGTTTCCTATTTTTATGAATGACTTGAGGTAAATTACCACCTAATTAATTTATGGTATTCAGGTTTATCCCTTAGAATTCATATCTATATTCTATCAAAGGCAGATATCACTGAATCAGAGCCCATTTTAAACTTCACATTTTTTAAAGAATTGTACCTTTTTATTTTCTTTATTTGAGAGAAAGAGAGAAAGAGAGAGAGAGACAGAGTGAGTATGGGCATGCCAGGGCCTCTTACCACTGAAAATGAACTCCACATGCATGTGCCACTTTGCGCATCTGGCTTTATGTGGGTACTGGGGGTTTGAACCTTGGCCATCAGGCTTTGCAAGCAAGTGCCTTTAACCACTGAGCAGTCTCTCCAGCCCAGCATATTTGCTTATTTTTTTGGAGAGAGACAGAGAGAGATGGAGAGGAAGACAGATAGAGATGGGCGCACCAGCAGCCTCTCAGCTGCTGCGAACAAAATCCAGATGCGTGTGCCCCTTTGTGGTCAAGTGCAGCATTGCACCCTTGCATCACTTTGCATCTGGCTAAAATGGGACCTGGAGATTGGAACTAGCATTCTTAGGCTTAGGAGGCAGGCACCTTAACCACTAAGCCATCTCTCCAGCCCCATATTTGCTTTTTTAAAACAGTATCTAATCTGATTTCATTAATTGAAAGAAAGGCTCTAAGAAGAAATTATGGAATTTTAGTTAAGAATATATGACATAGGGCTGGAGAGATGACTTAGTGGTTAAGACACTTGCCTGCAAACCCTAAGAACTCATGTTCAAATCTTCAGGTCCCATGTAAGCCAGGTACACAGTGACATAAGCACACAATGTAGCACAGGCGCACAAGGGGATGTGTGCATCTGGAGCTCATTTGCAGTGGTTGAAGGCACTGGTGCACCCATTCTCTCTCTTTCTCCCTCTCGCTGTCTCAAATTACATAAAAAATTTAAAAAATTGACATAATTGGTAAAGTCTTTTGTCAGACAAGTTCTAAACATCATTGAGGGTAAATTAATAACCATTATATAACACCCATTAGCCTGTCCCCAGCAACACACCTTCAACAAGTTCCCAATTCTCAAATTGCTATCATCTGGGGAATCATGCATTCAGACTGAACAAGGTTATAGGGGATGCTGGATCAAAGCACCACATATTGCTTTCTATATTGCTGTAGAACAGTATTCCAAAAAGTGGATAGTATTTGTTTCCATCCACCTGTTGATGGTCACTGTGTTGTATCCAGCTTTTAGTTATTAGAGGTAGGGCAGCTACAGACAGCCACATACATATTCTTTTATGGAAAGGCATTTTCATCTCTGGGGAAATACCTATGAACAGGATCACTAGGGTGTATGGTAGGTTTACATTTAACTTAAGAAACTGGTGAACTGTTTCCCAAAGTAGATGTACCAACTTCCATTCCTAGTCACATATGTGAGTGATAATTGTTCCACATCCTTGCCAACACGTACAGTAGGATTTTCTAACCTTTTAGGCATTATGGTAAATGAAGCTGCTAATTTGTGGCTTTAATTTACATTTACCTTACAATTAAGGGCACTAATCATCTTTCTAATCTCTTTAGTTGTCTTATATGAAGAATTTTAGTGGTTTACAGAAATTTTTGTCCTTTTTTTATTGGATTATTTGTTTGCTAATTGTTCTGTTTTGTGTATGTTTTGTGTGTATGTATATATACATATACACACACAACACGCTTGTTTTAAATCATATATGTAATATAATTATACTTTGTTTTTATCATTATTAATGCCCTTAGGGTATAGATTAATAAATTTGATAAAGTTTACATCAATTATTTCTTTCTTTTAAAGTTTTTATTGACAATCTCCATAAATATAAGTGATAAACCACAACCTTAATATCCTATCACACTCCCATAGTTATTTCTTTATGAATCATGATTTTGTTATTGTATCAAACAAATATTTCTCTAATCTGGAATGAGAATCTTGTTTAAATTCAAGACTTACAGGCAAATTTAAGTTATATAAAAACTGATATTAGAAATTTGGAATTTCTAGTTATCTTAATCTATGTTGTGGTGGTTTGATTCAGGTGTCCCCCATAAACTTAGGTGTTCTGAATGCTAAGTTCCTAGCTGATGGATATTTGGGAATTAATGTCTCCTGGAGGCAGTATATTGTTGGACACAGGCTTATGGGTATTATAGCCAGTTTCCCCTTGCCAATGTTTGGCACACTCTCCTGTTCCTGTTGTCCACCTTATGTTGGCCAGGGGGTGATGTTCACCCTCTGTGCATGCCATCATTTTTCCCTGCCATCATGGAGATTCCCCTCAAGTCTATAAGCCAAAATAAATCCTTTTTTTTCCCCACAAGGTGCTCTTGGTCAAGTGATTTCTGCCAGCAATGGGAACCTGCCTGCAACAGTAAAGTTGGTACCAGAGGAGAGGAATTGCTGCTAGACATCTGACTGTATGGCTTTGGCCTTTTGGAGCCGATTTTCAAGAGGAATGTGGAAAGATTTGAAACCTTGGCCTAAGAGATGCCTTGCAGTGTTGTAAGTACAGCTTGATGGAGTATTCTAGTCAGAGTTGAAAGACCTGAATGCAGTAAGAACTATGGACTGTGAGATTTGGTTTATGAGGGTGAGAAAGATTTCCCTGGACTGGGCCTGAAGCAGTTTGTGTGAGAGGCTTGTTGTTATGCCTGTGCCCTGAGAACTTGTGCAGGGTTGCTTTGCATAGAAATGGACTGGTGCCGGGCGTGGTGGCGCACGCCTTTAATCCCAGAACTTGGGAGGCAGAGGTAGGAGGATTGCCGTGAGTTCAAGGCCACCCTGAGACTACATAGTTAATTCCAGGTCAGCCTGGGCCAGAGTGAGACCCTACCTCGAAAAACAAAAAACAAAAAACAAACAAACAAAAAAGAAATGGACTGGTGTGTGCAGAGGGATATGGCACAGAAAGAAATCTTTGGGCAAAAACTTCTGCCTGTTCAGCTGCAATTGTATGAGAGGTCACAACCATTGAGATTGGGCCAGCTGACCTGCATTGTGACAACAGAAAAAATGCAATCTTTTGAAAGGACCTGAATGTTGAAGGAGTGTCCTGTTCTTCAATGTCTGCTTTGTTCCTACCTGTATTAACAAATTGGCACCTGCCTGGTATTTTGGAGTGTGAGAAATACAAGAAAGAGAGGGTCATTGAATTTGCAACATGGTCTTGTGTTTTGGAGATGGCCATGGACAGTGTGAAGCAAGATTACCTGCATGGAGACCAGATGGAGCTGTGAGGATGAACCATGGGTTGCAGGGGAGATTCAGTGGAGATACCAGGACCATGATATGGCTGCTGAGGAAAGCTTCTGGCCATGGATGAAGTTTTCCAGGACTCTCAGTAGCCTAGCTGGAGGAGCAGAATTAGAACTCCAGAGACTTGTTGCTGGTTAGGATTATCTGACTTGGAGACTTGTCACTGACTAGAGTTATGGTCTTGGAGCTACAGACTTTGATGTTTGCCCTGGTTGTTTTAAATCTTGTATTGGTGGAATATTTCTTTGTTATGCCCCATGCCATCTTTTGCAGTGCAAATGTTTATTTTGTGCCATTATGGTTTTTTTGTGGAATATTTTTTGGTGGAGATTTGGGAATTAATGCCTCCTGGAGGCAGTGTGTTGTTGGGGGTGGGCTTATGGGTATTATAGTCAGTGTCCCCTTGCCAGTGTTTGGCACACTGTTACTGTTGTCCACCTTATGTTGGCCAGGGGTTAATGTCCACCCTCTGTTCATGCCATCATTTTCCCCTGCCATCATGGAAATTCCTCTCAAGTCTGTAAGCCAAAATAAACCCTTTTTTCCTAAAAGCTGCTCTTGGTCAGGTAATTTCTGCCAGGAATGTGAACCTGATAGCAACATATGTAATTATATTTTGGCATTAATTGAACTCCTGAATGATCATAAGTTGGTATTAGTCTGCTTTTTTTTCATTGTGTGGTAGGGAGCTTAACCTAGCATGTTCAAAACACTAAGCTCAATCACCAGAAAACACACACACACACACACACACACACACACACACACACACACAAATCCCATGTTTGGAAGAACAAAGAACCCCACAAAATACAATCTCTGATACTTTCACTTGTTGTATTTATATAAAAGGAAAAATCCCAGGCTGGAGAAATGGCTTAGCAGTTAAGGCACTTGCCTGCAAAACCAAAGGACCATGGTTCAATTCTCAGAACCCATGTAAGCCAGATGCACAAGGTGGCACACATATATGGAGTTCTTTTGCAGTAGCTAAAGGCCCTGGTATGCCCATTCTCTCTCTCTCTCAAATAAATAAAAAATAAAAAAGTAGAAATTCCTCCAAAGACAGCTTTAAGAAATTGACAGGAATTGTCCAAGTGTGAGATTTAAGCATTTTACTATGTCATCTCTTGGTCCCTGTCTTTCTATATTGCTTTCCTATCCACTAAATTTTTTGACTCTTAGAGTTCACTTTTCCTCTATGTTTTGTTCTAATGATGCAAAACTTCTGTTATATCTAGCTGAAACTTGATTTTTTTAATAGATAACACAAATACCAACAACAACCTAAAGAGGGGGAAACCAAGGAGAAAAGTGATAATTATAAAAGTAAACAGGTATTCAAGATAAAACTTTTCATGTTAACTACCCAATTAAAGGTAACAGAAGAATGATGTTGGCTTCAGAGTCCCTTATTCCTCATCTAAATATGACGATGATTGTGCAGAACCCAAACACGCTCTCACAGTTCCTTATTTATTGATAGAAGCCCTTTGGTTTTCATCTCATTTCCCCAGCATCTGGGAAATATTCAGTTTAGAAATTCTGCCTAATTTAATGGCAAATATCAACTTCCTTGAGTGAAGTATTTCCTTAGTCCACTTTTCTTGAGGTTCTTTCTTAGACTTGGTTCCTGGTGTGAGTTTGGATACTTCAGAGTTGTAGTTACAGCACTATGGATTGTGTGGTTTGTCAGCTCCAGGTATTAGTTCTACATCCCTCTAAATCCAGGATGCCAGCTCATGGTATGACTCAGCACATTTACTCACACACTGTTGGCATTCAATGCATTGAAAAACTTGTAACAGCCCTCAGACTGTAACTATAATTTGCATAAAATAAGTTTGAAATAAATAATCACATACAATACAATATCTAGATATAAACTCCTTTGAATTGCTTTGCAGTCTGTGTCAGTTTCTCCAGGGAACTGTGCTGTCATACAGATTCTCATTGTCCACCTTTGACATACAACATCTGAGTTGAGGAGGCCAGACCCAGATATCAACATCTCAGTATTTGATTATAAAAGAACCAATGAGTACATTAAAATTCTCTATCCTTCTTTAAGATTTAGCCAACAGAAAACACAAATAAAAAAACCTCTCCGCAATCCAGATGTTGCAAATTGTGAGTACTAATTCTACACGTTTGTCTTTCAGCTGTGGCCACATCTGCCTTACCAGGTGCCCTGTGCTGCAGAGCACAGATCAAGATTCATAGGCAGCACTTCTTAGGGTTCACTTATATGCCAAGGAAGGAAATACCTCTTTTGTATTGCCATTTGTTCCTACAAAGTTAGGTGTCTAGATATCTCAGGGAAAATATTCCCTTAAAACCACTCCTCCATCATGTCCTCTGTCCCCTCTTCCTCATGTGTAAGGCTTCACCTAACATTTATTTTCAAGTTGCTCATGTTCATACCATGCTGTTTTCCCTTAATGATTGCAAAGCATTTGGGTGATAATAATCCCAGTGGTACATTCAGCATTGTTTCACTTTTCCAAGAACTTTTAATTGGTGTTTCTTGATGCATGTTTCACACAGCAAGTGCTCAGTCTTTCCCAGGACAAGCATTAATATGTGATAGAGACTCATGAAAGGCAGTTGGAGGTTTCTGAGAATTTGCAGTGGGTGTCCTGACACAGTCAGACTGACCTAGCAGGGAAAAAAAGAAAGAGATTTTTTTCCACCCCTTCCTATGGAGCCCCACCATATCCTGTCTGAGATACAGTCTTTGGCTTTCAAAACTAGTGTTTAATCTGGAAACCAAATTTTCCTTCATGTGATTGTTTAGAGGAGTCACATGACTGGAGAAAACCAGGTTCATGCCAACATGCAACTGCCACCTATGATTTTTTTCCTCTCAAGTCTTTGGGAATGAGAAGAATCTTAGCTAGCTCTAGGAACAAATATTTATGACTGCTAGTTATGAAGAAAGCAACTGGATGAGGCTTTGAAGCACCATAGTTCAGCAGTGTGCCTGCCAAAGTGACACTGGACACAGTTCTGGGCTCCCAGGCTGCTGGAATGCAACTTCATTTTAGGATTTGGCCATTTTCCTTTTGGAGGGCACTGTAGGCATATTAGAACAAAATATATCCATTGTTTATTTATTTTTGAAGAATTAGGTTATAAAGTATTTTAGAATGTTTATTGTGGCAACCTGTTGTCAGCAGGCCCTGGCACTCTGCTTACCTACCCAGTCCATGTGTGAGACCCTAGAAAGTGTGATCAGCAATGTATTAGTCAGGGTTCTCTAGAGGAACAGAACCATTAGAATTAATATATGTTATAAAGGGGATTTATTGGGTTGCCTTATAGGATACAGACTGGGCAATCCAAAAATGGCTGTCTGCAGGCTGCAGAGTCTGAGAACACCATAGTTGCTCACTCCACCAGCTGGATGCTTTAGCAGTCTCAATCTGGCACAAAACCTGCAGGATTCCTGGAAAGCTACTATTCTTCAGTCCATGTCAGAAGGCCAAGAAGTTGGGTTCCAATATCTGTGGCTAGAAGCGATAGGATAGATTGATGTATGCACCAGCGGATAGCACTGGCAGCCAGGCAGAAGGCACTGTGTTCTGTTGGAGCTTCTTTATATATAGTCTACCAATGGGAGAGCCACCTACTTTGGGGAAGGTCTTTCTCTTTCCATCAGTCCTTCCTGGGAACACCTTCACAGACATGCCCAAGAGGTGTATCTCTTACTTGATTTGTAATCTGATGGAGTTGACAATAGAAATTAATTATCAAAAGTTTCTTATCAACTCCATAACAAAAAGTATCTCCTTACTTCATACTTAATTTCCAAGTGAAACAAATAACAAGGCCATAATTATGCCCAACATAATATAACTATAACATGTACAACCACAAACACATGATTCTTTTTTCCCCAATACATGGCAAAGTCCCTTGAGGGATGCTTAGTCTCTAGTATAAAGTAATGTAAATATGATACTACAGGTATGACAATACTTAACTACTGATATTTTATCAATCAATATCATATTCCATAGCAAAGAAATAGAGAAAAGAAAAACACAGGTATCTTCTGAATATATGTTTACATATGCACAAACACTCTTAACAACATAGGACAGAAACATTCATAGCAATTATAATTCTTGTTTCTGTAACCAGTCATGTGGTCTGAGATAGTATTTGTAACTGCTTTCTTCTACAGTATTGTCTCCAATCTCAGTGAGCACCTCAGAAGGTCTTGGTTTTTTACTTGGAGGAGTGACTGACTCCTCCAGACATTCACGATCTGAAGGATCCTGGCTATTTATCACCCTGCTTTGATTGGGTTGTTGTCATTTTCCATTAACCTTGGTCACAGTTAGTAATACTGAGATACCCTAAAGGATCTCCTACACTCTAGACATTCTCTTCCTTACCTCCATTGTGGAGGAGCAGTCAAATTTCCAGATCAATCACCCCTGCTAACACTGTAACTCAGCCTGTTGACTCAAGGACATCATAAGCTCAAAGTGACCAGGGGCTCAATGGAATGTTTTTTTTGTGCTTATTGTAGAAGCATGCTTCTCTCTCGAACCAAGGCTAGCAGAGCATAAGGTTGAAGGAAGAAAAAGCAAAAATTTCACTAGTGGGTCACTTGGGGTTATAGTGAGTGGTATCATTCCCATTTGTACTCCTGATTCCTGGACCCATGAATCCTGACTATGGAGAAATAGTACCATACACTGGATGCTAACCAGAGCATATACAGCCTTCTGGAGGCCCCTGCCCCAGTCTTCCAAGCTATTGCCACCTAGTTGGCACTCTGACTGTGTCTGTAAAAGTCTACTTCACCACTCCATGAAGACATCTGCTTCAGAATGGTAGGGAACACAGTAACATCAGTGAAATCCATTAGCATGGGTCCACTGCCATATTTCTTTGGTATGAAGTTCACATGTACAACCATGTGGACTTCCCAAAGTTCTGTACATTGTGAAGATTTCCCTTCACCACTGTCCTTCAAGATTGTCCCAGAAAGGTGCTTGAATGTTGCAGCTGTCCACTTCTATGTAGTGCCTGCATATCATGCAGAACCAGCAGCAGAACAGGATTCAATCTTGTACTTCTTAGTCAGTCAATCATAGGGTATATCCCATGATGCCATAGGAGCATTCTTGAGGACAGAGGCATTGTAAAGAGTAGCAGCCATCACATGTGGAAAAGTTCTTTGTGTAGCTTACTTGTGCCTTCAGGACTTGTTTGAGACCAGTCACATATGTACAACTTCCATATGATGATGGATTGCTCCTGTGAATATCCAATTTTATGGCTTGGTGAGCCAACTAACACTCAGATTATGATGGGCAGCTCAGGTTACATGGTAATTTGGTAGCTCATCATCAAGCAATCAGGCCAATAGCAGGCCAAGAGATGCCTCTCAAAGGGAGAGTAATTAGATGAAGATGATGGTAGAGTCTTGCTCTACATTCCCAAGGGACTCCCCTGTGATTCACCTATGTGATCCTGCCAAAGACTCCAAATAGAATCCTTGTCTGACACTGACACCTCAAGTACCTTCAGGTCTGCTGGAGCATATGGCCCAAGTGGCAGAGCAGCCTGCATAGAATCCTAGATATATTGAAACTGGCCCTACTCAGAACTAGTGGCTTTCCAAGTCCTCTAGAATAAGGTCCAGAGTAACATATCCAAGTGAGGAATGTGTTGCCTCCAAGATCCAAGTAGGGCCTCTAGGTGTTGTGCCTCTTTTCTGGTGGTGAGAGGGGCCAGCTGCAACAACTTTTTCTTCACCTTAGAAGGGATATCTCTACATGCCCCTGTGATGGTTAAGTTTGTGTCAACTTGATCTGTTTAGTAATCCATAGACATTTCTCATAAATGTCTCTGAGGTTGCTTCTAGGAATCCTTCCCCCAGAGTAAGCCCTTCCTCCAGAGTGGGTGGCTCCTCTGAGGGGGGACTTTATCTAAGAAGCTCTGGGAAGGAAAGCTCTCTCTCCTCCCTGCTGGCTGTTGGTGCTGCTTGCTGTTCACTGCTTGGCGCTTGCTGCTTTCAGATCAGCATGGACTGAAGAGCAGCATCTCTCCAGGACACCTCCAGGCCTTCAGTGCTGTGTTGGGATTGCTGAGGAATCCAGCCTCATGGACTGAGCAGCTACCAGGTTCCTTGACTCCCAGGCCTGCAACCTGCTATTGTTGGACTGCTGTAAGCTAATGCCAATAAATTCCCTTTTAATACAATTCATTCTATCTGTTCTGTTCCTCTAGAGAACCCTGACTAATATGGCTCCTCACTACTGGACTTATAAAAATTTTACTGATGTAGAAAGCCCTGAATGTTGTTTGGGTTTATGTCCCATCCTCTTATACACATGCTATTCCCACAAGTCCAGAGTGGTGCCACTCAGGCTCATTTGGTCAATAAGCATAATATCAGAAATATAATTGATCAACATGATACCTTGTGCAAGGGACAGACAATATCATCTCTGTGAGATAAGTTAAGACAGAGGGCTTATCTTGGGGGAAAAGTATACTGCTGGCCTTGCAAGCTGCAAGAAAATTGCTTCTGGAGGTCTTTATGACAGGTATTTGGAAGTAGGCATTTGCAAGATCAATAGCTGCATACCAGGTATTAAGAGATAAATTAATCTGCTCAAGTAAAGAAACCACATCTGGTGTAGCTGCAGTTGGATTCACTACTTGATTATGTTTCTGATAATTGACTCTCATTCTCCAGGAACTAGCCATCTTCTTAACAGGCAAAATAGGAAGTTAAAGGGAGAGGTGGTGCATCTTTCAAATACTTTATGGCAGCACTAATCTAAATAACCCTCTCCCAGAAATATAATGTTTTTTTGCTTCACTGTTTTCCCTGGTGGACACAGCTCTAATAGCTTCCATTTGGCCTTGGAATCATTATAATCTTACTAGACAGGTCAAGGAGCCAATGTTGGGACTCTGCCAAATTATAGGTATATCTATTCCAATTATGTATTCTGGGACTGGAAAAATAACCACAGGATGGGATCCAAAGTGAGTGAGACTTTAGCCAAAAAACCTTTGACCACCTGCCCTCCTGCTGTAGTCAGGTTTATATTGCTAGTAGAAATCACCCAACCAAGATCAACTTGTGGGGAAAAAAGAGGTTTATTTTGGCTTTACAGGCTCAAGGGGGAAGCTCCATGATGGGAGGAGAAAACAATGACATAAGCAGAAGGTTGACATCACCCCCTGGCCAACATAAGGTGGACAGCAGGAACAAGAGAGTGTGCCCAACACTGGCCAGGGAACACTGGTTATAATACCCATAAACCTGCCCCCATCAATACACTGCCTCCAGGAGATATTAATTCCCAAATCTCTATCAGCTGGGAACACCTAAGTTTATGGGGACACCTGAATCAAACCACCACACCTCCATAAGCCTCTACTTCAATTGGAGGGCAATAATGATTCTTGAAGTTTCCTGAAATCAAAGTCATAGCCAGTCTCTAATGAGACAGAAAGGTCAGATTATTTCCTTTGGTGCAATATACAGGGACCATAGTAAATGACTATAATTCCCTTTGGGTAAGGATGAGAGAAATATTAGCATTAAAACTTCTCCAAGGTTTTGGAGGGTCCTTCCTTAAAAAGACATGGCCTCCCTTTCATTTGAGGGTCCTGAGTCTATTAACTGGTCCAAGTCTGGGAACTGGTTGGTGGGTACTATGGTATTGAATGTCCCTCATAGCCTTGTGTGTTTGTAATTAAATCTCATACTTGATCCCCAGCTGATGGAGCCTTTGGGAGTCAAAGCGTTGATGGAAGAGGCGTGTCACTGAGATTTTACTCTTGCTGCTCCCTTCCTGCTAAGATATAATTATGTGAACCAGCTTTCTGTTACTACTATGCTTTTCCTGCCATGAAAAAAATCTCCTCTTGAAACTAAGCCAAAACATACCCTTTCCTTTCATGAATTACTTCTGGTTGGGCTTTTTTTTTTTTTTTTTTTTTTTTTGGTCTCAGCAATGAGAAGGCAACTGTTTCAGAAAATTGATAGTGAGAAGTAGATCCACTGATGCAAAGAATCTGACTGTGGATTTTAGTCTTTGGATATTGTTTGCAAGAGGAAGATGGGAGGATTTGGAACTTTGAACTAGAGAAGAAGCAGGGCTGACTGGACCATCCTGGCAAGAGTTTGAAAGACCTCAATATAGAGAGAACTGTGGACTGTGAAGGTTGTAAGGTTTTAGAGAGTAAAGAGGACTTTGTTGGGAACTGGGCTAGAATCAGTTTGTGTGATTATGTTCTGCCTATATCCTGAGAACTTGAGCAAAGTTGAATTTAAAAGTAATAGTCTTGTGTATTTGATGGAGGAATATAAGAGAAGAATGATATGCAAGTTGTTCAGTTTGGGCCTGGAGAGGTAAATTAGTGGTTAAGACTTTTTTGTTTGTTTGGTTTTTGAGATAGGGTCTCACTTTAGCCCAGGCTGACCTGGAATTCACTATGTAGTCTCTGGGCGGCCTCAAACTCACAGCAATCCTACTACCTCTGCCTCTTGAGTGTTGGAATTAAAGGTGTGTGCCACCACACCCAGCCCATAGTTAAGACTTTTGCCCATGAAGTCTAAGGACCCAAGTTTGATTCCCCAATACCCACATAAGCCAGATGTGCAAGGTGGCACATGTGTCTGGATTTCATTTGCAGTGACTAGAGCCACTGGTATGCCCTTTCTCTTTCTTTCTTTCTCTACCTACCTCCTCTCTCTCTCTCCCTCTCTCTCTCAAATAAATAAAATATTGAAAAATATATTTTAAAAGGATGCTCAGTTTGGCACAGAAGGGAGTGTGGATTGGTTTTAGGTCTCAGACCCAGGGACTGAAGCAGCTTTAGCTAGAATTAGGAGATTGCCTCCATTAGGATGGGCCAGCTGCTTTGTATAGGGACAATAGAAAGGGGGCCTGAGGGAAAAATGCTGAAGGAGCTTCCTACTCCTCAAACTCAGGCTTTATCCCTTTCTCACAGACTAGAAATTTGGCTGTGTCTCCACCTGGTGCTATTTTTGGAAGTATAAAAATGGTGGAAATAGAGAGTCATGGAAACAACCACAATTCCAGGAGTCATTGGAGATAGACATGTGATACATGGTTGATGTCTCCTCAGAAAGATCCTGGAAGGTTATTGTGTGGTGCTTGACCTTAAAGTGCAGTGGAGATGCCAGGACTTTGAAGATACAAGCATGATGGGATGTCTGCCAAGGAAAGCAGCTGGCTTGGACTGTATTCTTCCCAGTATGCACATAGCACAACAGGATGTATAATTGCCAGTCTTTTGGAGTCCAAAGTATTTTTATCATCAGTCCTAGGTGTCAGACAGAGTTGCAGAATTGGATGTTTGCCTTACTGTTTTTCAGTCTTTCATTGCTCCAATTTTTCCTTGATGAGCTTCTTTTCCTCCCATTTGCAATGAGAATGTTTACTTTGTGCCAGTATGTTTTGGAGGCATGTAATTTGCGTTTTTAATTTATAGAGATCACAGTTAAGAAGATGTCTTGAGTCTCAGATGAAATGTTAGGCTTTGTACTTTTGAACATGCTGGATTAGTAAAGGCTTTGAGGACTTTTATACTTGGACTGAATGTATTATACATCATGAGATGACTATGAGTTATAGGGATCAGGGATAGAATGTGGTGGTTTGAATGTAAAATGTCCCACATAGCCTCATGTGCTTATGATTAATCCTCATAATTGAACCCCAGCTGGTGGAACCTTTGGGAGGTAGACCATTTCTGAAGGAGGTGTGTTACTGGGGGCTGGCCTAGGGATTTTCTAATCTGGCCTCCCTTTATATTGCTAGTGAGCTGACTCTTGCTGCTTCTTCCCTGCTGATATGTGATAATTTGAGTCATCTTCCTGCTCCTAGTATGCTTCCTCTGCTGTAGTGAAACTTCCCATTAAAACTATAAGCCAGAAATAAGACCTTTCTTTCCCAACAACAATAACTGTTGCTATGATTCAAAGTTTACCCTGAAAATTTTTTGTTTATAAGCAAAAACTTAGTAGGATGTTGGGGTCCCCTCTAGGGCCAGCCCAGGAGTGACCACAGGGTCTCCGCTGGGTAGGGGGTGAGAGGCGTGGAGTCATGACACAGACTCCGGGAGTTGGGTGGAAGCAGGCAGAGGGCGAACTGCTGCAAACTCATTTATTCAAGGGAGTATAGGGGGTTTAAAGGGTTTGGCTGGCCAATCATTGTATGTGGTGGCCCCCTTCTTGTGACCAATAACAGCCTGTCTCCAGGGAGATCATCTCGCAGCAGGTTGCTTGCGAGCGTGGGACTGTAGCTGTTGTCACACCAGGCCTGTGTAGGATGCCACGTCCACAGAAGCCACTTCCTGGTTTCTTTTAGCATGTGGTCTGGCTAGGGCCCAATCTGCATTGTGCCATACATAACCTCCTTTTTGTTTTTATTATTGGTGACCCTGGGAGGCATGGTTCTCTGCCAAGCCATCGTTGACCCCAGGCCCCAAGGGATCATCACATGTGAAGGTGCCTATCTTAGGTTACCCCATCTCATGGGGTCTTAGCCATCATTGACTACCTGCCATCCTGGTGAGAAAACCTGAGGCATGTTACTGTTACCTAGGAGGCATGGGAGGGCCAAGTAGTGGTGGCTCTGTGGCATGCAGACAGTCCCAGTGAGTGAGAATCAACTATAGAACCTGAAAAAGACTGGGGTAGGACAGGTTTGCAAATGATAAATGGCAGAGAAGATATCATATGGTGGTTCACGAGGGGTTGCCTCTTCCAATTGATAAATGGCTCCCTGTAGTAGAACCTGGTTTGTTTGGATGACAGTGATGCATTGAGCAAAAGTTCTGAGACACCTGAAAAGGATCAGCATGATGGCGAGAATAACTAGGATTCCCACCAGGATAAGAAGGGAGAAAGGGTTGAATAAAGACATGTAAATTTAACATTGGGAGAAACAGCTGCAAAGCCAATTGGCGCCTAATGATAACATGGAGGTCAGCATGAATAGTCATGGAAGGGCTCAGTCTACAACTAAGGAGGGAGTAGTTGAGAAAGCCCTTGGAAGAGAATAAAAAAGGGGGAGGCACTGAGTGTTGGGACTAAGACAAAATAATATGGTGGTTTAACATAAACAAGTTGTTGGGTGACTGTCATGAGCTCACTCTTAGCGCCATAATTAGTAGCATTGAATGTCCTTAATGGTAGCAATCAAAGGAGTTGTAAAGGAATTTATGGCTGGTTGGAGGGTAGCATTACCATAAGAGGCATTAATAAGCAAAAAAGGCAAAGGTGTGGTTAAGGAGAAGTACTTGCCTGAAGGGGAGGAATACAGTGAAATAAAGTGGCTAAAATGAAGCCTAGGAAAAGTGTGGGAATCTAGGCCCACTGCACCAAGCAAGTATGGCCTAAGAAAAATTGTCCAAAATGGTTTCTGGGAAGTGGTATTAGGGAGAAAAGGAGATAAAAGGAGAAAAGGGGGAATAAGTTTATAGTCCTGTATCCTGGTCTGAGGGGTTTGGCATCCTCCTCCTCATCAAGGTCGATCCCCAAGTCAGTGGCTGGAGGGATGTTTCTGGCAGGGATCTGTGAAATTTCTGGAAAGACACAAGCATACCCTTAGCCCTGTGTTAAAAGAGGGTGGGGTCCCTTCCAGATATTTGTAAGAGGATCCTTCCAGCGGACTAAGGGTAAGGGCATTGTGGTTGGTTGGGATCTCCAAAGTTTATAGGCTGGGAAGAGTCCTGCCTCATCAAAGGTGAGAAAACTGAGGGTGAAGAGAGCCTCCACCCAGGGCCAAGTGGGGGTCCTTGGGCAACATAGTGGACTTTTGTTTTATAATTAGTTCCTTTAGGGTCTGGTTAGTTCTCTCCACTATGGCTTGTCCTTGTGGGTTGTAGGGGATCCCAAGGGAGCATTTATTCCCCAAGATTCCATGAAGGATGTGAATGGGGCATATGTGTATGTAGGGGCATTATCAGTTTTAATTGACCAGGGTAAGCCCATGACCAACATGGCGGTTTTTGTCACCTTAATGACATGGGATGCCTTCTCCCCTAAGAGAGCAATAGCAAAAGTAAGCTTAGAGTAAGTGTCCACAGTGACATGGACATATTTGAGGTTACCAAAGGAAGGTATGTGGGTAACATCCATCTGCCAGATAGAATTTGGGGTAAGGCCTCTAGGATTGACCCCTTGAGGCTGTAGGGGGCCCAAGGGGGATGGGGTGTGCATACCTTACAGGTATGGGTTAAATGTTTGCATTGGCTAAACGAGAGCTCTGGGTATAGGGTCCATAGATTTGGGGGGATAGATGGAACCTTTGGTGTAAACATCTAGCTTGTTCTAAAGATGGCAAGGAGGAGACAGCAATAAACTTGTCTACCTGCAAAATCCCATCAGCAATAAAGCCAGGCAGACCAGCGAATGTGCTCAATAAGTCTGAAGGTGGATGGTGCATTGTAAAAGGACTTATTCAAAATAGGAGTCAACTCCAGATTCCTGGGTCACCTTGTGGATGAGAGCCAGATCAGACAGGGGGTGGGGTACCAGGGCCTGGCTGTTGCATCCAGCCCTACGTTAATGTTAACAGGGAAGGCAGCAAAGGGTGGGGCAATGGGGTGAGTCAGCAAACTGGAAGTTGCCTGGGTGTGTCCAGGATGGATTGGGCAGAGGTCCTTCCAAGGGTAAAGAGTGGGAGGGGTGGTTGTGAGCGTGGCTGCTGCAGGCAGTTCAGGTTATCATTGAAGGAGTGGTCTTCCTCATCATCATCATAAGAGGGGGCTGGGAGGGACGAGGTTTGAAGATCTAGTTTTGGTTCCTCCTTACAGCTTTTGTTATGGGCACAAATGGCTTCCTCCATGGAGGAGCCTTTAAGGCTGGCAATTATGGCAAGGAAGATAAGAAAGGATGGGGCAAGGAGTGTGCACCCTTTGTAAACCTCATGTTTTTTTGCAAGGAAGAGAACCCGGGACCAAATGGAAGTCTCCCAGATGTTCTTGGGACTAATCCATGGGGCTAAAACAAGAGTTTCATCCCAAAAGCCATGGAGGTCCTTTTGTTTCACTTTTAAGCCACATTGCAGGAGGAGGGCCTTAAGAGCCTGCAACTGCAGTGTCCTCTGATGGGGAGGGAGGTTACCCATTATGGCATGGTGGTGTTTGAGGGGCAGGCTAGGCTGGGACACTCCTGAATCAAGGAGATAACCCAGCTCAAAAATGATAGCCCAAAGGATAATCATGCAAACCACAACACCTATTTCCATGGCCAGCTGAGACATAGGGATAGAATATTTAGGACCATGTGTATTGTGCTTAGTGGGGGACTTCTGTGGGTCATTACTCCATGGCCATATGCCCACATGGTGTCTCTGGGGAGGCTCAGCCAATGGCCTTGCCTTGGTTCCAAAATTGGGTGGGATAGTCCCTTATGTAATTTCGTCGGGACAAACCAAGAGTGGAGGGGCTGACATGGGCTTCGGGACTGTACAGCGATGTGTGCCTTCCTACAGGGGAAAAGGATGAATAAAAGGAAAAGCGGGGGAGGAGGGGGCTGCCTGCTCACCCTCAGGCAGCCTTCAGCACACAGAACAGAAAGGGGCCTACTCACCAATGATCAAGAAGAGGGCATCTTGCCAACACTGACGGGGCTTCTCACCGATGATCAAGAAAGGGGTGTCTCACCAATGCCAGGGGGCAGAGGTTCCCTGTTCAGACACCAGATGTTGGGGCCAGCCCAGGAGGGACTGCAGGGTCTCCGCCAGGAAGGGGGTGAGAGGCATGGAGTCACCTACACAGACTCCAGGAGTTAGGTGAAAGCAGGCAGAGGACAAGCTGCTGCAAACTTGTTTATTCAAGGAAGTGTAGGGGGTTTAAAGGGTTTGGCTGGCCAATCATTGTATGGGGTGGTCCCCTTCTTCTGACCAATGACAGCCTGTCTCTGGGCAGATCATCTCGCAGCAGGTTGCTCGCAAGCATGGAACTGTAGCTATTGACAAGCCAGGCCTGTGCAGGATGCCACATCCACAGAAGCCACTTCCTCGTTTCTTTTAGCATGAGGTCTAGATAGGGCCTGACCTGCATTGTGCCATATAGTAGGCCTCCTGTGTATTTCACTCCTGGGAACATCATGATTAATGAGCCAGTCCCTAAAGTCTATATGAGAAACTATTATGAGCATTGTTGTCTTTTGATCCATTATGGTAAATAGTCTTGTCTCATCTTTGGCCATTCAGCTTGGCTTCTGTTACTTCAGCACCCACCTAGCATATAGATCATCTAATTCAGCAACCACAGCTTCTACTGTAAGGTCTGCATTAAAGAGAAGAACAGTGACTGAGCTCTTTAAGTATGCAGGTGCTCCCCTCACAATCTATTTTTTTTATTATTTATTGATTTTTTAAAATTTATTTTATTAGTTATGGACGCCCTTAGTATGTAAATGGCACATGTTGGAACCATCCTTTCCCTTATTCCTACCACTTTTCCAAAGAGGTTCTTCTCATTGGTTATGCAGGTCACCCCCATGGGGATTGTGGGTTGTGCATTTTGGGGCCAGCAGTCAGTTACGAGGGAGAGAAAATGCCTCTGTGCATAATGTCCCGACTTGTGGCTCTATGTCTTTCTGCCCCCTCTTCCACAAAATTTCCTGAGCCATGTTGGGTTATGCTTTCTCCATCTTTTATGGAGCTCTTCTGTTTGGGTACCCCCTCCCCCTTATTGAGGGTAATGATATATAGAATGGTATCCAGGAGGAAGTTTTCTATTGAATAGATTCATGTTGGCATTAGTTTTGTGTATTCCTCCCACCCAGTCATCCATTCCTCTACATCTCTTTCCTTCCTTCCTTCCTTCTTTCTTTTTACTGACCTTCAACTTGCTAAGTAGCCCTTCCTCCCATCCCTCCTGATTTCCCCCTTTCCTATCTTTATTCTAGTACCTTATCCATATTGTTAATATTTATTATGGCTTACAATTAACTGGCACTGGTCCAGGTTAGAAATGCATATGAGAGTGGACATGTGGCATTTGTCTTTCTGAGCCTGTTTGACCTCACTTAGTATGGTTTTTTCCAAGTCCCTCTACTTTCTGTAAATTTTATTATTTCATTTTTCCTTATCACTGAGTAGAATTTCATTGTGTATATGTACCACATCTTTAACCATTCATTTGTTGATGGGCATCTGGGCTGATTCCAGTTCCTGGTTATTGTGAATAGAGCAGCAATAAAAATGGTTGAGCATGTCTCTGTGGTATATACTATAAAGACTATAGTCTTTAGGGTATATGCCAAAAAGAGGTATAGCTGGATCTAATGGTAATTATACTTTCAGTATTTTGAGAAGTCTCCATACTGATTTCCATAGTGGCTGTACAAGTCTGCACTCCCACCAGCAGTGGGTGAGGGTTCCTTCTTTCCACACCCCTGCCAGCATGTGATGGCATTTGAGTTTTTGATGTTTGCTATTCTGACTGGAGTGAGTTGGAATCTCATAGTCATTTTATTTGCATTTCCCTGATGAGCAGATATGTTAAACATCTATTAGGTGTTTAATGGCCATTTGTGTTTCTTCTTTAATAACTCCGTGTTCAATTTTCTGCCCCATTTTTTAAAAGTGGGATGCTTGATTCTTTATTGTTTAGGTTTTTGTGTTTTTTTTTTTTTTAGATTCTAGCTATTAAGGTTATGCAGACATATAGTTGGTAAAGATTTTCTCCTGTTTGATATAAGACTTCAAGTACTATGTTGAAAATCAGTGGTGAGAATGAGTACCCCTGCCTAGTTCCAGACCTTAAAGGTAATGCTTTGAATTTTTCCCCAGTTAGTATGGTATAGGCTTTAGGTCTGTTTATATTACCTGTATTATGTAGTGCTATGGTATCTCCATCCCTATCATCTCCAGTGTTTTAATCATGAAGGTATATTTAATTTTGTCATAGGCCTTTTTTTGTATCTATTGAGATGATCATGGGGTCTCTGATTTTTGAGTCTGTTTATGTGATGTATTACATTAATCAATTTCCATATGTTGACCCAACCCCACATCTCTTGTATGAAAACTACTTGATTGAGGTAGATGTTGCTTTGATGTGTTCTTGAATTCAGTTTGCAAGGATTTTATTGAGAATTTTTGCATCTAAGTTCATCAGACTTACTGGTCTATAGTTCCTTTTTCTTGTGTCTGTCTGGTTTTGGTATTAGTATAATGCTGGCTTCAAAGAAGGAATCAGACACCATCCCCTCCTTTTCAGTTGTGTGGAATAATGAGAAAAAATGGCCTTAGTACTTCAATGAAGGTTTGATAGACTTCATCACTGAAACTGTATAGGCCTGAACTTTTTTCTGTTGGGAGTCTTAATTACAGCTCTAATCTCATTTGATGCTATGTCTCTATTCAGGTTTATCTTGTCTGGTTTTAGTTTTGGTAGGTAATATGCATTAAGGATTCATCAATTTCTTCCAGGTTTTCCAAAGTTGTAGATCTTTGAAATATGTCCTGATAATTCACCAAGTTTCATTAGGGTCTATTGTAACATTTCCCTTTTTATTTCTGATCTTATTGATCTGAGCCTTCTCTTTTTTCCTTTTGATCAAATTGGCTAGGGGTTTATCAATCTTGTTTATTTTTTTGAAGACCCAGCTCTTTGATTCATCAATTTAAAATGTTTTTTGGTTTCCAATTCATTGATTTTAGCTCTGATCTTGATTATTTCTTTATGTCTGGTACTACTGGGTTTGGATTGTTCTTGTTTTTTCCAATGCCTTCAAGAGGACGGTTAAGTGGTGGACTTGTGATCTCTCTGTTTTTGTCATAAAAGTATTTAGTACTATAAACTTCCCTCTTAAGTTTGCCTTCATTGTGTCCCATAAGTTTTGGTATGTTGTGTTTTTATTCTCTTTCAGTTCCAGAAAATTTTTTGTGTGTGATTTTTCAAGGTAGGGTTTCATTGTAGCTCAGGCTGACCTAGAATTAACTTTGTAGTCTAAGCGTGGCCTCAAACTAAAGGAGATCTTCCTATGTCTGCCTCCTGAGTGCTGAGAATAAAGGCATGAACCACCATGCCTGGCTTATCAGTTCCAGAAATTTTTAAATTTCCTTTTTGATTTCTTCTATTACCCATGCATTATTTAATAGTGAATTGTTCAGCCTCCAGATGTTGGTGGTTTTTCTGTCATTTCCCTTGTTGTTCATTGTGGTCTAATATAATGCATGGAATCATGTTGATTTTCATGAATTTGTTGAGATGTTTTGTGCTCCAATATATCATCTATTTTAGAGAAGGTTCTGTGTAGTGTTGAATAGAATGTGTATTTAGTAAATTTATGGAGGGCATTATGTAGATGTCTGTTAACTCCAATTGATTGTTTACCTCCCTTATTTAATGGTTAATTTTCTGCTTAGATGATCTATTGAATGCTGATAAAGGATAATTAAAGTCTCCTACTGTAATTGTATTGGGGGTTATTTCTGCTTTATTGTCGAACAGAATTTGCTATATAAAATTTTATACTCTTGTGTTTGATGCATCATACAGGTTGATGGTTGTAATATCTGCTTGTTGTGTTATTCCTGTGATGAGTATGAAGTAGCCTTCATATTTTTATTTTGAGGTAGGGTCTCGCTGTAGCCCAGGTTGACCTGGAATTCACTACATAGTCTCAGGGTGGTCTCAAACCCACAGTGATCCTCCAACCTTTGCCTCCCGAGTTCTGGGCTTTGCCTCCCGAGTGCTGGGATTAAAGGTATGCACCACCATCCCCAGCTTATGTTTTGCTTTTTTTGAGGTAGGGTCTTACTCTAGTGAAGGCTAACCTGGAATTCACTATGTCAGGTTGAACTCAAACTCACAGTGATCCTTCTGCCTCAGCCTCCTGAATGCTGAGATTAAAGTGTGCACCACATGCCTGGCTCTGAAGTAACCTTCTTTATCTCTTGATTATTTTGGTTTGAAGTCTATTTTGTCTGATACCAGTATAACCACCCCTGCTTGTTTGTTTTTATTGCAATTAGCTTGAAATAACATATACCATCTTTTAACCCTTAGGTAGGTCTATCTTTACTGATAAGGTGAGTCTCCTGTAGATAGCATATGGATGGGTCCATTCTTCTGAACCAGCTTTTTAGCCTGTGTCTTTTGATTAAGGTGTGAGCTAATCCCTGTCAATTTGAAGGTTTTGTTGGAGTTTGATGTTTTCCTGAACCTTATATGTTTTCATGTCTGTTCTACTCATGGTTGTTATTTTTCCATCTTGTAGAATCTTGGGTGTGATTGTTCATCTTTCCAGCTTGAGTTATTCTGTGCAATATTATCTTTAGGATTGTCTTAGTTCTTATATAATCATATGGCTAGCTTTTATCATGGAAAGTTTTTCTTTTGTCTTCAATTATGTATGATAATTTTGCTTGGTTTAGTATTTTACATTGGCAGCCATGGTCTTTTAGGATTCTGGCTTTTATTGTTTCTGAGAGGGAGTAGTTTGGGTGACTGTTCCCAGTCAGGGAACCAGGAATGAGAGGGAATAGGCATTTAGTGTGTGTGGTAGTTTTAATATATGGCCCCCAATATATTCAGTGTTTTATTAGTTTATAGTTTGCATCTGCAATCACCTTGCTAGAGGCAATGTCACTGGGGCCTGGTCTTAAGGTGTGGTGATGGGTTTGAGATTCCATTGTAAAGATATGCAAAGTGTGCCTAATAGGAGTTCCTGAAGTGTGCTGTGTTTTTTTTTTTTTTTTTTTTGGCTGTAGTTTTGCTCTGTTTGCTGTGTGGCTGGGGGCTTTTTCTCTCTCTGCTTGGCCCTGTGAAGGCAGGCCAGTTTCTTCTGCCATTATGGAACTTCCTGGATCTGTAAGCTTCAATAAATAATATCCCTTCCTCCATAACTGTGCCTGGTCTGGAAGTTTATCTCAGTGAACTTGAAGCTGTCTGCTACAGTGTGACTAGGCCCCTGAAAGTTAAAAAGACAGGAAAATCTGCACTTCCTACAAATCAAAGGATGAACTGGATTCTTCTTGCCTAGTTCCTTAGACCTGTTTTCCACAACAATCTGGGCCCCTCTTGGGAGGGAGGTCTTTACACTGTGGTTGGTCAAGGTTAGACCCCAGAACTTGGCTAGCCTGTCTTTGAGACAACCCCTAAGCCACAACCAATGAGCTGTCCCCTCTAGATCACCTTAGCTGGAAGACAATATCCACCACTCTAAGGTTATAAATACTTTTGAAAGGGGAGGGAACAGTCTCTGAGCTGCCTGACCACTTGGGAACTTCCAGCTGCTGGTGAGTTTTTCCTTGGCTGGACCTTGGCATGGCCCAGTTGGGCTGAGTCTAAGGGAAAGCCACCTAGCCCTTACTGTCCACATGGACTCTTTTTAGCTCTTTGAACTTTCTTTACTCTCTTTTATTTCCATAGTTTTACCAGGCTCTCCATGTGGGGTCTCTAGCCACATGGGTGCCTTTCCTTGGCTCTGTATCTCCTTCAATAAATATAATAATTTAATAATTATCCTATTCAGTCTTTTTAAATTAAATTCTTTGATTAAAATTAGAAACAAACCTAAGGTTTGGAATTCAAGGACTTTCCTGAACCCCAAGAACCCCATTACATTTCCTTTGAAAAATCAGAAGTAATCTTGATAGGTTTACATTTGTATATAGCAAGATGTTTTTTTCTCTTACAGATTTTAGAACCTTTTCTTTATTTTCATTGTTGAGAATTTTAACTATAGTGTGATGTGAGGAATTTCTTCTCTGGTCCTGTCTGTCTGGTGTTCTGAGCACCTTGTGTACTTTGATGGGGCTCTCTTTTATGAGGTGAGAAAAATTTTCTTCAATAATTTTAATGAAGATGTTCTTTATGCCTTTGGTCTGTATTTCTTCCCCTTCTTGTATGCCAATGATCTGAATATTTGCTCTCTTTAAAGTGTCCCATATTTTCCTCATATTCTGTACACGTGGTTTCTGAATTTATAATTATTTTGGGACTGCCAGACTATTTCTTCTGTCTTGTCTTCAAGTTCTGAGAGTTTATCCTCCAAGTGGTCTACTCTGTTGGTGAGGCTTTCTTGGGAGTCTTTTAAGAGAGTTATTGCATTGTTGTTGTCTATTATTTTTTCAACATCTCCATCTGTGTGTGGAATTCCAATTTCTTTTTTTATTAGACTTGCTAGTTCTTAGAATTAATTCCTGCATTTGATTATATCCTCATTGAGTTTATTCCACTGCAACTGAGATCATTTTTTTGCTGGGTCCCCTCCATTTCTTTATCCTTCCATCAAGTTCTTTTTGATTGTCTTCAATTTTTTAAATATGTGTATTGAGTTCTTTTTCCTGATTTGTTTCCATTTCCTTCAGCTATGCTTTGAGTTCATTCTTGAATTCTTTTTGTTGCTTTTCCTCATTCGTTCATGCTTCAAATACTTTTTTGAGTTGTTTATTTTGGTTCTCAACTAATTCTTCCATACTTTTTTTATGGCCTCATTAAGTATGTTGAATATTCTTGTCATAACTTCACTTTTGGGGTTCTATGGCTACACTTTTCTCTAGGTTTGTAATGAGTATTCCATTATGGAGCTAGGTGTCCTCAGTGGAGATATTTTGGCTTTGTGTCTTGTAGTCTTTGTTTTGCATTGGCCTTTGCCCATCTTGAGGTAGTTTTCTTATTTTTCCAGGAGTGTAACAATCAGTCTCTCTTGTGGAATACACACTGATTGCCTTGTTCAGGCTTGATTAAGGTAGGAGTGGGACAGTGGTATATTCACGGATTTTAACGGGGTGTTCTTGAGCTTCAGCCAGGTCTTTCATGTGTATTCACTCTCTTGAGAATTCTGCGTAGTGTTCTGGAGTGTCTGGCCAACTTAGTGACCAGGCAGAGTCTTTTTGTCTTTCTGTTACTTACTTCCTGGTCCTTTGTTGTGGGCTTGGCTGTGGCAAGTGGTGGCAGGCAGGGTGAGAGGATAGCAGGGATCATGCTTGTGGGGTTGGGTCTCAGTTGGTTTGGGTCATGCATTTTGGGATAGAGATGACTTCAAGCAGATCCTTGCCCATGAGCCTACCCCAACATATCCTGTGTGAGGACTCAGTGGTTCCCTACCTGCCCCACATGCCTATGCCAACGGGGAACTATGGACTCAGGGATCACTTGTCCCACACAAGCCACAAGGGAACTAGGGAGCCAGAGCCTACCTGCCTCACAGGAGCTTCAGGGTAACCAGGGAAGGAGCAGCAAATCTGTATTTTTTATGGTGTTGCTAAAGGGCACATCTTATGGACCCTCCCATTCTGCCTCCACTCAAGTTTAGGTTTTACATAGAAAATCCACTCCAATTTTCCTGTTTCTGAGTCCTTTAATCTCTTCATCAATATTAAGCCAAGGGATATTAGGCAGTTCTAGCTCATTCAAAGTAGGCCATCTTTTTACCCATTCTTTAGCCGACAAATCAAATAAGCTCCTTACATCTTTTTTAGCTATGCAAGCTGCATTATTAAATCTAGAATGTCACTCAATGAGCTCACATTATAGTCAGCTCCATGTTCCTGGGATGAACTTCTATTTATTTTTTGCTTAAAAAAGGTCTTGCTCTAGCCCAGGCTGACCTGGAACTCACTCTGTACTTACAGGCTGGCCTCAAACTCACAGAAATACTTTGGTCTCTGCTTCCTGAGTGTGCCACCACCCAGTTTATGTTTTTATTTTATGTTTTTTTTTTTTTTGAACTTCTAAGCAGCCACAGTTAATGGGAGGAACAGGATTTATTTCAGACTTACAGATCCAAGGGAAGTTCCATTGATGGCTGAAGAAGTGGCCCAATTTCACAGAGCCAAGCAGAGAGACACAACCAAACAGTCAGAGCCACAAGCAAATACAACAGAACACACAAAAAACAGGGAACTGCATCATTCTCTATATACCTTTAGGCTGGCAACAGATACATCCTCAGTGACATGCCCCCTTCCCCCGCCCCCCAGTAGCAGTAATCTGCCCTCTAGGGGCAGAAACTGCAAACTCAATTCTAATAAAACATCTGAGCCTTTGAGGGACATACATTCAAGCTACCACATTCTACCCCGACTCCCAATAGACTCATGCCCATTCACATTGCATATTTTGTTTAGTCCAACTTCAAAGGTCCCTATAGTCTTTGCCAACTTTAAGATTGTCCTAAAGTTCCAAGGCTCATTTGAGATTCAGGTCAGGACTGTCTCTTAATTGTAAATCCTGTAAAGTCAAAACAAGTTACATAGTCCCAATATATAAAGTCCCAAAGTAAACATTTCCATTACTATAGGGCATAACAAAGAGAAACTGTACCAATGCAAACTCAAAAACCATTAGGCAAACATCAAACATCTATAGTTCATGTCCAACATCCTTAATCAGTGATGCTAGTCTCTGGATTTTCCATTTTCCCTCCCTCTCTCTGGGCTGAGTAGCCAGGAAAAACTTCCACCTCAAACCAACAGTGCTCCAGGTAGTTCTTGCACAATCCTGGTATATCAAAAATATTTTCAGGTTTCCACTACAAACCACAGTCCAGCTTCCAATGGCCTCAGTGGTCTCTTGATCAGGATCATCACACCCTCCCTCATAAGCTACATCTCTTCCTTTTTTTCTGGTTTGTCAAGGTAGAGTCTTGCTTTAGCTCAGGCTGACCTGAAATTTACTATGTAGTCTCAGGGTGGCCTTGAACTATTGGCAATCCTCCCACCTCTGCCTCCAGAGTGCTGGGATTAAAGACTGTGTCACCGTGCCCAGCTCTTATGAGCTACATCTCAACAGTGCTTGTGAAGCCCTGTGCACTTCATGACCATTCCACACTTTTTTTCTGCTTTCAATACCAATACTTAGTGTGCAAGACACAGTCATATTGTTAATACAGGAATGAAATAAATCATGACCTTAAAGAACAGGCTTCTTTCTTACAAAAGAGTGCATGTTTACCATTCAATCTTTTGGTGATGGAATCACCTCAGGTATTCTTTCCAGTGTTTTACTGTAAAGCAGTTGGGCCATCTTCCATTAGATTGTTAATGTCTTTGAACCTAGTAGCTTTAGCAACCAGTCTCTGGTACTAGTAATTTTAAACTTGCTTGAATGTTTCCAATTTCAAATCTTGTTTTTAATGACAATTTCTATAATTATTGACAATAAGACAATAAACCATGGTAATCCCCCACTTTCCCCTATGCAATTCCACTCTCCATCATAACCCTTCCCCCTCTCAGTCTCTCTTTTATTTAGATGTCATTATCTTTTCCTCCTATTATGATGGTATTTTGTAGGTAGTATCGGGCAGTGTGAGATCATGGGTATCCAGGCCATTTGGGTCTGGAGGAGCACGTTGTAAGGAGTCCTACCTTTCTTTTGGCTCTTACATTCTTTCCACCACCTCTTCTGCAAATGACCCTGAGCCTTGAAAGGTGTCATAGAGACATCTCAGTGCTGAGTACTCCTCTGTCACTTCTCCTCAGTACTATGGTGCCTTCTAAGTTATCCCAAAGTCACATCCAACTGAAAAGAAAAGCTTCTCTAACCAAAAATGAGAGTAGCATAAATATATTGGTAAGAACATTAAGAAAAGTGGTTACTGGGAAGTTTGGTGAGCATAGTATATACATTTAGGCAGATACCTGCAGATGTTACACTTCTAGGACTCATGACTAACCCTGTCATAGGTTTTCAGTATCAGGCATGTATTTCCTCCCATGGAGCAGGCCTCCAGTTCAATTAGAGGGCAGTTGGTTTTCCCTGTAACAGACATGCTACTGTTGCACCTGTTGGCTCATTTGGTATTCTCCACTGTTGTTTATCTCCACTGGTGATTTTTCTCTCTTCCATTGAACTGCATGCAGTGTAGCTTTTTCCAGATTTCTGTCAGCTGGTCTGGAGGAGGATTTCAGCACAGGTCCAGCAGGATTTATCAATGACCTTGCAGTCTAAGTATGTGGAGTCTTCAGCAATAGGGTCTTACAATCTATTCTTGGTGGTAAACCAAGCGCTTTGGCAATGGCCTGTAATATTTTTGGGGTAACAGGGATCTCCCTGGCAAAAACTTACTGGAAGGTATCCCATCCCTGGCACTTAAAATTTTCTAGTAACAATCTATGGCTTCTGGGTGTGCCATTGTCCTAAAAAGTAGGTTTCCATATGACTTATTCATATCCTCTTAGATTTTGATTAGCCATTCCCCTACCTTTCCTTTACTCAATCTCTTCTTCTCACCTCACTTAGGCCTGTACACCCTCCAGTAATCTGTTCTTCTACTTACATATATACAATACCATCCTCATAAGTCCCCTCTCCTCCCTCCCTTTCTATTTCCTTAAAATTTTTTTTTGTTTGACAAAGAGAGAGAGAGAGAGAGAGTGAGAGAGAGAGAGAGAGAGAGAGAGAATGGGTGCTCCATCCACTACAAATGAACTCCAGACACACGCGACACCTTGTGCATCTGGGCTAATGTGGATCCTAAGAAATCGAACCTGGGTCCTTTGGTTTTCAGGCAAATTCCTTAACCCCTAAGCCATCCCCCCAGCCCTTTCTATTCCATTTACATACCTCTTTTTTTGCTTACTGGCCTCTGCTACTGAGTTTTATTCCAATTCCCATAGAAGTCCAAACATTTGTAGCTAGGATCCACATATGAGAGAGAACATGCAATGTTTGGCTTTCTCTGGTCTGGGGCTTCCTCACTAAGTGTAATCCTTTCCAGATCCATCAATTTCCCTGGAAATTTCATAATTTCATTTTTTTTTATCAATGAATAGAACTCCATTGTATAAATGTACCACATCTTCATTATCCACTCATCAGTTGAGGCACATCTAGGCTGGTTCCATTTCCTAGCTATTGTGAATAGAGTGGCAATAAACATGGTTGTGTAAGTATATCTTAGGTAGTGAGAAAAGTCCTTAGGATATATGCCTAGGAGTTCTATAGCTAGGTCATATGGTAAGTCTACTTTTAGCTGTCTCAGGAGCCTCCACATTGATTTCCATAATGGCTATACCAGATTGCATTCCTGCCAACAGTGTAGAAGAGTTTGTCTTTTTCTTCATCTTTGCCAACATTTATTATCATTTATTATCTTGATGGTAGCCATTCTGACAGGAGTGAGATGGAATCTCAATGCAGTTTTAATTTGCATTTACCTGATGGCTAAGGATGTAGACCATTTTTTATTTTTATTTAAAAAAATTTATTAGACACAGAGAACAAGAGAGAGAGAGAGTGAGAATGGGAGTGCCAGGGCCTCTAGCCACTGCAGACAAACTTCAGATGCCTGTGACACTGTGCATCTGGCTTATGTGGGACCTGGAGAATGGAACTGGGGTCTTTAGGCTTTGCAGGCATGCTCCTTAACCGATAAGCCATTTCTCCAGCCCTAGAACATTTTTATATGGTTACATACCATCTGTGATTCTTCTTTTGAGAACTCTTTATTTAGTTCCATAGCCTACTTTTTAATTGGTTTGTTTGATTTCTTATTATTTGGTGTTTTGAATTCTTTGTATATCCTGGATTATTCCACAATCAGATATATAACTGGCAAAGATTTTCTCCCATTTGCAGATTGTCTCTTTGCTCTATTTGTAGTGTTCCCTGCTGTACAAAAGATTTGTAATTTCATGAGGTCCCAGTGATTGATTAGTGGTTCTATTTCCTGTGCAACTGGGGTTATATTCAGAAGGTCTTTGCCAATACCCATATGTTGAAGGGCTTCCCCTACTTTTTCCTCTAGTAGTTCCAGAGTTTTGGGACTGATATTAAGGTGTTTGATACTGTTTGGCTTGATTCTTGTACATGGAAAGAGATAAGGATCTATTTTCATCCTACAGATACATATCCAATTTTCCCAGCACCATTTCCTGGAGTGGCTGTCTTTTCTCCAATGAGTATTTTTGTCTAGGATCAGGTGGCTTCTCAGTACCAATTTTCTGTTTTAGTCAGTTTCATATTGCTGGGATGAACTTCCAAACAGACACAGTTCATGGCAGTAACAGAATTTATTTCAGGCTTACAGATCCAGGGAAATTTCCATTGATGGTGGAAGAAGCTGGCCCCCTTTCACAGATACAATTAGAGAGACACCACCAAACAGGCAGTACCAAAAGCATATACAAATAGACCACAAAAAGCAGGGAACTGGCTGCCAGCAGAAGGGACCCAAGCAATGCTCAAACTGCTCTGCATACTTTAGGCTGGAATTCAGATCTGCCCCAGTGATATGCCCCCCTGTATCAGGAGTCTGCTTGCTAGAGGCTGAAGGTGCAAACTCAATTTTTATTTACTTATTTATTTATTTGCAGAGAGAGAGAGAGAGAGAGAGAGAGAGAGAGAGAGAGAAGAGAGACAGACAGAGAGAAATGGGTGCACCAGGTCCTCTAGCTGTTGCAAAGGAGCTCCAGATGCAAGCACCACTTTGCATCTGGCTAGACATTTGGGAATTGAACATAGGTTGTTAGACTTTGTAAGCAAGTGTCTTAACCACTAAGCAATCTCTCCAGCCCTGCAAACTCAATTTTAATACAACCTTAGAGTCTTTGGGGGACATACATTCAGCCCATATAGATAATCTCAGCCTGATCTAGTTCTATATTCCTTCCTCTATCACCCAAAGCCCTTAAAATCTTCTTCCACATATATACCTAGGCTTCTGCTTCAATGAGTTAGAAAACTCATGAAGTTCTCCTTTTGGGTCTCACTTGGTTCCTCACCTTTAGGGCCTGCTTAGCTATGATTCTGATTATAGACTTGTAGGTAAGTATGGGTGGGTACTGAGATGCATTAGTATTGTGTTGCTTGGAATATCCTTCAGGGATGGTCACTGCAAGTACTATAGATAATGGATGATTAATTCTCTCAGGCAAGGGCATAGAGGACAGAGGGTGGAGAGGCTAATTCCTCGGGCAAACACAACTCATCAGAATTTGAGAGTTTAATGCCCTCAGTTGAATGATCTAGAGATTTCTGAGTGTACCCTGTAAGAGACTCCTCTCCAACAGCCATATGTAGGGCCCAAAATGCAACAAAATAATGCCAAGTCTTCCTTATATGTCTCTTGAGCTCTAAGTTTATTTTTTCCTTTTTTTACTTTACACAGAGTTGCTAGAAGCAATCAAGCAGCATGATTTCATTTCTTACTTTTCTTCAAATATTCAAAAGTTTATCTTTCTTTTTAGTCCCTTTGTTGCAGTGAGGTTCACATTGCTTATGGGAAAAATGAGTTTATTTTGGCTTAAAGATTTAAGGGGAAGCACTATGATGGCAGGGGGAAACAATGGCATGAGTAGAGGGTGGACATCACCTCCCCAGCAGCATCAAGTGGACAATAGCAACAGGAGAGTGTGCCAAACACTGGAATGGGGAAACTGGTTAAAACACCCATAAACCTGCTGCCAACACCACACTGCCTCTAGGAGGCATTATTTCCCAAATCTTCATCAGCTGGGGAACCTAGCATTCAGAACACCTAAGTTTATGGTGGACACCTAAATCAAACCACCATATTCTGATAACCATGTATGATGTAAAATGCAATGCATTCAGTTCAACTTTAAAAGTCCCCATAGTTTTATCAATCCTGATGATGTTCAAACATCCCTGGAATACAAGGTCTTTTAAAAGAGTTTTTGGGGCTGGAGAGATGGCTTAGCGGTTAAGGCGCCTGTCTCCTAAGCTTAAGAATGCTGGTTCCAATCTCCAGCGGTTCCAATCTCCAGGTCCCACGTTTAGCCAGATGCAAAAAAAGTGACGCAAGGGCACAATGCCACACTTGGCCACAAGGGGGCGCACACATCTGGATTTCATTCATAGCAGCTGAGACTGCTGGCGCGCCCATCTCTATCTCCCTCTCCCTCTCTATCTCTCTCTGTGTCTCTCTCCACAAAATAAATAAAATAATAAAAAAAATTAAAAAAAGAGTTTTTGTTTATTATATTAGTTATGCTCATAACGTGAATACATTCATGTGGGTGGCTTTGATAGCCTCCTCCCTGTCCTCCCCCCTCCAAAGGGACCCTTTGGGGAATGTGGGTCATGCATTGTTGTGGTAGATAACAGTTATGGGAAAGAGACAATGTGTCATGCATAATGACCCAACTTGTGGCTCTAACACTCTTTCTGCCCCCTCTTCTGTGAATTTCCCTGAGCCATGTTGGGTTTGTTTTAGTTCTACTTCAGTGACTAGGTCTTGGGAGTCTGGATATCTGGTTTAGTAGGAGTTGAGTGTTCTCTGTGTCTATCTCCATCAGCCTTGTGCTGGTGTCAGGTTCACGGAGAAAGTTGCACTCTTGTCCATTTCCCCCTTTACTCTATGGTTTCAGCTGGGGCCCTGGTGAGGTGTGATAGGCTGATTCTCCCCTCAGGTTCAGTGTCTATCTGAAAAAGAGAAGCAAATTCTCCCACAGAGATAGAAGTCAGCACCAGATAGGTAGGATGGCCATTATAATTTTAGAGAGAATTTTATATGTGCAGGTCCTCTTATAGCCCACAATTGGTGGGAGCTTGATATTGGAGAATAGGCTCATTTTTTGGACATGGTTTTGACTTGTTTCCCAGTTCCAGCTATGAGTTCCATTCCACTGAGTGGGTCTGTTAGCCAAATCAAGAGCAGTTGGTTACCCACCATGGCTGTGTGCCACTATTGCATTTGTTTGAGCATCATGTCAGGTTGTTTACTGCTGAGTATCTTAGACTATGAGTTGTTTGGACAGATGTCAGTCATTTTCCCCCAGTCGCTCACGTAGCACCCTGTGGCACTAGACAAGCTAACTGTCTGGGGACTGACTCTCTTCCAGATTCCAGCCAGGTGACTCCATGTTCTGTCCCAACAGCATATGGTGTCTTCCACAGTAGGCTCATCAAGAACTTTGAAAAAATCTGTCTTCTTTTGGGAAATCTTGTAGGTCTCTCTGATCAACAGCTCATTGTGGAAGTTAACTGCATGCTGGTACTGGGAGTTACAGGTCAGTGCCAAGGAAGAAAAAGGAAGAAAAAGAGAGGTAATATAAAAGAGAAAGAGAGCAGAGGGAGAAGAGAAAGAGAGAGAGAAAAAAAACAGGAAAAGATTAAGGTTAGTGTTCATGATGTCCTCTCTAGGGCCCTGTGGTTCAGGTGTTCCCTCTAAGGGCCTGCTGAAGGTTCAATCTTTTAGCCCGTCTTTCAGGATATAGGATTTTATGGTACCATTTCCATTTGGGTCCCGATTTGTGTCCCCCCCTTACCCTCACATCCCATCCCACCCTCCCTATTGTCTGGTCCTCAAGATGCTTATTAGGTATGACAGCATCTTGGGCAGATTCAGGTTAGGAGCCACAGATGAGTGAGGCCATGCAATGATTATCTTTCTGTGATTGGGTGAGCTCACTGAGAATGATCTGTTCCAAGTTCGACCATTTTTATTCAGATTTCATTTTGTCATTTTCCCTTACTGCTGTCTAGAATTCCATTGTGTAGATATACCACATCTTGGGTGTCCACTCATCTAATGATGAACATCTGGGCTGATTCCAGCTCTTAGCTATTATGAATTGAGCAGCTCTAAACATGGTTGAGCAAATCTCTCTGATCTGGGGCTTAGAGCTTATAGGGTAAATGCCCAGTAAGGGAATAATTGGATCTATTGGTAGGTCTATAGTCATCCTTTTTAGGAGTCTCCATATTGCTTTCTGTAGTGGTTGTACCATTTTACATTCCCACCAACAGTGAAAGAGGGTTCTATTTCTCCAAAGCCTTGCCAGCATTTGTTTTTTATTAGTCTTTTTAATGTTAGCTATCCTTACTGGGGTAAGGTGGGATCTCATAGTTGTTTTAATTTGCATTTCCATGGTGATTAGGGATGTTGAACATTTTCTTAAGGTGTGTTTGTTTGCCATTTGTATTTCTTCCTCTGAGAATTCCCTGTACATTTCTCTGACCCATTTTGTGAGTGGGTTGTTTGACATTTTATTGTTTAGGTTTTTGAGTTCTTTGTAGATTCTAGATATTAGGCCACTATCAGTTGTGAAGCTGTCAAAATTTTTCTCCCATTCTGTGGGTAATCTGTTGGCTCTGGTTATTGTATTCTTGTTGGTGAAAAAACTTTTCAGCTTCATGAGATACCAATGGTTGAGTGATTGTTTAATTTCCTGAGCTGCTGAGGTTTTGTGAAAGTCTTTTTCCACTCCTATATCATGGAAATTTCCTCTTAGTTTTTCTTCCAGTAGTAGCAGCACTTCCAGTCTTATATTGAGGTCTTTGATCCATTTGGACTTGATTTTTGTGCATGGCGAGATGTGTGGATTAAGTTTCATTTTCTTACATAGAGTTATCCAGTTTGTCCAGCACAATTTGTTGAAGATGCTGTCTTTTTACCAGTCTACACTGCTAAGGCCTTTGTCAAATATCAAGTAGCTGTAGTTACTTGACCCAAAGTCTGGGTCCTCCATTCTGTTCCATTGGTTTATATTCCTGTTTTACTTTTAACTGAGCCATAATACAAAAAAGAAAAAAATCCCCCAAAACCTATAATGGCACAGAATATACATTTACACTGCAAAAGATGACATTGGGCATAGCAAAGTAATATTCAACCAATACAAGATTGTAATCTCTCATATAATTGCAGATGAATTGGCAACAGTTTTAGCCCAAAGATTTCATTTCTGTGCCATGTCCCTCTGCTCAAACCAGTCCATCTCTACACAAAGCAACACTGAACAAGTTCTCCGTACACTGGCATAACAGCAAGGTTCTCTCACAAACTGCTTCTAGCTCAGTCCAGGTAAAGCTCTTTCTTACCCTCATAAGCCAACCCCCAGAGTCCTTAGTTCTTACTGTATTCAGGTCATTCAATTCTGACCAGAATAGTTCATCAAGCTGTACTGACAGCACTACAAGGCATCTCAGGCCAAAGTTTCAATCTTTCCACATTCCTCTTGAAAATCAGCTCCAAAAGGGCAAAACCACACAGTCAGGTTTCAAGCTATAATGACCCCACTCCTGGTGCCAATGTAATGTTGCACTCAGGTTTTCATTGCTTGCAGAAATCACCTGATCAAGAGCAGCTTGTGGGAAAAAGTGGGTTTATTTTGGCTTACAGACTCAAGTGGAAGCTTCATGATGGCAGGGGAAAATGATGGCATGAGCAAAGGGTGGATGTCACTTCCTTGCCAACATCAGGTGGAAAATAGCAACAGGAGAGTGTGTCAAACACTGGCATAGGGAAACTGGCTATCACAACCATAAGCCTTCCCCCAACAATACACTTACTTGAGGATGCATTAGTTCCCAAATCTCCATTAGCTGTAACATAGCATTAAGAACATCTAAGTTTGTGGGGACACCTGAATCAAACTACCATACCTTCCAATATCTTCTGTGGAGCTGGCTTACTTGTCATAAATTCCTTTATTCTCCTTTGTACATAGAAAGGCTTTCTTCATTTTTCAGTAATGGTACATTGGTTTAATGAGTATAGTAGTCTAGCTTGGCAGCTATGGTATTTCAAATAGTGAGATACATTATTCTGCTTTTAAAGTTTCTGTTGAGAATCAACTGTTATTTTGATGTACCTGCCTTTGTATGTGACTTGGTTCTTCTTTCTTGTACCTTTAAATTTACTTTTTTTGTTCTGTACATTTAGTGTTTTAATTACAAATAATAAGAGGAATTTAATTTTTGGTATTATTTATTTGGTTTTCCAAATGTCAATGGTATATGGATGAGCATTACTTTCCCAAAATCTGGGGAAATTTGTGCTTTCCTTTTATTGAAAATAATTACTATGCCCATGACATTCAAAATTTCTTTTCTATGCTCATGAGTCAAAGTTTTAGTTCTTTAAAGTATTCATTAGATTTAATATATCCAATTCATACATTAAAAAATTAGCTTTGTTGGGCTTAGCAGTTAGATGGCTTAGCAGTTAAGGTGTTTACCTGCAATACCAAAGGATCCCAGTTTGATTTTCCAGGACCCACATAAGCTGGATGCATGAGGGGGTGCATGCATCTGGAGTTCATTTCAGTGGCTGGATGCCCTAGTGTGCCATTCTCTCCCTCCCCCCTGCCTATTTCTCTCTCTCAAATATATATATATAATTTTAAAATTATCTTTGTCATTTTCTGAAAGTTCTAATTCCTCTACTTTGTCTTCAAGTCCCAATATTCAATCTTTCCCATGACCAGTTCTATTGGTGAGACTTTCAACCTCAATATTTCCGTTTGAGTTTTCTTCAGTATATCTCTTTATTTTATTCCATGTCAATATCCTGTATTGACTTTCTTATTGCATTTAGATGTTTATATTTTCTTGGAATTCATTTAGGTTTGTTTGTGTCCTCTTTGATTTATTTGAACATATTATAATCATTCTTCTAAATCCTTTTACTGGAATTTTATTCAATTCATTCTCCCTGGAGGCTGTTTCCATGGGATTTGTAACTTTTGGAAGGTATATGTTCCAGTGTTTTGTGTTGGACTTGTGCATCTAGGATTAGGTCATTGATTCCTTTTAAAATTTATTTTATTTATTTGAAATAAAGAAAGAGAGATAGAGGCAGATAGAGAGAAAGAGAATGGGTATGCCAGGGCCTTCAGCCACTGCAGATAAACTTTATATGGCAGCACCATCTTGTGCATCTGGCTTACATTGGTCCTGGGGAATTGAACCTGGGCCTGTTGGCTTTGCAGGCAGGTGCCTTAACTTCTAAGCCATCTCTCCAGCCATTATTCCTTTTATAAATCACTCTGTCACTGGAAATTTGCAATGTTCAAGAGAGACCAGAATGTACTAGGGTTGAGTGTCATTTTCTTTTGTTAGATTGATATTCAGAGAACCAGATTCAATCATAGTACTCCATTGAGGGTAAAACACTGTCTTCTATAATAACCATTATCAAAGAGTAGGTCCACTATGAAAATACAGGAACACAGGGCTGGGGAGATAGCTGTCAGTTCAGTTCTGGAGTTACAAGTTTGAAACCTGAGTTCAATCGTCTTAACCCACATTTAAAAAAGCAAGGTATCTTGGTGTATGCTTATGATCCTATGCTGGAGAGCTGGAGACAGGTGTATCCCCAAGAACTAGTTATCCATCCAGTCTAGCCCAATTGGCATGTTCTATGACAGCAAGAGATCCTGTCCAAAAAAAGTGAACAGCCCCTGAAGAATGAAACATGATATTGTCCTGTGGTAATTAACTGCACACACACACACACACACACACACACACACACACACACACACACTTGCATCCATGCACATAAACATTCATACTCACTTTGCCAGTTAATCTTGTCAACTTGATGGGAGTTAAGAGTTATCAGATTAAGTTAATTGAGGTGGGAAGACTTACTGTAACTATAGGCATAAATATTCATGGGCTGTTATGCAAGACTGCACAAGAAGTAATCTGAGCATGAACATTCATCTCTCTGCTTCATGTGAACACAATGTGACCAGATACCTCATGCTCCTGCTACCATGACTTCCTTGTATACTCAAACTTAGAGCCTAAATGCATTTTTCCTCCTTACATTGCTTTTGTATTTTTTTGTCATAGAAATTAGAAAACTAACACAGAAAGTTGGTACTAGGAGTTGAGTCATTTTTGGGATGAACCTGACCACCTGATATGTGGAACTTTAGAAATGGAGGAATATAGGACAGTTTGGAATTTTGGGTAAGAAAAGCCTGAAATACTTTAAGCAGAGCTGAATGGACTACTCCAGTGGAAGAAAACATGAATACTGAAAGAAACAGACAGTGTAAGGAGGCTGTGCTCATGAGAGTCCAGAGAAGAACAAGAACTCTGTCAGGTACTGGACTAGGAGCCATTTATGTGACACTTTTATCAGGTACTGGGTTAGGGACATTTGTGTGATGCCTGCATCAGGTACTGGACTAGAGGACATTTGTGAGATACATTGGTCAGCTACTGGACTAGAGGCCAGTTGTGAGATACTTTTTGTGATATCTTTGTCAGGTATTGCAGTAGGGAATATTTTGTGATACCTTGGCAAAGAATTTGGGTGCATTTTGACTATGTACTAAGAACTTGAAAGTGGCAAAAGTGGAGAGGAAATTTCAAGACAACACAACATTCAGACTGTGGTATAGCTATTGATAAATGTTATTTTTCAGATCTACAATGAGAGAGAGAGAGAGAGAGAGAGACAAAGAGACAGAGAGAGAGAGAGAGATGACAAATGGAACCAAAAGATGAAAAATGTGAAGCTTGATGAAGAAAGGAATTCTGGTACTTCTGGTCAAGATGGCATCCACCTAAACATGCTTCAACACCTGGGGTAATACCAGGTAAGATCTGTGGGATTTTAGGGTCAGCAGGTCCTACCAGACCTCCAGTAGGAGGGCATGGAGGAGCAAAGTAGGAAATATGCTAATTCCCACACTCTTGGGTAGCCCACTAGACCCTCTCAAGGCCCCATCCTAGCTGCCATGCCCCTGACCAGGCTCGTTGCTGTGCTTCCTCCACACTCCACAGATCATGGCCCAAGCCCCTCTCACTTTTCCTCCATTCCTTCCTCTGCCCCCACCACCAGGACCATGCTGCCTCCCAACTCCCTTCTGGCCACAAGGACTGTGCCATCTCCTGACTCCTGTCATGCCACTGGGACATCATGCCATCTCCTGACTTAATCTCAATTAACTTAATTCAATTAACTTCTTCAATTAACTTAATCTGAAAACTCCTGCCACCAGGACCACCCATCTCTAGACTCCCCTTCCTTCCTGCCACTGGGACCATGCTGTCTTCTGACCCCCACCTGTTACTGGGACCACCCTGTCCTCTTCCCGACCCCTCCCCCACCACTGGAACATAGCCATTTCCTGAGTCCTCAACCACCACCATGTCCATACCCAGGAATGGGCTGATTCCCCCACCTGAGCAGACAGAACCTCATGCCACCCTCAATCCCACTGCTGGCAGTAAGCACCAACCCAGGGTTCACAATCTGCATATCCCTGAATACAAAGTCATCAACAGCCTAATCCAATCAAACATAAAAGGGAACAATCACTGAAGACACTCAAAAGGTAAACTACAGCTTCCTCCTGAATTAAATAAGATTCCCACACTGTGATGGGTAGACCACTGCACAAAAGAAATAACACGAAACATGAAATTGAAGGAACTTCAACAAAGATGCCTAGTCCCACAATGGAAGTCTCTAATCAAAACATAGAAAAGACAACAAGAATAGGACCCCAAAATGAAGACACAAGATATATGTCCCTGACCAAGCAAATGGCAGAACTTTCAGAAAATCAACAAAAGACCAATGATAGTGGAAATGTTATCCTCACTAGGTTGGACCTAATTAAAAAAAACAAAAAACAAAAAACACAGACTTTAAAAGAGAGTTACGTGATCTGAAGGAGAGCCAAAAAACAGAGGACATCAATAATAAGTTGGCTAAGCTCAATGAAGACATAAATAAATGCAAGGATAAATTCCAAGAAGCATTAAGAAAATTTTTAAAAAATAACTTGAAAAGGGAATTCCACAAAGGGATGGATACAAAAAAGAAAAAGGTAATAGAAAGTATAAACCACATTGAACAAGTCCAAACCTCTCTAGAAGCCCTCAAGAACAGAGTCAGTCATGGGGAGGCCAGAACCTCAGAACTGAAAGACAAGACAGAAGAAACAGATCATGAATCCAAAAACTTGAACAAGTTCAAAAATTTTTGTGAACATAACATGAGGGAACTGTGGGATACCTTTAAACATCCCAATATTCAGATCATGGGTATACCAGAAGGGGAAGAAATTCAGACCATAGGCATAGAGAACTTATTTAACAAAATTATCAAAGAAAACTTTCCCACCCTTTCAAAAGAGAGTCTGATAAAGACACAAGAAGCTAACAGAACTCCAAACACACTGGACCAAAGGAGAAACTCTCCAAGACATATTACCATTAAGACTCTAAGCAACAAAAACAAAGAAAGAGTCCTAAAAATGAGAGAGAAACAATACATTACATATAAAGTTAACCCCATCAAAATTATCACTGAATTCTCAGTGGAAACCCTGAAAGCCAGAAGGGCCTGGAATGGAATATTGCAAAGTCTAAAAATCTTTGGTTTCCAACCCAAACTACTGTACTCAGTGAAAGTATCCCTCATAATAGATGGTGAAAGAAAAACTTTCCATGATAAAAGTCAGCTCTAACAACTATATAAACACAAAGCCAAACCAACAGAGAATGCTACAGAGAATTCTCCACACAGAAGAGTCAAAATCCAATCTCAAGAGCTTACAATAAGCAGACCACAATAACCAAAACTGGAGAAGGCTCAAAACAAAGTCAAAAAAACCCCCAAACCCTACAAAGCACCACAATATAAAAATCAAACCTCATAGTTATTACTGTAAATATTAATGGCCTTAATTCACCCATTAATAGACTCAAATTAACATTATGGATCAGCAAAATGGACCCCTCAATATACTGCCTTCAAGAAACCCACCTAACCACTACAGACACTTCCTCAGGGTGAAAGGGTAGAAAAGGTAGATATTCCAAGCAAATGGAAATGAGAAATAAGCAGGTGTTGCTATACTAATATTGTATAAAATAGACTTCAAAACAAAAGTAATAAAAAAAAAAGATAAAGAAGGTCACTTCTTACTCATCAAGGGAATGGTCCCACAAGAGGATATCACAATCATCAATCTATATGCACCAAACACAGGGGCACCACAATTCATAGAACAAAACCTACTTGACAACAAATCAGAAATAAACACCAGCACCATCATAGGTCAATAGTCAGATGATCTAAGCAGAAAATCAGTGGGGAAGTAAGAGAGCTCAACAGCACTAGGTAGACTAGACCTAACAGACAGCTACAGAAATTCTACCCCAAATATGCAGAATGCACATTCTTCTCAGAAGCCCATGGAACCTTTTCCAAAATAGATCGTATATTATGCCATAAAGCCTGCCTCCATATATTCAGGAAAATCAACATAATTTCTTGCATGATATCAGATCACAATGCTGTAAAACTAGACTTAACAACGAGAGATGCACTAGAGACTCCATCAGCTCCTGGAGACTGAACAACACACTTTTAAACAAAAAATGGCTAGTGGAAGAAACCAAAAGGGAAATTGTCAAATTTCTGGATTTGAATGACAATGAGAACACAATGTATCAAAACTTATGGGACACAGTGAAGGTAGTCTTTGGGGAAAGTTCATAGCACTAAGTACCTTCATAACAAAGACAGAGATCCCAAATCAATAACCTAACCTTCCATCTTAAGGCATTGGAAAAACAAGAAGAATCAAACCCCAATAGCTCCAGGTGGAGAGAAATAATCAAGATTAGAGAAGAAATTAATGAATTGAAAACTAAGAAAACAATTAAGAAAATTGATAACAAAGAACTGGCTTTTTGATAAAATAAACAAGATCGATAAACCTCTGGAGAATTTAATTAAGCAAAAATAGAGAGAGAGGCTTCACATTAACAAAATTAGAAATGAAAAAGGAGAGGTCACAACAGACTTTAGCAAAATTGATAGAATCATCAGGACTTACTTCCAAAACCTGTACTCCACAAAACTGGATACTTTGGAAGAAATTCATGAATTCCTGGATACATACCACCTACTAAAACTAAACTCAGAGCAGATTAATCTCCTAAACAAACCTATCACACCCATTGATATTGAAAATATAATAAAAAAAAACCTCCCCCAAAAGAAGAATCCAGGTCTGGATGGCTTCTCAGCTGAATTATATCAAACCTTCATGGAAGAACTAAAACCAATTTTCCTCAAACTGTTCCATATAATTGGTGAACAGGGAATGCTTCACAACTTCTTTTATGAAGCTAGAATAACCCTAATACAAAAACCAGACAGAGATACAACAAGAAAAAAAACTATAGGCCTATATCCTGGATGAATTTAGATGCAAAGATCTTCAATAAAATCCTTGCAAACTAAACTCAACAACACATCAAAATCATTATTCACCTTGATCAACTAGGGTTTAACCAAGGAATGCAAGGTTGGTTCAAGCATATGGAAATCTGTCAGCATAATAACACACCACAAAATAAACTTAACCACAAAAACCACATGATCTTTAGAATAGATGCAGAAAAGGTCTTTGGCAAAATACATTACTTCATGATCAAAACGATGGAGAATAGGCATGGACAGTTTATATCTCAACATAATAAAGGCTATACATAAAGCATTTAAAAACCAAGTAATACTTAATGGAAAAGACTCAAGGAATTCCCACTGAGATCAGGAACAAGACAGGGGTGCTCGCTCTCACCTCTGCTCTTCAACATAGTACTAGAAATCCTAGCCCAAGCAATAAGACAGGAGAAAGAAATAAAATGGATACAAATTGGAAAGGAAGAAGTCAAGTTAGTTCTATTTGCAGATGACATCATCCTGTATTTAAGTAACCCAAAAGTCTGCATCTCAAAATTCCTAAATGTGATTAATTTCTTCAGCAAAGTAGCAGGATGAAAAATTGACACACAAAAATCAGTAGCCTTCTATATGCAAAGGACAAAGATACAGAGAAAGAAATTAGTGACCCTATCCCATTTTCAATAACAACCACAGCAAAAAACAAACAAACAAACAAAAAAAAAACAAACCTTGAATAACACTAACCAATTATGTGAAAGACATATATAATGAAAACATAAAACCACTCAAGAAAGAAATTGAGAAGGACTAGAAAAGATGGAAAGACTGCCCATGCTTCTGGATAGGCAAAATTAACATTGTGAAAATGGTAATCCTACCAAAAGCAATATACAGATTTAATGCAATACCAATAAAAATCCCAGCATCATTTTTCACAGTTAGAAAAAAAAAATCTCAAAATTCATATGGAATCACAACAGGCCTCAGATATCCAAACATATCCTCAGCAAAAGAAACACTTCTGGAGGCATCACCATACCAGATCTAAAGCTATATTACAAAGAGACAGTAACAAAAACAGCATGGTACTGCCATGAAAACAGGAATATGGACCAATGGAACAGAATTGAGGATCCAGACTTTGGGTCCAGTAATTACAGCTACTTGATCTTCAACAAAGTCCCCAAGAACATAGAGTGGAGAAAGACAGCATCTTCAACAAATGGTGCTGGACAAACAGGATAACCATATGCAGAAAAACTGAAACTAGACCTACACATCTCACCATATGCAAAAATCAAGTCCAGATGGACTAAAGACCACAACATAAGACCTGAAATTCATCTACTTATGACCAAAAAAGAAGAGGAACTCTCCATGATATGGGAATTGGGAAAGACTTCCTGAACACAACCTCAGTAGCTCAGGAACTTAAACAATTACTCCATAAATGGAATCTCATGAAACTGAAAATTTTTTGCACAGACAAGCATACTACAAGCAGAGCCAATAGATAACCCACAGAATGGGAGAAAATTTTTGCCAACTGAAAGAGGCCTAATATCTATACTCTACAAAGAACTCAAAACCTAAGCAATAAAAAAATCAAAGAAAACACTCAAAAAGTAGGGCAGAGAACTGAACAGGGAGTTCTCAGAGGAAGAAATATAAATGGCAAGCACACACTTAAGAAAACGTTCAACATCCCTAATAATCAGGGAAATGCAAATTAAAACAACTATGAGATTCCATCTTACCCCAGTAAGGATAACAAACATTAAAAAATCAAATGAAAACAAATGTTGGCGAGGATGTGGAGAAATACAAACACTCATTTACTGCTGGTGGGAATGTAAGCTGGTACAAACAGTATGGAAATCAATATGGAGACTCCTGAAAAGGATGAATATAGAGTTACCAACAGACCCTGTTATTCCCTCCTGGATATTTACCTAAAACCTCTACATCTCATTTCAGAGATATTTGCTCAACCATGTGTATAACTGCTCAATTCATAATATCTAAGAACTGGCAACAACCCAGGTGCCCATAATTGGACAAATGGATAACCAAGATGTGATATGTCTACATGATGGAATTATATTCAGCAGTAAGAAAAAAAATGACACAATGTAATTTGTAGAAAAATGGTCAAACTTGGAATAGATCATACTAAGCGAACTTACACAATCACAGAAAGACAATCATCACATGGTCTCACTCATCTCTGGTTCCTAACCTGGATCAGCCCAAGTTGCTGATATATCTGAATAGCATCTTGAGGGCTTGGGGGAAGGGCAAAGATGTGTGTGGGCGGGAACACAAAACTGAACCCAAATTGAACTGGTGCCATAGAAACCTATATCCTGGAAATTAGACTAAAAGGTTGAACCATCAACAGGACCTTTGGGGGAGCCCTGAATTGAAGGGCCCTGGAGAGGGTGAGATGAAGCCCTAGCCTTAAATTTCTCCTGTTTCTTTTTTTCTATATTTTTTCTTTTTTCTTCTTCCTTGGCACTGGCCTGTAATTCCCTGTACCAGGATGCAGTTAACACACACAATGAGCTGTTGATTGAGAGACCTACAATGTCTCCCAAAACAAACAAAACAGACTTCTGTCAGAGCACTTCATTACCCACCAGAGGTAATGGTAAGACCCTATTGATGAAGACACCATATGCTGTTGACACGGACCATGGAGAGACCTGGTTGGAATCCAGAAGAGAGCTAGTCCCCAGACAATTAGCCCATCTAGTGATGCAAAGTGCTATATGAGCTACCAGGGGAAAGTGGCCAACATCTGTCTGAGCAACTCAAAGTTTAAACGACTCAGAAGCAAACAACCTGATATGATGTTCACACAAGTGCAATAGTGGCACATAGCCATGTTGGGTAACCAACTGGTCTTGGATCCAGTCAGTGGAAAGGAAACCATATCTGGAAGTGAGAAACCAGTCAGCATCATATCCAGATAATGATTTTGCTTTCTATTGTCAAGCTCCCACTAATCTTGGGCTATAAGAACGTCTACACCCTTTAAATTCTCTCTAAGTTAATAATGCTTATCCCATTTAACTGGTGCTGACTTCACTCTCTGTTGGAGAATCTGCTTCTGTTTTTCAGATGGGAGCGGGACCTGAGGAGATAAATGACTCAGCATACTTCACTCCAGCCCCAGCTGAAACTGCAGGGGGTGGGGGGAGCAAGAGTGCTGCTTTCTTGGCGAACCTGATATCAGCACGAGGGTAAAGGAGATCACACTGAGGACCCTCAACATCTGCCAAACTAGAGATCCAGAGGCTTCTTAGAGCCTATCACTGAAGTAGACTTAAAACACACCCAACGTGGCTCGGAATTTTACAAAAGAGGGGTAGAAAGATCTTTAGAGCCACAAGTTGGGACATTGCCTCTTCCCTATAACTGACTGATGCTTCCACAATGTATGACCCACAATCTCCATGGGGATGACCTGCATCTCCAACATGGAGAGCTCCTTTGGAAAAGGGAAAGGAATAAGGGAAAGGATGGTACCAACATGTGTTGTTTATATACTAATTATTCCATGACTAATAAAAATAAATTTTAAAAAAGAAATTCAGAAAATTTTGTTTCCTACAAGGATCATGCTAAGATATCAGCTGTAATTGTTAAATTTTGTGCTCTTCACTGGAAGAAAGAAAAATGCCTTGAGGGCCAGGCCTACCAGCTGAAGGCTCTAAGTTGTGAGAATAGATATTCTTTTGAAAGGAGAGAAACTGAATGGAACATACTGAGAATGCTGAAGAAGGGGTTCCCTGTTCAAAAAAAAAAACCTCATGATTTTACAGATTCAGCAACCAAGATGCACAGATACTTCCCCAGCTGTGGACGAAAGCAGTCATGCTACATTCCAAGCTGGCAGCAGAACTTGGCAGCATTGTCCATGTGGTTCTGATTTTGAATGATAGAAGGTGGAGCTGTCACAGAGTCTTGCTCCATGGTTCCAGAGAACTGTTGAGACCAGGCAATGTATGGCAGAGTCTGAGTCCCTGGATGTAGACCCTGACAGAACAATGCATGAAGCTGTGAAGATGAAGCCTAAGTTTCAATGGAGAACCCCAGGATGCTAAGGTCATGAAATATTTACCAAGCAAAGCTGCAGGTTCAGAGTGGAGCCAGCCCAAGAGAGAGAGGCTGTGTATGCTACAGGTAACAGAACTGAAGACGTGGGGCTTCCCAGACTGATTGAAGGCCAGATAATTTTATCATTGAAGGAGGGATAAACAAGTTAGCTTTTTTTCAGGCAGTCTCAGGGATTGAGGCTCAAGGAGAACCATGAGATGCCATTCCACAGATGGAATTCATCTGGAGACCTATCTACAGCACCCTCTGCTACCCAGTCTAGCCTGCTACCTGGACAGATAGTCATGGATGGGCTGGTCCAGGGATCTGCCCTCAATCTACCAACTAATCAGGTCTTCCCTTTGCCTGTACAGGCTCCTGTCTTCTTCCTGTCTCTGATTCAAGTTCACCCGCCAGCTCAGCTCAGCTCAGCTTTGCTTCTCTGCTTGACCTGCTTACCTATCATCAGGTCCACAAGGATACAGGGGAGAAGAGCATAAAACTGTTTCTTGGTTTGGATGGCTTTTCTGCTTCTCTCTGCTTTCTAGTTTGGAGTAACTTCTCTCTTTGATCACATGCATGATTTCTGTCTGGTCTCTGAATCTACCACGTGCAGATTATTCCCAGGTTCCCTACGCAAGCTCCTAGATTCTAATTGCCATGTGCCAACAGGTCCCTAATTTCTCTTTAGAAGCCTCTGTTTTGAAAGATTAAGAAAAATATAACTAATCTGCTTCTTTAGCTTCTGTATAATCACTTGCTTGGTGGGAAACATAACTGATGTGTTTCACTGGTTTCTATACAATTGCCTGCTTGCTCGCACAAAAGAAAGACAGCCATTTTCTAAAGACAAACAGTCTGTAATAAATGCACCCATGAGGACGTGACTTTCTGAACGAAACATAAGTTGTCTGTTCTGAAAAGTTACAAAGTTTGCAGTTGTTAACCCATGCACAGAAAAAGAACAATGTAACCCACAGAGAATGAAGAAGTCGTTATCTTATGGTTCTGCAGCTGGGGCTTTATCCTGTTGAAACACCCTGTGTCCTTGGGGCTGAAACAGAGCCCCTGTTCCAGGAACTAAAGTTAACAGATAACTCTGGTCCCTGATAGCGCCTCACCACCTGGAGGCATCAACCTTATCTGGAAAGCCCCTAAGCTACAACATATTTGTGGTATTTCCTCATACATATGGTTTTTTCCTATAAAAGCTCTGCCTAACTGCCCCCCGGGGCTCTTCACCCCTCCTGTGTGAGCCCCGGTGCACCGGTTTCAATAAAACCTCTTGCTGCTTGCATTGAGAGTTTCCCGTGTGAGTGTCTTCTGATCTAGCAGACAATCCCATCTGGAGACCCACTCTGGGGGTCCTCACAGTTTCTTTTAAGTCCACATGCTTGTGGCTCTACTCGTTTTTTTCCTTCAAGACTTCAATTTCTCTTAAAAAAAACCTTATAAACTTTGCCATGTTTCCATATGAGTGTGTTTCCTAAACCCCACAATTTGTGATTTCTCCCTTAAATGAATGTACAATTTGTGATTTCCTCTCAATAAACTTAATAATTCATAATTTATTCTTCTTGACACTGTCTTTATCAAATCTTTGTTAAATGTAGCACAGAACCCAAGACCCCTTCCTGAACCTCAAAATCCTGCATCATCATGGTCCCCAGGTACCAGACATGGAAATTGAAGATTTGGAATTTTCCTTGTTGGGTTTTGGTCTCACTTTGGTTTTTTGATACCTCCTTGAAATACCCCATTCTTCCTTTTTGAAGTGGTAATGTTATCTCTATACCATGGTATTTTCAAAGTATGGAGCTATTTTTGTTTGTTGTTGTTGTTGTTTTTTCGAGGTAGGGTTTCACTGTAGCTCAGGCTGACCTGGAATTCACTATGTAGTCTCAGGGTGGCCTCGAACTCATGGCGATCCCCCTACCTCTGCCTCCCAAGTGCTGGGATTAAAGGCATGCGCCACCACGCCTGGCTGGAGCTATTTTTTGATATTATAGGGACTTATGGTTAAAATATTGCATGAATCTCAAAAGAGATTATGTACTTCTATTTTTAGTAATATTGGGATTGTTGAAGACTATGGGGACCTTTGAAGTTGGATTGAGTGCATTTTGCATTATACTATGAACTTGAGCCTATAGGGAAATGGGGTGGAAGGTTATGGCTTAAAAGTGATTTGTTGGGGCTAAAAAAATGTCTGAGCAGTTAAAGGTGCTTGTTTCCAAAACCTGTCAGCCAGGGTTTGATTCTGCAGTACCCACATAAAGCCAGATGCACAAAGAGGTGCATGTGCCTGCTTGCAAATAATAAATAAAAAAAAATTAAAGGTGATGTGTTAGAGTGCCAAGTTGAGAAGGTAATTTTTGTGTTGGTTAATCCTGTCAACTTGATTGGATTTAAATCCCAATAGAAACAAACTTCTGGGCATGTCTGTGAGAGACTTTCTAGATTAGGTTAACTGTGGTCGGTAGGAAGACTTACCATGCTATTGTGGTGTCAATTCTTCAGGCTCTGATCTTGGACTGCATACAAAAGAGAAAGTGAGCTGAGCACCAGCATTCATCTTCCTCTGCTTCTGACTGTAGACACAGTGACCAAGTGCCTGCCAACATGATAGACTTTAAATTCTGGATTGTGAGCAAAATAAACCCTTTCTTCTTCAAGTTGCTTTTGTCAGTCAGGTATTTTGGTGCAGCAACAAGAAAATTAATAATAGACATACATACACTCAATATACATGTACACAAACACACAGACATGCGCACATACACACAAGAAAATACAGTAATCTTTTCAAAATCACACCTTGGACACCAATAATTTTAGAATTAAAGGTATACCGATAGTAATATGTGCTTAATAATAAATTACTGTTAATATGAGTTGAAAGGAAAAAATGTGGAAAAAAGAAAGACAAGAATAGTAATTAGTACTGTGTTGACAGGGAGAAAGGAGAGGAGGGAATGTAGGTATAAAGGGGATGGTATAACTCTGAGTTGTAGGGGTGGGGTGTCTGAAGAAGCTTTTGGCTAAAATTAGACTGAAGAGAGATAAATAAATGTGGTCAGGTGATGTAGAACCACTCCCATTTTCAGGGGGCTGAGGTACAGACACTGCAAACGGGGCCACTGTATGTTTTTTGGAAAAGGAAAATGAAAAATAGAGAATAAAGAGAAAAAAATAAGAGCTACAGGCCAAGAGCAGGGTAGTACTGAGCTAGATTGCTAATTTGACGTTGTATAGAAAACAATGGAAAGCTGATGTGGAGAGGAGAGAAAACTGCATAGGGCATGGCATGGGGATGCTGTGTAGCTTCATGGCTTGGACTCAGTCTCTCTGCATCTCTTCTGCAGCTCTTTTAGCATTTTTCTGGGATGGGTGATGCCATGCTTGCTTTCCAGTCTTCTGTTGGGAATCTGGGTTACCAATGCTGATCCATTATGTGGGTAATATGCCACAGGATGAGTCTCCAACGCTGCTCTCACCTCTCACCCTGTCCCTGTACCATCTTTCCCAAGATGGCACCTGGGTGAGTTTTCCTGAACATGCCTGTTCCCACCAGTTTTTCAGCCTGCTGAATACTTCTGGGTTCTTATTCAGTTTCTTTCCCACAGTCTAGTAGTATTCTGCCATCTAGGATTCAGTTTATAGTTCTGAGTGACTTGCTCTGAGATAGAGTCTCATATATCCCAGGCAGGCCTCAAATTTGTTGCTTAGGCCAAGGATGACCTTGAAGTTCTGATTCTTCTGTTTCTACCTCCTGCATGCTAGAATTCAAGGTGTGCAGCTTATGAGGTGCTGTGGACAGGGCCCAGGGCTTTGTAAACAAGACCTAAGTACTCTCCCTGCTGAGCTACATCCCAGCCCTCTTTTTGGTTTGTGATATAAGGGTTCCTGTGTAGTTGAGGCTGGACTCAATCTTCATCCTCAGCTGGGATTTATAGACATGCCCTGCTATGCTAGGTTTTTTTTTTTTTTTTGTTTGTTTTTTTGTTTTTCGAGGTTGGGTCTCACTCTGGTCCAGGCTGACCTGGAATTAGCTATGTAGTCTCAGGGTGGCCTCGAACTCATGGCAATCCTCCTACCTCTGCCTCCCAAGTGCTGGGATTAAAGGCGTGTGCCACCATGCCCGGCATATGCTAGGTTTAAGTTTGCTACCTTGAAATGCCGTGCTGCTTGTCTGACAGGGTGACGAATCACTAGATGGTTTTGAGCATTTAAAGTTTCTTGGGGAAATTATTCATATTCCAAGTAGTATAAGGTTTTTCTTAAATAAATAAATGTTTTGAGATTTAAAATAATCATGTGGCCATTTTATACATCATTGTCTTAGCTCTTTGAGCGACTAGGCAACCCCTTAATAACATAGACTCTGATGTGTAGGGAGGACTGTTGTAGACTATGGAGGTGTACTAGACTTTAGACCTAGTGCTCAGCAGGACTGACCACAAAGAGTTAATAGAAGGTTGAGGCTGAAAGTGGTTCTTGATATAATTTAAATCAGAACCTTCTTTTAAAACTGAAGGATTTGGGACTTAGGGGGTTAGAGGAGTCAACCAAGGCCATGCATGTTTTTTGCAGAAGTGGTCACAGAATTAAAGACTTCTGTGTCTCAGTTTGTGTGTCCTTGTCGCATCTGCTGGGAAGGATTAGAACTAATGAGAAAAGCATGAGCTGCAACATTGCTGTCTGAGGTGACTTTACATGGACCTCTGGTGAGGCTGAGAGGCAGAATATTGAAAGGGATTTTACTCAGCTTCCTTTACTTTATTACCTTGTTCTACTGTGGTCGCCTGTTCTTTGTGTTCCAGTTTAATACTCTGACACTTTTTGAATGTTGTGTGCAGTTAAAAAATGGGTGTTTCCTTTGGATTTAAAAGTTGGCCTTTTTTTCCCTGTCAAGTTTGTGAAGATGAGGTCAGATAAATGAGTTTAAATGAATTATGCAAAGTTTCTATGAAGTGAAGGTTAACTATCTCACCACATGCTGTGAAAACATGTCATTTTCTTCTTGTTGGCAACTGTATTTAATTACATACAGAATGTGCTGCCCAGCGACCCTGACTCCCATCTACTCTGCTCATTGGTGGGAGTGGTACTGAGTCAGGCCAAGCATGACCTCCAGAGGGCAGTGTTAGCCTACCAGTCAGCTGTGCAGGGCCTGTGGGAGGTGAAGCCTGGTAGACAGTACTGAAATCTTGGAGTTCTACCTGCAGGGGTAAGTAATGTGTTTTGAGCCTGGTTGTCTTGGGTTCATTGGCAGTTTTAGTGTTTGTGGTGTAAAGAGGATACAAACAGGGCACCAGCAGATCTGGGATTGCCTTCTCGGATGCTAATGAATTGTGTACCCTTAGGTCTTCTGACTTCAGTTATCTGATCAGAAAAATAAAGTGGCTGTATGATTTCTTTTCTAAAACCTTGAAGATAGCTGGTTCTTCTTCTTTTAATCCCAACTCCCTAGGTCTTACTCAATTTCATGCCAAAGGTTCATTATAGGTTTACTTAACTGCGAGGTTTAAAGAGGTACATGGAGATGTTCTCTGCAGATTAATCTCCCACATCTTCTTTGGGACCAGGTCAAGCTTTTCTTCTGGGTTGGCAACTTTTCCAAGGTCTTCTCTGTGGCATAGTAAGACTTGACAACAGAGCACATAGGCAAAACATTCAGCATTTATAACTTGTGGGGAGAGTCATCAATTTTTGATCTTGGTTCCTTGTCCCTTGTCATGAGTTGAATTGTGGCATCTTCTAAATTCATATGTTGAATGTTTAGTCCCCAGTACCTTAGAATGTGACCTCATTTGAAAATCGGATCATTACAGATGTTACAGTTAAAATAAGGTTGCATCAGAGGAGAATAGGCACCTAACTCAATATGACTGGTATCCTTTTAAACAAGACAAACTTAGACATAGATGCGCACACAAAGAAAGGATACTGTGTGAACACTGGGGTTATTGTATCACAAAGCAGGAAACTACCAGAAACTGGAGACAGATCCTTCCCCTTATTACCTTCCAAAGCATTTTCCAAAGCAACAGCCATTGCTTTGATCTTGAACTCTCAGCTTCAAGAATTGTGAGACAATACATTTCTGTCATCTAAGTCACTTAGTTGGTGGCACTTTGTTTTTACCACAGCCTTAGCAAACTAATATAACCCGAGTAGAACGCCATAGGTCTTGGCACTCTGTGTCAAATGTAGCTTTCCTCAGATGACTAGGTCATCAGATCGCTTGGTCTTGTTTTACCTACCTCATCAATGTCAATATCACTACGTTGTTCAAAATGACAACAAATTGTCCACCTCTTAATATGTGACAAACTTAGTGGTATTATGCACTTCTGGGGTAATATAATTTATTCCTTTGCTTGACATTTTTTGTGTGCTCACAATTTAAATTGGCCTCAGAAGCAAATAAGATGGGTTGGCAGTTTAACAAACAATTTTCAAGTTTAAACAGTGTTTGAAATATATGAATTCTCAATTACCAAATAGAGAAGGTCAAAATTTGAACTTACATCATTTCTAACAGAATAATCTTCAACTGTAGCTTTTGATCCCAGTGATTTGAAAAGAACTAACTGTGGTCACTTGTGTCACTGGGCCCTGTCATCTAAATTGGGCTCCAAGGACACCCAAAGCAAAATATGCCGAGAAAACCAGGAAAGAAGTTTATGCAGGGGCAGGTGTGGGAGGGAAGTGCACAGTCAGAGAAGCCTGGAGAGAAATTCATGTTATGTCTGAAACTTGATTCCATCTGGAGCCTCATTAACACTTTTTAACAAGGACCACAACCATTAGATGTCCTCATATACTAAATGCAGGAACCTTCCTTTAAATCAACATTCACTGGACAAATCTAGGAACTTTAGATGTTTTGGAAGTTATTTAGAAATTCAACTGCTTTGGTTCATGCCATTCATGATATTCACTTGTCATGCTCTCTGTTAGGTTCGTCTCTGATTCCTGTACTACTTTGCTCACATATACTGTTGAGGGCTGCCAAATTCCTACATAACATAGGCACAATGGATTTAAGTCCCAGGTATAGCATGATTACTGTTATCTTTAAAAAATCCTCAGTTATGCTTTTGTTCTTAAGATTCACTTTTAGTGAGTCCCTTTATCTTAAAAGTGGAAAACAAAAGATTAGCATTGTAGCAGTTACCTTCTTGTTGCTGGGACAAAACACCTGATCGAAAGCAGCTTGTGGAAAGAAAGGGTTTATTTTCAGCTTCCAGTTTTGAGGGGAAGCTTCATTGTGGCAAGGAAAGCACGGCAATAACAAATAGTTCATAATAACTCCACATCAGCAGGGAAGTGCTAGCTTGCATGGCTAACCCCTGTCCTATAAAATCCCAAGGTCCACCTCCAGTGAAACACCAAGGCTCTGCCTTCCATGGGCTTCCCCTGCTGGGCATTAAGTGTGAGGCTTAACCTTTAACATATGAGGCTATTAGGGGACATTTTTCTGTATAAGCACCACAGGTATTGTCTCTTTTTTTTTCTTTTTAAATTTATTTATTTATTTTTTATTGACAACTTCTATACTTACAGACAAAAAAAAAAAAAAACAGGATATTTCCCTCCCCTTCCCCCATTGCTCCTCAGAACTCCATTCTCCATCATATCCCCTCCCTCTCCCCATTAGTCTCTCTTAATTTGATGTCATCATCTTTTTCTTCTATTATGAGGGTCTTGCAAAGGTATTGCTAAGCACTGCAAGGTCATGGATATCGAGGCCAATTTCTGTCTGGACGATTGCATTGTAAGGAGTCATACCCTTCCTTTGGCTCTTACATTCTTTCCGCCCCTCTTCCGCAATGGACCCTGAGCCTTGGAGGGTGTGACAGAGATGTTCCAGTGCTAGACACTCCTCCATCCCTTCTTCTCAGCACTATGTTGCCTTTTGAATCATCCCAGTGGTCATCACCATCTGAAAAGAGAAGTGAGAGTAGCATTAATATGTGAATATGAACATTAAGTGTAGTGCTTTCAGGTCAGCTTGGTGGGAATAATATATACATTTAGCCAGACAAGGGCAGGCTTTATACCCCTAAGGCTCATGACCTCCCCTGCCATAGACTTTTGCTTAGTTTTTTCAGTACCAGGCATGTATTCCCTTGCATAGAGAGGGCCTTCAGTCCAATTATGGAGCAGTTGGTTTCCCCAAGAGTAGACATGCCACTAATGCACCCATTCGGTCATTTGGCCCGTCTGGCCAAACTTGAGTTTTCCAGTGTCCACTGTTTTCACTGCTGATGGCTTCTGTCTCCCACACAGCTGCATGTAGTGCAGCCTTTTCCAGCTTTCAGTTGGCTGGTCTACAGGGAGAAGGTTTTCTGCTCAGCACCAGGTTGCTTTCTCAGTGACCTTGCCTCTCAGGCAAGAGATGTCTTCAGCAATAGGGTCTTACCATCTGTTTCTCAAGGGAAACCAAGGGCCTTGGCAATAGCCTTTAATGTTTTGGAGGGTACCAGGACCTCCTTGGCCAACAATTCACTGGAAGGCATCTAGTAACAGTCTATATCTTCTGGATGTGCCATTATTCAAAAAAGTAGGTTTACATAAGTCTTATTCAGACTATCTTGAATTTTGATTGCCCCTCTCCCTGCCTTTCTTTTACACATTCTCTTCCGATGACCTCACTTAGGCCTTTCCCCTCCCTGTAATCTGTTCTTCTACTTACATATGTACAATACCATCCACTTAAGTCCTTCCTTCTCCTCTCTCCCTTATAGCCTTTTGCCAGCTTACTGGCTTCTGGTCCAGGTTTTTGGTTCCAGTTCACACACAAATCTATACATTTATAGCTAGGATCCACATATGAGAGAGAACATGTGATGTTTGGCTTTCTGAGCCTGGGTTACCTCACTTAGTATAATCCTTTCCAGATCCATCCATTTCCCTGCAAATTTCATAATTTCATTTTTCTTTACCGCTGAATAGCACTCCATTGTGTAAATGTACCACATCTTTATTATCCATTCATCTGTGGAGGGACATCTAGGCTGGTTCCATTTCCTAGCTATTGTGAATAGAGCAGCAATAAACATGGTTGTGCAAGAATCTCTAAGGTAGTGAGAAGAGTCCTCTGGATATATGCCTAGGAGTGCTATAGCTGGATCATATGGTATATCTATTTCTAGCTGTCTCAAGAACCTCCACACTGATTTCCACAAGGGCTGCACCAGATTACATTCCCACCAACAGTGTAGAAGTGTTCCTCTTTTTCTGCATCCATGCCAACACTTATTGTCATTTGTTTTGATGGTAGCCATTCTGACAGGAGGAAGGGTGGAGATCTTGGGTGTGTTAGAGCTATCTCATGGGCCAGTTTGTCAGTGTGGTTGTTTGAGAGAGAGATGTACTGTTTGCATTTTTAGTGGCTGTGGCAATGGATGATTGCTACCTTGGGGGGGGGAATAGATTCTAGAAGGTTCTGGACTAGGCAGGTGTTGATGTTTGGGGTCCCTTTTCTCTCTAGATTAAAAAAAAAAATTTCCCAAGGTAGGGTCTTGCTCTAGCCTAGGCTGATCTGGAATTCACTCTGTAGTCTCAGGGTGGCCTTGAACTCATGATGATCCTCCTACTTCTGCCTCCTGAGTGCTGGTATTAAAGGCATGCACCACCACAGCAGGCTTCTAGATTAAAATATTTGATTGGATGATATTACAGGCATACTTTTATTCTGTGTAAATGTTGACAGAAAGATCTCTAGCCAGAGTTTGGGCTTGAGTAAGGGCTGCTAATTCAGCCTGTTGGTACCTGGAGTCAAAGGTTTAGCTTCAATGAGCATGAGGTCTTAGGAGAATTGAGGTGGCCTTGGATGATGGCATAATCTGAAGCACAAGATTTTAGGAAGCTACCATCTACAAACCAGTCAGGAGTTTTGGGTTCAAGGAGAGAGTGTTTGATAATTATGTGTAAAGGGGCTGAGGGAGAGATCTAATATCTCAGAGCATGAGTGTAAGGGAGCATGGGTATGGTAGCTGTGGATGTGGTGAGCAGGGTAGCGGGACTGAAAGTTGTTCAATGTTGGAAGGATAAGTTAGGATCAAGTAGGTATGTGTGTAGGATCTGGACTTGAGAAGGGGCCAGGGCCAGGAAGGCTTGGTGGCTGAGGAGTTCTTTTAGGGAATGGGAAGAGTAAATGTTAAAGAGCTATGTAGAACGATCTTATTAGTTTCTGGGATGATTAGAGTGGTGGCTGCCAGAACCTGTAGGCAAGGGGGCCATCCCTTGATGACTAGGTATAGCTTTTTGGATCAAAAAGCCACAGGGGCATAACTGTCCCTGGTTTCCTGGCAGAGGAGTATTAGGGCCTAACCCTGGTTAGTATGAAGGAATAGGAAAAAATAGCTTAGAAGGATCAGGTAGCCTTAGGGTGGAAGCCCTGGCTAAAGCCTGTTTTAAAGCTTTGATAGGGGAGGTCAATGCAAAGGGGGTGAGGGAGGTTCCTCAAGCAGGCCTTTAGTGGCTTCATAGAGGGGCTGGGCAACAAGAGAGAGGTTAGGTATCCATATGGGGAAAAAGTTAAATAGGCCCAATAACTATAAGAGTTCCATTTTGGAGGCAGCATAGGGCAGTTTAGGAGGGTTTGTTTTTGATCTGCAGAGATGTCTCAAGTTTGATGTGAAAGGGAGAGACCCAGGTAAGTTATGGCCAGGTGATAGACCTGGACTTTGTCTTTTGAGACTGGGTAGCAGCCCCAGAAGGCTAAGGCATAAGGAGTTAAACAGTGGATGTGAGACAGATTTCTCGGGAGGGGCTGCATAGAAGGAGATCATCTACGTGCCATAAAAGATGTCTGGGATGGAGGCTTAGGGATGAGAGATCTCACTGAAGGGCCTGACCAAAGTAGTGGGGGCTATCCCTAAAACCTTGCGATAAAACTGTCTTTTAACTGTCCAAGTTAGTTGTTTGGTTAAAAAGGTATCTGTGTCCTCTCAGTAAAGGCCAAGAGAGGTTGCGAACAGTGGGTTGGTAAAGAAAGCATCTTTAAGATCTAGAACAGTCAAGGGGTTTGTGGTAGGTGGGACAAAGAGAGGAGAGTGTAAGGATTAGGGACAACTGGGTATGTGGATATAGTTGCCTCACTGAATTTTTTGAGGTCCTGAAACTAAACGAAAGGTCCTGTTAGGTTTTTTAACCCTGAGGATGGGGATATTGTGAGGAGAGCTGATGGGGTTAGAAGGTGGGCCTTTAGGAGGTGGATAATTGTGGGTTTACTTCCCTAGCAGGTGGTACAAAACAAAATCAGAAAAATGTCCAAAGAGAAATTCTCCTTATTCCCAGCAAGGCTGGGAAGGGGGTGGGGAAAGTGAGGAGAATCCTCTCACATTGAGAAAGAGCCAAGTGCTTACCCAAGGTGCCAAGAACCAACAAGAGGCAAGGGGGCAAAGAGCCAAGATGCTTACACATGTGTGCAGACCAATTTATATGAGCCAAACATCCAATTAGGATAAGCCCCATCATCAGACTCAGTTGTGCAAGAGAGATACCTGATAGGTTGGTGGGTTCAAGAGCCTGACTTAGGAAGGACCAGACCACAGGTGTGCCAAGTTGGGAAGAAGCAGGAAGCTGCTGCTGAGGAATTGTTGCTTGAAGCCATCTTCGATGAGACTGGATCAGATGCTGGTTCTAGTCCTGCTAGGGCTGGTTAAGGTGACATCTATGTTTCCATAGGCCAGTCCCTAGCTAACTACCTATCAAAAAAGAAAGCTATCTTGCTGTATCCCATATAATGTGGAGTAGGCATCTATCTACCATGAGAAACTGCCACAAATATTGGAAGTATTTATATCCTTGAGAAGCCCAAGCATTGCTGTCAGCATTGCTTTAGCTGCTAAGGTTTATAAGTGTTCTAGATATACACATGTGACAGATTCTAGCTGGAGAAGTGAGCTTATATAATGCAGTGTACCTACAGCAAGAAGAGAGGCAGAAGCTATGGGCAGTGAACAATGAGAGATCCTGACTCAAAAAAACGTGGAAGGGTATGACTCCTTACAATGCAACTGCCCAGACAGAAACTGACCTCCATATCCATGACCTTACAGTGCCTAGCAATACCTTCACAAGACCCTCATAATAGAAGTAAAAGATGATGACATCAAATTAAAAGACTAATGGAGAGAGGGAGGGGATATGATGGAGATTGGAGTTCTAAAGGGGAATGGGGGAGGGAGGGAAAAATCATGCACCTTTTGTATGTAAGTATAGAAGTTGTCAATAAAAAAATTATTTAAAAAAATTTAAAAAAATTAAAAAAAAAAAAACTGTGGAAGTGGGGACTGACCGGAAAGTTGCCCTTTGTTTTCCAAATTCACACTGTGGCAACCTACACTTACACTAGATAAATAATAAAAAATTGTAACAACTACATGAAAATAATTATCATATGCACACATGACACAATTCCATTACATGAGAATGTAGTTTGTTTAAGGAGAGTAGAAAGTTTACATTTCTGTCAAGATTTAAGAAAGGATTGTGGATAGGCTCAAGATGTACAAGTTTTTATGTAGACTTAGACTCATTTCTTTCTCAGCAGAGGGGTATTATGGGTTAATCTGGATCTGGATCTGGATCTGGAATCAAGCCTCTGAGGGAGTCTGAGGGCATTTTACAAAAATGATTAACAGAAGGAGGAGATCCTCCCCCACAGCGAGTGGTATCTTCTGGGGAGCAGCCCATATATATAAAGGTCCAAGGAAACACCAGTCCTTTGCTTCTCACTGATGAGTCTGTCTCTGATGCTACCATCCTTCAAGGGCATCAGACTCCAGCTTCTTTGGACTCTAATGTGGAGTGAAGACCACTGTTTCTCTAGGAATCTTCTAGGCCTTCAGCATTAGATTGGGATTGCTAAGGTGGCTAGCTTTATGGACTGAGTAGCTACTGGATTCTCAGCTTCTTCAGTGTGAAGATCATTGTTGGATTTCACGGGTTCTCTCATTGTTAGCTATTCTAGTAAAACTCTTGTATAATACAAAGACATTGTATTGACTATATTCTTGTAGAGAACTTTGCCTAATACAGAGGGTTAGCTGAGGTAGCATTAATTTTTCAAAGGTATCAATTAGGTTGCTGAGAAATGGAGGAGGATAATCCCCCTTCCTTAAATAATCTCTCTGATCCTATCATAATTGGTAGATTTTTAATATAATCTTTCATCATATGAGGAAGCACTTTACCATCTGTCTGTCTCCATGGGTCACTGCTGAGGTTTTGTAATCTAAGATAGAGGTTCCTGATCTGAAAACATTATGGTCTGTGATCTAGCTAGTACATGGTGTAGCCAGGATTCTGATTCAGGCAGCCTGGCTCAGAGACCATTACACGTGCTGGGTGTAGACAAAGCTTTGATGTTAATGGTCCTCATGGTTTCACATTAGTTTAAGTGGCATCATGGGAGACTGGCTAGAAGCAGGGCTGCCTTCTGTCTCCTGGAGGAAGGAGAGTAGGTGATGAATGATTACTCTATGTTAGTTCCCTATGGTTGCTGTTATAAATGACCACATCTTACTTACAGGCTGAAAATGATACCAGTTTGTTCTCTTACATTTCTAGAATTAGAAGTATAAAGTTTTATTGGGCTAAAGTCAAAGAAGAAGGCTCTGGGCAAGCATCCATTCCAGGACTTTCAGCCTCTAGAAGCTTTCCACATTCTGTGATACATGGCCCCTTTCTAGCATCAGTCCACCATCATCATCATTTGGCTTTTTTGAAGTGGAGTCTCATTCTAGTCCAGGCTGACCTGAAACCCACTGTAGTCCAAGGCTAGCCTCAAACTCACAGCAATCTTCCTACTTCTACCTCCTGAATGCTGGGATTAAAGGCATGTACCACCATGCCTGACATTATAATTTTATTTTGAGACAGGGTCTCATGTAGCCCAAGCTATGTCAAACTCACTACATAGCTGAGGATAGCCTTGAACTCCTGATCTTCCTGCCTTTACCTCCCCAGTGCTAAAACTATTAGTGTGTGCCATTGTTTTTGTCTCCACCTAATTTCTTTATTTCATCATCAAATGTCTTAATCAAGGTCTTTACTATCATTGGTCCCACTTGGATAATCCAAGAAACTTCTCATCTCAAGATTTTTTTTCTTCTTTTATTCTTAAAAATATTTTATTTTTATTTATTTATTTGAGAGAGAGAAATAGGCAGGTGGAGAGAGAGAGACAGAGACAGAGAGAGAATGGGGGTTTAGGGAGAGGGGAAGGAGAGGTCAGGAAAGAATAAACACAAAATTAAATCCAAAATGAACTGGGACCATAGAAACTTTTCTCCTTGAAGGTAGACTAAAAGATACCCTCAACAGGAGAATAGGAGGAGTGCCTGAAAAGAAGAGCCCTGGAGAGGGTGGGATGAAGCCTAACCTTAAAAAGTTTTGGCTCTGATCTATAATTCCCAGTACCAGATATCAGTGCTACCCAGATTGAGCTGTTGATCAGAGAGGCCTATGAGTTTCCCCAAACAAGACAGGCTCTGTCAAAGCACTCGATTACCTGTCTGAGGCAAAAGTTAATACTCTATTGCTGAAGACACCTTATGCTGCTGACACAGAACATAGGGAGACCTGGCTGGAATCCAGAAGAGAGTCATTCCCCAGACAGTTAGCCTGTCTTGTGCTACGGGAGCTACTGGGGGAAAATGGCCAACAACGGTGTGAGCAAGCAGGGATCTAAGCTACTCAGAAGCAAACAATCTGATAAGCACACACCAGTGCAATGGTGGCACACAGCCTTGGTGGGTAACCAGTGGTTTTCTGATTGGCTAAGAGATCTGCTCAGTGGAAAGGAACTCATATCTGGACCTAAGAAGCTGGTCTGAATCCCCTGGAGATAAAGATTATGCTCTCCAATGTCAAGCTCCCACTAGTTTTTGGCTAAAAGAGGGTCTACATCTATCAAAATCTGTCTAAATTAATAACACTTACCAAATTTAACATATGCTGACTTCACTCTGCATTGGATAATGTTTTTCTTTTTCAGAAGTTAGTGAGACCCAAGGAAATAAACCACTCCTCCCATCTAAGCCAAGGCTCAGGTGAAACGACAGTGTAATTGGGGAGATGAGCAAGAGTGCTACTTCCATGGTGAGCCTGACAATCAGCACCGGGGTTAAGGGGACAGATGCTGAGGATACTCAACACTTACCAAATCAGAGATCCAGAGGCTCTTTGAGAGCTCATCAGTAAACTTAAAACATTCCCAGCAAGGCTCAGGGAATTTTGCAGAAGAAGGGTTAGAAATATTGTAAGAGTTGCAGGTTGGGCCATCATGCCCAGAGGTGTTGCTTTGCCCCAATAACTGACTACTGCTCTAGCCATGCTTAACCCACAACCTCATGAGGAATACCTGCAACCCAACTGTGGAGGGACTCCTGTGGAATGGGGACAGGGAGGAGGCAATAGATGGTACTAACACATGATGTATCCATACAAAGTATGTTCTTAATAAAAAAAAAAAGAAGAAGGAAAGAAAGGAAGGAAGAAGAAAAGGAAGGAAAGAAGAAAAAAGAAAGAAAATGAGAGACCTATTGGGAATAAAAGACAAAGAAAGCTTTAAAAAAAGAGTGAGTTTCACTGGGTACAGATTCTTAATAACTTGTGCCACCTGAAGGAGTCCAGACTGGCCAGTGCACATTTTGGGGAGGTTAGTGTGAACTTTTGTGCACATAATTTTCAGATACAATTACTGACATGTGAATAAGGACCGGCAAACAAGAGATGTTCTGGATGATGGAATTTCAGCCTGGTCAAAGACTTGGGTTAGAGGGTACTGGGTTCCGGTTCTGTGGTATCAGGTTGCAACAATCAGTTTGGGATTCCTGGATCATGCTTGTGAAGTTCCTTATTAGGGGCCTGCTCCTTTTCTGGTCTCTTATCAATGGTCCTCTCTCACATCCACCCCCTGACAGAGCAAGAAACTTGATTATAAGTCTCTTTTTGTAACTGGGTGCAACTGAGTAGGAGTGATGTACTGGCCATACCAACCAACTCTGGCAGTTCATGGGAGCCACAAAAAGAGCCATACTTCATACTTACTAGCAGGTTTTGTGTGTGTATGTGTGTGTTTCAAGGTGCTGTCTCCATCTAGCCCAGGCTGACCTGGGATTTGTTATGTAGTCTCAGGGTGGCCTCAAACTCACAGAGATCCTTCTACCTCTGGCTCCGGAGGGCTGGGATTAAAGGCATGTGCCACCATTCCTGACTCTTCCTGGTAGATTTGATAGATGGTCCTTTCTACCTGATCCAGGGGTTCAAGAGAAGTGGGGCTTCTAGTGGTAGAGTTGAAAGCCTTGTGAAGCATCATCTGCAGATGTAACTGTTGAGTCCCAGAAGAAACAAACTTGACAGGTAGCTGAGAAATGTAGGCACCAAATACAAGAATATACAGATGCTAGGAGTGGTCCCAGAAAACAGACATTTGCTTTAAAATCTCACCAGTCAAATACTCATTTTGTTCTTTGCTCTCCCAAATTGATGGCATGTTTGATGAGATTTTAGAAGTTTTGTTGTACCTACCCAGTCTTCTTAATGTCAAAGCAGCTGTCTTTTTTAGTACGGTACAGTGGTCAGCATCATTAGTAAAAGCAACAAATCTAGGGCTTGGTAATTTCGAAGTACGGCTGCTACAAGTGTTTGAAATAGAAGTTCTTGGGCTCATAGTTATTTGGCTAATGAGTCCTACAGGTAGTCTTTGGGCAATGTAAAGAAAAATAACAGTAGATCTGGCATGAGGAAAGTGCTTTACCCAACTGTGGGACGAATGTGAAATGCCTCCTATAGGCTCATGTGTTTGAACATTTGGTGCTCAGCTGTTGGCCCTGTTGGGGAAGGTTGTGGAGCCTTTAGGAAGTGGAGCCTTGCTGGAGGAAGGGGATCCCTGGGGACCAGGGTAGGGGTCCTGAGGTTTCATAGCCTGGCCCCACTTGCTGCTCACCCTCTGCTACTTGACTGTGGGTGCAATGTGACCAGCCTGCTTCTTGTGCCTGCTGCTGTGCCTTCCCTGTCATGATGGAACGTAAGTTCTCTGTACTGTAAGCCAAAATGAGCCCTTTTCTTCTGTAAGTTGCTTCTGGTAAGGTATTTGGTCAAAACAATGAGAAAGTGATTAATATATGTATAAATGTTCGCTCAGTGATAATAAAGCCAACTTATTTTTTTAAATTTTTTTATTATTTTATTTATTTTTGGAGAGAGACACAGAGAGAGAGACAGAGAGGGAGAGGGAGACAGATAGAGATGGGCGCGCCAGCAGTCTCTCAGCTACTGTGAAGGAAATCCAGATGTGTGCACCCCCTTGTGGTCAAGTGTGGCATTGCGTCCTTGCGTCACTTTGCATCTGGCTAAACAAGGGACCTGGAGATTGGAAATGGGTTCTTAGGCTTAGCAGGCAGGTGCCTAAATGCTAAGCCATCTCTCCAGCCCAAGCCAACTTATTTTTAACATGGCATAATACTCCTCAAGTTTATTAATAAATCTAGACCAATAAGTTTAATGCCCACTCATCCTGATTTTTTGTAGGTGTAGTCTCTCTGTGAAACCTGTTTATTGTTCCAGTCTGTATCTAGTCTCAATGCTTAACATAAAATTATATATATATATTAGTATTCTGGTTAGATTATCTTTTATTTTATCTTAAATTGTAGGCACCTTATAAAATGTGCTGAATAATAATAATTGGGTTACACATGGATTCAATGACAGCAATCCTGATGCCACAGATACACAGTTCAGATATCCCATGGGCATGTGGAGGTCAGTTTTGGCCTCTTCTCAGATGCGGGAAGTCCTAATACAGCAGAAACCTGCAATCCTGATGTCACAGAGCCACTGTTCAGGTATCTCATGAGCATGTAAATGCCATTGTTGGTTTATTCTCAGATATGGGAACCTTGAGAACATCTTGATTTAATTTTTATGCCTCTGTATTAATGATCCCAAGAAGGCCTGCCTGGTTCTTTTGCTTGAAGAAATTGAAGTAGCTTCAGAAGATAAATTCATGATGTGAACATTTAATTAATTAAAATTATTTGAGACTTCAAAACATAGGGTAGAGAAGAAAATGAGATGAATTTACACCCCACACACCCAAATTTTGTTCTAAGCAAAATGACTAGATCATACTGAAAGTAACTGCTGTTACCGTGGAAAGAGCTGGCATGTGTTGCTTAATCTTTGAGTGGCCTGAAAGCCAGCATCAGAGCAGTTGCCTGATTGGCAAATCTTATGAATGATCAAGATGACTTCATTGAGAAATGTAAACTCCTTTCCAAGCGTGTCTGTGATGTACTTCTGTGGGCAACAGTGGGATTGTTTAGGCCTGCAGGGAGTCAGGAGAGAGCCAGACAGAGGTCTAGATTTGAATTCAGCTTGTGATTTGGGAGCAAAGGAATGAAGACTAGGGAGTGAGTAGTTTAACATGGCCAAGAACAAGGTGGAGGTCAGGAAGCTAGGATATCAGATGAGTCAGGGAGTAACCATGAGGCTCAGGCTGTGAAGGGTGAAAGAATCAGAGGTTCTGATGTTTAGATCATTTGTATATTCAACACAGTCCGAGAAAGTAAGCACAGTAAGGCTTGAACCAGAAAAATGTGGTTTTCCATGGTCATTTATTGATTGATTGATTCATTCATTATTCACTTTTTGTTCTTTATCTAACAGTGTTGGCCTTGTAGTCCAAATTTTTGTATGCTTTACTTATCAGCTGTGTACCCCTGGGAGAGTATGGAATGTTCTTAAATTTAATTTCTTCACCTGCTAATATGGATACTACTGCTTGCATTCCACATGTCTTCTGTCAGTATATTTTGTGAGAATTCATCTGTTAGCTTAAGATATGTGTGTATAGGTGTGCATGTATGTATGTATGTATGTATGTATGTATGTATGTATGTATATGGCTGTGAATAGCATATTTATTTAAAAAGACACAATGCACATTTTTATGTTTCAGTCTGTTTTGGTGGAGAAGTATGTTGATAGCAGCTTTAGGTGGCTGGCCATATTGTATCTGCAGTCAGGAAGCAGAGAGAAAGGAGAACACTGATGTGTTATATGAAGTCTGGGAGCCCAGTCATGGAATTGTACTGTCTACATTTAGGGACAATCTTCCTATCTCAATTAACATAATCTAGAAACTCCCTAATCTACCTGCCAAGAGGTTTGTCTCCTATGTAATTCTAGATCATGTTCAGTTGACAATATTGTCATAACAGGTCAATCCTTGCCAACTTGTCACCAAACATATTGCTTTAAACCATAATGTCCCAATCCTTATCCCCGTAGACTCATAACTATCCCATAATACACAATGCATTTAGTGCAGCTTCAAAAGTCCCCATTGTGTAATAGGTCCCAAGCTGTTAAAACATGTAACTGCAGAGTCTCTTCTGACACTCAGGCAATGTTTAAACTCTGAGCTCGTATGACATCAACAAGCTACATGCTTCTAATATACAATGGCATAAAGTAAACATTACCATCTGAACAGGGAGAAATGGAAAAGAATTATAAAAAGCAAAGAAAGATTGGACAAACAAAAGCCTGGCATGGTGGTGCACACCTTTAATCCCAGCACTGGGGAGAGAGGTAGAAGGATTGCTGTGCGTTTAAGGCCACCCTGAGATTATGTAGTGAAGTCCAGGTCACCTGGGCTAGAGCAAGACACTACCTAGAACAACCCCAAAAAAAAAAAAAAGGTTGGACAAACAGGGTAAGTCAAATAAAAAATTTCTTGTGTGTGTGTGTGTGTGTGTGTGTGTATGGATATCCCAGAGTCTCTTGTCACTGCAAATGAATGCCAAATTCATTGCATCTGGCTTTATGTGGGCACAAGGGAATTAAACCCAGGTCAGCAAGCTTTGCAAGCAAGTACTTTAGCCACTGAACCATTTTGCCAGAGAAAAAAGCTTTTGCATGGCCAAGAAAACAATCAGTAGAATGGAGACAATTTAGAGCCTGTGAGGAGATATTTACAAATGATATTTATTATTTTTCTCAATTCTTTGACAAAATACCAAACAAAATTGACCTAAGGTTTATTTTGGTCATGTACTAAGGCTGTCATCAACCATGATGGAAAAGTCATGCTGGCATGAGCTTGAGGCAGCTGTCACAAACATGCCATGTCCAGAAGTTCTCCTCACTGATTCTAGGTCCTGTCAAATTGATAATCAATAACAACCATTACACTATATATCTGAAAAGAGGTTAGTTTTTAGAATATATAAAGAATTCCAAAAGACCCAATAGCAGGGATAGAGGGAGGGCTCAGGTTAACGGCACCTGCTTACAAAACCTGATGCCCTGGGTTCGATTCCCCAGTACCCACATAAAGCCAGATGAACAAAGCAGTACATGCATCTAGGATTTGTTAATAATGGCAAGAGGCCCTGGCACACCCTTGCTATTCTCTCTCTTCTCACTTTCCTTGAAAATAAATAAAATAAACAAATACATAATTTTTTAAAAACAAACCAACAGCAGAAAGGAAACCTGATTAAAACCAAGGAATAGACCTAATATACAATTCTCCATAATGTAAATGCTGATAATTATGTGAACAATTGGGCAACATCACTCACCAGGAAAATTCAAATCAAATCACAATGAGTTGTTATCTTACCCCAATAAAAAAATGGCTACTATAAGCTGGGCATGGTGGCACATGCTTTTAATCCCAGCACTTGGAAGGCAGAGGTAGGAGGATCGCTGTGAGTTCAAGGCCAGCCTGAGACTACATAGTTAATCCCAGGTCACAGGTCAGCCTGGGCTAGAGTGAGACCCTACCTTGAAAAACCAAAAAAAAAAAAAAAAAAAAAAAAAAAAAAAAAAGGCTGCTATGAAAAGAGAAACAAAAACAAGTGTTGGCACACTGTTGGTGGGAAAGAAAATTATTATGGCCATAGTGTAGCTATATATATATAGCATAGTAAAATATAACTAAGCACTGCCGGGAGGAAAGGTATGGGTCAGGACAGAGAGGAAAAGGAATTTCCAGTTTTCCAGTGCGTGGTTGCAGAGCCAGGTAAATCTGACAAGAATGTGCAGTACATTTCAAAACTTGGAAGAAAGATCTGAAAAGATTCCAATAAATAAATATTGTTTAAGTAGATAGATGAGTTTAACCTTATTTTAACATTATGCGTATATGTATTGCCCCATTAATGTGCATTTTTGTTTTTCTTCACATCAGTTACAAATAAACTTAAAGAAGCATAACCTTCAATGCCCCACTGTACTTAAACAGGTTTGCTTGGGATATGGCTTTTTATTTTCTATTTTTTGGCAAGGTCCAGGCTGGCCTTGAACTTGTGATCTCTTGCCTCAGCCTATCAAGCTCTGGGATTATAGGCTATGGTTGTAACTACCTGGTTTTATTTATTTATTTGCTATTATTCTTACAATACAGATGAGTGCTGCATTCTTCATGAAGGTTTTGGGATGTACTTGGGCCCATTTCAGTGTATTCCAATCTGCTCAGTGAAAATGGTTCTATTTTTTTAAAATTTTTTAAATTATTTTATTTATTTTTGGAGAGAGACACAGAGAGAGACAGACAGAGAGAGATGGAGAGGGAGACAGATAGAGAATGGGTGCGCCAGCAGTCTCTGAGCTGCTGTGAACTAAATCCAGATGTGTGAGCCCCCTTGTGATCAAGTGCGACATTGCGCCCTTGCGTCACTTTGCATCTGGCTAAACGTGGGACCTGGAGATTGGAACTAGGTTCTTAGGCTTAGCAGGCAGGCGCCTTAACCGCTAAGCCATCTCTCCAGCCCAATGGTTCTATTTTTTAAAGTGTGAACATTTTCACTGACTTCAACAGAGACACAGAACATGTTAGAATTTTCTGAACCTCAATTGGCCATGGAGCTTGTTTTTACATCTATTAATACCCCATACTTTCCCACCTTCAGGAATGGTAGTTATGTGACTCCATATTGTGTGGACATATGTGACATATTTGTGCCTATTCATTTGCCCCACTGTTGTTGCTGCTGGGCTGAATGACCATGAGGACCTTGCACACATTTTGCTTCTGAGTTAATATACATTCACGGAATTTTTTAGCAAATTCAGAATGATTACAGAAAATTTTCTAAATATATCCTTGATGGAGAAGGAGTGGAATGGTACAGTCTACATACATATTTGCTATTTTACTAAGAGTTACTTTCAGGTATGGAAATGATTTAAAAGAACAAAACCCCCATAGCACTGTGGAGATATGTCTCACAGGAGAGACACTGAAATAGATCAATAAAAATGTTAATGAACAGGTTTCACAGAATTAAAAATTATTGAAAGCTTTTTAACTTTCATACTTTCCACAAATATTTATTGCTGGCCTCCTATGTGGATGGTCTTTGATATTTGAAGATATATTAGTATTAAAATGTGATGAATGTTTTACATAGATGAATATTTTACACAGTATCTCAACAGACCTTTAACACATCTGCCTACAGTTTGGAATCTTTTTTATTTCCTTTTAAATTTCTTTTTCTTCATTCTTTCCTTCTTTCTCTCAAGATAGTGTTGGCAGTTGGATGTTAAAGGGTTATCTTGTATGGAAAACAACTTATTTTAATGAAATAGTCCTAAGGGTTCCATTTGATTTGGTGCTCTCTGCCAATGCTAACACCTTTTCCAGACTGAAACAATGGGTCATCCTCTGGAATGCTGACCAACACTGGCTACCACTAGTCTAATTCAAATTAATTTTAAGTAAAGGGTGACATATTTAACCAGGATGAATTAGTGGTCATTCAAAAATATACTTCTAATGATGAGTTTGCCAAACAGATGGTGTCTTAAAGGAATGCCAGGTAGGAAGGAAAGAAATGGCTTTGAGCAGGACTGGACTTTTATTTGACCAAGGATGGCCCAGGACAGTGGACTTGATTTAAGCCCTGCAGTAGAGCCTGTCTCTGTAGAGCATCAGAGATGATGCCTACAGTAACAGTGTGGTGAGATGTGCCTCTGTCCTGGAGTCCAGCTCCTTTGGAGGACTTGGCACTAGCTGCCTAGTCACTATTCTCTTTCCCAAGAGCAGTCCTGAGCCTAAAATTCTAGGCCATATGTCACTGGTCTGAAAATGAGCAAATAGCATACTATACTGATTGTCTTTTATTCTGGAATGTTTTATATTTGCTTCCCCTGTTTGGGAAGGGAGGAGCTCACATTTGATTAATGAGTAAAATAGTCCATTTTGCTATTTTGGGTCTAAATTATACAGGCACATTTAGGTATAAGGAGTCTAGCAACTGGACCATACCCTTACTTGAATCACTTTCTCTTCATACATTTTCTCCTGTATGTGTATTTTTAAACACTTTTTACAGATGCCTCAGTTTAAGGGCAAGATTTTACATTAAGTACCTGTGTGTAAGGCTTTATTTTTATAACCATAAATATGTACCCCTTGTTGACATAAGCAAAATATGCTTTAAAATAGCCCTAACTATGGCTAATAGAACAATTTCATTTTAGACATGTAATCTATGCAACTCAACTGGAAATATATGACAAATTTTCTGGGCACACTTGGGACACAGATGTCTAGTAGATTTGAACCTAGGAAGATTTAACCCTATTTACAGCTGGGCATCCTGTGGAAGAAGGGAAGGCTGTGAGAAGGAAGCCTTCACACAGGAACCAGCAGAGCTGATCCTGGGATAGAGTATTAGTGTGAGAGAAGGAAGCCTTCACATAGGCACTTAGCGAAGCCAATCCTGGAGTGTGAGAGAAGGAAGCTTTCACAAAGATATCAGCCAATCCTGGAGTAGAGTATTGGTGTGAGAGAGAAAAAAGCCTTCACGTAGGTACCAGCAGGGCTGATCCTGGAGCAGAGTATTGGTGTGATTTTTTTTTTTTTTTTTTTACTTTATTCCTTATGTCAAGGCATCAGACAGGTAGGTCCTCTTCTTGTTTTCAGGTATACAAGACATAAGTTTATATTTTTACTTAACTCATTTGTAATTGGGTTTTTGGTCAGTCACAGCCAAAAGACCCTAACTAGCACATAAAGGAATGTAATTCCTTACGTATAATGCAGAGAAGCAGTGAGGGCCAGTGATGGAAATAGGAAGATTCCTATTCAATAGGCCTCACCAAGCTTCAAAACATGCCATAGCAACATCTAAATGTTAGTACAAAATAGTTTAAGTATGCTAATGAAATAGGTAATCCTTAAACTTCTTGTGAATAAATAATAAATGAAAGGGGCTAAAGCGATTGATCAGTGATGCAATAGTTTGCAAAGCCTGATGGCCTGGGTTTGAATCCTTAGTACCAACATAAACCTAGATGCTCAAAATGGTACATGAATCTGGAGTCTGTATGCAGTGCCAGAAGGCTATGACATGCCCATACTCACTTATTCACTCTTTCCTTGAAAATAGATTTATAATAATAATGATGATGATGACAGTAGTGGAATAAAGGACACCATATAAACACTTTGCTAAATTCATTATAAATCCCTGAAAAACAACCCGGAGCATTCAATCTGTTAATGGCAATAAGTTATAAACCATCTCAATAGATGACTCTATCATAATTTCAGCATATTTATGCTCTAAGTTATTCAAATAGATAGACTAAATGATAATTTTTCATGAGTTAAGTATTTTAGGAACATATTTGTATTTTTATACTAGTCTAATGAAAAAAAAGCTGTAAAGCTGTAATTTGTCAAATATAAACTTCATAATTCTGAGAGGTAAAAGGGATAGTGATGTTTTTTATTTAGTTGTGGTGGTTTTACTTGTGTAGTGGCACAAGATTCTAGAATTCTTTCTTCTTCAAATAAATAAATAATAATATTTTAAAAGTTGTTTTTAAGTGTAACCTATGTGCAATACCATGTTTAGAAAATTGTGATACTGGATAAGAAAGCAAAAATGGATAAAAGTGGGTAATTCTAAGTGGATAAAAGGTTTTAAATTCCTTGAAAAGTACTTGACTGGGGCTGGAGAGAATGCTCAGTGGTTAAGGCACTAGGTTCAGTTCCCCAGTACCCACATAAAGTACTAAGGTAGTATCTGCATCTGGAGCTTGTTTGCAGTGGCTAGAAGCCTTGGTGTGCTCATTCTCTCCTTCCCCCAAATAAATAATAATAAAAAAATATTTACAAAGTACTTCATTAATAGTCAACTTGAAGAATAGACTCACAAGTTTCTTAGTTTCTCATAATGACCTGGATAAACCAAGGAGTGTGTTCCTTAAGCTAATCCAGTGTTGCATTCAGGTTCACATTGCTGGCAGAAAACACCAAACCAAGAGAAGCTGTGGGGAAAAAAGGGTTTATTTTGGTTTGTAGACTCAAGGGGAAGCTCCATGATGGCAGTGGAAAATGATGGCATGAGCAAAGGGTGGACATCACCTCCTGGCCAAAAGCAGATGGGCAATAGCAACAGGAGAGTGTGCCAAACACTGGTAAGAGGAAGCTGGCAATAACACTAATAAGCCTACCCCCCAAAATACATTGCCTGCAGGAGACTACAATTCCCAAATTGCAACCAGCTGAGGACCTAGCATTCACAACACTTAAGTTTATGGGGGGACACCTGGATCAAAACACAACATTCCACCTCTGGCCTCCATAAACAACCATACATGATGTAAAATACATGTATTCAATAAAAACTTTAAACATCCCCATAGTTTTTATCAATCCCAATGATGTTCAAACATCCCCATAGTCCAAGGTCTTTTAACTGAGCTATAATACCAACCCCCCCCCCAAAAAAAAAACCCAAACCCATAATGACACAGAAAAAACATTCACACTGCAAAAACAGCATTGGGCATAGCAAAGAAATATTCATCCAATTCAAGATTTAAAAGAAGGCAACCACCAAACCCCGAAGCTCCAAGTCCAGCAACTCCAGTCAGTGACAAGTCTCCAAGTCTGATAATTCTAACCAGTGAAAAGTCTCTGGAGTTCCAGTTCCACCCTTCACAATCTCAGAAAACTTCATCCAGTGCTGTCAGCTCTCTTTGGCAGCCATTTCATAGCCCTGGCATCTCCACTGGGTCTCCTCTGCAACCCACAGTTCATCCTCATGGATCCATTGGGCTCAACACAGGTAATTCAACAAACCTGCTTCATGTTGCCCATGGCCATATCCAAAATACAAAGCTGTGTTTCAGATTTAATGACCCTGTATTTCCAGCATTTGTTATACTCCATAACACCAGGTGGACTACCAACTTGTTTATCCAGGGGGAAATAAAGCAGACCTTGAAGAACAAGCCACTCCTTCAGCATCCCAGCCCCTTCACAGAGTCTGTAATCTTCCTGTTTTCCTAATGTAGTTCAGTTGGCCCATTCTCAAAGGTTGTAATCTCTCATAAAATTGTAATTGAATAGGTAGAAGTTTCAGCCCAATGATTTCATCTTTTTTTTGTGTGTGACATATCCCTCTGCTTATACCAGTCCATTTCTACACAATGCAACCCTGATCAAGTGCTCAGAACATGGGCATAAGAGCAAACATTTCACACATACCACTTCTAGCCCAGTCCAGGCAAGGCTCTTTCTCACCCTCATAAACCAAATCTCACAGTCCTTAGTTCTTATTCTGTATTTGGGTCTTTCAACTCTGACCAGAATGGTCCATCAAGTTGTACTTACAGCACTGCAAGGCATTTCTTAGGTCAAGATTTAAAATCCCTCCACATTCCTCTCAAAAATCAGCTCCAAAAGTCCAAAAGCCACACATTCAGGTTTCTAGCACCAATAACCTCATTCCTCTGGTACCAATTTTACTGTTGCAGTTAGGTTTGCATTGCTGGCAGAAAACACCCAACCAAAAACAGCCTGTGGGGGAAAAGTATTTATTTTGCCTTACAGACTTGAGGGGAAGCTCCATAATGGCAGGGGAAAACAATGACATGAGCAGAGGGTGGACATCACCTCCTGGCCAACATCAGGTTGACAACAGCAATAGGAGAGTGTGCCAAACACTGGCAAGAGGAAGCTGGCTATAATATCCATAAGCCTGCTCCCAGCAAAACACTACCTCCAGGAGGCTAGAATTCCCAAGTTGCTATCAGCTGAGAACCTACCATTCAGAACACTTAAGTTTAAGGAGGACACCTGAATTAAAACAGGACACCTAGGCTGGACTTCTTATCATCAAAATGGGAAAATAAGCCAGGTGTGGTGGTGCACGTCTTTAATCCCAGCACTTGGGAGGCAGAGGTAGGAGGATCACTATGAGTTCAAGCTACCCTGGGACTACATAGTGAATTCCAGGTCAGCCTGGACTAGAGTGAGACCCTACCTCAAAAAACAAACCCAAAACAAAACAGAAAGAGGGAAAAGAAATATCTCTATTATTACAAGTACTAAATTGATATATGCTATATATGCACATATATATAAACATTAAGAGGATTTATTTTTCCTCTCAAAAGCATCTACAAATGTAATTAAAAAAACAGGAAATTTTTGGTAGGGAACCAGATATACAGGCATGAAAGCAGACAGCACTGAAGTGAAAGCTTCCACTCATTTCTGTCATGAAGAAGGAGTCTATTCTAGCTATAGGCATCTTCAAAACCACATTCATATATTCAGAAATTCAAATTCTCCTTCCATTGTGTTTTATAAAATCTAATATGAGAAAGCAATGACACTAGCAAAACTCTTTGAGAACTAATTTTATATCTTTCTATATTTTAGAAGAAAAAAACTTTAAAAGCAGATAAGCAGATTATCTTTTGTCTGGGTATATTTTAGTTATTACCTTGTATGGAATATGTTTTTCATTTATAACAGTGGATTGTATCATTTTTATAAAATGCATATATAGAAATTTGATATAGCATTTCCCCAGTGCCATCTTCATGGTAGAGTCTGCCCTAGGGCAGTGGCTGAGCAAGAACAACCAGAGAAAATATACATTTACATAAAACAGCTGGTGTTGTTACAGGGTGTTGGGAGTTTAGGAATAGAGTCCTTGAACTCCAAACCCTGAGTTTGTGTTTGTATTTAACCAAAGAATTGTGCAAAGCAAACTGAGAAGGATAATTATTAAATTATTATATTCATTTAGCAAAGTACAAAACCAAGGGAAGGAAAATGAATACACTCATGTGGTCTGAGATCCCATCTGTTGGGCCTGGAAGAAACATAAAAAAGAGATTTAGAGAGAAAAGAAAGTGCAGAGAGCTCCTTCCATGTGGAGGGCAGAAAGGATTACCAAGGAGGGTGGAATTCTCTCTCTCAGCTCAGCTGGGCCAGAGACTAGGGGAGACTCACCAGAACCTGGAGGCTCAGGAGTGATGAATGGGCAGTAAGAGGGCCCTTGCCCCTGGTAAGTGTCTATTTATAACCTCATTGTGGTGGACCCTACTTTCTGACTCAGGTAAGCCAGAGTGAGGGCTGATGGGTCTGGGTTAGGGGCTGTGCTTAACCAACCATACTGTGAAGATCAGATTTAAAGTCTAGGAAAGGGGACCTCCCAGGGCTCAGGTTGTTCATTAAAACAAATAGATATAGGTAACTCCTTTAGTAAACAGATAAGGAGAAACCAGATTCTTCTCTGATCTCTAGCAAAGTGGACTGCAAGGGCAAACTTAAGGACATTCCTGTCTTTACTTTCAGGGCCCCAGTCACTGTAACTGCATCAGTGTTATCTTTGGTATGATGAAAACATATTTAAAAGTAATGAGACTTTCCCATCTAAAAGTCCCAGTGCACTGGGCTATGCTATTCTCATATGTGCTTGGAGCACATGAATGTTGTTCATTCACCTTGTGTTAGTGGGAATGAAGGTGCCAGTAGTATGGACCAAGAGGCTGCAATAGCTGCAAGTGGGGAACACACTGGCATGGAACAGAGGTAAGAAGAAAAAATATAGTCATTGTAAGAGCTACAGACTCCTTAAAAGCAAGGGCAGGTGTGGTTTGTTTCTATGACATCCCTAACATTCTCTATGATGCATAGAGAAACTGAGTGCATTTCCATTAATTGAGAAAAGAAGGTAGAGACCCAGGTTCTCAGAACACATGTGACACAGTTTACTGGGAACACGGATATAAATGAAGGACTTAGAGGTGACACAGTGTGCAAGGGAAACAGAGCTATGGTTGATGAGTGGTGAAGATCTGCACACTTGATACTATTAATTCTTTCAACAAATATTTCTCGAATATTCATCCTGTATGATGTGGTGCACTAGGCATTTGGGCCAGAGGCGTGACAATGTCAATGAGGTTTCCCTGATAACACTGCCACTCTGTTAAGATGACATGGTACAATGGGCATGTGGCAGTGCTGGATAGCATGGAAGTAGGGACATTCATCTGCTTCTTGAAGCAAACAGTGGCTAAGTGAAGAGGACAGAGATCTTTTTAGAGTGGGCACTGTTTGCAAAGAGATGTAGGAGGATGGAACTTGTTCTTGTGACAAATGGATAGAATCCTTTAGGCCATAGAGTAATGGGCTTTCTCGTGTATGCGAGTTTGAAGAAGCTTTATTACAGTCATGTCTTATAATGGGAAATGTCAAAGGTGACATCTTTAGTGCTCTCTGGCTTTATCCCTTTATTGCCGATTTTCCTACCAAAAATTAACTGAGTGAATGGGGTACAGCTAGAAAAATGGGTGGAAGCCAGATTATGCAGAGCAGTATAATCCTTATTCAGGAGTTTGTGGTTTCTTATAAGCAATGGAAGACATTTTTGGCTAGCTTAGAGGAAAAAGGAAAATTATTGGAAATCTGATATTGGGTTGGTTGGTAGATAGAAGGAAGTTGAACAACTAAGCATTGTGCAAGACAAGCATGGGGCAGCACTTGGATCCTAGGAGCAGAATATAGAAAAACAAAATATAGATAAAACTGCCTTTAAACTTGAGTAAGAGAGCTGGGTGTTCAGATCAGTGGTAGAGCACTTGGCTATATCTGTAGGGTCTTGTGTTCAATCCCCAGCAAAAAAGCCCACTAACCAGCCAACTAACCAAAAAAAAAAAATTCAAACTCAAAGCAAACAACAACAAAACAAAAACAAAAAAAACAAAAGAATTGGGGGCTGGAGAAATGGTTTAGCAGTTAAGGCATTTACCTATGAAGCCAAAGGATCCTGGTTCGATTCTCCAGGACCCACGTAAGCAAGATGCATGAAGGGCACATGCATCTGGAGTTCATTTGCACTGGTTAGAGGCCCTGGCATGCCCATTCTCTCTCTGTCTGCCTCTCTTCTATCTCTCTCTATCTCTGCTTGCAAATAAATAAATAAAAATTGAAAAAAATCTTAAAGAAAAAAACCACAAAATATCAAACAAAAGGTATTCCTACTGCAGGCTCTTTCTTTTCTCAGTCTTGCTTTGGCCTACTCCAGGTATGCGCAGCTCAGGAGAGTGGGTCCCAGGGTCAACAGTATATGTCCATGCAAAGCTTACACACACTCTGTAACCCAGGGCTTCTTAAACTTTTTCCACATATGACCATAGCATATAGGTATATAAAACAGTTATGCCAATAAGAAGTTACTGGTAATACCACACAACAAAATTTATTTTAAATCAATTTGTTTGTATGCATATAATTTTACTATTGATTAAAGATGAAAGCAAATTTGTGTAAAAATGAGATGGATGTGTTTATTTTTACATAAGGAATTAAATCTTTGATGAATATCTGATTCTATAGGATAAAACATCTTCAACATTTTTCAGCTTTGATAATTATTTTAAATTTATTTATTAATTTAGTTATTTTTGATGTGTGAGCACATTATATGTGTGTGGGTGCACATACCCCAAATGCATGTTTGTGGAGGCCAGAGGAGGATGTTGGGTGTCTTCTTCTCTTGCTCTTTCATCTTATTTACCTGAAATGGAGTCTCTCACCGAACCTGGACCTCACAGGTTTTCAATTCCATTGCCTGACTAGTGAGTCTACGTGATCCTCCAGTGTCCACCTCCCTCAGTCAGGGTTTTTTTTAGACAACTGTGGCCATGGCTTTTATCTGGGTTCTGGGAACTGAACTCAGGTCCCCATGCTTGTGGAGCTCTTACCAGCTAAGCCATCTCCCCAGCCCTTACCATTTCCAATTTATAATCATCACCAATTCCGAGAAAACTGTTTTTTATAAATATGTAGTACAAAATAGTAGAAGTATTCTTAGGGCCATTTCAGAAACAATTGGAAGTTCTGTTCTAATACCAAATCTAAACTCATTTAATGATTTTTTTTTTTTTTTTGGTAGGGTCTCACTCTAGCTCATGCTGTCCTGGAATTCACTATGTAGTCTCAGGGTGGCCTCAAATTCTTGGAGATCCTCTTACCTCTGCCTCCCAAGTGCTGGGATTATAGGCATATAACACCACAAACAGCTCAATTTAATGTTTTTTAAAAATGAAACTCAAGCCTACAACTAAAACAATTTTTGAAATCAAACATTTTAACACAATACAATCCAAAGACATACTAATTTAATACTTACATGTTAAGGAATTATGGGAAAAAAACAAACCTTTGTTTTTTTCTAATGAAACCACTATATGGGAAAAAATTTATTTTTTTTGGTTTTGCAAACCTTTGTTTTTTTCTAATGAAACCACTATATTTTTATAAGAAAACTTTGTATGCACAATAAAAACATTGCATTTCTTAAGAAATAATAGTGTTGAATCTGTGTTGAGGTATTTCAGGCAGCCTTCATTGGTGTGTGGTATGACAGCAGGCAGGCACAGTGTGAAAGGGCATATGTGTGCTCAGAACCGAGGCTGTGGGGATGTTGTGTGATGCAACATGGGTGCATGCTACAAAGAAACCTTGACTTCATTATGCATTTGGTTACAAATTGGGCCGTGGTCATTTTGTGTTCAGAAACTTTTTATTGTTGCCAATTTTTTTGTGGCCTTTTACATTTAGTTTCTTGACTGTTGCAACCTACAGTTTAAGAAGCTGTGCTCAGCCAGGCATGGTGGTGCACGAGTTTAATCCCAGCACTCAGGAGGCAGAGGTAGGAGGATCGCTGCTGTGAGTTCAGGGCCACCCTGAGACTCCATAGTGAATTCCAGGTTAGCTTGGGCTGGAGTGAGACCTTACCTCGAAAAACAAAACAAAAAACAAAAACAAGAAGCTGTGCTCTACACTATACTCTGGGACTTGGGATTCAGTCTTTCCTACTGTAATAATCCCATACCTTCTTTGGGAATTCTGTGTGATCTCTTTTTTTTCCCAAGGGTAAACACTTCACCCAGAAGAGCCATGTGTTTGGAAATAGGAAATGCAGCCTGAGGAGGTTTGCTATATAACACTTAGCCTGCTGCATTGTGCACACCAGATACACTGCTGATCATGAATGGGCAGGACTCAGCCCTAAGAAACTTAGAGAGTCAGATGGAGGCAGAAGGCGGAAAGAGAAGGGTATTTGCTTCAGAACCTCCAAAAATCTGAAAAACCTAAATTTGAACCTGACCTTGCAGTTTATTCTGAAGAGTTGAGGACAGAGTATATTTTACTTGATGTGTTATGAGCTTGCTAAACAACTGTGAAACAACTTGACATGTTATATGGGTGCTCATTATGCTACATATACAGGGCCATCACATATTAGGGATGAGTCTCACTGTGGGGTTTTTCTAAGGCTTGTATTGAGTAGACTCAGGGGCTGACTATCATTTCTGGTCTCTATGCCTTCTTACTTGACTGTCAAAATTCCAGGAATGAGAATCACTTGGGGAGCTGCATGAAATAAATATAAAAATTAAAAGAAAATTCTGGAGGTTGAATAGGTATATTGATTATTTAAAAAATTTTACACATTACTGAAAGGCTGCTTGAAAGATTTTAAGCAGGAGGGAAACAGGGATGGGTCTAATACTTGGCTGGAAGGGGAACAAGAATGGATTTTTAAAGAAATTTCTGAAATATAGATGATGTTGTGTTGAGCAAGTCTCAGTTGGTGACAGTGAACATGGAGAGAAGCTAACAGAGATAGGTTCAGAAGTATGATTAACATAAACTGTGGAAGCATGAATTTTAGAGGGTGATGTTAGATTAATTTCAAATTTCCAGCTTGGGTAAGATTGAAACAATATGGGTGGCTTTCTATTTTGACTCTACTCACATTATTTTATCTCTACTTTGTCTTCCAAACTTCTCTTATCAATGAAAATAACTTTCCTTGCGGAGTCAGTCATCATTTAAGAGTATATTATTCAGCCTCTATGTTTCTGTCATCTTTGTGGCTTTTCTTGCTAATAGTTTCTAGTTTTATTGCACTGTGAGCTGATCAAATGCCAAAGATTATTTCTAATACTTTTTGGTGGAACTTGATTTTGGCCTAGAAGATGATTTATTTTAGAGAAGGTTCCATGAGATATTGAGAAAAATGTGCATTCTCTTTCTGTTAGGTAGACTATTTTGTATATATGTTAAGGTTTGAATGTAATATGTCCCCAGCTCATGTGCTTAAACCCTTGTCCCCAGCTGATAGTGCTTTTGAACAAGGTGGAACCTTGCTGGAAGAAGTGGGTCACTGAAGGCGGGACTGAAAGCTTTATAGCCTGGCCTCAGTTCTTGCTTCTTTCTGATCCTCAGGCCAGCTCTGCACCTGCTGCCATGCCCTCCCCACCATGAAAGAATGCATTTCCTCAGAACTGTAAGCCAGAATAAGCCCTTTCCTTCCATAAGCTGCTTCCTGTCAGGTATTTGGTCACAGCAATGAGTAAAGGAACTAATGTAATATCTGCTAAGTCCATTTGATCTACAGTAAAGTTTAATTTTGAGGTTTCTTTGTTGGTATTTAGGTTGGGTGACCTATCTAAAGATGAGAGCAAGGTCTTGAAATCACTCAATATTATTGTATCAGGACCCCAGTGACCCTTTATGTTTATTGGTATTTGTTTTATGAAATTGGAGCCCCCAACGTTCGATGTATATGCATTTAGATTGCTGTATTTTCTTGTTCCCTTTAATTAATACGTAGTGGCTTTTATCTCTTTAGATTAATTTTGGTTTGAAGTCCACTTTATTAGGTATCAGGATAGCCACACCATCTTGTTTTCTGTTTCCATTTGCTTGATAGTTTTCCAGTGTTTCTCATTTGAATCATTTTAAAAAAATTTTTTGAAATAATTTTATTTGTTTGTAACCAGAAACAGAGAGAAGAGAGACAGACAGAGTGAATGGGCACACTGGGCCTCCAGCTGCTGCTCATGAACTCCAGATATATGAGTCACTTTGTGCATCTTTACATGAGTACTGGGGAATTGAACCTGGGTCGTTAGGCTTTGCAGGCAGGTGCCTTAACTGCTAAGCTAACTTTCCAGCCCCTGAATCATTTTTTCCACTTTCAGTATTTCAAGTTTGTCCAGATCTCAATGTTTCCTTCCTAATTTTCCCTTCTGTGTTGCTTTTTCATCAGTTTTGATTTTACATCCATTTTGCTGATTTTCCTCTATATCTTAGATTGAATTGACCTGCTATTTCAGGTCAGTTTCGAGAAAAATTAAAAATATTCATGTGGCATTTTGATGCCTTTCAGCTGAGGAATTGAGGAGTTATGATCTTTTGGAAGAGTAGCTTTGCCTAGCTTCTTCATGTTCATGTATTTCTGTATTGTGGTTTCTGCATCTGTTGTCTTGATATCTCTTCTGATGTGGGGGGTCGTGATCTCATTGAGCAGCCTATTCCTGAACACTAAGTAGCCAGTACCACTGAGGAAGGAGAAAACTCATTTCTGTTCCAGTAAGAATATCAAACCATTCAAAATATTAAAGTACACTGCCATAAAAAAATAATTTCCTAGCAATTTTATAGATGTTTTGGCATCTTCAGTGCTATGTTCACAAAATTTTTATGGTTAATGTGTAAATAGTGAATGCATGAGATAAAGCAAGGAGGTGAAGGGAGGAGAACCAAATTTAAGTAAGCAAAAGGAGGAAGATGAGGGAAATGGAGAAGAATGTTATAGAGAGGAAAAGAGTAAGAGCTTTGAAAAATGAAACAAAGGAAAAAATGAAGGATTTCAGGAATCATGAAAAAGTTCAAAACCCAAATTAGATAAATATAAGAAGGAGAATAAAAACTAAAAACATAAGTACAAACATTGAGTAAAGTTAAATTACAATACCACTAAATATAAAAAGTGAGGAAAAGAAGAGGAATGAAAAGGAAGAAACCAGGGGTCAAAAAGGAACGAAGGCTATAAGAAAAAGAAAATATTGCTCAAAAAGGCATAGACAATTTAGATGAGTATGTGAAGAAGAATAACAAAACAAGTAATTTTAAAAAAATAGAGTAAACTTAAAATCTTTGCAAATGTGTCAGGGGAAGGGAGGAATTATGGGGTGGGGGAACAAATAATGATAAGAAAACGATGCAGGGATGCTGGGGTGCTATGTGGAATGGTTTCTTTCTGGGTCCTTGAACATCGGAGGCTGCCAATTGTGTACTTGGCCGTCTGAAAGGGCCATTAGCATTTGTGGACTCTGGTCTTTCCTATGGTTTATGGTGCTGCAGATGCTGGATTAGAAGTCTGATGTCTGCCAGAGCAGTCTTCAAAGTGACAGGATTCCTTCCTTGTGTATCAGGGACCTCTGGTGGCTTCACTTAGCTTAACATTCTGAGGGCTGGGCAAATGGTCTCATCTTCCAGAGATTCTCCATTGTAACTCCTGGTGAAGTATCTATCTTCATACTTTCATTATCTGAGTATTAAACACCCTGCTGCAGGCAGGGATACCTCTGTGCATGGAACTTCCTGCACATGCCTAAACTTCCCAGTTCTCAGGCTCTGTGGCAGCCAAGTTAGATCCATATGCTGGCCTCAGGCTCAAGGCTATCACAATCCAGTGAATTTCAGTGAAGAAGATCTGTTTCCATCCACAGAGGATTGGGTTAGCTCTCGCTACACACATCTTAATCTGACCCAGCCTTCTGAGGACTCTTCAGCTCTCTCCCTCTTGCTCTCCATACCTGCCTCTAGGGGACTTCCTTGTACAGTGGCTGTTGCAGGCCACACTGATGCTTCTGATCTCTGGATGTTTTCTGCTCTCAGGCTCCCTAGATAGTTTCTTAGCAATAGATTCTCTTGAAGGCTCAACCCCTGATATCACTCAGCTAGGAGAAAACAAAGTATTTTAGGAAGAAGTTTCTGCCTCACCCCAACCAGAGAACTGTGAGGCCAAGCTGTGCTGAAGTTTAGAGAGTTCTTTGGTATGTGTCTACAGTGATGTGTGATCTTCTACTCATACTTGTAATTGCCTTTTCTACTTTTAACTTGGTTGCTCTGCTGTTAGATTGATAGATTTTTGTGTATCTTTTTAAGGAACCAGCATTGACTCCATTGGCTTTGACTACCGTTTTTATTTATTTATTTATTTAATTTATTTATTGTTTTGGTTTTCAAGGTAGGGTCTCACTGTAGCTCAGGCTGACCTGGAATTCACTGTGTAGATTCAGGGTGGCCTTAAACTCATGGCGATCCTCCTACCTCTGCCTCCTGAGTGCTGGTATGAAAGGCATGCGGCACCACGCCTGGCTTGTTTTTGTAATTTTAATTTCACTTATATCTACTCATCTCTATTGTGCTTGCTATAAGTCAAGCTTGATGTTTAGAATTTTGTTTTTGCAGTGGAACTGCTGCTATTGCTTTGAGAAGATCCATCTTCCTTAGCTACACTGTTTCAACTGCATCTTACAAGTTTTGAAACATTGTGTTTTCATTTTCATTCATTCTCTAGTTTTCTTTTTTTAATTTTTTAAATTATTTTATTTATTTTTGGAGAGAGACACAGAGAGAAACAGATAGAGGGAGAGGAAGACAGATAGAGATGGGCGCACCAGCAGTCTCTCAGCTGCTGTGAACGAAATCCAGATGTGTGCGCCCCCTTGTGGTCAAGTGCGCCCCTGCGCCCTTGAGCCCTTGTGTCACTTTGCATCTGGCTAAATGTGGGACCTGGAGATTGGAACCCCTTGAGATTGGAACCAGCATTCTTAGGCTTAGCAGGCAGGCGCCTTGACTGCTAAGCCATCTCTCCAGCCCTCTAGTTTTCTTTTTGACCCTTGGGTTTTCAACTTTGCTATTTGACTTAGATGCTTAATTATCATCCACATGTACTTTTTAATTTTTTATTTTTGACAATTCCATACTCTCACCATTACCCTTTCTTATCCCTCTCCTACTCACATTAAAACCCCTTTTCTCTGCTAAATACCTTCCTTACTTTCATGTCTGTTTTTTGTGTCCCATTGAATTAAATTGGGGTTGCTCGCATGAGTCTGCATGGGATGTTATTTACTGGAGTATGGGCAACCTATACACCACTGCAGAACATGGTTGTCTTTTCTGTGCAGATGGGCTCAGTTTTGTACAGAATACCAGCTGCTGTGTCACATGTGTTTTTTTTTTTTTTTTTCTGGGAGGGGGATTTGTTTTGTTTCATTATGTGAACTAATGAAGAACAACCAGGTTTGGGTTTTGTAGTTTTATGCTTCTCCTTAGCATGCCTGTCTTCAGGATTTTCTAATGGTGTCAGAAGCTGAGAACGCTGCTCCGGGTACCTGAACTGACCTCATAGTGCACTTTCAACCTTGAATTGCCCTCTGACAGACAAGCTTGTCTCCCTGGCTCTCTCCCAGTGGTTGGCAGTCCTGGCTTGCTGCTCAGAGTTTGCCCGGCTGTCGGGGAAAGGGGTAGAAGGTTTTCTGTTGCTTTGGGCTTGCTTCAAGCTAAGGTCCCTGGTCTGTATGGTAGGGATGCTCAATGCTCCTTCTCCCGATGCCAGGGAGCCAGTTTTTGTGCATGTGTGTGGCAATTCTTATGAATGAGATTTTCTTGCCTTACTTCACTGGTAGAAAACCTCTGGAATCATTCATGCAGAATCCTGGATTTGGGGGCTATTGATTTTCTCACTCACCATGGATGGACGCACTTTCATCTGCCCTTCAGGAGACAGTGATTCTGTCCTTGGAGGCAGCGAGGTTCACTGCCCCACCCTGCCCAGAGGTTTAAGCCTTTTGAGAGAAGGGTACAAGGAGCGGAGAAGGCTTTATACCTCCCAGTGGTGATGGCCAATCTTTCCTCTCTGCCTCTGTCAGAGTCTCCCTCAGTCTCCTGCCTGGCCTCCAGTGTTTCTTTGGAGCACCAGAAGCAGACCAAACTGTATGGGAGGGAATTCCCTTGTGTGCCACACCCTCTCAACACCTCTACCTGGTTTCTTTTACAAGCCTGAGTGAGAATTTGCTCTCCTCCTCCTGACTTCATAGGCAATCTTGTTCTTGGTCACAGGTTGCGCTGATGATGTCTCCTGATGCTGAGAGTTCAAGATGCGCCATTATCCTGCTATGCCAGCTCTCTGACTGGCTCTGGAAAAGTGATTTCATAGTTTATTTGGATTTCTCCTACTCTTAGGAAAGAAAGAGCTTTAGTTTTTATATCCTAATAGAAGTGGGAAAAATAATGTCTTCTGTGTTTAATCACCCTTTTCCTGAGGTGATAAAAGAAACTCCTAGGTTGTCACTTTCAACATAAATGTTAATAGCAACTCAATATTTTCTAAGTTATTTTACAGTGAATATCAGTGTTCATAATGCCATTGAAATATATCATATTTATTTGAAAAATATTTCTTTTTAAAATTTTTATTTATTTGAGTGTGTGTGTGTGTGTGTGTGTGTGTGTGTGTGTGTGTATCTGGCAGGGACTCTTGCTACTGCAAATGAACACCATTTACTTATACCTCTCTTTATGTGGGTGATTTGGGAATTTAAACCAGGTCAGCAGACTTTGTAAGAAAACACATTTAACTGTTGTGCCATCTTATCATCCCCATCATTTGGGTAATATTTATGAAGCATTATAAATATCATAGTTATATGATATCTATGATTATTTTTAATTTTGTGACTGAATTTGAACATATAAAATTTTTCTAAAGCCAAGCATGATGGTGCATGCCTTTGATCCCAGCACTTGGGAGGCAAGAGGTTGGAGGATTGCAATGAGTTTGAGGCCAACCTGAGACTACATAGTGCATTCCAGGTCAGCTTGGATTAGAGTGAGATCCTACCTCAAAAAAAAAAAAAAAAAAAAAAAAACCCGCAATTTTTTTCTACATCTTCAGGTAGCCTAGAGAAATAAGAAATTTAAATATTCAGGTAGTGAGAGATTCTCCATGAAAAAATTCCTGCGATGTTTATATACTTTTTATGCACTGAATACACTTATCCTGAACATCATATGTTAATCTACCTTACAGGTAGAAAATTTTATAGTATAAATGAATTAAAATTTTAACTTTCTTAATTATTTTTTATTTTAAGTAAAACCACTGGCAAATATCAAGTTTAGTGGACTGGAAAAGAAATTAAAATACATACAATATTACATTATTACCCATTTTAATGTGATTTTTCTCTGAGTTTATACAGTTTTTGAGTATTTAGAAAAAAACCCATATTTCATTCTGTGAAGTACAAGCAATGTATAATTTTACAATCTATACAGTATCTAGGAAGTTGCACAATGATGTGTAATGTTTGTTGAAATTCATCAAATGTAAATATGAAAGTGAATTTGGCAAAGAAGATAGTTCTGCATACATATGGATTAAGTGTAGTATGTTATATTCTGTACTTTGGAAATTCCCATAGGTATCAAGCCCTATAGATAAATATTTTTGGCATTTATTTATCCTGAGAGATCATATTCAACCATCTGTTTCTTTTTGCATCTGCTGAACACATTTCTAATGATTTACAAGTTATATCTTAAAAGAAAGAAATCTTTTGTATGAAGTACATTTTTAGGATAATTTAAAAATCAGAGTCAAGGAAAAAATTAGCTTATAATGACATGAGTTGAGATTCTGTAAAGTGGAACATGCCTATAATATCAATTTAGACTCTTTAATATGGTAAGATTAGGGAGAAATTAAGCTATTTAGGGAAATTGGAGAAAAAAAGTGGCGGGAATAGGGAATAAGTGGCTTGACCTTTTTTATTTCTTCTGCCCCCATGAGACTTCGTTGTTTAGGAATATGTAGAACATAGGATGCAGTTGTTTCATAGGTATGGGAAGAAACTAGGTTTTTGGTGGTGAGGCTTTGACTTAGAATATAGTAGCTGGTTATACTTATGTAAAACAAGAGAATGATGCCACTCTTACTATCACTCAAGCTCAGCACACTGATTGGCTATGGTCACAGGTACACAGGCAGAAGTGGGAAGGGGGAGAGTGGGAGAAATATGCAAACAAAGAAAAGAGGCAGCAAAAGAAAAGCAGAGGCTAATTTTCAAAGTCTTAAAAGAAGAGAAGGGGGAAGAAGAGAAAGCATGTGGATACTCTTCTGGCTGATTTAGCTCACCTCTGACCCCATATGTGGGCATAGGGCCTCATGTTTGAACTCTTGGCTCCCTGACATAGATCCATATCCTCAAGGAAGTCTCCCAGGGACCCTCCTTTTGGATATTTTTAACTAGTCTTCCTTATCTTCCACCTCCTAATTGTTTCCCCTTTATTTCTGTCAGTCATTTTCTAGTTCTTTGGCTTCTATTATGCAAGGTAAGATGAAGATGCTTATTGTTTCTACATTTGTCACAAATGAAATTTTAGCCAATTCAGTTAAAGATAAGTGAGATAAAGGCATGGGATTAGGTTGGCAAGAATAAGTGTTTTTAGTTGTCTATGACAATCTTGTGACACTCTAGACATGGACACAAGACATGAAATAATTCAGTAAATTGATAGATTATAAAATTAACACCCATAAATAAATAGTCTTCATATATCCAAATAGTAACCACTTAGAAGGTTGTAATGGGGAGAAAAATTCCATTTACAAGAACAAGAACAGTGTGAACCTGCTAAGAAGTAAGCTTGGCCAGAGATGTATGAAACTGCCAAACAACTATAATCCCAGCACCCAGGAGGCAGAATGGGAGGATTGCTGTGAGTTTGAGGCCAGTCTGGAACTACAGAGTGAGTTACAGGACAGCCTGGGTGAGAGTGAAACGTTACCTTGACAAAACCAAAATCCAAATGAAACAAAACACATCCCCGCCGCCCCCCCTCCCCCAAAAAAAGAACACCAGGGTAAGCTTGAACTAATGGAAAGGCATCATTTGTTTTTACCAGGATTGTGCAACCTTGTAATGATGGCAGTTTCCCCTATTAGTTAGATTCTGGATCAGTTAAATACAAACATTAATAAGCTTTTTAAAATTAGAGGTATACATTTATACTAAAGTTCATATTGAAAAATGCACATGCAAGAATGCTGAAAACACCATAAGGGGAATCTACCCCACGTTTTCCAGACACACTATTGAACTTCTATAGTAATGGTATGTAAACAGACAGATCAGAGAGTAGAATAGAAAGTCGTGAGAAATCTCATAGAACTGAGCCTATGACAAAGGTGACATCTCAGATTACTGTTGAAGATGAACTTTTACATAGGTGGAAGAAGTGGATAGCCACTTGAAAAAAATGGTGTATAAGCACAAATTACAAATGGGCTAGAGGTCTAAATGTAAACACTAATCATATAAGTTCTAGAATAGAACAAAATATTAATTATAAAGGGAAAAGTAGTAATTTTATAGTGAAGAAATAATAACTGATCCAAAGATATCATTTTAACTAAGGAATGAAAATTAATATCTCCAGTACCAGGGCAGAAGGAGTCATGTGGCCTTGAGTGACTCTGTGGTATCAGGATGGCTAACAGCACTTTTGATGTATCTCTGTCACAAGGCACTCCTGGAATCCAGTTCCTGAGGTACATTTGACAAACCAAATGGTGAGGCAAGGTGGAAACTCTGAAAATTATTTAAGTAAAGAAAACAAATCCATGCACTCTCTGTAACTCTGGGATCTGTTGAGCTCCTTGGAAGGGAAGAAGAATATTTACTTAGAAATTTTGATGCCTGTGTACATTTTGAGTTGGAAGAGATAAGTTATTTGAAAATATTTGGGTACCTTAATCTTGCTCTTTAAAATGTTTATTATTGTTATTAACAAGATGTTTCATACAGATACATCATGTGTTCATACCCTCTTTTCCCTTGTCTATGACCCATTCCATTGGGGACACTACTCAGTGGGGTTGCAGGTGTTCCCCATGGGTTGTAGTTTATGCATTGTGGGAGCAGTAGTCAGTTATTTTTGGGGGGGAGAGAGTGCCTCTGAGCATGATGTCTCAATCTGTGGTTCTTACCATCTTTCTGCCCCCACTTCTGCAAAATTCCCTTAGTCTGGTGGGTGTACTTCAGTGATCAGCTCTTAGAAGCCTCTGGATCTCTAGTAGGTGTTGAATATCCTAAGGGTCTGTCTCCTATACCTTGGCAGTGATTATCAGGAACAGAATGGAAGCAGCACTCTTGCTCATCTCCCCATTCCTCTGTGGATTCAACTGTGGCTTGGCTGAAGTGCAAGGGGTACTTTATCTCCTCCGGTTCCACTATCTTCTGAAAAAGAACAGATTCTACAATGGAGAGTGAAGTCAGCATAGATTAAATGGTATAAGCATTATTAATTTAAGGCAAATTTGATGTATGCAATGCCCCTTTTAGCTAAATACTAGTGAGAGCTTGACACTGGAGAACATAATCTTTGTCTCCATAGAATTCTGATTTGGTTCCCAATTCCAGAAATGGGTTCCTTTATACTGAACAGATCTCTTAGCCAATCAGAAAGCTATTGGTTAATCACTGAGGCTGTGTGCTACTATTGCACTGGCATTTACATTGTGTCAGAGGGATTTTGCTTCTGAGTAGCTTAGAATTCTGGTTGCTCAGATAGTTGTTGGCCATTTTTCCTCAGTAACTCATGTAGCACTTTCCAGCACTAGACTGGCTAACTGCCTAGGGACTAGCTTTCTTTCGAATTCCATCCAGTTCTCTCCATGCTCTGTGTCAGCAGCATATGGTATCTTCAGCAATAGGGTCTTAGCTTTTTCCTCAGGCAGGTAATCAAGTACTTTGGCAGAAAGCTGACTTAATTTGGGACCTTGTTGGTCTCTCTGATCAACTGCTCCATGTGGGTAGCAACCAATCTCTGGTATTGGGAGTTAAAGGTCAGAGACAGAATTTTTTTTCTTTTAAGCTTAGGCTTCATTCCACCATCATCAGAGCCCTACTTTTCAGGTGCTTCCCATTACTCCTTTTGAGGGTTATATCTTTTAGGCTATCTTCCAGGATAAAGGTTTCTATGTATCAACTCATTTGGGGTTTAATCTTGTGTTTGTTTTCCCCTCTCTCCTTCCCCTTCCATCTTCACAAACCTTTCCATTCCTATTGTCTGGGCCTTGAGTTGCCTCTCAGGTATGACAGCAACTTGTGAAAGTCCAGGTTAGGAACTACAGAAATAAGTGACACCATGTGGCATTTGTCTTTCTGTGATTGTGTGAGTTTGTTGAGTATGATCTGTTCCAAGTCTGTCCCTTTTTCTACAAATTTCATCATATTGTTTATTCTTACTGCTGAGTAGCATTCCACAATTTCGTTATTGATTCATCCAGTGATGGTCATCTGGTTTGATTCCAGTTCTTAGCTATAATGAATTGAGCAGCTATAAACATGGTTGAGCAAATGTCTCTGTGTTGATCCATGGAGCATTTAGGATAAATGCCCAGTAAAGGAAAAACTGGGTTTGTTGGTAGCTCTATAGTCACCCTTTTCCGGAATCTCCAAATTGATTTCCATAGTGGTTGCACAAGTTTACATTTCCATCAACAGTGCATGAGGGTTCCTCATTCCCCACATCCTTGCCAACATTTGTCATTGTTAGATTTTTTTAATTGTCATGCTTGCTGTAGCAACCTCATGTAGGAACCTCATGGCTGTTTTAATTTGCATTTCCCTAATGGTTAGGGATGTTGAACATTTTTGTAAGTGTTAGACATTTGGAATTCTTCCTCTGAGAACTCGCTATTCTGTTCTCTGCCCCATGTTTGGAGTGGGTTGATTTTTTTTATTATTTAGGATTTTTAGTTCGTGTTGATTTTAGATATTAGGCTTCTCTCAGTGGTATAGCTGGCAAAGATTTTCTCCCATTCAGTGGGTAATCTATTGGCTCTGTTTATGGTGCATTTGTCTGTGCAAAAGCTTTTTAGCTTCATGAGATCCCATTTGTTGAGTGATTGCTTAATTTCCTGGGCTACTGGGGTTTTGTTTAGAAAGTCTTTCCCCATAGCTATATCGTGGAGAGTGCCTCCTAATTTTTCTTCCATTAGGAGAAAAGTTTCAGGTCTTATGTTGAGGTCTTTAATCAATTTGGACTTGATTTTTGTGTATGGAGAGATGAGTGGGTCTAGTTTCATTTTTTAAAATATTTTATTTTTATTTATTTATTTGAGAGGAGGGGGGGATAGGCTTGCCAGAGCTTACAGTCTCTGCAAATGAACTCCAGACACATGAGCCACTTTGTGCATCTGGCTTACGTGGGTCCTGGGAATTGAATCTGGGTCATTTGGCTTTGTGGGCAAATGCCTTAACTGCTATGCCATTTCTCTAGCCCTAGTTTCAGTTTTCTTCATATAGTCATCCAATTTGTCCAGCACCATTGTTGAAGATGCTGTCTTTCCTCCAGTCTACATTATTGGCTCCTTTATAGTTATGGTAGCTGTAGTTACTTGACCTAAGGTGTAAGCCTTTAATTCCATTCCATTAGTCTATGGTTCTGTTCTTATGCCAGTGCCATGCTGTTTTTGTTACTATGGCTTTGTAATATACCTTTAGACTGGCACTATGGTGATACCTCCAGAGGTGTTTTTTTCTGCTGAGGATATGTTTGCATATCTGAGGCCTGCTGCCATTCCATATGAATTCTAAGATCATTTTTTCAATCTCTGTGAATAATGATGCTGGAATTTTTATTGGTATTGTGTTAAGTCTGTATATTGTTTTTGTAGAACTGCCATTTTCACAATATTAATTCTACCTATCCAGGAGCATGGGTAGTCTCTCCATCTTCTCCAGTCCTCCTTGATTTCTTTCTTGAGTTTTTTTTTTTTTTAATGTTTTCATTATATAGGTCTTTTACATCCTTGGTTAGTGTTATTCCAAATCATTTAATTTTTTGTTGGTATTGCAAGTGGGACAGCCTCACTGATTTCTCTCTGTATATTTGTCCTTTGCATATAGAAAGGGTATCCTGCCACTTTACTGCAGGAACTAATCAATTTTAGAAGTTTTGAGATGGATACTTTTGGGTCACTTATGTATAGGATCATGCCATCTGCAAATTGGCTAACTTGACTTCTTCCTTTCCAATTTAGATCACTTTTATTTCTTTTTCCTGTCTTGTTGCTTAGGCTAGTACATCTAGTACTATACTGAAGAGCAGTGGTGACAGTGGGCACCCTTGTCTTGGCACGAACTGAATGGGAACTGCCTTGTGTCTTTCCCCATTAAGTATTATTTGGGCTTTGGTTCTTTTATATATAGCCTTTATTCTATTGAGATATAAACCCTCCATGTCTAGTCTTTCTAGCATTTTGATCATGAAGTGGTGTTGTATTTTGTCGAAGGCCTTCTCTGCATCAATTGAGATGATGTTGTGGTTCTTATGGTTAAGTTAATTTATGTGGTGTATTACATTGACCGATCCCTGGATCCCTGGGATCGAGGTGGATAATGTTTTTTGTTTGTTTGTTTGTTTTTTTTGTTTTTCCAAAATAGGGTCTCACTCTAGCTCAGGCTGACCTGGAATTCACTATGTAGTCTCAGGGTGGCCTTGAACTCATAGCAATCCTCCTACCTCTGCCTCCTGAGTGCTGGGATTAAAGGCATGCACCACCACACCTGGCTGGATAATGTTTTTGATGTGCTGATAAATTCAGTTTGCAAGGGTATTGTTCATGATCTTTGCATATAAATTCATGAGGGATGTATGCCTATAGTTTTCTTTTCTTGTTGCATCTCTGTCTGGTTTTGGTATTAGGGTGTTGGTAGCTTCATAAAAGGAGTTGGGGAGGATTCCTTGGTCTCTGATTATGCCAGACAGTTTGAAAAAAGTTAGTTTCAGTTCTTCAATGTAGGTTTGGTATATTTTGGCTTGAGAAGCCATCTGGTCCTGGACTTTTCTTTTGGGGGAGGTTTGTGATTATCTTTTCAATCTCTGTGGTTGTCATATGTTTGTTTAGGAGATTAATTTGCTGTGAGTTTACTTTTAGTAGGTGGTATATGTCTAGGAATTCATCCATTTCTTCCAGGTTATTTAATTTTGTGGAGTAGAGGTTTTGGAAGTATGCCCTGATGATTTTTCCAATTTCATTGATGTCTGTTTTTTTAGTTCAAATCGATTTTGTTAATTTGAGACTTCTCTCTCTCTCTTTTTTTGCTTGATCAAATTGGCCAGGGGTTTATCAATTTTGTTTATTATTTCAAAGAACCAGCTCTTCATTTCATTGATTTTTTTCATTGTTATCTTAGTTTCCAATCCAATGATTTCAGCTCGTGATTATTTCTTTCTGTCTGGAGCTCTTAGGGTTGGATTCTTCTTATTTTTCCAATGCCTTTGGACAGTTAGGTTATTAATTTGAGATCTCTCTGTCTTTGTTATGAAGACATTAAACACTATGAGTTTTCCCCTTAAGACTGCCTTCATTGTGTCCCATAAGTTTTGGTAGGTTCTGTTTTCATTATCATTCAATTTTAGGAATTTTACAATTTATTTTTTGATTTCTTCCACAACCCATTCATTGTTTGAAAGTGTGTTGTTTAGTCTCCAGTAGCTGGTAGAGTTTTTGATGAGTGTCTTTTTGTTGGATTTTAGCTTTAAAACATTGTGATCTGATATGACACAGGAAGTTACTTCAACTTTCCTGAATTTATGCAGGCATGCTTTATGGCCTAATATGTGGTCTATTTGGGAGAAGGTTCCATGGGCTGCTGAGAAAAATGTGTATTCTGTAGGGTGGAAAGTTCTTTAGCTGTCCTTTAAGTCTAGTTGATCTATGGTGTTGTTGAGCTGCTGTACTATTTCCTTGTTAATTTTCTGCTTGTATGATCTGTCTATAGATGTTAGTGGAGTATTTTTGTTTTGTTGTCAAGTATGTTTTGTTTTATAAACTGGAGACACCTGTGTTTGGCACATATAGATTTATTATTGTGATGTTCTCATGTTATAACACTCCTTTGATGAGTAAGAAGTGGCCTTATTTTTCCTTTTTGGTTACTTTTTGTTTGAAGTCTATTTTATCAGATATTAATATAGCAATACCTGCTTGTTTTTTACTTCCATTTGCTTGGAATATCATTTTCCATCCTTTCACCCTTAGGAGGTGTCTGTCTTTAGTGGTGAGGTGAGTTTCTTAAAGACAGCAGATGGAAAGGACTGATGTGAACAACATTCTCAGGGCTCCACTCATCACTCTATTAAAATCAGCTCATTTGCTACCATAAGCTGCTTTCTATTCCATTAATCCCAAAGAGCCCTAACCAAGCATGGAAGTTTTGTAATATACTATTCCCATCCTGGCTGTGACATTAGAGCAATTTTTCCAGTATCACAATTTTTAAATCCCTAATTGGTGAGAAGTTATTACTATGCTTTTGAAACCATAGAGCAAATATTTTTGGGCCAGTATGGTATATGAAATATTGAGTTCCCCCAAAGGTAGTCACATTATAATATACAAACTCAGTGTGTGTACTACACAGTTTTACAAAAGGGACTATACATATTTGATTAAGTTGAGGAATTTGAGACAGGAAGGTTATTCAGTCTGGTTCCCTTCTTCACTGTATGTACAAACAGGAAAAAGTAAAGAAATGGATTCTCCCTTCTAGCCTCCAAAGAATAATGTAGATTTAGGTACACCTTAATTTTAACAGCTTGACACACATTGGACCATAACTAGTAAGTTTGTGTTTTAATTTTGTGTTAATTTGTTCTATCAACCACAGAAAACTAATCCAGTCTGTCTTTCTCTAAGTATAGTACCCAAGTGTAGCAGACAGCTTCAGGTTCACTGAGATAAACTTCCAGACCAGGCACAGTTATGGAGGAAGGGATATTATTTATTGAAGCTTACAAATCCAGGGGAAGTTCCATAATGGCAGAAGAAGCGACCTGCTCTCACAGGGCCAAGCAGAGAGAGCAAAGCCCCCAGCCACACAGCACACAGAGCAAAACTACTGCCAAAAGCCCAGCACACTTCAGGAACTCCTGCTAGGCATATTTGCATATCTTTACAATGGAATCTCAAACCATCACCACACCTTAAGACTGGGCTCTCAGTGACCTTGCCTCTAGCAAGGTGATTGCAGATGCAAATTATAACTAACAAAACACTGAATATATTGGGGGACATATATTTAAACTACCACACCAAGTGACCCACATCAAAACAAAATTGCTTTCAGCAAGGAATATTATTATGGATGAAGAAATATATTACACAACCATACAGAAGTCAGCTCTGCAAAAAGATATAACAGTTCAAAACAGGCAAAAGCTTATAAAGCTGCAAAGAGAAGTAGATGAATCCATTATTATAGCTGGGGATCTCAATGCCCCTTTATCAGAAATGGACAGGTAATAAAGACAGAAATTCCATGAGATAACTGAGCTCAGGAGCACCATTGATCTTCTGGGCATGATATCCAAGGATACACTGATGTCCAATTAGAGAATAGTTGGTTACCTACAGAGGTGTGCCACTATTGTACACTTGTGTACTTCTTGACCAACTGGTTGATTTTGTAGTCTATAGGGTCCCCTTCTTATTCATGCTGTTGGTGGCCATTTTCCTCCAGCAGCTCCCATAGGAATTTGCAGCAGTATGAGGGCTAATCAGTTGGAGCTAGTTTCCCTTTCTGTTCCAGCATGACATTTTGATGCCCAGTGACTGCAGCAAGTAGTGTCTTTAGCAATAGGGTTTCACCTTTTAGGTCTGGCAGGTAATCAAATGTTTTGGCAATGGTCTGCATTGTTTTGGGTACACCATGGGTATCGCTGGTCAACAGCTTACTGTGTGTGGGGGTGGGACTCAATTCTAGACCTGGTTATTTACTAGCCAGAGTCCATGATTTTAAAGTTAAGTTTTTCCCACTGTCTGTCTGGACTGTCCCTGATCCCCCTTTATTGGTAGTTATATCTTGTAGATCTTTAGCCAGAATTATGGTTTCTTATGGAGCTGATTCATGTTGTCTTAACTTTTGTATAATTCCCTCTCCTTTTTTACTGCCTCCTACCCCTCCAATGTTCTGTCCCTGTCAGGTAACTCCTCCTCTCTTTTCTCCTTATTTCTTCTCTCTCCTGGTTCTCTCTCCTCTTCTCTCATGCTAGTTTTGTGCCCATATTCCACTTGCTTACCACAGTTTGTATTCATCTCCAATTGATCCCAGTTAAGAACCACAGATGAGACAGTGTAGGCAGCGTTTATCTTTCTGTGCCTGCATAACCTCACTTAAAATATTTTTCCAATCTCATCCCTTTAAACATATTTCATTATTTAATTTTTTCCTTATTGCTGTATAGAACTCCATTGTGTATATGTACTACATCTTCATTATCTATTCATCAGTTGATGGACATCTGGGCTGATTCCATTTCCTAGCTATTGTGAATAGAGCAGGAACCAACATAGTTTAGGAAGTATCTCTGTAGAAAAAAGTGGGGTCTTTAGGGTATATGCCTATGAGTGGTATAGCTGGATCAAATGGTAGATCTATTTTCATCTTTTTCAAGAGTTTTCATACTTATTTCCAGAGTGGTTGTACCAGTTTTCCCTCCTAGCAGCAGTGGGTAAGGCTTCCTCTTTCCCTATAGACTCACTAGCATTGGTTGTCACCCAATTTTTTGATGAAGGCCATCATGACTGGAGTGAGATGAAATCTCAGAGTTGTTTTAATTTGCATTTCCCTGATGACTAAAGATGTTGAATATCCTGTTAAGTGTGTAATAGTCATTTGTATTTCTTCCTTTGAGAATTATTTTATTGGGTTATTTTATTTTTATTGTTTATTTTTTGAGTTTCTTATAGATTCTAGATATTAGACCTTTGTCAGAGGTATAACTGGTAAAGATTTTCTCCCATTGTGTGGGATGTCTATTGATGCTATTGATGGTTTGCTTATCTGTACAGTAGCTTTTTAGTTTTATTAGGTCCAGTGGTTGAGTGTTGATCTAATTTCCTGTGCTACTGGAGTCTTATTCAGGAATTTTTTCCCTATGCCTATATTATGGCATGATGTCTCTGGTTTTTCTTCTAGATGCTTTAGATTTTCAGGTCTTATATTGAGGTCCTTAAGCCATTTGGAGTTGACGTTTGTGCAGGGTGAGAGAAATGGGTCTAATTTCATTCTTCTACATGTGGCTGTCCAATTACTCCAGCATTGTTTGTTGAAGATACTGTCTTTTCTACAGTTCGTGTTTTTGGCTCCTTTGTCAAGGATCAGGCAAGCTGTATTTGTTTGCATTTAGAGATTGCTCTTCTATTATATTCCATTGATCTGTGTGTCTGTTTTTGTGCCAGTACCCTGCTGTTTTAGTTACCATGGTTTTGTAGTACATCTTGAAATCAGGTATGAACACCATAAGTAATTTTTAAGGGAAATTTATTTGACATTTTTTGAACTCATCTGGCTATATCATCAAAGTCCCACTTTGTAAAAACTACATTGTATACAACTAGTCTCTCAGTATATATTCAAATAGGTCTTGTAAGAAAAGTGAAAGAGTAAAGCAAACCAGACTTGATCTCAACAGACAGAGACTGTTTATTGAAGCACAGAGAGGGGCCATAGCCTTCCCATGGGATGGAGGCTGAAGCATTCAGCAGCGGAAGGGGCTCAGCTATTAAGGGTACTATGTGAGGTTCAGTGTAGTATAGGTAGACAAGTAACTGAATCACAGCAACATTTGGTTTGTTTGGATCTTTCATAATGAGTCAGATGAGCTACCTAAATGGTTTTCTGCAGGGCAGAATGTCTTCAATTGATTGAGTTCCTCAGAGATTTCTGAATTCAAGAATGTTAATCAATATTTCATGAAGAATGTCTATCAACCCTTCATGTCTGGACTCTGGCCAACAAAAAGCAATTAGGAAGGGACGTGGGTGTGTAGAATCCCTTTCCAACTGCTTCCTGCTGACACCTGGGATGGTGGCAGACAAGGGGCCTGTTTCTCAGGTCCAGAGAGGGTAGGGGTGTGAGCCAGATAGATTGCATTGATCCTGGAATGTCTGCAGTGAGGATTCTGGTTAGGGGGTGGAATGAGTGATGGCATTAAGACATTCTAGAAGAAATCTCTGTAAAAAATTTAGACGACAAGGCAAAAATGTAAGTAGGATTATTATTAGGAGGAAGAACATAAGTATGGGGAGAAACTTGGTTGGAAGTAACCCAAAATACTATCCTGAGACATTGGTATGTTGCTGTTGAAGCTTGTTTGTCTGCTTCTGGAGTTGCTTGACCCACTGGCAGTGGTTAAGAGGTCAAATCTTTTGTGATTTTGGAATTTTATAGGGGCCAGGGAATCAAGATGATCTCGAGTGGACTGATCTGATTTTAAATTTCTTTTAAGCTTTTTGACAGCTGGCATGATAGGAAATGTTTTCCTGTATAAACACTCCAAATCTATCTATTCCTCTGGCCACATCTGTAAAGATGCTTAATATTGTGAGCTTTATATTATTTAGGCTTCATATTAGTAGTTATGAGAATTGGAATAGGGGAGGAAGGAGGTATAAGAGATACGGCAGGAGACAGAAGGCCCAGAGTGTATATGCCAGTCCAGTTAATGAGGATATATATATGTTGAGGTTTTATATATCCAGAAGGTACCATTTGTTTTTGGAAGGTATGTTAGAAATCTTGAAAGTAGAACTCAAGAAGCATAAGCAAGAAAACCAGTGGAATTGGACAATGGGCTAGAGGTCATTTTTAAGGCCAGTTTTATAGCTGTATTTTTAAGCAGGAACAGGTTTTAAAGGAGCAGGTTATAGTCCCATTGTTCTGATCATGGGAGTTGAAGTGGATGTGTGGTTCAGTGAGACTGCAGCAGGAGCATGGATTTGATCTTGTCCCAAGAAGTGGCTCTGGAAGCAAAATCATACCAGGAGACAGTAATTTGAGGGAGCCCTGGCACACAAGAGAATGAGTTTTACCTAGAGGAAATAAATAAGGTTTTAAGTATATGAATCGCTTAATAGAGATACAAACTATAACTTTAAACAACAGATGTTTTAGCTGATCACAGAGATGTCATGGTACACACAGATAAAAGTAATAAATTGGCTATTTTAAAAGGCTAATACAGTCCAAAATAACTTTGGCTCTGGATTGGTAACATTTACTTCTCCACAATTGTTGCACTTTATTGTTGAAGTCCTGGTAAGACAGGCAAGGCTTCTGGGAGCCTTGGACTTTGCTTTTCCATTTGACAAACATCACTGTTCTTTGTGTATATGGTAGGCTGTTTTTCTGTTTTTCCATGTGCTATGAGTCTTTCTCCTAGAGTCTATTATAAATGATGCTGAACAGGCATGAAGCAACTCTTCAGGAGGCTTATACTTATCAGAGCCATTATGAAAGAAGCTCCTAGATCATATTAAATCTATTAGCCATTATGATCTGACAACATATGAGTATTATAGCTAAGGTTGAAAATAGTAAGAAAAGGAATATTGTCTGTAGAAATAAGTAAGAAGGGATTTTTGGATTAAAAGAGTTAATTGAAATTTCTAGAAATATGAATTTTTTTTGCTTAGGTAAGATAGGAAGTTTAAGAAACCAGTTTTGAAGCAATATTTGAAATATTTTGAACAATTTTAAAGTTAAACTTCATATAATTAGGAAATTAACTAATTTTGAAGTTTATATATCAAGTTTAAAAGTTTTTTAGATAGATGGTTTGTTAGTTTTACTTTCTTCATACAGAGATCAAAAGAGGTCATAACTTTAGAAGAACTAATGCAAGTATGTCAAGCTGAAAAAGGTTGATGTTTTGATTACTCTTGATAATGTATTATTATCAGTAGTTTATTTTATAAGTGTAGTGAAATTTTACATAATTAAGCCCAATTGTTATATTAGAATAACTTTTTTTTTTTGGTTTTTCAAGGTAGGGTTTCACTCCAGCTCAAGTTGACCTGAAATTCACTATGTAGTCTCGGGGTGGCCTTGAACTCATGGCAATTCTCCTTCCTCTATCTCCCCCGTGCTGGGATTAAAGGTGTTTACCACTATGCCTGGATTAGAATAACATTTTATCAAACAAATTTTTATCTAATGGGAATACATATAAGATCAGAATATGTAAGAAACAAAGATACACAGAAAGAAATAAGCAACATTGTCCCACTTTCAATAGCATCAAAAACAATAAAATACCTTGGAATGACATTAACCGAGGAGATGAAAGACCTTTACAATGAAAACATAAAAACACTCAAGAAAGAAATTGAGCAGGACTTGAGAAAATGGAAAGACCTCCCATGCTCCTGGATAGGGAGAATTAACATTGTGAAAATGGCAATCTTACCAAAAGCAATATACAGATTTAATTAAATACCAATAAAAATCCCAACATCTTCCTTCACAGAGATAGAAAAAAATGATCTCAAAATTCATATGGAATGGCAGAAAGCCTTGGATATCCAAGCATATCCTTAGCAAAAGAAATACCTCTGGAGGCATCACCATACCTGATCTTAGGCTATACTACAAAGCCATAGTAATAAAAACAACATGGCACTGGCATAAAAACAGGATGATAGACCAATGGAACAGAATCGAGCATCCAGACTTTGGGTCAAGTAACTACTGCTACTTGATATTTGCCAAAGGCCCCAACAATGTAGACTGGAAAAAAGACAGCATCTTGAACAAATGGTGCTGGACAACTGGATAACCATATGCAGGAAAATGAAACTTGATCCCCACATTCCGCCATGCACAAAAATCAAGTCCAAATGGATCAAAGACCTCAATATAAGACCATAAACACTGCTACTACTGGAAGTAAATGGAGAAGCAGATGTTCTATCTAACAAAATGAAGACTTTATCCATTGGAACACATGTACACTTAGCATTTGGATATAACTTAATTGTAAGATTTCAGTATCTCATTTAACATACAATTCTTATTTGCAAACTATTTTGTGGACATTAGGAGAAAGGTAGAGCAATATGTAGGAGATCTGTTGTTATAAACAGGCAATCAGGCACTTGTATACATTATTAAGAGCAGAATCATATTTAAGGAAATTTGAATTTTTACCTGTGAAATTTTAAAAAAGCATTTAATAGTATACTTATGCCATCCTTTTTGTTTGACCTTTAAATATATTTTAATCAGAAACTTAACAACATTTTCCCCTTCTGCTTATACAGTTCCCTATCCCTGTGGTTAAATATATAGACTGTCTGGATTCTGACTGTCTTCCCATTGCCCTGGGTCAGCAGTCCCCTAGGCCCATTCTTTTTAACTGAATATCCAGAAGGTCAGTTATATTAATTTCATAATTTGACTTTTATATTAAATTTAGATAAAATTTAAATAAACAAAAAAACTCATTTAAAATGAATCTTGATTTTATTAAACACTCAGATTTTTCAGTAGTCAGAGCTTAACAGTAGGAAATATACTTATAGCTAAATTTTAACTTTGATTTGAGACATTGCAATATAAATAAACTTACAAATTTATAACAAAGAATAAAGTCTGAATTATATGAAAAATTAAGGTGAGAGAAAATATGGAGAATGAAAACTTTTAAGTTAACCCATTTTACTACAGGTAACTCAACACCTTTTCAGTTTATATCCCACAACCATTTTATATCAACTTTCATACCCTTTGTGGTAGTTTGAATAGATATCCCCCAATATATTCATTGTTTTATTAGTTTATAATTTGTATCTGCAGCCATCTTGCTGGAGGCAGTGTCACTGGGTGGATCTTAAGGTGTGGTGGTGGGTTTAGGATTTCAATCTAAAGATATGCAAAGTGTGCTTACCTGGAGTTCCTGAGGTATGCTGTGGTTTTTGGATGTGGCTTTGCTCTCCGTGTTTGGTCCTGTGTAGAGTAGGCCAGCTTCTTCTGCCATTATGGAACTTCCCCTGGATCTGTAAGCTTCAATAAATCCCTTCCTCCATAACTGTGCATGGTCTGGAAGTTCATCTCAGCGAACCTGAAGCTGTCTGCTACAAAAGTGGTACTGAGAGTGGGGTGAGATGAACCTAACCATATGGAGTTTCATCTTTTGGAACCTTTGTTTTGGAGGAACAGGCATGAACTTGGTGCTTGAAACTGAAGATGCCTTCTGGAGTGGTAAGCCAAGTATTATGGACTATTCTGATGAGAGTTTGAGAATGCTAAATGCAGACAGTATTGAACTTCGATGCTTGGCTTATGAGCTTTCTAAGGGGAAGGAAAGATTGCAGAGGACTTTTTGCAACTGGGCTACTGGCATAAGGGATGGCTGTGTCCTGATGCCCAGGCCCAGAGAGTTTGATCAAGGTTAAATTTGTAATAGACTGATGTGCTTGGCTAAAGATATCGGACTGAGAGATTTAAGATTTTAAGTTGGAAAATCTCAAGCAAGTTAAAATTAGAGGCACTGGGACTGGTTTTAGGTTGCTGGAGCTGCTATTGTGAAACACATTAGCAATCTAAAGGAAGGTGGCCCAACTGCTTTACATTAAAACAATGGAGAGGTTGCCTGAGGAAAGACTGTTAGAAATGCAAACACTTTTGGAAAGAGTTGACTCAAGAAGGAACCTGCTTTTCAAGGCTATGATTTATTTCATTCCTGGATTAAGAATATGGCTGTGTCCTGCACACCTGGTACTGTTTTGGAAGCATGAAAAATGCATAGAGTGGTCATGAATTGCATACGGTTCCAGGAGCTCCTGCTGAAATGCAGAATGAGAAAGGGCGTGATGCCCTGATAGGCGGAAGAGCTTTTGGAAGATGGACTGTGGTTTGCGTGGAGACCTGAAGATGTTTTGGATATACCAGGACTGTGCAAGGACTATCATGGAGTGCAGTGTTGGCCTGGGATGGAAGTTTTCCCTGGCTACTCTGCCAAGCTGGAGGGGTAGAACTCGAAAACCTGGAGACTGTCAGTCTCAGGGTATATTGAACTTGAACTGCAGAAATTTGATGATTGCTGATGGTGATTAAGTTTGCATTGTTCGAGTCTCTCCTTGGTATGCCTTATACCAGTTAAAAATGTTTACTCTGTGCCTTTACATGTTGAAAGTATTTAATTTGTTTAATTTTACATGACTCACTATCTTAAGTTGGTCAGGACTGTGGGGACCTTTGAAACTGGACTGAATACAATTTACAATGTGTGATAGTTATAAATCTATTGGGGGCCAGGGGCAGAATGTGGTAGTTTGAATAGATGTCCCCCAATATATTTAGTGTTTTATTAGTTTATAATTTGTATCTGCAGATACCTTGCTGGGGCAGTGTCAGTGGACGGATCTTAAGGTGTGGTGGTAGGTTTAGGATTTCAATCTAAAGATATGCAAAGTGTGCCTAGGTGGAGTTCCTGAGGTATGCTGTGGCTTTTGGATGTGGCTTTGCTCTCTGTGTTTGGTCATGTGAAGAGCAGGTCAACCTCTTCTGCCATTATGGAACTTCCCCTGGATCTGTAAGCTTCAATAAATCCCTTCCTCCATAACTGTGCCTGGTCTGGAAGTTCATCTCAGAGGACCTGAAGCTGTCTGCTACACCCTTTTAACAACATACCTTTGAACATGCTTTCACTTTAGCCATACCCTTAAACAACATACCTTAGAACAATCTTTTATCTTATAAAGTCTTTTCTGATCGAAAAACATGCCTCTTTCTATAGAAGCAGGATTAAAATTTGGTATACAAAATGTCCATTGTTGTACTAAGTATGAGTAAACATGTTGCTAAAAACATAGAGGTTAATTATTTTAAATATATTGTAAACCTGTTTGTAGAACCTTACTATCATCTTAAAGTATATCTATGCACTTCAGAGCCCTTAATGACCATAAATTTAGTTATACATAATGACAAATTACATGAAACATGTAAATATATGACAGCATGACAAGTGGCCGGCCAGCAGTAGACACATGACAGACATGAAACACATATAATATTATTGAATGGAGAGAGATGTTTTTTTCTTTAAAACTATAGTTACAGTTTAATTTGATGAGGACTTAAGTTACTCTGATATTTTAAAAAAATATGAGTTTTTACTTATGAGTCAATGTCATTATATACACAATATAAACATTATTTTTACACCCTCAGCCACAAAGACTGTCACAAAGTTACTAGCAGTTTGAATTTAAAGTTGACACTTTTTTTGCTCTGGGAAGGCATGGAGTTGATGAGCAGGCCTTATTAACTTTATTTGGTGTCACAAAGAAAAATTTGTGCAGCCATTGCTTATGATTGGTAAACGTTTAGAGATTGAGGAATCAGAGTTTTGTCTAATGAGGCTGAGGCTCAGAAAGGATTCAGAGTATGGGGCTTATGGGGCTATAACAGAACTAGTTTGTGAGCTTGAATAAGGCAAGGGGGAGGGTGGAGTAAAGGGGAGAAAAGGGATGGAGGATGGGTCAAAAGTAGAAGATGGTAATCAGGGAGTAAATAGGGGAGGGAGAGTTTGATGGCGAGGGGATTTGTCATTTGGGTTTGTATCTGAGAGTGGGTCCTGGTATGAGTGTTTCAGAAGGTTTATTGTGGCATAGGAGGATTTGGTTATTGGAGCAAGGGGTACAGAGGGAAGGGCAGGAGCAGAGGGCAACAAAGCCCTGGATTTGGGGAACCTTGGACCAGTCCCATTTTGTCGGTGAAGTTATCAAGATTGCTGAGAATGTTGAAATCGAAAGTACAAAATTCTGGCCAGTGGTTACCATTCAACTTAATGTATAGTTGGTGTAATTAGGTGGGTAGGTGCTCAGTTAGTCTGAGTTTCTTTAAATTAGTGCTGAGACATTCCAATTGAGTGTCTTTGGAACAGATAATTTAGAACTCATTTTGGAGGACAAGGAATCAATGGAGTGTCTGGTCCTGCCCCCAGGGATGTCTCTGAGGCTTAGGAAGGGCTACAAAGGGCTGAGGCATTACCCAAGAATTGAGAGGGAGCATCTCCACACTTGTAATTCTTGGAGTGTCGAGCAGAACAATAATTGTGGGGAGGGACTCCCAGAGCCTCCAGTTGTCCATAGACAGAGGAGAGAGTGAGAAACTCCTGGAGTTTCCAGGGTCTGAGATGGGGTACCTCTGCCACAGACCAGAAGTGAGTATCTTGTCCTAAAGGCTGGAATGTAGTAAATGGAAGTCAGTCAAATGGTGAATGGCCTGGAGTTCAAAAGTCTGGGGTGAGAAGGGAGGGAGCTAGAGAGAAAGAAAGGAAGACAAGGAGGGGGTCATGTGATCTGAAAGACCCTAAGGAATCTTATCTGAGTCATGGCAACAGAAATATAAGGAAAGTGAAAGACAAAAGCAAAGAGGACTTGACCTCAACAGATAGAGACTGTTTATTGAAGCACAGAGAGGGGCCATAGCCTTCCTGGGGAATGGAGGCTGAAGCACTCAAGAGTGGAAGGGGCTCAGCTTATAAGGGCTCTATTTGAAGAAATAGACAGGAATCAGGTACAGTCTGGTGGGGATAGACAAGTAACTGAATAACAGCAACACTTGGTTTGTTGTATTTTACAGTGAGTCAGAGGAGCTACCTCAGTGGTTTTCTGCAGGGCAGAATGTCTCAAATTGTTCCAGTTCTTCAGACCTTTCTGAGTTAAAGAAAGTTCATCAATCTTTTATGAAGAAAGTCCATCAACCATTCAGGTCTTAATTATTGTGTCATTTCCTCCCTTGCTAAATGGAATCATATGTTTTGTTCGGTTTGATGAACTCAAACAAAATGATTATTTGCTTTAATGACAATTCTAAAACTATGGATGCTAGAGTATTTGTTAAACTAAAGAAATAGCTGCATATTAATCTAAAAGTAGTATTATATTTAAAATCTTCATTTATAGATCATTACATTAGCGATGATAGACAGAACTTCGTAATGATGAATAAAACCATGAATTCTTATGTAACTCTTTTGTAAATTATGCAAGGACCTACCAAGCATTGTCAAGTATCATCTAGATTAGGCAGTAGGTTCAATAGTTTACATATGATTTAAATTCACTTATGTTTATATCTTTCTGAGATATTAATTTCACAATGGGGGGAGAGAGAATATGCAAATATCTAATAGAGCTATGTAATTGCTGAAGGCAATGCACACAAAGTGTAAAATTAGGACTTGGGTCAAAATATTTCAAATTCAACATAGATTCATTATTTGCAGAAAACAATGCACATCTGTTTAATTGCACCAAATATAGACATCTATTATTCATTTCTCTAGGTACAAAATCAATTTAAATAAAACAAGCTACACTCTATAAATGTTATAAAGACTCAGGATACTTTGAATCCAGCCATATCATTGTCCTCATGTTAGATAAACATTTTTTAAAAAACGTTTTTACAGTTTTACATTTACTTATTTATTTGAGAGAAAGAGGGAGAGAGACAGAGAAAGACAGAAGGAGAGAGGGAAAATGGGTGGGCCAGGGCTTCCAGCCACTGCAAACGAATTCCAGATGCATGCGCCCCCTTGAAAATCTGGCTTACGTGGGTTCTGGGGAATCAAACTGAGGTCCTTTGGCTTTGCAGGCAAGTGCCTTAAGAGCTAAGCTAATTCTCCAGCCTGACAAACTTGTTTTTATGAAGCAGTGTTGCTTTTTGCTGAGAAAATGTTTTGTTAAATTTCTTTGTATTTTTTTATTTATTTGCAAGAAGAGAGATAGAGAGAGAACACACAGAGAGAGTGGGTGCACCAGGGCCTCTAGCCACTGGCAACAAACTCCAGATGCATGTGCTACACCTTAGTGCACCTGGCTTTATGTGGGTACTGGGAAATCAACTCCAGGTTGTCAGGCTTTGCAGGCAAGCTCTTTAACTGCTGAGCCATCTCTCCTGTCCAAGGAAATGTTTGAAGAGATTTAATCATATAGAGTTAGTGAGACCCAGACATGTAAGAGAAGTGTAATTTTCAGAATGATCATGGGCCTTTCAAGATAATAACTAGGAAACTTTCTACTTGATTCACACATATTGTGTGCCTTTATGTAAGGAAATTATTATTGAAAAAATGCATTCTTGAGTATTCTGTCACAAAACTCTGTATAGAAAATACCAATTAGTTTTAAAGGATGGTTGATCTTAGCAGACTAAATTTCAGGAGAGTAACTATAATTGGATTCACTGTTTTAAAGTTGGTGAACAAGTTTTCTCATCTAGTTTTATCCTGATATAATAGTTGGTAAAGATCGCATTATCCAGCAGTAAGAAACAGTCCTTAAGTCTCACTGGTAAAACAATGAAATTTTATTTCTTGCTCAAGCTCTAGTTCCAGTGCTCTATGGTGTGTGGAGATGAAGGCTAATGTCAGTCCTTCAGGAAAACATACTGATGGAGGTCCCATCCCAGTAGGGAAGAAAAGTTAATGTAAGTTTGTTTTTCTAAATAGACTCTTATTTATGAGAAAGAAAGAGAGAGAGAAAGAGAGAGACAGAGAGAGAGGGAGGGAGAAAACGGGTGTACCAGGGCCTTCAGCTGCTGCAAATGAACTCCACACATGTGCCATCTTGTGCATCTTGCTTATGTGGGTCCTGGGGAATTGAACCTAGGTCCTTTGGCTTTGCAGGAAAGAACATTAACCACTTAGTAATCCCTCCAGCCCAGTGTAACCTTTATTAACAATTTATTTTCTAGAAAAAGGTTACATACACTACATGCAGAAGCAATACAAATGATCACAATCACCAAGTCATGAGAACAGGAGGAAACACTATTATGGAAACAGAGAGAACCAGAATCAGTGAACAGCGTAAGGTTTACTTCTGAGCCTAACAAGTCTTTGTTTTAATGAATGAATTAATTTATACACAATTTTTACTTATTTAGAATTGCTTTTGAAATAAAAATAACAGAATAATTATGTCTAGTCAAATTTGTCTATCAAATTTGTTTAATATGTAACCATATAACTTTCTTCATGTGTTACATATACACATTTCTAGTGGTTAAAATATAATGTAGGGTGTGATTTATACAGCAATAATTCAATTTGTATAGATTCTGCCAGGATTACTAAATTATTTTGGTAATCTTCTAGTAGTTGTACTAGTGAGTACTTACATGATCCTCATTTCCACCAACCATATGCACTCCACCCCTTTCCCTCTTACTTTTCTCTGATTCTGCATCAATTTTAAAATCTGACTTTTACTGCCCTATTTGCTTTAAGTAAACCCTGGCATCAAGAGGATTAAATTTGGTTGTGTCTTAGAAAAGAGAGACGTTTGTGCTTATGTACATTCTCTCTTGCAGATGTAAAAACCATAGCTTTCTATTTCCCTGTGGCCTTACCATCTGTAGCAAAGCTGTATGGAAAGAGGCCAGAAAGTATAAAAGAGGCAGTTGCTGGAAACTTTAGGGCATATTTCACATTAACCATAAAGTATGCTTTATGTAAACAAAGGTTTTCTTTTCTCAGACTTTTTGTTTTGTTTTGTTTTTCTAGGTAGGGTCTCACACTGGCCCAGGCTGACCTGGAATTAACTATGTAGCCTCAGGGTGGCCTCTATCAAGATCAGAGCAGAAATCAATGAATTGAAAACTAAGAAAACAATTAAGAAAATTGAGGAAACAAAGAACTGCTTCTTTGAAAATATGGACAAGATTCATAAACCCCTAGTCCATTTAATTAAATGAAAAAAGAGATGTTAGAAATTAATAAAATTAGAGATGAAAAAGGAGAGATCACAACAGACATAAATGAAATTGGAAGAATAATCAGGACATACTTCCAAAACCTCCACTCCACAAATTGGATAATATGGAAGAAATGGATGAATTCTTAGACACGTACCACCTACCAAAATTACACCCAGAGCCGATTAATCTCCTTAACAAACCTATAACATCTATTGAGATTGAAAAGATTATCAAAAACCTCCCCCAAAAGAAAAGTCCATGACCAGATGGCTTCTCACTCGAGTTCTATCAGATCTTTATTGATGAATTGAAACCAGTTCTTCTCAAACTTTTTCAATTCCTTTTATGAAGCTAGCATCACTCTAATACCAGAACTAGAGATACAAGAAGAAAGAAAACTATAGGCCTATACCCTAATGAACTTAGATGCAAAGTTACTGAATAAAATCCTACCAAACTGAATTCAACAACATATAAAAAGCATTATCCATCTTGATCAAGTAGGCTTCAGCCTGGGGACACAGGGATGGTTCAACCTAATGAAATCGGTCTAATGTAATACACTACATAAATAAACTTAAACACAAGAATAATATGATCATTTCAATAGATGCAGAGAAGACCTTTGACAAAACACAAAATCATTTAATGATCAAAATGCTGGGGGAAATGGGCATGGATGATTTATATCTCAACACAGTAAAGACTATATAAAGCACCTAAAGTCTAAACAATATTAAATGGGAAAAGACTCAAGAAGTTCCATTGAGATTGGACACATGACAGGGATAGACCAACTCATCTCTCCATGCATAAAAATCATGTCCAAATGTATCAAAGACCTCAATATAAGACCTGAAACTCTTCTCCTACCAGAAGGAAAAATAGGAGAAACTCTTCATGATATAGAAATGGGGAAAGACTTCTTGAACAAAAACCCAGCAGCCCAGGAAATTAAATAATTACTCAACCAATGGGGTCTCATGAAGCAAAAAAGCTTCTGCACAGACCAACATATGTTAATTAGAGCCAATAGGTTACCCACAGAATGGGAGAAAATTTTTGCCAGCTATACCATGACAGAGGCCTAATATCTAGAATCTACAAAGAACTCAAAAACTAAACAATAAAAAATTCAAACAACCCACTCCAAAAATGGGGCAGAGACCTGAATAGAGAGTTCTCAGATGAAGAATTATAAATGGCTAAGAAAATGCTCAACATCACTAATCATTAGGGAAATGCAAATTAAAACAACTATGAGATTCCACCTTACTCCAGTAAGGATGGAAATCATTAAAAAATCAAATTTCAGGGCTAGAGAGATAGATGGCTTAGCAGTTATGGCATTGGCCTGTGAAGCCTAAGGACCCCAGTTCGATTCTCCAAGTCCCACATAAGCCAGATGCACAAGCGAGAACACACATCTGGAGTTCATTTGCAGTGGTTAGAGGCCCTGGCACATTCTCCCTTTCCCCCTCTCTCTTTCCCTCTCTCTGTGTCTAATAAATAAAAATAAAATCTTAAAAAAATCAAATGACAACAAATATTGGTGAGAATGTGGAGAATGTTGGTGGGAATGTAATCTTGTACAACCACTATGGAAATAAATATGGAGATTCCTGAAAAGGTTGAACACAGAGCTATCAACAGACCCAGTTATTCACTTACTGGGCAGAAATATTTGCTCAACCATGTCTATAACTTCTCAATTCATAATACTCAACCCAGGTCCCCATCATTGGATGAATGTATAATGAGGTTGTTGTACACTGTATCTGTGGCACCTAACCTGGACCAGATTTAGTTGCTGACATACTTGATAGGCAACTCATGTCCCAGACAATAGGTATGGAAGGTCTTGGGATAGGCATAGGGGAGGAAAGGTAAAACAAACACAAAACTAAATCCAAAATGAACTGGTGCCATAGAAACATTTATCTTTGAGGATAGACTAAAAGATATAACCCTCAACAAGAGTAAGAGGGGGAGCACCTGAAAAGAAAGGCCCTAGAGAGTGTGGGATGAAGCCTATCCTTAAAAAATTTCTTTCTTTGTTGTTTTTGTTCTGGCCTGTAGCTCCCAGTACCAGAAATCAGTTGCTTTTCACAATGAGCTGTTGACAGGACAGACCTTCGAGGTCCCCAAAACAAGACAGGTTTCTGTCACAGTACTTGGTAACCCACCTGAGGCAAAAGGTAAGACCCTAATGCTGAAGACACTATATGCTGCTGACACAGAGCATGAAGAGTCCTGGCTGGAATCTGGAAGACAACCAGTACCCAGACTGTTAGCCAGTCTAGTGCTTGAAAGTACTACATGAGCTACTGGGGAAAAGTGGTCAATAATGGTCTGAGCAACCAGAGGTCTAAGCTACTCAGAGGCAAACAGCCTGACAGGATATACATATCAACAGCCTTTGTGGGTAACCAATAGCTTTCTGATTGGCTAAGAGAACTTCTCAGTGCAAAGGAAGTCATATCTGGAATTGGGAACCAGGTCAGAATCCTATGGAGACAAAGATAATTCTTTCCAGTGTCAAGCTCCCACTAGTCTTTGGCTAAAAGAGGGGTATGTACATCAAATTCTCCCTAAATTTACAATGCTTATCCCATTTAAACTATGCTGACTTCACTATCCACTGGAGAATCTCTTCTTTTTCAGAAGGTGGTGAGACCTGAGGAGATAAACTACCCCTTGCACTTCAGCCAAGCCACAGATGAAACCACAGAGTAATTGGGAAGAAAAGAAAGAGTGATGCTTCCATACTGAACCTGGTAATCAGTGTCAGGATGAAGGAGACAGGCCCTGAGGACACTCAACACCTACTGATGCAGAGATCCAGAGGCTCCTAAGAGCTCATCACTGAAGTAGACTTCAATTTCGCCCAACATGGCTCAGGGAATTTTGTGGAAGAGGGGGTGGAAAGGTTGTAAGTGCCACAGGGTGAAACATCATGCCCAGAGGCATCCCCCCCCCCACACAAAATGACTGCTGTTCCACAATGCATAACCCACAACCCCATGGGGAATTCTTGCAACCCCACTGAGGAGAGTTCCCAGCAGAATGGGGGCAGGGACAAGGGAAAAAATGGAACCAACACATGATGTACCCATACAAAATATGTTGTTAATAAAAAAATTGAGGAAAATATAAATTCTTATACCAGTCAAATATGTGATGAATGTATTTTAATCAATGCTCTATTCTTCATATTGTTCATTACTCTATAGGGTTAAGGTAAGTCACTAAATTGCAATGATTTCTCAATGGTCTCATGCTGGTACAGTAAGTAAATTAGATTTCTTGTTTTATTCATAACAGTGTTAAGATCTACTGCAGTCAAAAAATTTGAAGATGAGCAATGAAATGGTTATCTTTTAGGTTTTAAATTTAGTATTGTCACTGTTACCTGTTAACTTCGTGGTGACAAGAAGATACCCCTGACACCAGAACAAGGATGTCTCATCCTCAGGGGAGGTGGGAAGCGACTTACTTGGTGATGATTTGCATCCTCTGGTGCTTCGTCTTTGCATGTCTCTGCTTTTGATTGGCTGGGGCTTAGCATTGGTTCATTTGTCCTTCATCCTCATCATGACGTTTCCCTACTGAGAGACAAATAACTCGTAAGTAAGGGAACATTTGCAGGTTACCAGTAGTGCAAAAATTAAGGGAGGAATGTAAGAACTATCATGAGTGGAGACACCTGGTGGACAAAGGAAGCAAACCTGGGGAAAACAGAATAAAGAACAGCCATTTTAAATATTGCTGATTTACCAAGCTTGCTGGGAAATCATTTATGTGTTCACAGCTTTGCCAAATTACTGAGAAAGCCAGTATGAGATGCTTTCAGTATCTAACGTTTGCTTCCCTGCCATTTTCCTGGGTGGGTTTTTAAGGTGGGAGACAGTGTTCATCTAACTGCTTTCCAAATCAGTAAAGTGTTTCAGGCACTCCAGTGTCTGGCTTTGTTTCCCTTCAGCTGCCCAGAGACTGAATAATTCCCAAATCAATGGACTTTCAGTTTTCAGCAGTCCCCACAAAAGTGTAAGAACAAGCTTGACCAAACGTCAGTCATGAAGCATCTGAATGCAGCCTGGATATAACTTTTTATATATTTATAATTTATTTGCTATCTAAATATTTGTTGGTTTCTTAAAGAGAACGTTAGCCTTGAGCCTTTCTCTTTGGATTGGGGTCAGGCATTTTTAAGGATTTAGAGATGTGTGGTGGTTATCAGCTCCACTGTTGTTCAGCTGTCACTCTTAAGTCCTCAGAGCAGGTGAGGCACAGAATGCGAACTGGGCAACATCCTGGATGCTTCTTTGCTACTCTCCACACAGGTATGAGCAAGTATGAGACCAGCTCCAGGTGCTCTGGAATTCTCTTGCTCTTGTGTCAGAGGGAAGGGAGCCTTCTGGAACAGAGCTGCCTTCTAGAACAGAGCCACCTTCTGCAGGTTTAGCAGCTCTTGAGCCTGAGCTGCAGGGGCCAGCAGCTATCAGGGAAACTTGTTCCCCTCTTACCACCACCCACCCCATGGGGCTTCAAATAATCCTGTGAGGGAAAATGTTTATGTGAAAACTTCTCAGAATCACATATCTAGATAATTGTGGAAAGTTTCCTACAGTCCAAGTCCAAACTTTCATAGGTGATAGAATTAAACCCCAAAGAGGGAAATTATGACAACATGAAGTCAAGTTTGTGTAAGGGCCGACAGTTTTATCTTTTTGACTTTTGAATAGTATTCTAAATGAGAGTCTTAATTGGCCAAACACAGGGATTTTTATTATTGACCTTTTTATTTTTGTTATTATATGGTTAATGCTATGTGAATGTTCTGTTCACCAAATGCAAATAAAATATTATTTCTGGGGCTTTTTTTTTTTCACAGGCTCAAGTCCCCAACCTGTTAGCTCAGCACTTCTGTTTCTAACAGTGGTGCTACTTTCTTCTCTCCCTTTCCACAGACATTTTTCATTGCTCTAAGCATTAAGTAGGGCTGGCATGGGAAGCAGTTCCTTATAGTTCCCAAAATGTGGTTCGCTCATCTTTTCAGCACTGCTTGAGTGCCCACTTAGGACTTCCGAAACAGTCTTCTGCCAGATGCATACAGACAGAGGATGGAACTGTGGTATGAGTCAAGTTCCACAAAAGCACCACTTGGTTTTCTATTAATACTCATGGAATGACCTCATGTCTGCATGCTGGAGTGCTGTGTGCTCAGTTTGCTGGCTTTCCTGTTCTGTCTCCCCTCATGCACTTAGCCTGCTCCTTCCTTCTCTTGGGAGAATGAATATATCCTTTCCTTGTCTCCATTTCTTTGCAAGCTATTCTTTAAAACAACTTTGCAATGAAATAATTAAATGTCACAATTAAAATTCTTATAAGATTATCAAATTGTATGGATAAGAATTACTAAAATGACTTCATTTGCTTAGATGGTTTCTGCTTCTTCAGTTAATAGCCTAAATCATTTTAATTATTATTTTTTAATTTAAATGCATCTATTTTTACAAAACACAGCCCATTCAAGATCCATGGTTCAAATGTCCTGTCAGATACCTATAAAGCATTATATAGAGCATAGAGAAATCTTATTTTACCCTAAAATCATGTGCTTTTGTTGAATAGTGGACCAGAGAAATAGCTACTTTCTGTTGTTGCACTGGGTACAACAGAAGTCTTTGAGCCCTGTAGTAGACAGCCTCAGGCTGCTGGAATGAACTTCCAAACTAGCCATAGTTATGGAGGAAGGGATTTATTGAAGATGGGGGGGGGGTACTGTAATGGCAGAAGAAGTTGGCCCCTTTTCACAGGACCAAGCAGAGAGAAACAGAAAAGTCAAAAGCCACCTCAAGCAAGCAAGGACATTTAAGGAACTCCAGGCAGAACTCAAGCACTCAGCATATCTTAGGCTGTAATTCAGATCTGCTCCCAGTAACAAACCCTTAGCAATGGACTCCAGGATCCACCCAGTGACACCTTTTCCTGCCAGGTAGCTGGAAATCCAAGAAGCTTGAATAAAATTCCTAAATCTATTAAGGGACATCCATTCAAACTACCGCATTCTGCCGCTGGCCTCGAATAGATTCATAATCATCTCATATTATAAATTGTGTTCAGTCCAAATTCAAAGGCCCTCACAACTGAAGACAGTTCGTAAGTCCCAAGTCTCATCTGAGATTTAAGATCAACTCTTAACATATAAAGGCACAGAGTAAACATTTCCAACTGCTTCAGGTCATAGCAAAAAGAGACAAGAACAATGTAAAGTCAATAACCATCAAGCAAACATCAAACTTCTGCAGTTCAAGTCTGATATTATAACCAGTGACTGACAGTCTCTGAATTTTCCAATTCCACCCCTCTACCAGGGCTGAGTAGCCAGGGAAAATTTCCATCCCTAGCCAACAGCCTCCATGGTAGCCCCTGTACAGTCCTGGTATATCCAAAACATCTTTGGGTCTCCATGCAAACCAGTCCATCTTCCAATGGCTTTGCCAACCTCAGAGACATCATGGCCTACCTAAATGCTGTGCCTCAACAGTGGCTCACAGGCCCATGTGCACTTCATGACTGTTCTACTCATTTTTCATGCTTCCAAAATCAATACAAGGTGTTCAGGACACAGCCATATGTTTGGGTCCCTCCTAGGGCCAGCCCAGGAGGGGATGCAAGGTCTCCGCCAGGCAGGAGGTGAGAGGCACGTAGTCAAGACACAGACACTGGGAGTCAGGTGAAAGCAGGCAGAGGGCGAGCTGCTGCAGTCTCGTTTATTCAAGGAAGTATAGGGGCTTTTAAGGGTTTGGCTGGCCAATAGTTGTATGGGGTGGTTCCTTTCTTGTGACCAAGGAAAGCTTGTCTCTGGGCAGATCATCTCGCAGCAGATTGCTCGTGGGCATGGGGATATAGCTGTTGTAATGCCAGGTCTGTGCAGATTGCCATGTCCACAGAAGCCACTTCCTGGTTCCTCCTAGCAGGCAGCCTGGCTAGGGCCTGACCTGCATTGTGCCATATATATCCTCCTTCTGGTTTTTATTATTGGTTCTTTTCCAAGCCATTGTTGACCCCAGGCCCCAAGGGATCACCTCATACAGGGGTGCCTGTCTTAGGTTGCCCCATTTCATGGGGTCTTACCCATTATTGACTACCCACCATCCTGGTGAGAAGGCCCGAGGGGTTGTGACTGTTGCCTAGGAGGCATGGAGGGCCATGTGGGGGTGGTTCTGTGGCATGCGAATGGTCCCAGAAAGAACCAACCTTGGAACATGAGAAAGATTGGGGTAGGACAGGTTTTCAAATGAGAAATGGCAGATAAGATATCATATGGTGGTTCATGAGGGGTTGCCCCTTCCGATTGATAAATGGCTCCCTGTAGTAGAACCTGGTTTATTTGGATGGCGGTGATGTGCTGAGAAAAATCTCTGAAACATCTGAAAAGGATTAGCATGATGGTGAGAATAACTAGGATTCCCACCAGGATAAGAAGGGAGGAAGGGTTGAAGAAAAAAATGTAAAGTTATCATCAGGAGAAACAGCTGTAAAGCAATTGGCACTTGTCTAACGATAACATGGAGGTCAGCATGAATAGTCATGCAAGTGCTCAGTCTACAACTAAGGAGGGAGCAGTTGAGAAAGTCCCTGGAAAAGAGTAAAAAGGCAGAGGCATTGAGTGTTGGTACCAAGACAAAATAATAGGGAGGCTTAACATAAACAGGTTGTTGGCTGACTGTCATGAGCTCACCCTTAACACCATAAATAGTAGCATTGAGTGTCCTTAATGGTAGCAGATCAATGCAATCAAAGGAGTTGCAAAGGAATGTATGGCTGGTTGGGGTTGAATAATTTTGGGGAAGGAGGGATAGAACACCATGCTCAGGAGAAGTTTTATTCCTAGGAATTCAGGGGGGAGAAGGACCGCCTTGAGGAGTGAGTACCAGTCATAGTAAGTCTGAAGGTGGATGGCCCATTGTAAAAGGACTTGTTTAAAGTAGGAGGAGTCCTGGGCTGCCTTACAGATGAGAGCCAGATCAGAGAGGGGGGTGGGGTACCAGGGCCTGGCTGTTGCATCTGGCCCTACATTAATGGGGAAGGTGGTAAAGGGTGGGGCAATGGGGCATGTCAGTGAACTGGCAGCAGCCTGGGGGTGCCCAGGACAGAGAAGGCAGAGGTCCTTCCAAGGGTAAAGAGGGGGAGGGGTGTTTTTTTTTTATCATTGAAGGCAGGTGTGAGCACGGCTGCCACAGGAGGCAGTGAGGGTGGTGGTCTTTTATCATTGAAGGGTTGGTCTTCCTCCTCATCCAAGTTATTGTAAGAGGGAGCTTGGAGGGATGAGGTTTGAAGAGTCAGTTTTGGTTCCTCCTTACAGCTTTTGTTATGGGCAGAAATGACTTCCTCCACGGAGGAGCCTTTAAGGCTGGCAATTATGGCAAAGAGGATAGGAAAGAATGGGGTAGGGGGTGTGTGTGCATCGTGAACCTCGCATTTCCTCATGAGGAAGAGAACCCGGGACCAAATGGAAGTGTCCCAGATGTTTTTGGGACTCATCCATGGGGCTAAAACAAGAGTTTTGTCCCAAAGCCATGGAGGTCCTTTTGTTTCACTTTTAAGCCATGTTGCAGGAGGAGGGCCTTAAGAGCCTGCAACTGCAGCATCTTCTGATGGGGAGGGAGGTTGCCCATTACAGTGTGGTGGTGTTGGGGGCCTAGGCTGTGACACCCCTGAATCAAGGACAGAAAATGATAACCCAGATCGAAAATGATAGCCCAAAGGAAAATCATGCAAACCACAACACCTATTGCCAGGGCCAGCTGAGACATACAGACAGAATGTTTAGGACCCAAGTGTCTTGTGCTTAGTGGGGGACTTCCTTGGGAAGCTCAGCCAACAGCCTCATCTTGGTTCCAAAATTGGGTGGGTCGGACCCTTAGGTGATTTCACCAGGATGAACTGAAAGTGGAGGGGCTGGCACAGGCTTCGGGACCATGCAGCAATGTGTGCCTTCCTGCCAGGAAAAAGGACGAACAAAAGGAAAAGGGGGGAGGAGGGGGCTGCCCCTCACCCTTGGGCAGCCGTCAGCAAACAGAACAGAAAGGGGACTACTCATTGATGATCTCACCAACACCGAGGGGTGGAAGGACCCTGTTCAGGCACCAGATGTTGGGGTCCCTCCGAGGGCCAGCCCAGAAGGGGATGCAGGGTCTCCACCAGGCAAGGGGTGAGAGGCGTGGAGTCAAGACACAGACACTGGAAGTTGGGTGAAAGCAGGCAGAGGGCGAGCTGCTGCAGACTCCTTTATTCAAGGAAGTGTAGGGGTTTTTAAGGGTTTGGCTGGCCAATCATTTTATGGGGTGGTTCCCTCCTTGTGACCAATGATAGCCTGTCTCTGGGCAGATCATTTCACAGTAGGTTGCTTGCAGGCATGGGGCTATAACTGTTGTCACACTAGGCCTGTGCAGAATGCCACATCAACAGAAGCCACTTCCTGGTTCCTCCTAATAGGCGGCCTGGCTAGGGCCCAACCTGCACTGTGCCATACATACTAGCAGGTGGCCTGGCTAGGGCTTGACCTGCAATGTGCCATATAGCCATATTCTTAATTCAGGGACAAAATAAATCATACCCTTTAAAGAGCAAGTTCCTTATCTAGTCAACCCTTTCCAAAAGAATTTGCACTTCTATCATAGTCTTTCCCCAGGGCCATCTTCCTTAAGATTGGAAATGTGTTTGACAATAAAAGCATCAGTAACAAAAAACCAATCTCTGTGCCAGTAAATTTCAAACTTGCTTGAAGTTTTCCAACTTAAAATCTTAAATCTCTCAGTCCCATATCTTTTGCCAAGCACATCAGTCCATTACAAATTTAACCTTGATCAAAATCTCTGGGCCTGGGCATCAGAATACAGCCATCCCTTACACCCGTAGCCCAGTTGCAACAAGGTTTTCTGCAGTCTTTCCTTCCCCTTAGAAAATTCATAAGCCAAGCCTCTAAATACAGTTCTCTCTGCACTTAGCATTTTCAAACTCTCATCAAAATAGTCCATAATATTTGATTTACTGCTCCAGGAAACATCTTCAGTTGCAAGTACCAAGTTTCCTATTTCTCTAGCACACAAGTTCCAAAAAACCAAAATCCACATGGCCAGTTTCATCTCAGCACTCCTACTCCTTGGTACCAAATGTGTAGTAAATAGCCTCATGTGACTGGGATGAATCTCCGGACCAGACACAGTTATGGAGGAAGGGAATTTATTTGAAACTCCAGGCAGAACTCAAGCACTCTATATATCTTAAGCTGGAATTAAGATCCACCACCAGTAATAAAAGGCAAGATATTGTTAGTTAGGGAGGGATGATAAGAATGCTGGTGAGGTAAGTTAGGGTCAGTAAGGGATGGTGAGAGTGTTGGAGGCACCAAGGTTATTTGGGCAAATACTTCAGGATGGTAACCATTCTTTGTTGCTGGGTAATTACAGGTAATAGTTCTCAGTCATCAAAGGGGGATTTATCATCCTGTTGTAAGAACCACTAACTAGATAATGAGAGCTTCTGGAAACTAGTACACAAATCCAGAATGCTATCAGGTTTTTGTGTGTAAAATAGTTAGATTTTACTTTCCCATATCCTTATATAGGCACACTGTTAACTATACTTTTCTGCATGGCCCAAAACACATCCACATACTCTATTTTATGTGGTATAATTCAGCTCAGAGTTAATTCTGATTTCTATTGCATCCATTACATACTGTCTTAATCTCAGTTTGTTGTTGCTTATAATTATCTTTATTTATAGCAATCTTAGTGAAAATTAGGGACACCAGGGGATTCATCAAACATGTGGAACAATTTTTGAAAAATTTTGGATTTGCTAAGCCCCAACCATTCTGCCAACTACCTCTTTCACCCCCTTTCTCTAAACTTTAAAAACACATATATTTTATAGAACATTGATTTCATGTGTTTTTAATTCATTTTAATTTGTATCATCAAAAAGATTTTCAAAAGTAGTTTCACATCCAGGAAACCCACTGACCCTTTAAAATAAGCTTTTAACAACATAAAAAGGTCACATAAATATATTGAAATGACAAAAGGATGAAGTTTGATGGAGGCTAATTGGGATTGAAATTTGGCAAAATTGTTTCTCACACTGATTCATAGCATTCTATCCAACTTCCAGCCCATATTCTGGGGAAGATGAATTAGGTTAATTAATATAAAAAAATGCATCAAGTGATGACTTATGTTATCAGAAAAAAATATTAACAAACCAACCTGATTTAAAAGGTTTCTTAATTCTTAAATCTGGTGATTTTTTCTATATTATTGGCAATAATGATATAAGAAACATTTAGAGAAACTGGGAAATATGAGAAAAAACAAGAACAATAGCGATTTGAGAAATAAAATAAACTTAATTAGGAGCTAACCTATGGTTGTGGCTCTTCATATACTTTCGGAGGGACTAATGATAGGCTCACTTCTCTTCACTGAGAACATGGTTAAAATATGTGTCTCACACTTACTCACTGAGAGCCATATACATATTACTGCTCATACATTTATGTAAAATGCACTAAAACAATGAAGATACATTTGTCAAATGATTCAGACTGGCTTAAAGTCTTGCTGAGGTCTGTCCACCTTAAGTAACTGAAGATAGCTTTCAGAAGGATTATAGAGATCACTTCTGGGGGGTTAAAATAAGAACTCTTAAGTTATACCAAAGACGGAAGTGTAGGGTATCTAATAAATTTGGTGAAAGAGATTAAATATTTATAGTATAATAATACATATTTAAATGAGATACCATTTTAACCTCATATCAGAAAAGATACTTATAAATATCTGCAGTTTCCAAGTTTTCTTCCATGTTTCAATATCTACAATGTATTGCTAATGAAAATGTGAAATCAATGCATATTAAGAGTATAAAACGTTAATAATTTTTAAAAAGTGTTTTTATGTGTGTGTGTGCATGTGCTAAGGGCTCTTGCAGCTGCAGATGGATGACTGTCCAGCTTTATGTGAATGGCTGGAGAATTGAACCTCAGGCTGGCAGGCTTTGTAAGCAAGTACCTTTAACCACTGAGCAATCTCCCTAGCCCCTAAAATGTTAAAATTTTAACCTAGCAATAATTCTACTTCTGAGAATGGTCCTACACAGTTTCTGTCTCTCATTGTCTCTCTCTTTCTCTAATGTCAAGTGATACAAAAAAAGTGTGAATCAGCATAATTCTATGAAAACATACTATAATAGTCATAAAACAGAAAACTGTGTAATGTTAAATATGTCAGTTGCTCTGGGGTTCCATCAACCCCATCTCAGTGGTAGAGCCTAGCATGTGTGAGGCCCTGGGGTCATTCATCATTTCTCAAACAATGCAATGTTGGCACTGGAGAGATGGCTTACTGGTTAAGGTGCTTGTCTATTTCATAGTATCCACATAAATCAGATGCACAAGGTGGCACATGCATCTGGACTTCCTTTGCAGTGGCTATGGCCCTGGTGCATCTATTCTCTCTCTCTCTCTCTCTTTCTCTGTCTCTCAAATAAATAAAAAATTTAAGATAAATAAAATAAAATGTTGATGAAAGTATTATACTAAATAAGAGAAACTATGCAAAGTGAAATACAAAATACTATGATACCAATATTTTAACTTGTATAGAAGAAATATGATATGCAAAAAGCAATAATGATTTTACTTTATCAATTTAATGTCATGTAGTTGAAGAATTCAAGTATCCAATATTTTTTCTGGAGACTCAGTTTTTATATTAAAACTTTCAAATTACTTGTATACACCTTGATTTTCTTCTTTTTTTTACTATTGGGCAAAAGAGCAAGATTTTATTCTCAGTATATGAGAATAAAAATTATATGGTTAACCTAGACTTAGAAACATGAAGATTTTTGAGTGGAAAACATCTTCCTATTTAAGTTACAATTTTAAAAAATATTTTATTTTTATTTATTTAAGAAAGAAAGAAATAGGCTGCTAGAGAGAGAGAATGGCCACGCCAGGGCCTCCAGCTGCTGCAAACAAACTCCAAATGCATGCACTCCCTTGTGTATCTGGTTTACTTGGGTTCTGGGAAATTGAATGTGGGTCCTTTGGCTTTGAAGACAAGCACCTTAACCACTAAGCCATCTCTCCAGCCCTAATTTACAGTTTTAATTGGATTTAATCATTGCAAAAGTCAATTTCTCCATTAAAAGGTAGATTCTTTCATTAGCATTTTTACTGTGCATAGCTGAGACACTGAACCTGAGGGCCACATGGCATGTCCTAACTAATTGTTGCTGTGGTACAGACCATCAGTAATAAGGGGCAGAAGTGCATTGCCATCCAAGGTTCTGCTATTCTTCTTTTATATATCTATTGTCACTAGGATACACAGGGTCCCTTTTGCAGGTTCTTAGGCTTACAAATAATTTTAAAACAGACTCATAAGCTTGAATACATTTTATTTATGTTTGGGAGAAAAACAAAACAAACAAAACAAACAAAACAAACAAAACAGGGCAGGTGAGCTGCAGGGAGCTGGGTAAAGGGAAAAGGGAAAGTACGGCTTTTTGAGCTAGAGGTCAAGAATGCCAGCATTCTCTGCAAGGAAAGTCTGCAGCCAGTTGCATGGGAAGGAGTGTCCTTGTAAGGGTGGTGGGGAGGTGTGCTTGGTGTGTTAGGGCAAGCAGGGTTAGGATTTTGTCTTGTCTGCAAAAGGAAGATAAAAAAGAGGACATTTTCTGGGTTGAAACACAGAAAACAGGCATGCTTAGTAGTGAGGGTCTATAAGTATTTACATCAAAAGAGGAGTTTCTAGGGTATGTAAATACTTATATTAAGAGGGTAGTTACTCCTCTACGCCTCAGGAGGGGTCTTTAGGCTTATGATGTTGATTTTACCTTCTGGCTTCAGGCTGTTGTTGAAGTTGCAAAACACCACTTTCTTGGAGTTGCTTGAGCTAGGGAAGTTCCAGCTGTAAACATCCAAGGGCATTATCAACTATGAACCAGGACCAGGGTGTTTATAAAGGGGGTAGGAATTGTTGGTGATTAGCCATGGCATCTCAGATTCTAAAGAGGGCAGTTGTGATACTTTCCCCTTCCTTTACCAACCACTTTTTTTCATTTGTAAAATTAATGTTTTTCCAGTGACACAGGAAGTGGGGCATGAAGATGATGAGGAGGAAAGGGTCTATCAATGGTGATCTTCAAGTCTGCTGATGTCTGACTAGCTACCCCTTACTAAGACTCGTGTTTATTTTTCTTCAGTCTTGAGAGATGAAGAGTTCTCTGATTTCAGCTCAGTCAGTATCTAGACACTTTCTCCTTCTGCATTTCTCCTTTTGCCTTAGTGGGCTGTGCAGCAGATACAGAAGCGAGGCAGAGGCCTTATGCCACAGCCATTCTGACTTCCTAGTGTGTCCTATTTCTTCTTTAAAATTTTATGCGTGAGTACACAAGTGTGTGTGTGTGTGTGTGTGTGTGTACAGGCATGTGTGTGCCATGGTGCACTTGGCATTGAGAGGACATGTTCACTGTTCCTCCTCATTTTCCTCAACAGGCCTGCTGTGGTTACTCTTTATGCTGCCAGGAAAGCTTCCATCTCCTGTCAGCATGCTGGGCTCACAGCCATGACCTAAGGCTTTGTATGTGGGATCTGAGGACTGAATGAGGAAACTCAGGCTTGAGCAGCAAACACTTTATCCACTGAGTCACCCTGCTAGTTCTATCCTGCCTATTTCTTAAAAGTGATCTCCCCTCCTCCCATACCTCAGACTTAAAAAAGAATTCCCACAAACTAACCAGCACTGTAGGGTTAAAATTCTTTCAGTTTCTGAGCCAAGGCATTCTCCATGGGGAAAAGGCTGCCAGTGAGAGAGAATTAGGACATGCTTTGCTGACCATCCCCCAGTAGTGATTCATGGTGAAGAGACAGACTTCCTGGCCTAATTGACATGGGCACTAGGTCAGGCTGATTGTGAGTAGCCATGCTTCCCCCTGAAGGAAACAAAATGTTTCTTGGGTTAAAGCTTTCCAGGGACTGAACTGTCTTCTCCACATCCAGGCCTTACAATAATGGGGCATTATTCTAGTCAGGTTCAAGTCTTCAGTGGTTCAGCTCTGTCAACCTTCTGTGCTATTGTGAAATTAAACCATGTGAAGATATCTATCATCTTTGTGTCACAAAGGGTTGGATATTAGAAATTTCACAAGGGTCAGTCTAACAGTTCCTAAGACACAAGTGACTTTATAAATGGTGGATGATGACAAGTTTAGAGCTAATATTTTCTGTATTGGTCTGAGTCCTCCAAGAAGTAGATGCCAAAAAGGAATTAAATATTAAAGAAAGGTCTTTGTGGAAAGAAGTGGGAGGAGAGCTGAGAAAGTCATCAGAATGTGATATTGGTCTAAACAAAAGTGAAGGTAGATACACTCTGTCCTAAACTGTATGGTCTTGGGAAAGATTTCAGGATCCTGAGACAAAGTCATTGAAAAAAAAAAAAGAATATTATGTCTCTCAAAGCAAAAACCTTGGTAAGAAGCAGCCTAGGGGAGGTATGGCCTTGGCCTTGGTACCAATGAAAGGAAAGGTTTCAGAGAATGACAGGATCCTAGTTCAATATGCCTCTTCTGAGTGAAGGATCTACCAGGGACATTTCAGGATCATCACACCTGAGATGCAGAAGTGTGGCTGACACCCTGACCCCATCAGGTCTTTCTTGCTCTCCCATTAATTTCATTATTTATTTTTACTCAGTGCCAGAATATTGTTCGCTGCTATCCCTTCAAGCCATCCATTCTCTCTTGACTTTTACAGAGAGAAAGTTGACAACAGAGGAGGGAACTGTGGCTCTTTCTATTCCAGAAGATCACGGGCTCCTAATACAATTGGCCACCCCTTCCTAGAGCTCTGTTTGTTAGAGAAGGGACTGCTTTGATGAGTACATGGTCTTGAACTCTTACGTTCAAACCTGAGGTTCCATGTGACAAATCTACAAAAATAATAGAGGCTTTAAAAGTATGGCTTCTGTGATCTTTGAATGCCTGCATAGAATATCAGCTGCTGTTTGTCCCTGTTGAAAGGAAACTCACCTCTGACAGGCCTTCCAGCTATATAGCTAACCTATTAGAAGCAAACATAAAACAATCACAAACTGAATACTTGCCAAATATGCATATAAAAGCTTATATTCTAAAAATACCCTTTGTAAATAGAATTTCATTTCATGTGATCAAAATGCCTGCTTTAAAAATAAAATTTATGAACAAGTAACATAATGTGGTAGTTTGAATATATGGCCCCCAATATATTCAGTGTTTTATTAGTTTATAGTTTGCATCTGCAGCCACCTTGCTGGAGGCAATGTCACTGGGTGGATCTTAAGGTGTGGTAGTGGGTTTGAGATTCCATTGTAAAGATATGCAAAGTGTGCCCAGTGAGAGTTCCTGAAGTGTGCTGTGCTGTGTAGCTGGTGGCTTTTCTCACTCTTGCCTGGTCTTGTAAGAGCAGGCAGCTTCTTCTGCCATTATGGAACTTCCCCTGGATCTGTAAACTTCAATAAATAATATCCCTTCCTCCATAACTGTGCCTGGTCTGGAAGTTCATCTCAGCCAACCTGAAGCTGTCTGCTACACATAGATATTCTAAAACATCTAAAAAAAGGAAAATCCATAGTAATATCAAGTTTAATTCACAGTAAGATCAAGTTAATTTATAGTAAGATCAAGATTTTACCAGGAAAGTGAAAGCAAAAACTAAATAGTTAATTAAATAAATCAAACATTTTGGCTCTAGCTTTGTTTTTGCTAATGAAAAGTGAATAAATAGGATGAAAAAAGTTAATCAAGTTTTGGGGAGGCAGTTTCTCATTTGTGTATTCACTTCCCTAATAAGGGCAAATGTTTTGACAGGAGTTTTGACAATGGTATTAAAAGGCACATTTAAATTAAACTTACATGCAAAACTAGAGAAAAACTCATGAAAATAATTATCAAAGAGGATTAAAAATAGAAGTTGAGTTATTTTATTTGAAGAGACTAAAACTTTCTACACAAACCATCTATATCCAGAAGATCTGGCAAACATACCCATGCATGTTCCTTACACAAGACATCGTCTTACACAGTTCTTCCATTTGCTCATGGGTTCATGTCTGTTGGCCACCTATGCTCCCAGAAGAAAACTTATGGCACTGGATTGCATCAGCAAGGCATGATGGATGAGTGGGGACATCACTGGGGAGAGAGTATTCTGCACTTGGCTTGGTTTACAGTCAGATATAAAGAAGATCTATAAATTTGGAAACTATGCTGGAAAAAAACTAAAATTTATTTTTAATTCCTATAAGTTCCAGAAAAGGAAGAAAATCTGCAAATAAAATGGTGAGATGATTGGGCTAATTGGCTAGGTAATTCATCAAAACCTGGAAACTGGGAGTTCAGCTATTCAGGCATGAGGAAGTGCATTTAACTTCCTCCCTTGGGAGTTCTTACTCAGCAAGCTCTCATAATGCAAGTGCAGCTGGAAAGCAGAGAAAGTACAGTCTCTTCTACACTGCCATGCAGTCCAGCTAGATTTTGATATAATGTGTAATAAAACCTTTTTATGTAGGGAGTTAAATAGAAATGAAAATGATTTAACATACCAGAACATAAATAAGGATTTTAATACCTAATAGTGGGCTGGAGAGATGGCTTAGTGGTTAAGGTGCTTGCCTGAAAAGGCTAAGGAACCATGTTTGACTCTCCAGGTCCCACATAAGCCAGATGCACAAGGTAACACAAGCACACAAGGTTACACATGTGCATAAGGTGGCACATATGTGTGGAGTTCAATTGCAGTGGCTGGAGACCTTGCGTGCCAATTCTCTCTCTCTCTCTCTCTCTCTCTCTCTCTCTCTCTCTCTCTTATTAATTAATAAAATAAAATAAAACCTAATAGCATCTCACAGAAAGCTTCAACAAGAAGCTTCAACAACAATCAAAAAGCTTCAGAGAGATTAGTCAGTTTTTCCCCCATGCTACCAATGAACATAACTGAATTTAGAGCCAAAGATGTAACATGCACATTTTTGCCAAGAATTGCTACCAAGTTTGTGCTTGCGTATACTGGTGCTATTGACTATTTTGTGGCAATATGTCTGCTTCTATGAAAGGAAATCTTACTACTGCCCGCAAGGACCATACACTGTTCTAACAATGCTCTCCTCTCCTCCAGGTGTTTAGTACCCTGCACTGGCAAATTTGTGATGTTAGAAATTGCAGTCAGGTGTGGTGGTGCCCGCCTTTAATCCCAGCAATTGGGTAGGATTAGCCTCCTCCTACTAGAGGTAGGATGATCGCCCTGAGTTTGAAGCCATCCTGAGACTACAGAATAAATTCCAGGTCAGCCTGGTCTAGAGCGAGACCCTACCTCAACAAAAGGAAAAGAAAAAGGAAAGAAATCTAAGAGTGTGTATTGAAACAGTCAAGTGATTCAAGTGGCCACAACAGAACAGGCTTTGAGAAGAGTAGGCAGGAAGTAATGTTGGAAAGATAATTTACAATCACATCACAGGGCCTGAGAAAGTTAGGGAAAAGGTTTTGCACACTATGGTGTGTAGTGAAAAGCTGCTGAATTCTTTTATGCTAGAGAACAGTGGAATATGAACTGTGATCAGGAAGAGTATATGGAACAGTAAGTTAGGATCAGAGGAAGTTCTGAGGGCAGAGAGCCTGGTAGGAGGTCTTTCTTTGACTACAGATTTCAGGTCTGAGCAGGAGAGGAAATGCTGGAAATATGATAGGATACTGTAGACTTTGTAGAAAGTAGGCGCAATTTGGAGGTGGAGGGTGAGAAAAAGGAGTGAGAGATGATGGCAGATCCATATATTTTAATTCCTATGAAGGTAGCCACAGTATTAGTAGGAATGGAGATATCTAGAAGGGCAAGGTTTAATAGGTACAAATATAGAATGTGACAGGCAGATGGAATAGGTGGAGAACTTCAGGAAGCAGCTAGAATATACAACTGAAAGTTAAGAAAGAAAACTTGGCTAAGGTTTCAGATCTGAAGGCCATAGAAGTGTCAACTGAAGACAGGGAAGTGAATGAATTGTTCAAAGGAATGATGTAGTTGAGAAAGAGAGTGAAAATATTCAGAACAAAAAAACCTTGGATCATAAAAACCTACATTTCAGAAGCAACAAATCCCTAGGGAGGTGGAAGAATAAGCAACAGCTTCTCACTGGAAGTCCAAGGAAAGAAATCAAAAGACCAGGAACTGACTGCAAAACTGAAAAAGAACAGTGAGGGTTCATCTCTGAAGATTAAAGTGCTCTGGATTTTCCAGCTAAAGATTTCTTTTTGGCCTGAATCATTATTTTTTTAATTAACACACATTAGAGATGCATATTTATGGAGTTCAGTGAGGTCTTCATAGAGTCACATAGCATCCACAGATCAAATCCAATCTCTGCCCACTTTCCCCATCCTTCTCCACCTATATTACTCACTGCTCTGCCTTCAGGTTTACAATGTTTTAAGTGTACATCAACAGAAACACAGTACTATTGTATAGCACTTTACTTCTGAATCGAAGCAATGATTTTGGAGGGAGGCTTATTAGGAAGTTCCAAATTAAAAAATAGGCGCCTTAAGATTCAGGAAGCTTGGAATCCCAGAAAACCTCAGGGAGTAAACACCTCACAGCTCTTAGGAAGTTCCTGAAGCTGACAAGATTGACAAGGCTCCTCTGTGAGATTATTTCAGGAGTAAGAACTACTGGGCAGAAGAGACTCTTGGACCAGCCCTTCAAGCGATGCAGGGAGCTCCAAGGACACAGCTTCCTTGGGTCAACTGCTATGCTGGGGTGGGCTTTTTGATGATGTCACTGTCTTTGAGTCATTCATACTTCTGTACTGCCCCTCACCCCTACTCCTTTAAAGTAATATCAATAAATTCACTGGTTCACTAAGCTAGTCCTGGGTGGCACTGTGTCTGTGGTCTGGTGTCTGTGCCCTATCTAGTGGTGAATAGATTATTTGCATCTTCCCAGGAAAAGCTAACACAATAGGGTCTTTTGAGGCAAGAAGCCAAGGCCAAACTCTGGTACCCTATCTCAAAATAGAGCTGCTTGCATCCTGCTTACAGAACCTTGTCTTAATATGAAGCTGCTTACAAAAGTTGCAAAAGTCCCCTTTGTCCAGTGGCCCTCCACTTCTGTAAACCTGCTTGATACTACAGCTTCCTGCTCATGCTGTAAGACATGTACACAGAAAATTTTAACCCCACCAATGATAGAGAGAACCAGAAATGATGATGAACCATGTACAAAAGCCCAGAGAGATAGTAACTAGGTGCTCAGGCAGGCATTGGATGTTATTCCTGAGTCCATGTCTACATGAAAAATCTGATTCTCCACTCTGCCTTGGGGACCATTTTGTGAGCAGCATTTTTCTGCAACACTTTTATTTCCATGTCTAGTTTATTTCACATAACAATGTCCTTAAATCTTACTCATTTGCTACAAATGGTATGTCACTATTCTTCATAGTGCAATAATATTTAATATGTATATATGTTACATTATCATTGTACAAAAATCTGTTGATGAGCACTAGTTATGGTGCATTTTACTGTAAATGACCATGTGCAAAAAAATATCTTTTTGGTGTGCTGAATTTATCTACTTTTTATATATACTTATTTGTGGAATGATTAGAGAATATCATGGACCAACTTGAATTTTGAAGACCCTCTATGCTGTTCTTCATTAATGGCTATGCTAACTTACATGTCTACCAATAGTATATAAGTGCCTTATTTTTCCACATCCCCACTAGAACTTTTAGGTAGTTTAAATTTTATTACTTATATTACTTTTTAAAATGATCTTATAAAGTAATGGGTTTCATCATTGCATCTTTGTACATATGACACTACACTCCCCCACACAAGCTGATTACCTTTATTCTCCCAGAAAGTCCCAATTTGTGCTTTCCTATCACTTTTATTTCATTACACTATTTCTCACATCTATTAAGATCTTGTTTTTTTTTTTTTTTTTTGAGAGAGAGAAAGAGTAAGTAAGAGAGAGAGAAAGAAAGAGATAATGGAAGCTCCAGGACCTTAGGCCTGTTGCAAATGAATTCCAGACATGTGAGCTCCCTTGTGCACATATGCAACATTGCACACTTGTGTCACTGTGCATCTGGCTATGTGGGACCTGGAGATTTGAACCTGAGTTCTTGGTCTTTGCAGGCAAGCGCCTTAACCACTAAGCTATCTCTCAAGCCCCTCCATTAAGATCTTTGACATCCCTCTCACTCATCTCACTGTTTAGTTTTGTGAAACACACATACACACTTCAATTTAGGCTCTGCAGATAACAGAAAACAGGTAACATTTGTTTCTCTTAGCTCGGCTTGTGTCCTTTTTGTCAATTCATGGAATTATTTCTTATGCTACTGAAATCCTGTTCAGAAAATTCTGGCCTATGCCTGTATCTTGAAGTATTTCCTGTAGGACTTTTTTCTAGCAGTTTTAAAGTTCCAGGTCTTATAATGAGGTCTGTGATCTATTTCAAATTGATCTTTGTACAAGGTGAGAAATATGAATCTACCTTCCTTCTTCTTTATGTGAAAACCTAGTTTTTCTAGCGCCATTTATTAAAGAGTCTGTATTTTCTTCAGTATATGTTTTTGACAGCTTTATCAAAAACTAGGTAGCTATTATTAACTGTTAAGATTTATTTCTGGGTCCTCTATTCTATTCCATTGTTCTACATGTATGTTTTGTGCCAGCGCTGTGCTATTTATGCTATTATGGCTCTGTAGTATAACTTGAGCTCAGGTATTGTGATAGCTAGCATTTCTCATTCTGCTAACGATTATCTTTGTTAGTTGAAGTCTTTTGTATGTTAATAAACTTTAAGATTTTTTTCTAGTTTGGTGAAGGATATTGCTGGGGTTTTGATGGAGAATGTATTGAATCTGTAGACTGCTTTTGATCCTGTATCCATTTTTACAATGTTAATTCAGCCTACCCATGAACATGGGATGTCTTTCCATTATCTAGTGTCTTCTTCAATTTCTTTCTTCATTGTCTTAAATTTTTCCTTGTAGTGTCCTTTCACCTCCTTGGATAGGTTTGTTCATAGGTATTTTATTTTGGGTTTTCAAGTTATTGTGAATGGAAATTTTTCCCTGTGTTCATGCTTGGCAAGCTCATTATAGATGTATAGAAAAGTTGCTGTTTTATGTGTGTTGGTTCTGTATTCTACTATTTTGCTTAAAGGGTTGGTAAGATAATTCAAATTTTCTTGTAGATACTTTAGGGCATTTTAAGTATAAAATCGTGTTTTATGCAAATGACATAATTTGACTTCTTTTCCTGTTGGAATTCCCATTATTTTTTACTTGATTTATTGCTGTAGCTAAGTCTTCAAGCACAATATTGAAAACAGTGAAATTCAGCACCCTTATTTCATTCTAGAATTTAGAGGAAATGTTCTCGTTTTCCTCATTTAGTATAATGTTAGCTATAGGTTTGTCACATATAGTTGAAGTACAATCATTCTATTCTAGTTTCTTCTAGCTTTGTCATCAAGGGATATTGAATCTTATTGGAAGCCTTTTCTGCCTTGGGAGTATCATGTGATTTCTGTCCGTGATATTATATATTGATATTAATATCTTGAACCAACCTTGCATTCTTGGAATGAAACTAACTTGGTCACATTGTATGATCATTTAAATGTATTCTTGAATCCAATTTGCAAGAATTTCACTGAGAAATTTCATGTCTATATTTATCAGGGTCATTGGTGCATAGTTTTTTTGTGTTCTTATCTCATTTTGTTAACAAGGTAATTCTGGCTTCATAGACTGAGTTTTGTAGTGAACAGTTTGAGGAGTAATGCCCTTCTTTGAATGTTTGCTGGAATTCAGCAGAAGACTCTTTTGGTTCTGGGCATGTCTTTGCTGGAGGTTTTGCCAGTGCTTTAACCACACTGATTGTTATGGATCTATTTGAGTTGTTTATATCCTTTTCATTTAATTTTGTGTGGCTATATGGCTCTAGAAGTTTATCCATTTCTCTTAGACATGGAAGGATTTCTTTTTTGTTTGTGTTTTTTGAGGTAGTGTTTTGTTATAATCAAGGCTGACCTGGAACTCACTCTGTAGTCCTACGCTGGCCTCAAAATCACAATGATCCTCTTACCTTTGCCTCCCGAATGCTTGGATAAAACGTATGTGCCACCAGGTTTTGTTTTTAAAATAGAAGTTTTGAAAGTACTTCTCAATGATTCTTTGTATTTCAATATAATCTGAAGTAAACTCCCCCTTTTATCTTTTATTTTATTAAGTTGGACATGTTCTTTTTATTGATTAGTTTGACTAGGGGTTTGCTAATCTTATTTATTTATTTATTTATTTATTTATTTATTTAAGATTTTATTATTTATTTATTTATTTGAAAGAGAGAGATACAGAAATAGGCAGGTAGAGAGAGAGAGAGAGAGAGAGAGAGAGAGAGAGAGAGAGAATGGGTGCGCCAGGGCCTCCAGCCACTGCAAACGAACTCCAGATTCATGCACCCCCTTGTGCATCTGGCTTACGTGGGTACTGGAGAATCGAGCCTCGAACCGGGGTCCTTAGGCTTCATAGGCAAGCATTTAACCGCTAAGCCATCTCTCCAGCCCCAATCTTATTTATTTTTGAAATAATCAACTCTTTAATTGATTCTGTATTTTGTTCTTTTAGCTGCTGTGAAAAATGTGTATTCTGAATGCTTTGTATATGTTAGTTAGCCTCATTTGGTCTATGGTACCATTTAACTCTGAGGCTTCTTTGGTAATATTTAGTTTGGATGGCCTATCTAGAGATGAGTGTGGAATATTGCACTATTACTCTATCAGAACCAATCTGACTTTGCCCCGGCCGGCGGGGTTCAACAGGGGCTCGAGGGGAGGCTGTACCTGGATGAGGGACAAGCAGACACAAAGAAGAAAGCCTTGCTTCCACACCAGTCAAGGCTTTATTATTATTATTCATACAGAGGTATATATAGGGGAGGCAGGAAGAGGGCAAATGGGATTTTATGGCTATAGGGGAGGCGGGAAGAAGGCAAATGGGATTATGGCTGCCTAATGGATTTTATGGCTACCAGAGGGTCAGGGGTCTCTTGAGTGATAGGCCTCAAGAATGTCTGTTGAGATTACAGGCAGGGCGGATTTACATCAGTCCTGTTTGTTTAAGATACACATCTTTAGGTTACACTCTTGTTCTTATCAAAGCAAGCTTTTTGGGAAGGCTTGGTAAATTTCGCAGGAACTCAGGAAGCTGAAATCTTAACACAAAGAGTGGAGGCTTCTTCCTCCAAATGGTTGCAGTTTTTGGCTCAGTGGTCTCCAACATGACTTATAGTGCTCAGTAGTATTATTTTAATGAAATTGGGTGCCTCTATATTTGGTGCATATGTTTACAAATGTTATATATTTTTGTTGAACTGTTCCTTTTATTAATATGTGAAGGCCTTCTTTGTCCTTCTGACTAATTTTCATTTGAAGTCTATTTGATCAAATAGCTACAAAAATTTATTTCTGGTTTTTGTTTTTGTGACAAATTGTTTTCCATTGTTTGATTTTCAGTCTTGGATGATTTTACCAGTGAGGCATGACTTCTGGAGACAAAAAATGTTAGATTTAAGTCTCTGTTTCTTAATATTTCTATTTTTAAAAATATTTTTTATTTGTGTATTTGCCGGGGGGGGGCATATAGAGAGAAAGAAAGAATGGGCATTCCAGGGCCTCTAGCCACTGTAAATAAACTCCAGACACATGCACCACTTTTTTGTGCATCTGGCTTACATGGGAACTGGGGAAATGTACCTGTGTCTTTAGGCTTCACAGGCCAGTGCCTTAACCATTGAGCAATCTCCCACCTGAAGTCTGTGTTTCTTTATTGGTGAGTTGAGGCCATTTATATCTGAGGTTATTGTTGAGAGATGTACACTCCTGTACATTTTGTTTTTTCAAGGTGGTTGAATTATTGGCTTTTTTTCCTGTTGTTTCTCTCTAATTGATATCCGGTGTTTGCTGGACTACTCCTCTCATGAAATTTATTATTCTGTGTTTTTTTAAATACCATTGGAACTTTGTTCCTCATCTGTATATTTTTGTCCTTTAAGTATTTTTTCATCACTGGCTTGAGCATCATAGAATGCTTTAGTTTGTACTTATTTATTTCTTATCAATTTTATAAGAAAACTTTTCTCAGTATAATCATCGTGGCTGCCAAGTATTTAGTTTCCTGATTTAAAATATATCATTCCATGTTTTCTGACTTTGAAGTTTCCTGATGAGTGATCCAATATTATTCTGATGTTTCTATCTCTGTGTATGTTAATGGTTTTCCCTTTAGTCTTTTTATATTGTATCTTTCTATTTTTGACTTGTTGAATATCATTTGTCTTAGAGAGGTTCTTCTCTGATCATGTCTATTTTGCATTTTAAATGCCTTTTGTGTTTTACTATTTCCTCCTGTATATTTGGAAAATTTTATGCTATGTCAAGAATATATATTATATGCTTTTAGTGTATATCCCAGCTTTAATTAGTAAACTTGTTGCTGGGACAAATTACCTGACAGAAATCAGTTTAAGGGAGGATGGGTTTATTTCAGAGAATAGAGTCTATCATGGCAAGGCAAGCATAGAGGAAGTAGAGAGAGCTCAGCTATCTTCTTTTTAAATAGTCCAGAAGTCCAGCCCATGAGATGGTGCTGCCCACAGTTACCTAATCTAGAAAATCCCTCCAGAGTTGTGTTTTCATGGTAATTCTAAATCCTGTCAAGTTGGCAAGAAATTAACCATAACATAGCTTCTTATCCTAGCCATATATACTCTTGACTACAACCCAGAGTTTTTTGAGATCAGGGTTATGTTCATTTTTCTTTATTGATGTTTGAATGTAGTATTTTATCAACCTTGTCCTCCATACCCTGTATTTTTTCTTTTGTGTGGTCAAGTCTTAGGTGACACTTTTTACTGTGTTTTTTATTTAATTCATTGATTTCTTCATTTTTAAGATTTTTCCCCCAAATTTCAATATTTTGTCTGTATTTTCCATCTGTTTCTAGTGTTTCATCTATATTGCTATTTTTCTTATCCTCTCTTGGTCCTGAATGGAATTAATTTATATGTTAGTATCCTCCACATCATTGATACTTTTTATGAGAGGACTTTAAAACAATTTTTTTTTATTTGAAAGGAGAGAGATTGAGTGAGTATGGGCACTTCAGGGCCTCTAGCCACTATGGATGAACTCTAGATCCATGTGCCACCTTGTGCGTCTGGGTTCACATGGGTACTGGGGAGTCAAACCCTTTTGGTTAGGCATTGCAAGCAAGTGCCTTAACTGCTGAACCATCTCTTCAGCCCCAGAGAATGTTTTAAAGCATCTGACATTTTACCTTGTTCAGTATCTTTGCATTTAGAGGCTGAAGAATTATGATATTTTAGAGGTGTAATGTTGTCTTTGTCATGTTTCTAGAGTTGCTGTGCTGCCATTTGTGCATCTCTTAGTTTGGCTATCTCTTCTGGCTTCTTTGGCTGGGAGAGTAATCTCACTATATTTGAAGGTTGAGCCCCAGTATCCATAACAAGGATAAAAAAAAAACCCTGCTATAGTAAGAATAGCAAATCATATGTTATATGAATACAAATGAAATCAATTACAGCCCACTAAAATTTATAAGTGGCCATAAAACTTACAAAGAAAACTTATGAGGTTAAAAATTATTTAGTGGGGCTGGAAAGATGGCTTAACAGTTAAGGTGTTTGCCTGCAAAGCCAAAGGACCTTGGTTAGATTCCCCAGGATCCATGTAAGCCAGATGCACAAGGTGGCACATGCATCTGGAGTTCATTTTCAGTGGTTGGAGGCCCTGGTGTGCCCATTCTCTCTGCCTCTCCCTCTCTTTTTCTCTGTGCCTGTTTCTCTCTCTCTCAAATAGATAAATAAGATTAAAATATTTTAAAAATTATTTAGTGTATGAATAGAAATACACATGAATAAGATAAAGGCAATAAGGATGGAAGAGATGGAAAGAAACAAGTTTAAGTAAATTAAATGAGAAAGAAGAAGAGAAGAATGTTATGGAGGGTAAACAAAGCAATAGATTAGAAAAAAATAAAGTAACTAAACAAGTTCTGGGTGTGTGGCACACGCCTTGAGTTCCAACACTCCAGAGGCAGAGGGGGGATTGCTGTGAGTTTGAGGCCACCCTGAGACTACATAGTCCAGGTCAGCCTGGGCTAGAGAGAGACCCTACCTCAAAAAACAAAAAAGTAACAAAGAAGATTTTTCAATAATGAAAATTTTAAACAATTAGATAATTATAAGAAAAATAAAAAGCTATGAACTAAGAATATTAACAAAAGCAGTAAAGAAAAATACTACGAAATGTATAGGAGGGTAAAGAAGGAAACATAGGGACCAAAAAAGTTAAAAAGAAACTAAGTGAAAAGAAAATATTACCCAAGAGTTGAAAAAAATGCATAAACAAAATTTAGATAGATGTTAAAGGGGAATAAAAACATACATATTTTAAAATGTATAATAGAATTAAAATCCTGCTAAATTTGTACTTTAAAAAACAAAGGGAATCACAAGGGTAAGAAGAAAGAAATGAGGTGTTAAAGTAGCTTCTTTGTGGTTGTTTGACAGTTGGAGACATTAGCTAGCTATGTGTAGGAGGGTGGAAGTCAGTTCACTTTGTGCATGCTTTTCTTTCCTTTGGTCTGTGCCACTGTATTGTAATGTATTCAGTGTCCACAAGGGAGATGATTTCTGTGTTTTGGGTATTTCTTTGTTTATCAGGGGAATTTTCTGTCCATGCTCAGTTTTTCATTCTTTTGGCTGACCATCTTCTCTCTCAAGACTCACCATATGACACTCTGGTGTGGCTGCTTTAATGGAGGGGTGTCTTCCATGTTTGTTCACAGTGTGGGAAGCAACCAGAATACTGAGAATGTCTTTCTACTTTCAATACTTCTTGAGTATTAATCACACTGCTGGAGGAATTCTTCTGTGGGTATCATGTATACCCTTGGAACTTTAGAGTTCCCAGGCTTTACAGCCACAGAATTTAATAACTATATCCATTTGCAGGCCTCAGGCTCAGAGCTTTCTGACTTCATACTTGATAAAATCTTTTCTGGTCACGTGGGTGGCTATATTTCTCCTTAAGCAATTCTCAGCCTATGTTAGCCTCCTGCTGCCTATACCACTTGTCTGTCCTCCTGCTTTCCACAGATGCCTCTCTGGATTTTTCCTCAGTCATGAGCTGTGACATAACAAATTGGGGCTCCCTGGCCTTTGCATGCTTCCTGGTCTTAGGCATCCATGATGGCTCAGTTTTCTTTCTTTCTTTGTTTTTTTTTTAAACAAGGATTTCAATAGTTTAATTCAGTAAGTCAGTTTACACACAAATCCTTCATAGTTTGCTCATTTTCAATGACCCAAATATAAACATTTGTATAAATTCATTCAAGGATGTTCCATAATATTCTCTATCCAAAATTAATCAATATCATAAAATCTACATGTTGAAAACAGTATATTCTATATTCAATACATCTTAGTTTGTAACTAAATTCCACTTCTAAATATGCCTTTTTAAAAAAAGAAAGAAGAGGAAAACATGGATAAATTTAGGCAGAATTAATGAACAAATCCTATTGGAAATAATGAAATTCTTACAGATGGCTTTATAAATGTCTAGAGGATTCTCAGTATAGCTATTCAAATTTACAGAATTTTACCTGGCTAATACTATATTAGAATAATTTAATTATATATTGCAAATAGCACTTAAATGGAGAACTATCCAATAGTCTACAGAATATTTAGTGTAAATCTTCTCTTGCTTTCGACTTAACATGTCAATGTAGTTTTCATGAAAGAAAGAGAATTTCATATATATTTGCAAAAGGCTGCTTTCTACCCCAGCTCTTCCCCCACTGTGCCTGTGCAAGGCATGCATGCCTGGCTCTGAGAGGACAGCTGCATCCCAGTGAAGAGCAGAGAGTCACCTGCCCAGTTGGATGTAAGTGGCAGCTCGATGGGGTATCACCAGAATATTTATGAAGTTTCAGAGTGGTCACTGCCAGCTCTGAAGATAATTATAATAAATTATATTATAATTATAATAAATATAATTATAATAAATGAATTTTGTCTGGAAGCCAAGGAGAGAAAATCTATCTAGCACTGAGATAAAAAAGACAATTTTATTGTTTTATCAGATGTAGCAGACAGCTTCTAGTTCACTGAGATGAACTTCCAGACCAGGCACAGTTATGGAGGAAGGGATATTTATTGAAGCTTACAGATCCAAGGGAAGTTCCATAATGGCAGAAGAAGTGGCCTGCTCTCACAGGACCAGTCCAGAGAGCAAAGCCCCCAGCCACACAGCACACAGAGCAAAGCTACAGCCCAAAAGCCACAGCACACTTCAAGAACTCCTACTGGGCACACTTTGCATATCTTTACAATGGAATCTCAAACTCACCACTACATCTTAAGAACCACCCAGTGACATTGCCTCTAGTAAGGTGACTGCAGATGCAAACTATAAACTAATAAAACATTGAATATATTGGGGGCCATATATTCAAACTACCACATTCCGCCCCTTGGGCCCCAATAGATTTATAACTATCACACATTGTAAATTGTACTCAGTCCAATTTCAAAGGTTCTCACAGTCTTGACCAACTTAAGATACTGAGTCCTGTAAAATCAAACAAGTTAAATACTTTAAACATGTAAAGGCACAGAGTAAACATTTTTCTACAGTTATTTTTTTAATTTTGTTTATTTTTATTTATTTGAGAGCAACAAAGAGAGAAAGAGGCAGAGAGAGAATGAGAGAATGGGCATGCCAGAGCCTCCAGCCTCTGCAAACGAGCTCCAGATGCATGTGTCACCTTGTGCATCTGGCTTACGTGGATCCTGGGGAATGGAGCCTCAAACTGGCATCCTTAGGCTTCATAGGCAAACGCTTAACCACTAAGCCATCTCTCCAGCCCCAGAGTAAACATTTTTAACTGGTATAAAGCATAGCAAGGAGAGACTAGAACAACGCAAACTCAATCACCATCAGCAGTCATCAAACTTCTGCAGTTTAAGTTCAATATTACCAGAGACTGACAGTCTCCAGGGTTTCCAATTCCACCCTTCCAGCTGGGCAGAGTAGCCAGGGAAAACTTTCATCCCACGCCAACACTGCACTCCATGGTAGCCCTTTTGCACAATCCTGGTATATCCAAAACATCTTCTAGTCTCCATGTAAACCATGGTCCATCTTCCAAAGGCTCTTCCAGCATATTCCTGAGGGTCTTCATGCCCTGCCTCATGCTGCATCTCAGCAGCGGCTCCTGGAACTGTGTGCAATTCATGACCACTCCATGCATTTTTAATGCTTCCAAAACTAGTACCAGGTGTGCAGGACACAGCCATATTCTTAATCCAGGAATGAAATAAATCATAGCCTTGAAAAGCAGGTTCCTTCTTGAGTCAACTCTTTCCAAAAGTGTTTGCATTTCTAACAGTCTTTCCTCAGGCAACCTCTCCATTGTTTTAATGTAAAGCAGTTGGGCCACGTTCCTTTAGATTGCTAATGTGTTTCACAATAGCAGCCCCAGCAACCTAAAACCAGTCTCAGTGTCTCTAATTTTAACTTGCTTGAGGTTTTTCAACTTAAAATCTTAAATGTTTCAGTCCAGTATCTTTAGCCAAGCACATCAATCCATTACAAATTTAACCTTGATCAAACTTTCTGGGCCTGGATAACAGAACACAGCCATCTCTTATGCCAGTAGCCCAGTTCCAACAAAGTCCTTTGCAGTCTTTCCTTCCCCTTAGAAAGCTCATAAGCCAAGCCTCGAAGTTCAATACTGTCTGCACTTAGCATTCTCAAACTCTCATCAGAATAGTCCATAATACTTGGCTTACCACTCCAGAAGGCATCTTCAGTTGCAAACACCAAGTCCATGCCCATTCCTCCAAAACAAAGTTTCCAAAAGATGAATATCCACACGGTCAGGTTCATCTCACCCCACATTCCTCAGTACCACTTTACTGAGGCAGACAGATACTAGTTCACTGAGATGAACTTCCAGACCAGGCACAGTTATGGAGGAAGGGATATTTATTGAAGCTTACAGATCCAGGGGAAGTTCCATAATGGCAGGAGAAGCGGCCTGCTCTCACAGGACCAGTCCAGAGAGCAAAGCCCCCAGCCACACAGCACACAGAGCAAAGCTACAGCCCAAAAGCCACAGCACCCTTCAAGAACTCCTACTGGGCACACTTTGCATATCTTTACAATGGAATCTCCAACCCACCACCACACCTTAAGAACCACCCAGTTACATTGCCTCTAGCAAGGTGACTGCAGATGCAAACTATAAACTAATAAAACATTGAATATCTTGGGGGCCATATATTCAAACTACCACACCAGCCCTTACACTTGCAGTTGGAGTCTGTGGCAAGCAATAGGGGAGGGAAATCATGCTCTCCCTCCCAGGCCTTTCTGATCCCAGAGCAAAGCAAATTTGTACCACACCAGGACACCAGCTGAAGCCATAGAATAATTGGAGAAATGAGCAAGAGTGCTGATTTCTTAGGGAACCTGGTATTAACACAGGAGTGAAGGAGATAGACACAGAGAACACTCAACTCCTACCAAACCAGAGATCCAGAGACACAGAGATTCCCATGACCCCTCACTGAAATAGACCTAAAATGAACCCAACATGGCTTAGGGAAATTCACGGTTGAGGAGGTGGAAAGATTGTTAGAGCCATAAGTCGGATCATTATGCACAGAGATGTTGCCTCACCTCCATAACTGATGGCTATCCCCACAAATCAAGACCCACAATCCCTGAGGGGGGAGGGCAGGGAGAAGGCTAATGATGGCTTTATGCACATTATATAGATAACTAATAAAAAAAATTTAAAAAGCAATAATCCAAGACCATAAACCAAATAAAGATGGAAACTCTATATAAATTGAAACCACAGTCATCTTTTCATATCACAGATACCTGATGCTTTTTCTTAGCTGTAGTGATATATGAGTGATCTTACTGACATCTTTACAAAAAAAGGTTTTATACCTAGCACCAAAAATCATAATACTTGCATCCAAATTATTGAAAAGCTATAATATGAACCCCTCCTTATCAAGTACTGTTCTTGTACCCTCCCAAGTGGTTTGCATGGCCATTCAGAACATAACAGTAGTTCTACTGAGATGGAAAATGCATTGAAATTGCATAGTGCATTAACTTTAATTAAGCCATCAGAATTCATTTAAGGGTACTTTTATGCCTCCAGATTTGCAGAGAAAATCCTGTTTATTATTAAAATTATTTTTTGTTAAAAGAATATGGAATTTTGTTTTAAAAAGTACTGGAAAATCAAAGTTATGGAATAAGTTTAGCCTCTTGTCTATACAGCTATTGTGAAAATTTTCTCCCCTGCTTCCCACCTTCCAAAGGAGCCTACTTGAAGACTTACTTCCTATCACAATGGAGCCACAGGGCCATAAAGGCAGCAGCCCACCACAGGGGATGGCACACAGTAGGCACTAAGTCATATGGTCTCTGCCACCAAATTAGAGTAAACACTAGGAGTCCCACAGCAACGAGTTGCAATTTTAAAGATGTCATTGCAACCGGAGTCATGTAAAGCTGATGGATTCCGGGATGCTTGCAGAAATTGGTTGTCCTCTAAATGATTTCTTCTAAAAAAGATGGCTCTGTTTTTAACAACATATTCTCTCTCAAGATGGATCCTGGTTCTTGAACCCTGAGTTATATGGCATGACAAGATGGGTTTTCTCTCTGCTAGAGAAATGATGTTCTTACCAAAATCTGTGGTTGGATTTGAGCCCTGGGAGGTGTGCCAGCTTGTTCTCAGGGTCTGCCTGCCCAACTCTACTGTGGATGACTTTTCTCATGTGGCTTCTTTTTCTTCTCTCCACTCCAGGTAACTGTGTGGCTGAGGTTGTGTCCAGCTTACTTCTTTACACACCTTTTCAACCATTTTCATTAGCACCTTTTCACTTCCTTCATGGGTTGCTGAAGCTCTTTTACTTTCCTCTTTAAGATAAAGTCTATTTCATTTTTATTCTGACTTTCACTGGCTCACACTGATGCAACTTCTGGTCCACATCCTTCAATACTTTGATTATACTACATTTATTTTGTATGTAGTTTGATTTGTGTATTTAACTCTCCATGAATGAAATCAATTTGATTTGGGGAACTATCTTTCTGATGTGCTGTTAAATTCAATTTGTTAGTGTTTTGTGGAGAATTTTTCTATCTACTGCTATTAACGATACTTCCCATGGTTTAATTTTTTTGTGCTTGTTTTGATCACATGGTAATGTTGGCTTCATAAAATGAGTTTGGAAAAGTTTCCTTCCAAATTTGGTATTTGTTGTTTAAAAGCTAGACAAAATTTAGCACTGACGTCATCCATTTCTGGGTTCTTTGTTAGGAGACTTTAAAAAAAATTACTAAATCAATATCATTTATTTGTTATTATATTCAGTTTCTCTTTTTGTATTCATAGCCCAATTTTGCTAAGGCATATATTTTTAGAAATTCATTTGTTATCCTAAGTATTTCAACTTTTTGGCACATGATTTTTCATCATAACTCCCAATGAACTGATGGTAATGTATATACTTTTATCTTAGTCTTATTTCTTGTGTCTTCACTCTTAAAATATTTGTATTTTTCATTGCATACTTACTGTTGTAAACCTTCCTAACACTATTGCTGTATCCTGTTAGTTTTCACATATTGAACTTTTATTTAAAGAATTTAAAAATTCTTAGTCTGAGGATATAGCTCAGAGGAGAGCCCTTGTCTAGCATTCATGAACCCCTGGGTTCAGTACTTAATATTGAATTGGTTGATTCTCCCATGTCCTTGTCTCTCCGCTCACAGGATGGAGTAGACAAATTATTTATTTACATGGATAACTTAAGTGAGAACTTCAAAACTGGATTCTTGGTGGCAATGTGTTTGCTGATCACTGGGTGCAACAGTGATTGATGGTTATAGCTCTAATTCTTTTTAAATATTTATTATTATTAACAACTTATTTCATATGGATACATCATATGTTGGTATCCTCTCTTCCTCACCCCTGTCCCCATTCTGTTGGGGATGCTCCTCAGTGGTGTTGCAGGTATTCCCCATCGGGTGTGGTTTAAGCATTGTGGGAGAATCAGTCAGTTATTTGGGGTGGGGAGGGAATGCCTCTGTGCATGATGTCTCAACCTGTGGCTCTTACAATCTTTCTGCCCCCTCTTCTTCAAAATTCCCTGAGCCCTGGTGGGTGAGTTTTAAGTCTATTTCAGTGATGAAATCCAGGGCCTTTAATATGCTAGATAAATGTTCTATCACTAAGCTGCATTCTCAGTCGTATAGATTTATACTTTCACATGCTTTTATGATGGCAATTAACATATTTTGGCCTCTTGATATATGACTTTTTATAAAATATTTTATTTATTTATTTGAGATAGAGAGGGAGAGAGAGAGGAAGAGGCAGATGGAGAGAGAATAGGCCCACCAGGGCCTCCAGCCACTGCAAACGAACTCCAGAAGCATGCACCGCCTTGTGCATCTGGCTTACGTGGGTCGTGGGGAGTCAAACCTGGGTTCTTAGATTTTACAGTCAAAGCACCTTAACCACTAAGCCTTTTCTCCAGCCCTGATGTTTGATGTTTTTAAGCATGGCTAGGAATGTTCTTAATATACTTATGTTCAAGTAAGTTTAAAAAAAATTTTTTTTTAATTTTTTTTTTTTTTTTGGTTTTGCGAGGTAGGGTCTCACTCTGGTACAAGCTGACCTGGAATTAACTATGTAGTCTCAGGGTGGCCTCGAACTCTCGGCGATTCTCCTACCCCTGCCTCCCGAGTGCTGGGATTAAAGGCGTGTGCCACCACGCCCGGCTAAACCATGTATCTTATCAATTACTTTGGAAACACTTTTTATCAGGCTTAGCTGGAATTACATAATTAATAAACATAGTAAAACTTTCTCTAGAAACTTTTATAGTTTGATTTTTTTGCTTCACTCAATTTGTCTTTAGGAATTGTTATACTGATCTGTATCTTTTCCCTCATGCATAGCTTTCCTCAAAGCTAAAATTACTTAGAGACTTTCAGATTGAAATATAGGTTTTTAAGGCCCAGGAAGTAAACAGGACACAGAATATAAACACCTAGCATGTTCCTGAAGATTGTGTGACTCACAAGCCCTCTACCAGAACTTGACATGTGGAGGAAGAGGAAGAGCTGCTTGGAGAAGAGAAGCTCCCACCAGCTGAGCTGCTGCACATCGTGCGGTTAGAGATGCACTGTCCTATGCTGGGGTGGGCTTGTCAGTGTTCTGTCTGCCTTTGAGTCATCCATTCTCCTGTGAGTAGCCCCTCACCCATGTTTTTTTTTTTCTTTCTTGGTAGCTCCAGTACCCTTACAGTTGGATTTGGGTATAACTGAACTTTGATCTGTCATCAGTGCATGGCCTGGGATGAACAGACATTTTTTTAAGGTCTCTCTGGAAAAGCTTAACATAACAATAGTTTATGTAGTTTATTTAACAAACAGTAATTGAGAATTGGATTTTATCCACTGAAGTAATATGGTTTTTATATACTCACATGAATGTTATAGACACAGGAAGAATAAATAAAAATAATTCAAAATACCTTATATAATATAATTTGATAAAAATAATTTCAATGAATATTAGCTAAATTTTCTGGTAACAAGTTATATTGAATAGGGATATGATTTTTCTAGTGTGATGGTGAGAACACAGTTTTTCTCAGATACTTAGATAGGAGTTGATAAAGAACTAAAATATATGGCAGGAAAAAGAGACTATACTGAAGAATCCTTGAGTGAATAATTCATTATTCCTTTTTCCACTTGCCTTACACTGTTCACATTTTCCACGTAAAGTCATGCAGCCACTGGAGGGTTCTCTACAATTTTAGCAGATGTGTTATTACTTATAAGGAGAAGCTTTCTGTTGAAATACCATTGATAACTAAGTAAGGGAGACTAATGTAAGACATTTCTAATTTTAATAGCTTAAAAATGTATGTAGCTTCTAAAAATTGTGGTCACAGTGTTTGCTTATCCAAGAGAAGATTTGTGGCCAGTTAGAGTCTTTTTGAGATTAGATCATATCTACATTCCAGACTATGCAAGAAGCTTTGTCTTTTATATATATTGTTTTAACTTATGGGACAAACTACCAGCTATTAAGCAGTGAAATGATTTTACATTTTATAATTTTGCATGGCTTCAGAAGTTGACTCTAACATGAGAGCTTGAAAGAAGATAATAATTTCCAACAAGTTACTTTTAAATATTTAAAATATTTATTTTATTTTATTTATTTGAGGAGGGACAGAAAGAGTGAGAGAGAGAGAATGGCTGATTCAGGGCCTCTAGCCATTGCAAACAAATTCCAGACACTTGCACCACCTAGTGCATTTGGCTTTGTGAGGGTACTGGGGAATAAAACCTGGGTCTTTTAGCATTGAAGACAGGCACCTTAACTGGTAAGCCATCTCTACAGCCCAAAATATATTCTTAATATAATGAAAATTTTGGTTGAAATTTAATATAAATGTTAATATATTGAAAATACTATGAGTCTTAGGAGTAATTCCCCTTAACTACATGAATTAATGTGTGGTGGCACATGTGTTTAATCCCAGCACTCAGGAGGCAGAGGTAGGAGGATTGCAGTGAGTCGAGGTCATCCTGAGACTACATAGTGAACTACAGGTCAGCCTGGGCTAGAGTGAGACCCTACCTTGAAAAACAAAAATAAATAAATAAATAAATAACATTTCATTTCAATGTAAACTCTCTTTTCTGAGCACTCACATTATATAAGACAGTGTACTGCTTTATAATGTACACAGGTGATGAAGAACAAACTGTTCTAAAGGAATGTCAAGCAGGTAGAGCACGAGGATAAGTCCAATATAAAGGTAAATATAGCAGCACAAATGAGATGCTATGGGGCTTCAGAGATGAAAGATGTCAAATATGCCCCCAAACCATACAAAATAAAACGAAAACATGCTGAGTGTATTGACCTTGAGGTGTATGAAACTTTGATGGACAATTATTTAGTGGGCCAAGTCTGGAGAAGTGTAGGGTAAGCTGGGTAGTAGCAGGTGGTACAGGTTGTTAAAAGACAGCCAATTTTACATGCACCAAAGTGAGGATTTTTAATTTAAATTAGGGGGCAGAGAAAAGGTGAACTTTTTGTTTATTTGTTTGTTTGTTTTGCTTTTTGAGGTAGGGTCTCTAGCTCAGACTGACCCAGAATTCACTATGTAGTCTCAGGGTGGCTTTGAACTCAGGGTGATCCTCCTGCCTCTGCCTCTTGAGTGCTGGGATTAGAGGCATGCACCACCACGCCTGGCATGAACTTTGTTTTTAATGAATGCTTACTACATCTAGGCTCTGTTCTGGGTTCTGTCTTAATAAAAACACTTCAAATAGTTATCATCATTTATGCATGAAAATGCTGAGGCAGAGAGAACTGGAGTCATTTACCCAAAGCAATGAGTTCATAGTTTAATTAATTGTCAGAAGAGATGGGCATTTAGTATATCTCACTAAATTAAAGGTGACATCATTCTGAGATACATCATTATCTTATGTACCAATAAGATATAAGTGCTACCAGGTTGAAACAGGATATGATATTGTAATATATATCTTAATTTTAGAGATAACAAGAAATGGTTTCTAGAGTAGCTTTGATTTGAGGTGAGTGTTTTAAGGAAACCAGGGTGGAAAGCTGATTCTCCCAAAAATCAAACAGGAAGAAAATTATGAGCAAAGAACTACTAGTTATAATAATCATATGGTGCCTTTGCACTATGGTACCTTATGTTTCTCAAGTAATTTTCACATATTATTCCATTTTAATTTTACAATATTCTATGTCTATTATGGTTTTAATTTGAACATATGAACAAAAAGACAAACAGAATATTAATTCTAGTATTTCATAATTTAAAAAAAAAACATTTATTTGCAAGCAGAGAGATAGAGATAAAAGACAGAGAAAGACAGAGAGAGAGAGAGAGAGAGAGAGAATACTGTACCAGAACCTCTAGCCACTGCAAAATGAATTCCAGATGCATGTGTCACTTTGTACATCTGGTTTATGTGGGTACTGGGGAATCGAACCCTGTTTCTTTGCAGGCAATCACCTTCACTGCTGAGCCATCTCTCCAGTCCATATTTCATAATATTTAAATTTTTTTATATTTTATTTTTTATTTTGGAGAGAGATACAGAGAGGGAGAGGAAGACAGAGATTGGCATGCCAGCAGCCTCTCAACCACTGTGAATGAAATCCAGATGCATGCGCCCCCTGGTGGGCAAGTGCAGCATTGTACCCTTGCATCACTTTTCATCTGGCTAAACGTGGGACCTGGAGATGGGAACCGACATTCTTAGGCTTAGGAGGTAGGCGCCTTAACCACTAAGCCATCTCTCCAGCCCATATTTCATAATTTTTTAAAAAACATTTTCTTCCTATATAGTATACAACTCATTTAAAATATATTATATTATTTTATATTTTTATATTTTATATACTATTTACATATGTTTAAATAAAAAAGTTATATAAAGATAATTATAAGTAACTATTTTGACATGGGTAAGAAAAAGAGCAAGAGTTTCATTTTATAAAATCTTATATTGCTTGAGCAGCTTATAACAAAAGTTCTTATTTAAAATACATAAAAACGCTTCCTTTTTGGGCTAGAGAGATGGCTTAGCAGTTAAGCACTTGACTTTGAAGCCTAAGGACCCCTCTGTTTAAGGCTCAATTCCCCTTCCTACCCTCACTGAAGATCGATCTTACCCACTTCTGAAAGCGTAAAAATTTAAAACTTTTACTTCCTGCTTTGACTGCACATGAACTCTTCCCGATTTTTTCTAGATGCACAAGGGGGCTCAACAGGCATCTAGACTTGCAAAAATTCTTTTCCTGCTCCCTCTTTTTCTAGATGATTCCCCAACTTTGTCGAGATTCCCACCTTACCTGGGAACTTACAGTGGCTGGAGGCCCTTTTGTGCCCATTCTTTCTCTCTGCCTCTTTCTCTCTCTGTCTGTCACTCTCAAATATATAAAAAATTAAAAATAAAAAATAAAAATGCTTTTTTTAAAGTGAAGATTAAAACCAGGAATTTCTGTGATTTTTTTTGAAGGTCACACTAATCATACTTGGGAGAGTAGAGAAGTACTCAGGCCTGAAGACCTTATTTTATGAAAGTCACACTCCTCCTGTTCTGTGGACATTGGCAGGGGCCAGCAACTGCTTATTCATTCAGAAAAACTCAGGATAGAGATATGAAAAACACTTCTACTGCAAATCTGTCCTTACAAAGAAAATGAATTTTGGAGAATTATGTTGGATGATCTGTTGGCTTCTTCAAGTAATCATTTTAATGCAGTGGAAATAAGTATGGAGGCAAAGGGCAGCTTTGAAAGAGGATATCATTATACTACACTCTGTATAAAGGAACATATGGCTGAAAGTATTAAAGAAAGAGAAATTGCCCTTTCCATTTAGCTCAGTTTAAAATAATGGATGTTCATTGACCAAATGTGTGTGAATACTCAAGAAAGCAGGATCCCTTTGGGACAATCTTAGCGAGGTGTCCTATACTGGAGTCTTATAAGAAGAGGTTTTAAAGGTGAACTCCATTAAACACACATAAAATGATATCAACTCATAGTTTCTCTCCAACCTTGCTGCTTGGCTTCTAGTCTGTCTTCCTTAACCCTTTCTCAGTACTCTGTAGGACTCACTCTCCAGACTTGTCTGCTCAGGCCCTTCTTTTTATACATGAGCTATTTTTCTTCTTTCTGGGTAGGTACTAAAGTAGTAACTCCTTAGTTAAAGCACATGGATATGTTACCAAAATGTATCATGAAGCCTTTGGAGTAGGGAAACCTCCTTGGAAGGAAGACTTTATGAATACTCAAATCAGAATAAGGTGGGGCCTCATGCAAACTTAGGGTCTGCCACTGATTTTTTGAGGTAGAATCTCACTCTAGCCTAGGCTGCCCTGAAATTCACTATGTAGTCTCAGGATGGCCTCAATCTCATGGCGATCCTCCTACCTGTCTTCTAAGTGCTAGGATTAAAGGCATGTGCCACCATACCTGGCATTTTTAAGAATTTTAAAAGAACAGAGTGCAGAGGTTTCATATAGTACTTTATGTAGAAAGCTTACTAAGAATTCTCCCCTCTCTCAAAAAAATCTCATTTAAGTTAAATGTTAAAAATCCCCAAGTTCATTCATTGGATTAGTGCTATGTGGCTTGTGAGAGAAGCATCTCATATGCTGGATAAAGGATTCATTCAAGGCATTCTTTTCTTCAGTCAACAAGTGCTCCACAAGCCTCAAGGGGCTGGACACTATGATAGGAACTAACTTCTCCATAGTGAACATGACACTTGAAGTCTGTCAGGAAAGTAGGCATCAAATATTAAAATTAGGAGTATAACAAGAGTAGTGATAATAATTTCTGACATATTTGAATGTTATCTCTGTGCCAAGTATCATGTTAAAAGTGTGAATTTTATGTCATATAATTGTCTAATATTTTTAAGAAACCAAGATGGTAAATATCAGTACTACTGTAACTAGAGGTTTTAGGGCTATAGTCTGCATCCTGGCAGCCCTAACAAGACAAGCCTACCCTCAATAAAATAATTAACCAGTTAAGTAAGATTTTTTGCATGAAAATATATGTATATATTTATTATATATTATGTGTGTGTGTGTGTGTGTGTGTGTGTGTGTGTGTATGTAGAGTATGCATGTGGTATGGTGTATGTGATATGTGTATACATGTATATGCATGTACATATGTAGTTGTGTGTGCCCCATATGCATGCATACACAGGCCAGAGGGAAAAGTCAGGTGTCTGTCTCTTATCACTCAACCACTCAACCATGTGTTTCCTTGATATAGAGTCTCTACCACAACCTGGAGCTGCTGGCTATATGAAAATTCCAAGGATTCTCCAATCTCTGCCCTCCAGGGACTGGGTTTACATAAGTGCATGGCCATGCCCAGCTTCTTATGTGGGTTCTTAGGAGTTGAACATGGCAGTGTTCTTTTGAGAAGCCCTCATGCTGAGTCTCTTAACCACTGAGCCCTCTCCCCAGCCCAGAAAAAGAGAATGTATTCAATGTGGCACAACTGTGAAAAGAAATAAAAAGGTTCTTGGATGCTCATTCTCCAAGTTTATCTTATGAGTCTTAACATGAGGTAAAGTTTAGATAGAGGGCATGAGGTATGCATAGCTAAGCAGTCCCAGTCAGGCTGTGGCCCTAGCCATCATGGCCTACTGCCTCTGCTTCAGTCTCTCCTACCAAGTGATCTGACAAAGTTGTAGAACTGTGTGGAATTTCTTCCTGGGAGACAAGGATCTTCTCTGGCCAGCACCAGGCTTCAGCCGCTTACTTCTCCCAATATGAAACTCCTGAGGAAATTCTAATTTTGAGAGGTCTGTTGCTTTTGAGAGAGAGAGAGAGACAGACAGAGACAGAGAGGAAGAGGTAGAGAGAGAATGGGCATGCCAGCAGCCTCTCAGCCACTGTGAACAAACTCCAGACACATACGCCCCCTTGTGGACAAACATGGCATTGTGGCCTTGTGTCACTTTTGTGTCTGGATGAATGTGGGACCTGGAGATTCAAACCGGCATTCTTAGGCTTGGCAGGCAGGCACCTTAACTGCTAAGCCATCTCTCCAGCCAGGTCTGTTGTTTTAATAGCCTGATAGCCAAAGAGAGAGGCACAAGTATTGTTTTAGAATATCTTCATTCCTGCTGAGATGGTTATATTACATCTGTTCTACAAATCGAGAAGCTGGATGTTATACAATAACTTACCTGAGGTGACATATTTAGTAAATGGAGGATTTTAGAAAAAAAGTTTCCCTAACTTCTGACCTGAAGTCCTTATCCAATATCAAAGTACTGTTGCTTTCTAAGAGGAATGCAGACAAAACATAAATTGGTGCCATTAAGGAATTGTCATGGAACCAAAAGATTCTTTCTTACGTCACTCAGAAGTTGAGTGGTCTGATAGCAACCTACCCAAGGGAAGATATTTTGGGGTGAGTCTCAAAGGACACAGCTGAGGACCCCATAAAGACCAATGGTCAGCTGGGCCATACTTTGAGGAGGAACAATGCAAAGGGCCTGGCCTCATTCAATGGGAGAGATCATACTTCACTTTAGGAAGGAATATTTACAAATCTTGGTATTTGGCAGAATTCTCAATTTCTAGGATGCCATAAGTTGAATAAATACACAGTAAATAGCATCCAAAATAAAAATGAAACTCATTTATTATGTGGCTGAATATTTCTGTGCTTCAGTTCATGTATATAAAAGTTGTAGTAAGTAATTTCTGGCTTAAAATGAATAAATAAGTCAGAATAGTGGGGAAAATTAAATCATTAGGTATAAGAATGCTTGGTCAAATTATACATACATACCAACAAGATATGGGTATTAAGACTGCAGATTAAATGTTTTCTAAATGTTTGTTTGTTTGAGGCAGCCTCTCAGCACTGTGCCCAAGCAGACACATACTTGTGGACAAACACGGCATTGTGGCCTTGTGTCTGTGTCTGGATGAATGTGGGACCTGGAGATTCAAACCGGCATTCTTAGGCTTGGCAGGCAGGCACCTTAACTGCTAAGCCATCTCTCCAGCCAGGTCTGTTGTTTTAATAGCCTGATAGCCAAAGGGAGAGGCACAAGTATTGTTTTAGAATATCTTCATTCCTGCTGAGATGGTTATATTACATCTGTTCTACAAATAGAGAAGCTGGATGTTATACAATAACTTACCTGAGGTGACATATTTAGTAAATGGAGGATTTTAGAAAAAAAGTTTCCCTAACTTCTGACCTGAAGTCCTTATCCAATATCAAAGTACTGTTGCTTTCTAAGAGGAATGCAGACAAAAGATAAATTGGTGCCATTAAGGAATTGTCATGGAACCAAAAGATTCTTTCTTACGTCACTCAGAAGTTGAGTGGTCTGATAGCAACCTACCCAAGGGAAGATATTTTGGGGTGAGTCTCAAAGGACACAGCTGAGGACCCCATAAAGACCAGTGGTCAGTTGGGCCATACTTTGAGGAGGAACAATGCAAAGGGCCTGGCCTCATTCAATGGGAGAGATCATACTTCACTTTAGGAAGGAATATTTACAAATCTTGGTATTTGGCAGAATTCTCAATTTCTAGGATGCCATAAGTTGAATAAATACACAGTAAATAGCATCCAAAATAAAAATGAAACTCATTTATTATGTGGCTGAATATTTCTGTGCTTCAGTTCATGTATATAAAAAGTAAGTAATTTCTGGCTTAAAATGAATAAATAAGTCAGAATAGTGGGGAAAATTAAATCATTAGGTATAAGAATGCTTGGTCAAATTATATACATACCTACAAGATATGGGTATTAAGACTGCAGATTAAATGTTTTCTAAATGTTTGTTTGTATGAGGTAGGGTCTCACACTAGCCCAAGTTGACCTGGAACTCACTTTGTAGTCTCAGGCTGGCCGATCCTCCTCCTTCTGACTCCTAAGTGCTGTGATTAAAGGCATGTGCCGCCACTCATGGCTTTGACTAAATATTTCTTTTAAATTTTTAATTTTTAATTTATTTGAGAGGCAGAGAGAGAGAGAGAGAGAGAGAAAAAAAGAAAGAAAAAGAGAGAGAATGGGTGTGCCAAGACCTCCAGTCACTAACTCTAGATGCATGTGCTACCTTGTACATCTGGCTTATGTAGGTCCTGGGGAATCAAACCTAGGTCCTTTGGCTATGCAGGCAAATACCTTAACTGAAAAGCCATCTCTCCAGCCCTGCTAAATATTTTTTATGGATCAAATTTCTGGCTAGGATTTTGTTTTGAGAATGAAAACAAATGGATTTTGTTAAACTACTCAATATAGAATGTATTCTTCGCATACCAGATGGAGTGTTACTAATTTTTATTATCATTTTATCAATGACTATAGCTAATAATTGTGGGGCACTTACTGCATCAGAGAGTATGCTAAGCAGTTTATATATATCATGACATTTTATCCTTATAATTAATCTACATGGTAGGTACTATGACTATTCTGCTAAGTGACTTACCCATGGTCATATGCTAGTATAATTTGATGCCATGATTCTAGTGGCTGGGAAATTCAATATCATGGTTCTAACATCTAACGTGGGTCTGTCTTCCTGCTGTGTTATGACATCATTGGACACATTGTGAGATGAGACAGAGCAAGAAAGCAGCATGAACTGGTTCCTGAAGCAAGTCCAGGGTACTGTGAAGGAATAGTATCACCTGCATGCAGAAGAGGCTAGTGGGCCTGCACCCCTTCTCTGTGGATGTGGCATCCAGGTCTGTGACCTGGAAATACTTCCATATGTGGGGTTAGATTAGTGTGGCTTACTACTGCTGACCAAGATGGACATGGGCTGAGGTTTAGGCTGATGCTGGTATTATCTGTAGCCATGGGCTCAGAGTTTTGATATGTGTCATGTTCTCCATACTCCATGGCCCATATGAAATTTTTAAATTGCTCCTGGGTATTTGTATTAGGAAAGGATGAATGTCAAGGGAGCGACAGGCTTGGGGCAATTCAAAGCTTATCAGGTAGGGAGAACATCCAGCCAAGAAGGCTTAATTTCCTCCTGCAAAGTTTTCTCTTCTTTCTTTTGGATATTCCATCTGATTGGGATTATCACATTTTGATTGTCTTGGAATGGCTTGAGCTCAGAACTGTGGAACATGGAAAGCTAGTATGAATGTTCTTTCCCTTGTCAGGGCTAGGGAGGCTTATTTTTGTGCACTCAGCTTTCCATGATTTGTTTTCCATGTTATGGTCCACATGGAACTAAACAACATGTGACACTATTATTTTGCCTTTCTTGGATTTACTTCAGAGTTTCCTGTAAGTTATTGTTTATAACTTATTACTCTATTTTCAAAAAAGTATTTGAAGTACTTTCCAATATGACTTGAATGTAGTAAAAATTTATAAATAGTTATATATTATGTTAAAATATAAATAAACATTCAAATACAGACCCATATCAATTAAAATATATATAGTAATTACTTGGGACTAGTAAATGATTACATCAGTTCAGAAACCAAGAGAAGGGTAATAGGGTTTTGTAGATTTTCTGAATTGGAAAAAGGAAATATGCAGCTGCTCTTACAGACAATGCAGTCATTCTGGGACAAAATTCTGGTAGAAGAAATGTCTCAGTTTGGTACTGCCACAATACATGACAGTACAAATAGACATTTGCTCTTAGTATAATATGTACACAGATATTGCTCCTGGTATATGTACCTCAGTACATAAAATAAATATTGTATAAACAGACTAATGACCACCCAAAGATGTGCACAGCTCATACCCTGGAGTTGCTTATAGGCTGGAGACTTAGTGTTCTAATTAACATTGCTAGTCACCTGACTTTAGAACAGGACATTATCCTGGATTATCTGATATGGCCCCATGTAATTACAAGTGTCCTATCCCTACAAATAGAGGACGAGATAGATGAGAGAAATATACTACATAATGCTGGCTTTGAAGATGGAGGGGGAGGGACATGAGTCAAGGAATGACTTCTAGAGAGAAGTTTCTAGAAATTGGAAATAAGCAAGGAAACAAATTCTTTCTTGGAGCCTCCAGAAAGGAGTGCTGCTGTTACAAAATCTTCATTTCAGACCCAAGAACCCATATGGTATTTGATCTTATAGAACAATAATGTAATAAACTCTTGTTGGGTCACTAACATTGTGGTAATTTGTTATAGTAGCAGTAAAAACTACCAACTACTGCTACTCACATACATTTGTAAACATATACAATACCATGATGAACTGTATCTTATACTGTAAGGAAAAATAAACTTTTCCTTCTTTAAATTTTGTTTTCAGGTGTTTGATCACAGCAGCAAGGAAATTAACTAAGACACACACATACATACCAATAATTTAAAGTTGAAACTAGAAGAAAGACAATTCAGATATTGTAATCTAGATATCTTAACTGAAAGATAGTTCTCATATATGCATATAATTATACAAAAATACAATTTATTGACTCATGAATATCTAATAGGATTTTTAAAATTAGTCCATACCAAAATACCAATTCTTTTTTAAAAACATTATTTATTTATTTATTTCATTTTAATTTTACATTCATGTTGGTGCCTTCAATATCCTCTTCCCTGTCCTCCCCCTTCTGAAGAGACCCTCCTCATTGGGGAATGTGGGTCATGCATTATGGGGGTAGCCAACAGTTATAGGGAAGAGGCAATATCTCTGTGCATAATGACCCAACTTGTGGCTCTAACACTCTTTCTGCCCCCTCTCTCAAGAATTTCCCTGAGCCATGTTGGGTTCATTTTAGTTCTACTTCAGTGACAAGGTCTTAGGAGCCTCTGTGTCTCTGGATAGCTGATTTAGTAGGAGTGTTCTCTGTATCTATCTCCTTCAGCCTTGTGCTGATGTCAAGTTTACCAAGAAAGCTGCACTCTTGCCTATTTCCCCCATTACTGTATGGTTTCAGCTGGGGCCCTGGTGAAGTATGATAGACTGATCCTCCCTCCAGGTTCAGTGTCCATCTGATAAAGAGAAGCAAATCCTCCAATGGAGAGAGGTCAGAACCAGATATGCATAGGCCCTCTTATAGACCACAATTGATGGGAGCTTGATATTGAAGAATGGGCTCATTTTTTGGACATGGTTTTGGCTTGTTTTCCAGTGCCAGCTATGAGTTCCATTCCACTGAGTGGATCTGTTAGCCAAATCAAGAGCAGTTGGTTACCCCCCATGGCTGTGTGCCACTATTGCACTTATTTAAGCATCACATCAGGTTGTTTACTGTTAAGTAGCTTAGACTATGAGTTGTTTGGACAGATGTCAGTCATTTTCCCCCAGTCACTTGTGTAGCACCCTCCGGCACTAGACAAGCTAACTGTCTGGGGACTGACCCTCTTCAAGATTCCAGCAAGGTCACTCCATGCTCTGTTCCAATAGTATCAGCCATGTGGAGGATAGAAATTCAGGACAGTAAGACAGAACAGAAGAAACAGCTTGTGAATCAAAAAGTTTATTTATTTTTAATGAAAATGTTGTACTGTTATATCCCATCTCCCCTGCCCCCATTCTACTGAGGGTCCTCCTCAGTAGGGTTGTTGGTATTCATTGTGTGTACCTATAAGACCTCAGTCATTTCTCCCCCCTATTCCACAATGTTCAGTGAGCCTTGATGGGCATGTTAGAAATCTGATTTAGGGTTGAATTTTCTGTAGCCTGTAGATCTTTTGATGGTGTTTGTACAGTGACTGGAACTGGCTTTTAGGGTAGCCATGAGAGCAGTCCCTATGTCACCACTTCCTATGCAATGAGTCCTGGGCCCTGGAAGATGTGGTGGAGGTGACCTCTCTAGAGGTAGGCAGTTGGCTAGCTTTTTTTGTTGTATTGATGTATCCTGGATATATCCAGTATTCTATATCATCTTTAAGATAAAACAGATTCTCCTACCAAAAGTGAGAGCAGCTTGGATTAGAGGGGATAAGAATAGTTATCTGAGAGATTTATTGATGTGCATGTTCACTTTTAGTCAAAGAGCAGGGGAGGTTCTCTCTGCAGTCTATTGGTTTACTATCTATGGGAATTAGGCTTGGTTTCCAGTACCAGGTATGAGTTCTCCCCCCACCGAGTGGGTCTTATTTCTACTATGAGAACAGTTGGTTACCCACATAGGCTGCATGCACAGGTCTACTTCTTCCTTAGCCGGTTGATTTTATACTTGTAGGAGTTCCTGTGTATTAATGCTGTTGGTAGTTGTTATGCCCCAGCAGCTCCCATAGCATTTTCTAGCACTATAAGGGATAATCAGGAGGGAACTGGATTCCCTTCCTTTTCTCTTTATTTTTATTTTATTTTACTTATTTGAGAGAGAGAAAGATGGAGGAAGGAAGGGAGGGAGAGAGATAGAAAGAGAGGGAGAGAATGGGTGGTGCCAGGGCCTTCAACCATTGAAAAAAAACTCCAGACACATGTGCCACCTTATGCATCTGGCTTATGAGTGTCCTGTGGAATCAAACATTAGTGACTCTCTCTCTCCCTCTCTCTTTCTCTCTCTCAGAAATGCCATGTCTGTAGATTAAAGTGACAATGATGGGACTATTTACTTCTGATATGCTAAATATCAAAACCTTTTCTTTCTGTCCACAGGTTTAATTGGCTCAATGACATTCACTCAGATGCCAAAGCCTTTAAGTCATCTTTGATACTTCCTTCTCTCAATCTCTTTATCCCCTTCTCTTCTCTCTTTCTCCATTGCTTAATGGGGGGCAGTACTGGAATTATAATAATCAATGGAGTAGTTTGTCCAATAATGAGCTAGCTGCTCATTATAGCAGAGCTTGAGGGCTACCCAAAAGTTGGTGGGCTAGCTTCCCCTAGAAGGAGAGACTGAGGAAAAGAAACTGACCCTTGGAGTCATTCAAACAAAAGGTAAGCCAGCTGCATATGATATCACTGCTGCGCTAAGGTTTCTGCACCTGTCACTTTTTGTTAATAGGCAGTCATTGGTATTTTTATTGAACAGCCATAAACATTGTATGGACAAAAGGCAAGAGACCTGTAGTTTTATTTTCTTGTGGCATCTCTGCCTGGTTTTGGTATTAGAGTGATACTAGCTTCATAAAAGGAGTTGGGGAGGTTTCTCTGTTCTCTGATTGTGTGGCAAAATTTGAGAATAATTGGCTTAGATACAAAGATCCTGAACAAAATTCTTGCAAACCTAATTCAACAGCACATCAAACTCATTATCCACCTGGATCAAGTAGGCTTCATCCCAGGAATGCAGGGATGATTCAACATTTGGAAATCTGTCAATGGAATACACCACATAAACTAAAATACACAAACCATATGATCATTTCAATAGATGCAGGAAAGGCATTTGACAAAATGCAACATCACTTCATGATCAAAACATTGGAGAGACTTGGTATGGATGGTCTATATCTCAACATAATAAAGGCTATATATAGAGCTTCTAATGCCCAAATAATACTTAATGGGGAGAGACTGAAGGAATTCCCATTGAGATCAGGAACAAGACAGGAGTGTCCACTCTCACCTCTGCTCTTCAACATAGTACTGGAAGTACTAGCTCAAGCAATAAGACAGGAGAAAGAAATAAAAGGGATAAAAATTGGAAAGGAAGAAGTTAGTTTAGCCCTATTTGCAGACAACATGATTCTATACATAAATGGCCCAAGAACCTCCATCTCAAAACTCTTAAAAGTGATTAACTCCTTCAGTAAAGTAGTAGGTTACAAAATCAATGCACAAAAATCAGTAGCCTTTCAATATGCAAAAGACAAAGATACAGAGAAAGAAATAACTGACATTATCCCCATTTTCAATAGCATCAAAAAAAAAAAAAAAGTATTAACCAAGGAGGTGAAAGACCTTTACAATGAAAACATAAAAACACTCAAGAAAGATATTGAGGAGGACTTGAGAAAATGGAAAGACTTCCCATGATCCTGGATAGGCAGAATTAACACTGTGAAAATGGCAATCTTACCAAGAGCAATATATAGATTTAATGCAACACCAATAAAAATTCCAACATCTTTCTTCACAGAGATAGAAAAAATGATCTCAAAATTCATATGGAATGACAGAATGCCTCAGATATCCAAGCATATCCTTAACAAAAGAAATACTTCTGGAGGTATCACCATACCTGATATAAAGCTATACTACAAAGCCATAGTAATAAAAACAACATGTTACTAGCATAAAAACAGGATTATAGACCAATGGAACAGAATCGAGGATCCAGACTTTGGATCAAGTAACTACAAATACTTGATATTTGACAAAGGCCCTATTAATGTAGACTGGAAAAAAGACAGCATCTTGAACAAATGGTGCTGGACAAACTGGATAACTATATGCAGAAAAATGAAACCCAATCTACACATTTTGCCATGCACAAAAATCAAGTCCAAATGGATAAAAGACCTCATTTACCCTAAAAGCTCCAAGCCTCAGTCCAGAGATATTTGCTCAACTATGTTTATTGCTGCTCAATTCATAATAGCTGAGAACTGGAATCAACCCAGATGTCCATCATTAGATGAATGGATAACTAATATGTGGTATATCTACACTATGGAAAATTATACACAGCAGTAATGAAAAATGACACAATGCAATTTGAAGAAAATTGGTCAAACTTCGAACAGATCATTCTCAGTGAACTCACTCATTCACAGAAAGATAAGTGTCACATGGTCTCACTTATCTCTGGCTCCTAACCTGGATTTACCCGAGATGCTGACACACCTAATAAACATCCTGAGAACTGGACAATAGGTATTTTGGGGTGTGAGGGGAAGGTAATGGTGGGGGAGGACAAAAAAAAACTGGACCCAAATGGAAATGGTACCATAAAATCCTATATCCTGAAAGACATACTAAAAAGTCAAACCTTCATCAGGTGCTTAGAGAGAACAGCTGAATCACAGGATCCTGGAGAGGGTAGGATGAAAATTAACCTCTATCTTCTCCTCTCTCTCTCTCTCTCTCTCTTCACTCCTTCTTCTTTCTCTTCTCTCCTTCTCTTTCATATTTTTCATCCTTCTTTTCCCTTGGCACTGACCTATAACTCCCAGTACCAGCATGTGGTTAACATCCACAATGAGCAGTTTGACCTACAAGGTTTCCCAAAAGATCACAGATTTTTGTCAAAGTACTTGATGACCCACCAAAGGTTAATGGTAAGACCCTACTGCCGAAGACACCATATGCTGTTGGGATGGAACACGGGGTGACCTGGCTGGAATCTGGAAGAGAGTCAGTCCCCAGACAGCTTGTCCAGTGCCAGAAGGTGCTACATGAGCAACTGGAGGAAAATGACCAACATCTGTCTAAGCAACCCGTGGTCAAAGATACCCAGAATCAATCAACCTGCTGTGATTCTCACACAAGGGCACTAGTGGCACACAGCCATGGTGGGTTAACAGCTGCTCTTGATTTGGCTAATGGATCCACTCAGTGGAATGGAACCCATATCTGGAATGGGGAAAGAAGTCAGAACCATGTCCCAAAACGAGCCCACTCTCCAATATCAAGGTCCCACCAATAGTGGGATACAAGAGGGCCTATACCTATTAAATTCTCTCTAAAATAATAATGGTTATCCATGTATTGTGTACTGACCCTACTCTGTGTTGGAGAATTTGCTTCTCTTTTTCAGATGGACGCAGAACTTGAGGAGAGAATCAGCTCATCACACCTCACCAGGGCACTAGCTGAAGCCATAAAGTTATTGGGGAAATGAGCAAGAGTACTGCTTTCTTGGTTAACCTGATATCAGCACCAGGGTGAAGGAGATAGACACAGAGAACACTCAACTCCTACCAAGTCAGATATCCAGAGACACAGAGACTCCCAAGACCTCCTCACTGAAATAGACCTAAAATGAAGCTAACATGGCTCAGGGAAATTTGCAGAGAAAGGGGCGGAAAGATTGTTAGAGACATGAGTTGGGCCATTGTGCACAGAGACATTGACTGCCCCCATAACTGATGGCTAACCCCAAACAGCAAGACCCACAATCTTCATGGGGGGAGAACAGGGAGAAGGCTAACCAAGGTACCATCATGGCTATGTACACACTATATACATAACTAATAAAAAAGTTTTAAAAAAGGCAAGAGAGTTATGACTTCTTAAACATTTGTTAAAGGAAGTGATATAGGGTATGGCCTATTGGACTCTCTTGATCCAGAGCACACACATATACTCTGTTCACAATGTAATCACACTAAGCCCACTTGTTGTCTTCAACAGATCTGCAAAGCTTCTGTGGGCAATTCATGAGTGACTGTGTTGTGTTCAATGGTATGGTCAACACTTCTCATGCATACATGCTTGATTTGTGTCAAGAGTCCAATCAGACTACTGTGGAAATTTGGAAAAGAGCATAGCTTTTAAAGATCAGTCAGCATCTCTAAACATCCCTTGTCAATATTGGTCATCTGTGCAGTTAAGGCCAAAGATACACCAATCCAGAAGAAACTTCATCACATTGTTTTAAGTGGGTGCATTACATAGTTGTAAGATTAACTTCAGGGCAAGTTACAAGTCAGGAATTTAACAGAAAAGTATCTCACAGCAATATTGTCAGAAAAAAGTCATCTATAAGGTCTATAAGAAATATTCTTAGTTTTTCCCCACAATTCATTCTCATATTTCATTCCCACACACACATATAAAATTTTATATATATATAATCTCTCATCTAAGCCTGCCATTTGGCTTGCCAAACCACGTTGCCACATCTTAAATAAGTCTCCATGGTTATCACTCTTGTCTTGGCTACCTGTATTACAACAGTGTGTTTGGAAAGGACTTCTTGGATTATGCTTTCCATTTATCATCTTTTAAAATGTAGATCAAATTAAACTACTTCACTGGTTCAAATTTTCCATTGTCCTTAGAATAAAGTCTAAGCTGTTCAATTTTAATCAACATTGCCCTCTCTCCCTCCATCTCTCCCTTCCTTTTTTCCTTCCTTCCCTCAGCTTAATATTCTAGTCTCACCTTTCCTCTTCTTGCTCCATATATTTTTGCCATGGTGTTCCTTTTGTTTCCTTCTGTATTAACACCCTTGGTATAGCAATTTCCTTTATTGAACACATTCCCTCACTCTTTTTACAGTACTGCCTGGCTGTCCTCTTCCTGTTGAACAGGACTTAACCTTAACTGTTACCACTTCAAGAAGACGTGACATGACCTCCAAAACAGTCTATGTGATGGTTCATTTCCAGTTGTCTGCTGGAAAGGATTTAGATTTACTATGGAAACAACTCTCTGGTAATGTTTGTGAGTGATTTTCTAGATTAGATTAGTGGGAGGATCTATCTTAAATGTGGCTGGCTTCCTGGACTGTATAGAAAGAAGAGAACTGGCTGAGAAAGTAGCATTTTCTGCTCTTGCTCTACTTCCTCCTCCTGATGTGATGATGTGAGCTGACTTCCTGCTCCTGTCATTCTTTCCCTATCATAATGGACGTCTTCTTAGAATTGCAGGATGAATTCAAGCTGCTTCTGGTCAGGCATTTTGTGTTATCAATGAGAAAGTAACTGCACCAAAAATTGGTACATGTCATTGCTGTGATAAATATGACCATGTTGGTATCAGTCTTCTGGAACTGGTTTGCAAGAAGAATGTAGAAGGATTTGGAACTTTGGCCTAGAGAAGCCTCACAATATGTAAATAGAGATTAACTGGGCCATTTTGGTGGGCGTTTGGAAGACCAGAAGGCTGAGATAAATGTGAACAGTAGAGGCTTGGCTCAGGATTCAGAGGTGGGTAGTTCATATAGTATTCTGGAAAAGAAACTGACTGCATTATGCCCATGTTTTGAGAACCTGAAGAAATGTAAATTTAAAAGTAATGGACTAATGCATTTGGTGGAGGAAATTGCAAAGCAGAAATAGCAGTGAGTCTGTGGTGTAGATCTTTTTAGCTGTCCTGATTCAAATTCACAATGAAAGAAAGTAAGATATAGTAAGAAAATGTAAATAAAATTAAAGTCTCAGGAATTACACAGAAACTTCAGAGGCTTTTGTTATAATTGTTAAACAGAGTGCCACCATTTAATACAAACCAACTTCTCAGAACTGGGCCAATAGGAAGGATGCCCTGAGGGCAAGGCTCAACCTATTGAAGGCTCAAGTCAGGAACAATTAAATTCTTTTGAAAAGACAATGCCTGAATAGAGAATGCATGAGTTCAAGTCCCCCGTAGGAACAATTAAATTCTTTTGAAACAGAGAATCAATGCCTGATATCTATAAAAGATACAAGATTGAATATTCAATAAACCTATCTTCCCATATTTCTTTTTTTGTCCCATTTTGAGCCTATGATATTCCTCCTTGTTCAGTAATAATGGTACATGGTAGACTGCTAAGTGGCTTGTTGACAGACTGACAGAATTTTCTTAGGAAACATTTACAGTGTTTTAAATATTGCCTGGCTTCTTAGACAGCATCTTTTCTGTCTGTGGCTTAGTGGCAGCAGCAGGTTGGTATAAACTTTCACCTCTGGCCAGGGATTATAAAGTGGAAAAAATAGTTGAGGTAGAAGAAATATGAGTTAGACGATCAAATAGTTCAAAGATCTTGGGTGAAGTATTTCAGCCTTTGTTAAAGGTATTTAAGTGTCACATATCATGGTGGGGAGAGCAACTATGAAATGCTGAATGGTACAAGAAAGGCATAGAGGAAGGATGCATATGTAAGTCCTGTGTCCAGAAGGACTGACATGTGGGTTCATACATTTCCCCCATCTTTATTAGATAGTGCTTACTTTTCTGAGTCCTTTATGAAGCCTTCTTCAGGTATGGTCATTCTGAATGCCAAACTCATATAGTCACAATCACAAGATCATTTCCTCCTAAGAGAAGTTTCAGGACAAAAGAAGACTCCAATGTGCTGATGTTGGAATGGATGAGTTTTCTCACATAGAGGGCAGTTGAGCTCATTGAATAATTGTCATACTTTAGGCATAGAAAGGGAAACTTTTTATCATTTGTTACATCTATTTTCTTACTCAGAAAGTTCTAAGAATGACTGTTCTTATCATTGTAGATTCTTATTATAGGAGGCTGAAAAAGTGCCTTGAGTCATTTGGATAAGGTCTTTATATCATAGAAGCTGGTTTTTGTTTCTTTTTGTTCTGTTTTGGTTTTTAATCAGTCCAAATGTCAGAGTCAAGACAAGTGTCCATTTTGATGACTTCATGACCAGTTAATCTGATGTGGGGATTGGCATTTATACTGTCATCTACAGAATGAAAAACAGACAAGTAGCTAAGTCATTATCAGGATGAGTGAAACATCAACAAAACTCTCCAGATGTCTAAGAGATGAGTTCAGTTTGGCCCTTCTCTAATTCTTTTGATCTGTCAAAGGCAATGACTTCTGACATTATGAAAGCTGATCATGGGTTGGAGTTCTGGGAAAGTTTGGATGAAGGGAAGATGAGCGTATTTTTGGTATTATTTTTCTTGTAGCTTGTTGTGTTAGTATTTAATTCCTCTATGTAATGTGACTAGAAAGTAGATTAGATAAAACTCTCTACTACTTAACTACTTCAGGTGAACAGAATTTGCTTGTACTTTTGACACTTTTAATAGTATAACATAGCCCTTGTATAGTCCTAATTACTTGAATGGTTCATACCATATCTGGCTAGTAGCAGATAGAGTAGCCATAGGAGTATAAAGTTGAAGCCATGTATATAAAACAACTAAGAGGAACAGACACATAATGAGAAATTATATGATATGATGGCAATATAGTAATAATAATTATATGATATGATGGCCGTGCAGTAATAATTATATGATATGAAGGCAGTACAGTAATGATAATTATCTTATATGATATCATGACAATACAGTAATAATTAATAATTATCTTCTTATCTGATTGTCAACGAGTTTGGTAAAGACACACACATACCAACACCATTTTCTTTGGATTTTCTCATCTTTATTAGTAAGGACTCAGAAGGTGACAGTGTTCTACTGAATCAGAGAAATACTTTCCAACACTAGAAATTTGATAATTATTTTTTCAGATTTCAAAAAAGCCATGGAATTTGTATCATGTACAAATCTCTGTGTGAAGTGAGCTTTGTCTTCCACTTAGACTCCAGTGTTTTTCTGGTGTGTTTAGAAACTTGTTTAAAAATGGAAAGGGAAAGAGTAGTTATTGTTTCTTTTGCCAGCCCTCTTCAGAGCTCCATGCAGAAAGGAATTACATGATAATGGAAATAAAAATGGGCCTTTTGCCTCAATAGGAGGCAACCCTTTGGATCTCATTTAAAGTATTTGAATAGCACCTAAAATTAAAGTATAGCAGATGTGCATAACTATCAGGAGATGAATAAAATGTGCCTTTTAGGCATAACTGTTAGCACATTAAAATGAAGAATGCTTTAAATGACAACTTACATCTCTTAATTTTAAAAATAATTTGACATGTAACTAATTAGGGGAGATAAAAAAGAGGGTTAGATTATTCTATTATTTTCTTAGATTACCTGATAATAGGTGGAGACTAGTCATGTATTATAAATGGAATGCAATGGAATCCTTTGTAGGTGAGATCTAACAGAGATGATTACATACTGTAGAAAATAGAACTAACTGTAATTACCTAGGATTTTGTTGCTTATGGTGGTGTTCTCTCCCATCACTTCAAAAATTTTTGTGATGTGTTAGGGCCAGAACATCATACTTTTTCTAGCTATAAAAATAAAGTAAGTTAACTATAAGACAGTCCTAGGCTGAGGCTTCAGGAGGCTTTATAGAATAGGGTATTGTGTTTCTGATGCCTTGGAAGGAAGATGGCCTGACTACTTTACATTAAAACAACGGAGAGGATGCCTGAGGAAAGATTGTTAGAAATGCAAACTCTTTTGGAAAGAGTTGACTGGAGAAGCAACCTGCTTTTCAAAGACATGATTTATTTTGTTCCTGGATTAAGAATATGACTGTGTCCTGCACACCTGGTATTAGTTTTGGAAGCATGAAAAATGCATGGAATGGTCATGAATTGCACATGGTTCCAGGAGCCGCTGCTGAGATGTGGCATGAGGCAGGGCATGAAGACCCTTAGGAATAAGCTGGAAGAGCCTTTGGAAGATGGACCGTGGTTTGCATGGAGACCTAAAGATGTTTTGGATATACCGGGACTATGCAAGGGCTCTCATGTAGTGCAGTGTTGGCCTGGGATCAAAGTTTTCCCTGGGTACTCTGCCTAGTCGGAGGGGCGAAATTGGAAAACCTGGAGACTGTCAGTCTCTGGTTATATTGAACTTGAACTGCAGAAGTTTGATGACTGCTGATGGTGGTTGAGTTTGTATTGTTCTAGTCTCTCCTTGCCATGCCTTATACCAATTAAAAATGTTTGCTCCATGCCTTTACATGTTGAAAGTATTTAACTTGTTTGATTTTACAGGACTCACTATCTTAAGTTGATCAAGACTATGAGAACCTTTGAAATTGGACTGAATACAATTTACAATGTATGATAGTTGTAAATCTATTGGAGGCCAAGAGCTAAATCTATTGGGGGGCAAGGGATAAATCTATTGGGGGCCAGGGGCGAAATGCGGTAGTTTGAATACATGGCCCCGAATATATTCAGTGTTTTATTAGTTTATAGTTTGCAGCTGCAGCCACCTTGCTGGACGCAATGTCACTGGGGGCAGATCTTAAGGTATGATGACGGTTTGATATTCCATTGTAAAGATATGCAAAATGTGCCTAGTAATAGTTCCTAAAGTGTGCTGTGCTGTGTGGCTGATGGCTTTCTTTTCTATCTCTTGCTTGGATCTGTGAAGGCAGGCCAGCTTTTTCTGCTATTATGGAACTTGCCCTGGATCTGTAAGCTTCAATAAATAATATCCCTTCCTCCATAGCTGTGCCTGGCCTGGAATTTTATCTCAGCAAACCTGAAGCTGTCTACTACAGCAGTGAAAACTGTGGACACTGGAAAACTCAAGTTTGGCCAGACAGACCCAATGACTGAACGGGTTAAATAGTGGCATGTCTGTTCTTGGGGAAACCAACTGCTCCCTAATTGGACTTAAGACCCTCTCTATGCGAGGAGATTTTCTTCTTTGGTCCTATCTGTTTGGTGTCCTGTGGGCTTATTTTATCTGGATGGGCTCCTCTTTTGAGAGGTTTGTAAAATTTTCTTCAATAATTTTGCTGAATATGTGCTCTATGCCTCTGGCCTGAATTTCCTCTCCTTCTGGTATACCCATGATCCAGATATTTGGTTGTTTTAGGGTATCCCACAGTTCCCTTATATTCTGTTCACTTGATTTTTTTGAATTTAGCAAAGTTTTTGGCCTCCCAATAAATTTCTTCTGTCTTATCTTCTCGGTCAGAGGTCCTCTCTTCCACATGAATAACTCTGTTGAGGTTCTAGAGGGTTTTTATAATTTCTATTTGATTTTTGTTTTCTGTTGATTGTTTTGCATCATGCCCATGTCTTTTGAGTTATGATTTCAATTTAAGTTCTGTTTTTCTTTTTTAAAATTTATTTATTTATTTGAGAGAGAGGAAGAGGGAGAGAGAGATGGAGACAGAGAGAGAAAGGGAGAGAATGGGTGCACCAGGGCTTCCAGCCACTGCAAACGAACTCCAGGTGTATGTGCCCCCTCATGCATCTGGTTTATGTGGGTCCTGGAGAATTTAACTGGGATCTTTTGGCTTTTCAAGCAAGTGCCTTAACCACTAAGCAATCTCTCCAGCCCGAGTTCTGTTTTTCTTCGTGCTTCCTGTAGTTCATTCTTGCATTTGATCAAGTCTTCATTAAGGTTAATCAACCAGTTGTTGAGGTCCTCCATTTCTTGACTTACTTTCAACTTATTCATAACTCTTTGGTGGGTTCTAATGTTTTCTTCAATCAAGTTAAACCTACTATCAAAAGCTGAATGCTCTAGGAGACAATTCTGTTCAATTTTATTGATACAATTGTTGTTTCTTTGATAGTTTGTTTCAAGTTCTGATAGTTTTATTTATTTATTATTTATTAATTTATTTATTTTATTTTATTTGAGAGAGACAGAGACAGAGAGACAGAGGAAGAGGTAGAGATAGAATGGGTGCACTAGGGAATTTTCAGCAGCTGTGAATGAACTCCAGATGTGTTAACCCCCTTGTGTGCATGTGTGACATTGTGCACTTGGGTCACTTTTGCATCTGGCTATATGTTGGACCTGGAGATGTGAACAAGCATTCTTAGGCTTCACAGGCAGGCACCTTAATCCCTAACCCATCTCTCCAGCCCACAGCAAGTTTTTTTGTTTGTTTGTTTTAAATCAAGGTCTCATTTCTTGTGGTTTTATTTTGGGAATGAACTTCTATTAATTTCTCTATGATTTCATTGCATTGTTGTCTACCCATTTTAGGAAGATTTTTATTTTATTGAGGAGGAAGCAAGTGTTTGTCCTTTTGCCTGTGCACCCCATGTCTCAGGTGAACAGGGATGTTGGTACCCAGTGGCCAGTCAGCATAACAGAGCAAAAGGCCTGATTCCAAAGCCCACACAGGGACCAAACCTCCCCAAGCAGGGTACCATAGAACCTAGCATGACTAGGGGACTGGGAGGAGCAAGGGAACAGGGATCTCGCCTACTTTGTGCCAAGCCCTCCAACACACAGAACAGGACAGGAAACCAGCACAGGAGGTGGGAGGACCCCAGAAATGGGCCTGGCCTACTCACTCCAGACCACTGTGCCTACCCACACACTGTCCGTGCAAGAAACTTGGGCCCCAGAGGTTCGAGCAGCCTGTAAATGGGTCTGGCCTACCTACTCTAGACCTGTGTGCCCTCTCACATGCTGTCTGCTCAAGGAACTCAGACCCAGGAAGTGGGAGGAGCCCGTAGATGGGTCTGGCCTATTCATTCCAGATTACAGTGCTTGCCCACATACTGTCCACACAAATAATTCCTGCCTGGGGAGATGGGAGGAGCCTGGAGATGGGTCTGGCCTACTCACTCCAGCCCTCTGCACCAGCCCACACACTGTCTGCACAAGGAACTCAGGTATGGGAGGTGGGAGCATCCCAGAAATGGGTCTGGCCTACTCTAGACTGCTGCACCCACCCACACACTGTCCTAGAAAGATACTCAGGCTGGGTAGGAGGGAGGAGCCCATAAATGGGTTTGGCCTACTCAATCCAGACCTCTGTGCCCCTATATACTACATCTTTGTTATCCATTCATCTGTTGAGGGACATCTAGCCTGGTTCCATTTCCTAGCTATTGTGAATAGAGCAGCAAGTATCTCTAAGGTAGTGAGAAGAGTCATTAGGATATATGCCTAGGAGGGCTATAGCTAGGTCATATGGTAAATCTATTTTTATCTGTCTCTGGAATCTACATGTGATAAATGTGATATTCTGTGGCAAATATGAAGTAATGGGTGTCCTTATGTAAGAAGAATCTGAAATCTTTTTATCTGCTTTTAAAAAAAGTTTCAAGTTGACTTTGGGTAATAGTAATTACATTTAGATATTTTCTCAACTGTTTCTCACTGTCAGAATCTCAGGTCGCTTAAACTTGAATTTTATCAGTGACATGAGAAAAGACAGAGGAGGAAAATAAAGAAGTGGAGTCTCATTTTTATCCTAATGGTCACAATTTGAAGAATTCCATGTCTATTCTATGAACCCTGTAGCTGGTTCCAAAGGACAATCTAGTACAATTAGTGTATAGAGATAGAATTGTTCAGACATTCCAAATTTCTTTCATAGTTTACAATATAGAATTCTTACTTGAGGTTAAAAAAAAGGTGCCAATTTTTTTTTTTTTTTTTTTTGATGTGTAGACTTCAGCTTTGGATTTTCAATAAATATTTGAAGTGACTGTCAGTAAGCAATACCATCCAGTAGAACCAAAAAGTACTTGCAGATGCTGTTCCTGTGCAACCAAATGTTGGACTTGGCAGAAGTCAGAGGGTATGGTGCAACTCCCTGGAGTGGTTTCCTCTCTGGCACTGTTGCAGTTATGACCGATGGAAGATGATCCTTCTCCACAGTCTTTTCTTTCTACCTTCCGTCAGAGAGAACACTGAGCCTCATGAATTGGAAGCAAGTGTCCTGTGGCCTTTGGTTGCTTCTGCCATCTTCTTGCTTCACTATCACAGGGACCTACACTTCTGAGAGCTGAATTCTGAGTAACCTTTCAAAAGCAATCCACCTCAGCACCATGTAGGGTTGAGATCGAGGCCACATTATGTAGTTTTATATTGTCCAAACTACTGCAAATCTTTGGCCTAGGAAATTTATAGTTTCTGAGAACATTTTTTTTTGTTCTGTTTTGAATTATGAGATTATATCTTTTCTATTTTCATACATTTAGCTTTCTTTCATATAAGAATGATGACAGAAGCTAACAGATATTTTAATTTTTTAAATAACATTTTAGGAAAACAAATAGTTAATAAATCTACTGGCCAATATGTTTTTAAGTGTCAAGAACTGTGAAGGGAGCTAGGCATGGTGGTGCACACCTTTAATCCCAGCATTCAGGAGGCAGAGGTAGGAGGATTGCAATGAGTTTGAGGCCACCCTGAGATTACATAGTGAATTCCAGGTCAGCCTGGGCTAGAGTGAGACCATACCTTGAAAAAAGCAAGAAATGAAAAAAAAAAAAAAGAACTGTGAAGGTTATAATATTATTTTCCTACTTGCAAACTAATGAGTCCTTTGCAATTTCAAGGATAATGGCAGGAGACAAAAGTTCTTGGGTCAGAATCAAAGGATGCTCATGCCACAATACGCAGCATGGTCGTGAGCATATGGGCATCTATTCTTTGAGCCCCAGAGGAAGCATAGTCAGCTAGATGCCCCCCAGACATGCAATGAGTTGCATTAGAGGATGGCAACCATGATTTTAGGGAATTTGAGTCTTTGGTGATGGGCTGTAAACATACCTGCCATTGGTCAGGAGTGAGATTCTCATCTTTCTTTGCATTTGTTTTTTTTGGAGAGAGACACAGAACGAGAGGGAGAGGAAGACAGAGAGAGATGGGTGTGCCAGTAGCCTCTCAGCTGCTGTGAATGAAATTCAGATGCATGTGCCCCCTTGTGGTCAAGTGCAGCATTGTGCCCTTGCGTCACTTTGCATCTGGCTAAACATGGGCCCTGGAGATTGGAACCGCTGGAGATTGGAACCAGCGTTATTAGGCTTAGGAGGCAGGTGCCTTAACCGCTAAGCCATCTCTCCAGCCCAAGAGAGAGAATTTTATATGTGTAGGCCCTCTTATAATCCATGATTGGTGGGAGCTTGATATTGGAAAATGGCCTCATTTTTTGGACATGGTTTTGATTTGTTTCCCAGTTCAAGCTATGAGTTCCTGAAGACTAACCTTAATCTTTTCCTGCTTCTCTCTCTCTCTCTCTTGTTTCTCTGCTCTCTTTCTTTTTTTATATTACCTATCTTTTTCTTCATCTTCCTTGGCACTGACTTCTAACTCCAAGTACCAGCATGCAGTTAACTTTTACAATGAGCTGTTGATCAGAGAGACATACCAGGTTTCCTAAAAGAAGACAGATTTCTGTCAGAGTTCTTGATGACCCACCAAAGGTTAATGGTAAGACTCTACTGCCGAAGACACCATATGCTGTTGGGATGGAACATGGAGTGACCTGGCATGAATCTGGAAGAGGGTCAGTCCCCAGACAGTTAACTTGTCTAGTGCCAGAGAGTGCTACATGAGTGACTAGGGGAAAATAACTGACATCTGTCTAAACAACTTGTAGTCTAAGCTACTCAGCAGTAAATAACCTGACATGATGCTCAAGCAAGTGCAATAATGGCACACTGCCATGGTAGGTAACCAACTGCCCTCGATTTGGCTGACAGATCCACTCAGTGGAATGGAACTCATAGCTGGAATTGGGAAACAAGTCACAACCATGTCCAAAGAGTGATCTCTCCTTTTTAATTTCTGATTTTGTTAATTTGAAACTTTTCCTTTTTCTGCCTGATCAATTTAGCTAGTGACTTCTCAATCTTGTTGAGTTTTTCATCAATTTAAAAAATTTCTTAGTTTCCAATTCATTAATTTCTGCTCTAATCTTGATTTTTTCATTCTATCTGGAGCTCTTTGGGTTGGATTCTTCTTGTTTTTCCAGGGCCTTTAGGTGGACAATCAGTTTATTGATTTGAGATCTCTCTGAATTTGTAATGAAGGCATTTGGGACAATGAATTTTCCCCTTAGGACTGCCTTCATTATGTCCCATAAGTTTTGGTGGGTTGTGTTTTCATTATCATTCAATTCTAGGAATTTTATCATTTCTTTTTTTATTTCTTCCATGACCCATTCATTGTTTAAAAGTGTGTTGTTAGTCTCCAGGAGTGGGTGGAGTTCTTGATGTTTCTCTTGTTGTTAATTGCCAGCTTTTTAGCATTGTGATATGACATAATGCAGGAAGTTACTTCAATTTTCCTGACTTTATTAATCCATGCTTTATAGCCTAATATATGGTCAATTTTGGAGAAGGTTCATGGGATGCTAAGAAGAATGTGTATTCTGTAGAGTTGTACAAAGTTCTGTAAGTACCCATTAGGTATAGTTGATGTATGATGTTGTTGAGCTCTATTATTTCCCTGTTGATTTTCTGCTCTATTGATGCTAGTGGAGTATTGAAGTCTCTGACTATGATGGTGTTGGTGTTTATTTCTGTTTCATTGTCAAGTAGATTTTCTTTTATAAAATGTAGTGCACCTGTGTTTGGTGCATATATATTTATGATTGTGATGTGCTCATGTTTGATAATTCCTTTGATAAGTAAGAATTGGCCTCTTTTGTCCTTTTTGATTATTTTTGGTCTGAAATCTATTTTATCAGACATTAATATAGCAACACCCACTTGTTTTTTATTTCCATTTACTTGGGATATCATTTTCCAACCTTTCATCCTGAGGAGGTGTCTGTCTTTAGTGGTGAGATGGTTTTCTTGAAGACAGAAGATAAAAGGGTCCAGTTTTTTTGATCTATTCTGATAACTTGTGTCTTTTGATGGGTAAGTTAAGACCATTAATATTTACGGTTATTACTGTGAGGTTTGAATTAATCCCTACCATGATGAAGTGCTTTATGGGTTTCTTGTGTTTTGTACTATTTTGAGCCTGGTCTGTTTTGGTTATTATGATCTTCTTCTTGTTGTCTTTGAGATTGATTGTAAGACTTTTCTGTGTGGAGTATTCCCTGAAGTATTCTCTGTAGGTTTTGTTTTGTGCTCATATAATCATAGAGTTGACTTTTTCATGGAAAGTTTTCCTTTCACCATCTATTATGAAGGATACTTTTCCTGGGTAGAGTAGCTTGGTTTGGAAGCCATAGTTTTTCAGACTTTGAAGTATTCCATTCCAGGCCATTCTGGCTTTCAGGGTTTCCATTGAGAATTCTGATGTAATTCTGATGGGAATGCCTTTGTATGTTGTGAATTGATTCTCTCTTGCTGCTTTTAACATTATTTGTTTTAATTGTTAAGAGTTTTAACTATGATGTGTCTTAAAGAGTTTCTTCTTTGGTCCTGTCTATTTGGTGTTCTGTGGACTTCTTGTATCTGGATGGGCTTCTCTTTTGAGAGATTGGGAAAATTTTCTTCAAGAATTTTTTTTTGTATATTTTTGTTGTATATGTTCTCTATGCCTCTGGCCTGGATTTCCTCTCCTTCTGGTATACCATGATCTGGATGTTTGGTTGTTTTGTTTAAACCACTGTTCCCTCATATTCTGTTCAGTTGAGTTTTTGAACTTAGCAAAGTTTGTGGCCTCCCAATCAATTTCTTCTGGTCTTCCAGGACAGTGGTTCTGTCTTCCACATGAGTTAATCTGTTGGTGAGGGATTCCAGAGAGGTTTTATAATTTCTATTTGAGTTTTGTTATTTCACATCATGTCTATCTCTTTTTTTTTGAGGTACAATTTCAATTCAATTTCTAATTTTCTTGGTGCTTCCTGTAGTTCATTCTTGCATTTGACCAAGTCTTCTTTAAGCTCAATAACCCTGTTGTTGAGATCTTCCATTTCTTGACTTACCTTTAATTTATTCATATCTTTTTGGAGGGTTCTAATGTTTTCTTTAAGTTAAGCCTACTGTCAACAGCTGATGCTCTAGGAGATGATTCTCTTCAATTTCATTGATACAATTGTTGGTTCTTTGATAGTTTGCTTCCAGTTCAGTGTTTTTTTTTTTTTTTTTTTGGATTGGTGTTCCATTGGTTGTTGTGTTTTCATTTTGTGAATGAATTTCTGTTGATTTTTCTATGATTTCATTAGAGGCTTCTATTGTAGGACTAGGCCTACTTGGTGGAGGTCTCCCAGTTTTCTGACTTTTGTTGGCTTTTTTTCATTGTTGTCTACCCATTTTAGGAAGACTCTTGATTTTATTGAAGAGGAAGCAAGTTTTTTTGTCCTTTGGCCAGTGCACCCTCTGACTCAGGTGAACAGGGATATTGGTACCCAGTGGCCAGTCAGAATACCAGATTTCACAGCTCACACAGGGTCCAGGCCTCCCCAAGCAAGGCACAATTGGACCTACCAGGACTGGGGGAGGAGCAAGGGAACAGGGATCTATCAGGCCTACTTACTCAGTGCCATGCCCTCCAGCACAGACTGGTGCAGGGAACCCAGATCAGGGAGGTGGGAGGAGCCTGGAAACAGGGGTCTGGCCTACTCACTCCAGACCACCACACCCTCCCCCCACACTGTCAGTGCAAGCAACTCAGACTGTGGAGGTGGGAGGAGCCTACTCTGTCCCTACTCACTCTAGACTTCCATGCCTACCTGCACACTGTCCATGCAGGCAACCCAGACTGGGGGGTCATAGGAGCCAGAAAACAGGGGCCTGGCCCACTCACTCCAGACCACTGTGCCAGACTCTATCATTTCTTAATGACAAAAACTCTTAAATAACTTATTCATGTTTTCTGAAACCCACATTTTATTATCATTCTCTGTAATCATTACATAATGCACACTTGAACTTCTGCTTCCTCTTAATTTGAGAGAGAGATAGAGACAGAGAAAGAGAGAGACAGAGAGGAAGAGGCAGAGAGATAATGAGCATGCCAGTGCTTCTCAGCCAGTGTGAACAAACTCCAGATGCATGTGCCCCCTTGTGTGCATGTGTGACATTGCTAGCTTGTGTCACTTTTGTGTCTGGCTAAACACGGGACCTGGAGATTTGAACAGGCATTCTTAGGCTTCTCAGGCAGGCACCTTAACTGCTAAGCCATCTCTCCAGCCTAAACTTCTGCTTTCTAACTATAACTCCATAACTATTGATAAACCTTTCCCCATCTTGCCATCTTCTGATCTCCTTGGACATTTCATTCTATTTTCAGCTTCTATGTCATCAAAGTTTACACATATAAGTAAGATCACATAGTACTTGTCTTCTGTGCCTGGCTTATCTCTCTTAGTACAATAATCTCATGTTCCATCCATGGATAGGATTTCATCTTTTCTGTGGTTGAACAATGTTTCATTATATACACATAACACATTTTCTTCATCTATCTGTCAGTGAATGGATACTTCTGTTGTCCACATTTCTTGGCTGTAGTGAACAGTGCTGCCATGTACAGAGGATGCAGATAGCTATTCAATAAGATTAATATATTTTTGGATAGATGGCCAGGAGTGGTACTAATATATTGTACTATAGTTTACTTTTTAACTTTTTGTAGGAACTTTTATCTTGTTTTCCATATTGTTGTTTTAATTTACATTTGAACAGTGTATGAATATTTACTTTTCTCAACATTGTCTCAAAACCTGTTATGGCTAGTCTTTTTGAACATAGCCATTCTTACTGAGGGGAGGTGCCTTCTTATGTGGTTTGGATTTGCATTCTTACTGAGGGAGGTCTCATATGGTTTTGATTTGCATTTCCCTGACAATTATGAGGATGGATATTGTTTTCCAATTATTTATGGATCGTCTTTGGAAATTGTTCATTTAGGCCCATTTAAAAAAATCAGATTGTTTTTTGTACAATTGAGTTTGTATATGTTCAGGATATGAATCCACTGTTTACACATTTTTTTTTTTTATTTTGTAGAATTTTCTTTCTCTCTGTTGTTTTCTTTGCTGTTTGGTTTGATTGAATCTTATTTATTTTTGCTTTGAGATATTGTCTAAAAATAAATATTAGCTCATTTAAATGTTCTGAAGTGTTTCATACATGTTTTCTTTAGTAGTTTTATAGTTTCAGTCTTAATTTAAGACTTTAATACATGTTGAGTTGACTTTTGTACCTGAAGAGGTACATGTCTAGTTCCATTCATTTACATGTTGATATTCATTTTCTTACCAGCACCATTTACTAAATATTGTCTTTTCTCCAACGTGTATCTTGACATCTCAAACATCAGTTGGTAGAATTTATTTTCATTACAGTTTTGTTCAGCAATGCCTACTTCCTTTATCTGTGTAAGAGCTAAGTTTAAACTTGCCCTTCTTTCTAAGCATTTTTTTTTGGGGGGGGGGAGAGACACAGAGAGAGACACAGAGAGAGAGTGAGAGGAAGACAGACAGAGATGGGCACGTCAGCAGCCTCTCAGCTGCTGCAAACAAAATCCAGATGCGTTCACCCCCTTGTGGTCAAGTGTGGCATTGTGCCCCTTTTGCATCTGGCTAGATGTGGGACCTGGAGATTGGAACCACTGGAGATTGGAACCAGCTTAGGTTTAGGAGGCAGGCACCTTAACCGCTAAGCCATCTCTCCAGCCCTCTAAGCATTTTTTTAAACACCCAGCCCATCTTGTTAATATAGCACAAATATTTGCATTATTGTAGTCTTTACTTTTACCTCTGCTTCCTGCCATTCCTTAAGGCTCAGCGATCCCTCATTACTTGTTCAGTAATCCTAGTTTTTATTAATTTTATCAGAGGGCCAGATTTATGTTTACCCATGTGTTGCAGTTGGGTTCACATTCCTGGTAGAAATCACCAGACAAAGAGCAACTTTTGGGAAAAAAAGGGTTTATTTCAGCTTATAGTCTCAAGGGGAAGCACCATGATGGCAAGGGAAAACAATGGCATGAGCAGAAGGTGGGCATCATTTCCTGGCCAACATCAGGTGGACAACAGGAACAGGAGAGTGTGCCAAACACTGACAAGGAGAAACTGGCTATAATACCCATAAGCCCATCTCCAACAATACACTGTCTCCAGGAAGCATTAATTCCCAAATCTCCATCAGCTGGGAACCTAGCATTCAGAACACCTAAGTTTATGGGGGACACCTGAATCAAACCACCACACCATGGTACACTGTTCATTCTCTTCAGAAATTTTTACTTTGCAACATTGTGTTGAGATGAGCTATGGAAGGCCAGCAAAGCAATTAGGCATTACTGTTTCATTCTCCAGCTCTCATTAACCCCCATAGCCTTTTATCTCAGAGATGTACATACTACAGGTCTCTGACTTGTTGTGTCTGTTCCTAAGGATGCCACCAGTCTGCACAGCCACTACATGAACCTGTTAATAATGGGCTAAGATTGCTTAAAGAATTCAGGCACAGACATCATTTGGATAGATCAAATAAGATTTAATTGTATAAAATAAATCAAGGAAATAAGCTTAATCAGAGATTGCAGTAGGGAAATTACAATATTGTTCAAGGATAGATGCTACTCAGCAGCAAACAACCTGACGTGATGCTCACACAAGTGCAGTAGTGGCACACAGCCATGGTGGGTTACCAACTGCTCTAGATTTGGCTAATGGATCTGCTCAGTGGAATGGAACCCATACCTGGAACAGAAAACAAGTCAGAACCATATCCAAAAATGAGTCTGCTCTCCAATATCATGCTCCCACCAATAGTGGGATACAAGAACGCCTACACCTATTAAATTCTTTCTAAAATAATAATGGTTATCCATGTATCTTGCATTGACCTCACTCTCCATTGGAGAATCTGCTTCTCTCTTTCAGATGGACACATATCCTGAGGAGATAATCAGCCCATCACACCACAACAGGGCACCAGAGGAAGACATTGAGTTGTAGGGGAAATGAGCAAGAGTGCTGCTTTATTGGTGAACCTGGTACCAACACAAGGGCGAAGGAGATAGACACAAAGAACTCTCAACCCTAACAATCAGACATCCATAGACACAGAGACTCACAAAACCTCTTCACTGAAATAGACCTAAAATGAACCCAACATGGCTCAGGGAAACTTGCGGAAGAGGGGATGGAAAGATTGTTTGAGCCATGAGTTTGGGTCATGATACACAGAGTCATTGCCTCTCCCGCATAACTGATGGCTACCCACATAAGGCAAGACCCACACTACCCATGGTAGGAGGACGGTGAGAAGGCTAACGATAATGATGGCTGTATATATACTATATACATAGCTAATAAAATATATTAAAAATAAAATAAAATAAAATGATGGTTAAAACCTATCTGTAACTCTGCATATTTCAATATTTGTATAAAATGATAACGGAAAATTCTTGTCTGTTTGCTGTTGATAATCTAGCAATGCAAGTACATCCTTCATTCTCATGGCCCAAGAGCTGTTTTTTACGATTTATTCTTCTTTGGCTCCAGAGTAATATTATATGCCAAGTCTTTCTGGGTTTTCTTCTGGAATAGTTCACAAGGCTCACCTTTCTTTCCATATCCACAGAATCACTTTTCTGTAGTCATTTCAGGTTTCCAACTAAATCTCTATATTGAGTCTAAACATCTCTGATTCAGACACTGAAGAAACTTATTCAGAGTTGGAAAAATAATCTTGTAAGAGACTATATATATATATATATATATATATATATATATATATATATATATATTGGTTTTTCCAGGTAGGGTTTCACTCTTGCCCAGGCTGACCTGGAATTCACTCTGTATTCTCAGGGTGGCCTCGAACTCATGGTGATCCTCCTACCTCTGCCTCCTGAGTGCTGGGATTAAAGGCATGCACCACTACTCCTGGCTCTAGTTTTTGTTTTTTGCAGTGGATTGAATTGAGAGCCTCGTGCATGCTAGGCAAGTACTCTACCACTGAGCTATATCCCCAGATCAAGAAATATTTTTACTGCATTGCTTCCTTAGACATTTGTGGTTGTTTTATGTTATTAAATTCTGTAAAATTTTGTGTCTGGTCTACAAGATCTATTTCCATGCATTGCCATCTAATCAGGGTCACCTCTTGGTACTTTTCAACATAGCAGAGGATATCCCTTAGTCATTTTCTATACAATTTACTTCTTTTAGCTTTTCTTATTATAGTTTATTTTGTTTGAAAAAAATCTTTCTGTCTTAAACTATGTATCTCTTTCCTCCATACTTTCATTCTGAGTGTGCTCTGGATTGTAGGTTTATGCATGTACACAAAACAAGTGTGCATACATAAACATATATAACATACTTTTGTTTATTATTTCTTATCCCATTTGTGTGTTTTCTTCTTTTCTTGGATAAAAGATCACATCTTTTGAATGTTCATGATACTTTAGCCAAGGGTCTGAAATGATGAGTTAGCATAGATGTCTCTGAAATAATGAGTAAGTACACGTGTCTCTGATAATACTTTTTCATGGTAGGGCCTTGCTCTAGCCCAGGCTCACCTGGAACTCACTCTGTAGTCTCAGGCTGGCCTGGAACTCACATGGATCCTCCTACCTCTGCCTCCAGAGTGCTGGGATTATAGGCATGCACCTCCATGCCCATAATATATTTTTAAGCTTTGATTTCCTTTTACTTTTTCACTTTTGTTCACCTACTATGTAGATCTTATCATTTTCATCCCTTTCCTGCTGTCAGAGGCACTAATCCTTCACCTTGTATGGGAGAATTAGGAATCTGCTAGCACAATCTAGGGAGCCGTCTTTAATCACAGGAAGGCATAGATAATTTGAGAACAGGTCTCTGAACTGTGATTTGCTCCCTTGGGACCTTATCTACCTCCTCAGCCTTGCCAAAAGTCACTAATTGGTGAATCATAACTTAACTTTGACTAACTCTACAATGGGATTTATACTGAGATTCAGATTATTATGATGCATCATCATATTTCCATATATAGTTACATTTTGTTTAGTTTTTGAACTTTGTCAGTGAGCTAGAACAAGTTACTGAAAGTAATTAAGTAAATATTGGGAAGTATTTCTTTTTTTTAATAGCTATTTTTTTATTGACAACTTTCTATACTTACATACAAAAAAATGCATGATATTTCCCCCTCCTCCCCCATTCCCATTTAGAACTCCAATCTCCATTAGTCTCTCTTTTAATTTGATGTCATCATCTTTTTCTTCTATTATGAGGGTCTTGCAAAGGTATTGCTAGGCAATGCAAGGTCATGGATATCAAGGCCAATTTCTGTCTGGACAGTTGCATTGTAAGGAGTCGTACCCTTCTGTTAGCTCTTCCATTCTATCCGCCCCCTCTTCTGCAATGGGCCCTAAGCCTTGGAGGGTGTGACAGAGATGTTTCAGTGCTGGGCACTCCTCCATACCTTCTTCTCAGCACTATGTTGCCTTTTGGGTCATCCCAGTGGTCATTGTCATCTGAAAAATAAGTCACCAGCTCTCACATAACAACAGAGTCCTAAAGCACTAACCAGCAACTCTTATAAGGGACTACATTCAAAATAGGGAGTCAGGCTTTTCTCAGCCCTTCCACTGGCCTATGGGCATGGCTCCTTTGTCAGATTGCCTCCTCTGTAACCTGAGGCTAAACTCTCCAGACTCACCTCACTAGCAGGCATTTCTAACATGGTCTTTAAATTCCATTTGGGCACAAGATAAACAATACAAAAACATTTGTCTTGTCTTCTGCTTTATGGGCCACAGAGAACCTGAGAGAAACAGTTTCTGGCTGCAAGCATCTACTTTATAGAAGTTATTATCTATAAAAATGTTTACAAATTTATGAAGAACAGAAATATCCTGTAAATAATTTAGAAGAAAATATATCATTTTCTAAAAAAAAGCCATATAGATAAGCTTCAAATTTTCACAAAATTAGTCATGAGAACCACACGATACAGCTTCATTTGTATCACGGCATTTTTAAAAAAACTTTATTTAGATGGGAAACAAAATCCTAATGCCATAATCTTCAAGCAATCTCAGCTTCCTTCTCCTCCTTGCCAATCAAATAAATTAGCCACTTGATGTCTGAGGAAAAGAGCCAAAGAGAAGAGAAAGGTGATGCGGGGAAGCCTGTTTGGTCTCTGGAGTTGGCTTCCACCCTTGAGCTACTGTACTGAGAACCTCCCCATCACAGGTTTCCAGAGGTAGGAGTGTGTCTTCTCCATCTGTCTCTCTAGCATGGTTATAGGATGGATAAAATTATGTGTCTATTTGTTAGTCAACTTCCTAATGAATGCTCTCTTTTAAATACTCATTCTTTCATCTTTTATGTTGATCTTTCCCACCAGTTCCACCTCTGACATTTTTTCTGTGCTAATTTATGGTCAGATCCGCTGCTTGGGCAAACAACGTATACAATTACATGGTGGAGAGACTGTGTCTTCTTTCCGTGATAACTGCTCAAGCCCCGTGGCTGGCTTGTTTCTGTGGAAGTGGTACAGGAAGCAAGTGAAGAGTGGTGTAGCTCAAGATTCCTCAGCTTAGGGGAAAAGAGCAGAAAGTTATGACCAACCAATTCCAGTTCAGCAAGTGGTGACCACGCTTAAGGAACGGTGGCTGACAGCTTAGTCCTCACTGGGGTAGCCTCATTACATCAACCCCTGCACTACAGTAGAAGGAGGGAAGAAAATTACCTCTTTGGTGAGCAGCTAGCTATTTCTGCCACATACTACCTTCCAGAAATATGCCATGTTTTTCTTATACACTCAGGCTTTAGAAGACATTTTAAAGAGAATGTATCTTCCCCCCTCACTCATGGAAGCTCATTTCCATGGCTTCACAGTGGTTTTGTCTTAATGAGATCCTTACCATGGGTGGTGATATGACTCATAAAGTATATTTATATCCTGTCTCAGTGACTCGTAGTTTGGGAAATGTATTATTTATTTCTGACATCTTGGCATTGATTAGTTTTACAATAAAACAGCCTTAGGTTTTTGTGACCAAACTTGTAGAAAATTTCCACATCTGTGGTATAAACCAAAAAATCACAGAATGCTTAAAATAACGGGAGAGTTCCCTGGACTAAAATTTGTAGCAAATATCATTCCTGGCTCCACTGGCATAATTAGAGTCTGGTTTGAAACATATTTCCCATGCAGCATGTAATATTGTGGTATACTACTGAGTAGCCTTTCAGAGTCTAGTCAAAAATACCCTCTTGGGGCTGGAGAGATGGCTTAATGGTTAAGGCTCATGTCTGTGAACCCTAAGGACCCAAGTTTGATTTTCCAGGTCCCATGTAAGCCAGATGCACATGCATCTGGAGTTTGTTTGTAGTGGCTACGGGCCTTGCCGTGCCCATTCCCACTCTCTGCCTCTCCCTCTCAAATAAATAAATAAATAAATAAATAAATAAATAAATAAATAAATATTTAAAAAATACCCTCTTGGGGCTGGAGAGATGGCTTAGAGGGTAAGGGCTAGCCTTCAAAGCCTAAGGACCCAGGTTCATTTCTCTAGGTCCCATGTAAACCAGATGCACATGGTAGCACATGTGTCTGGAGTTCATTTGCAGTGGCTAGAGGCCCTGGTGTGCCCATTCTCTCTCTCTTTCTTTATTTCCTCTCTGAAATAAATAAATACTTTTTAAAAAAGACCCTCTACCAGTTTTGTCCTTTTGAATTATAATCAACAAATAGCTTTTTTTTTCTGATCGTTTTAGGTAAGGTCTTGTTCTAGTCCAGGCTGACCTGGACTTCACTATGTAGTCTTGGAGTGGCCTTGAACCCATGAGGTGATCCTCCTACCTCTGTCTCCTGAGTGGTGGGATTAAAGGTGTGTGCCACCATGCCCAGCTTGGATATTGCTTTTTAACAGAGTTTTCCCCTACTGGCTCTTTGTCAGAACAGAATACAGAAGAATAAGAAGAACTTCAGCAATAGAATTTCAGAGAAGCTAACATTGAATTTTCTATCTCAATTGAAGTTCTGAAGTAAGGGAAGAAACATGCAAAGAATATGCACTTCACCGGTAAGAAACCTGTGGAAAAAGTGCTTTACAGAGCCCTCTGAGATACGGTAGACTTGGGACACCTTAAGGGTCAGGTATTGGACCAAGCTACGACATGACTCCTCTTGTGTGCAATTTTGCATTCTTTCAGCCTCATCTCAAGAGTCTAACACAGGCTATGGTGGCCAGTTGTGGGCTGAGAGAGTAGGTTTGTGATGTATCCTGGCATAGGTTCATCCCAATCACATTCTGTGAGCCTCTCTTCATGCCCTGAGTTTTGGTGGTCTACAGGTATCATCTAGTCCACAAAAATGTGCAACTGTTTTGGGGAATGGGGTGAGAGAATTCAGACTAAGCAAGGTAAACCTTATCAATGGATTTCAAATGCTCAGACAGAATACTTCTCTGTTTTACTCTTAGATACATCCCATAGGATTTTCAGAGAAAACATAAATGTATTTTTCTTACAGTTGCAGCTTGTGTTCACCTTTGTGTTGGCTCCTCCTTTGTTCAAATGCTTCTCCATCCCCCAAACTTGCTTTCTGTGAATCATGTTCAATGAGATCATTGTTTTTATCAGGACTCTGACTCCAGGAAAAATTCTATTAATCAATGCTAAATAAAATTTGTACGTAAAGAGTGAGCCAAGGTCTTAAATTGGCAGCTTAACAAGAAGGAAAGAACATAAAATTTTAATTAGCTAGAAGTAGGAATAAAAATGCTATAAAGGACTGGAGAGATGGCTTAGCAGTTAAGGTGCTTGCCTGAGAAGCCTAAGGACCCATGTTTGATGCTCCTGGTTCCATGTAAGCCAGACACACAAGGTGATACAAGTGCACAAGGCCATACATGCACACAAGATGGCACATGTGTCTGGCGTTTGGTTACAGTGGCAGGAGGCTCTGGCACACCAATCCCCCTGCCCTTAAAAAAGGCTTACCTAAAAAAATACTATTAAATTTTACCTTAGAATGGCAAATTAAAGTAAAGTCTATAAGACTATTGCATTAAATATCTGAGGAAACACCCTTTTCCTTAGTGGCAGAATGCCAGATCAGAAGTTAATTTGATAATCATTTTCTGAAAATTATTATGGAGTTTTTACCATTTTAATGACCATGTCATATTCTATTCCATGCATCTCATGTTTGATTAATGAATCTGTATTGAAAATTGAGTTGTACTTTATAAATACATATATATCTCTACATTATGAAATCTTGTGTAGATGTCCATGTAGTACTTTGTAATTATTTTCTGAGGGAAAGTAAGTAGGTGTTTGTATCAGAGAGGCAAGTTGAAAACATTCCAGATATTTCAAACAGAAAATTTACTACAAGAAATTGTGTGCTTTCAAATGGCATTTGTGGTAGTTTGAATTATGGCCCCCAATATAGTCAGTGTTTTATTAGTTTATAGTTTGCATCTGCAGCCACCTTGCTGGAGGCAATGTCATTGGGCAGATCTTAAGGTGTGGTGATGGTTTGAGATTCCATTGTAAAGATATGCAAAGTGTGCCTAATGGGAGTTCCTGAAGTGTGCTGTGGCTTTTGGCTGTAGCTCTGCTCTGTGTGTGGTGTGCCTGGTTGGCTTTTCTCTCTCTGCTTGGCCCTGTGAAGGCAGGCCAGTTTCTTCTGCCATTATGGAACTTCCCCTGGATCTAGAACCTTCAATAAATAATATCCCTTCCTCCATAACTGTGCCTGGTCTGGAAGTTCATCTCAGCGAACCTGAAGCTGTCTGCTACAGCATTAAAAGGAGAACTAGAAGTCAAGGGTATTGCCACAGAACTGACTTTCAATATCATACTTAGCAGGGATACAATCAAGAGGTTATGAAGCTATTGCTGCTTCTGATATCACCATTGCCAGAGAAAAATGCCTCATGACTAGAGAACGGTGACAGTACAGAAATGCACACTATGATTGCCACCAAAAGGCACATGTTGGAAACTGAGCCTACCTTCAAAAGACAGCCTTTATTTCATGCCATCCCTTCCAAATATCCTGATCACATATTGCATTGACAGAACCTGGTCTAAATCAAGTTTTAGCTGTTAACATGCTTGGGAATTGTAGTATTAGACTTCCTGCTCAACTAGTATGCACATGAATGCACACGTGTGTGTGTGTGTGTGTGTGTGTGTGTGGGTATGGAGAGGGGAAATGCAGAAGGAATGCAAGGAATGGATGCTTAGTGTAAACAGACTAAGAAGACAAGCTAATGCTCGTCTGGGCTGGACAGATGGCTTAGCGGTTAAGGTGCCTGCCTCCTAAGCCTAAGAACACTGGTTCCAATCTCCAGCGGTTCCAATTCCAGGTCCCATGTTTAGCCAGATGAAAAATGATGCAAGGGCACAATGCCACACTTGACCACAAGGGGACATATGCATCTGGATTTCATTCGTAGCAGCTGAGACGCTGCTGGCGCGCCCATCTCTGTCTGTCTTTCTCTCTCTCTCTCTCTGTGTCTCTCTAAAAAAAAAAAAAAAAAAAGAAACTTTCCAAAGATTGGTGGTGTTGCCAGGTTTGAAAGTTGGCCAACCTACAGTTTTCACTATTTATCTTTAATTATCTTTGAAATGTTGCTACCACACTTGTAATCTAAACATTATACAAATTTTGGTCATAATTCCTTATATAATTTTTGTAGTTTAACAAAAAAATTTGTAATTTAACAAAACTATAGGCTGCTCTTATAGTTTAGATATTCGACTTGCTCAGAAGTCACTTTGGTGCAAGGCAAAATTCAGTGTGTAGGTGTACGTCTGTCTTTCTAAGCCTTGGCCAATTCTCCTTGTAACGTGTTTTGAGTAAACCAATCTGTGCAGTAATTTCAGTGCAGCCTTTGTTGTCAGCAGAGGTCTTTCAATCCAGTAGTGTGCTATGTTGGCGTTTATTGACATTATCTTTTATGTTCATTGGGAGACCTTTTATAATTTATTTATGTAGGTATAACTCCTTTCCTGCTAAAATGATATCAAGGCATTTAAGCATTGCCATTATTATTCTACCATCATAATAATTATGTTAAGATCACTATTTCCAGACCTTTTTAAAGTTAATTATATTCATTTTCTTACCTAATCTTGGCATTTTTTATAGATCCCATGTTATAGATGAGAACCATTTTATGCAGAAAGTTTAAATAGCATGCCTAAGGGCAGAAGATAGTTAAATGGTAGAGTCTGCATTTGTAGTTTTTCTGAATGCAACCTGTGTTCCATTATATTTTCTAATTCATTGTGGTTGGTATTTCAGGTAATTTATTTGATATGGTTTTCTCTTTATTATTTCTTACTTTTTAAAAACATTTTTTTAATGAAAAACAGAGAGAAAGGCAGATAGAGAAAGAATGGGTATGTCCGGGCCTTTAGCTACTGCAAACAAACTCCAGATGTGTCTACTTGTACATATGGCTTTATGTGGGTACTAGGGAATCAAACCTGGGTCCTTAGGCTTGGCAAGCAAGCTCCTTAACCACTGATATATATCTCCAGCCTTTATTTCTTACTTAGAAAAATGTTTAGAATTGATCTTCAAGGAAGGTCCCTATATATCCCAAGACAACAGTAAACAAAGCTTCAAATGATTCAGTTCTGCTTCCCAGGTGGGCCTAGAAGGGAAGGGAGCCATGAGTTCAAAACACAGTGTGCAGAATTCTATCTGTCTGGTTAGAAGTTATTAGATTAACTGATAACTAATGTATGACAAGACCCTTGCACCCAGAGTTGGGCCTTTGATTACAGAGGGCTTAGGGGCTTGTGCCTCACCTTTCCAGTAGCACTCATCTTCTTCTAAAGAAGTAGCCTCATCAACCACATAGTAATTTAGAAAGTGTGATCTTGGGAGAGTGAATCTGTATAAGTCTAACTAAATGAGCTTAATGTGACATAATTGTCATGATGACTGAGTCAACAATTAGTGCTATCACTGTTCATGCTATTTGTCAATGTTTAAAGTTGATTGGGATAAGTGATATAAAATGAAAGAGTTTCATTCTAAGGTAGGATGAAGACAGAACTTCCTCTGAGTGATGTGGGCACAGACATAGGCTGCCCAGAGTGACTACAGCCACTTATAATCATGGAGAGAAATTTGGCAAAAGGTTAGACTATTATTAGAAGATTTTATTTTTAAAGTTTTTATTTTATCTTATTTTTTTTTTGGAGAGAGACACAGAGAGAGACATGGACACACACACACACACACACACAGAGAGAGAGAGAGAGAGAGAGAGAGAGGGAGGAAGACAGAGATGGGAGGGCGAGCAGTGTCTCAGCTGCTGAGAATGAAATCCAGATGTGCGCGCCCCCTTGTGGCCAAGTGCAGCATTGCGCCCTTGCGTCACTTTGCATCTGGCTAAACGTGGGACCTGGAGATTGGAACAGCTGGAGATTGGAACCAGTGTTCTGAGGGTTAGGAGGCAGGCGCCTTAACCCCTAAGCCATCTCTCCAGCCCTTATTAGAAGATTTTGAAAGAAATCTAATAATGTCCCAATTTCTTTTATTTTTAAGTTATGTGAGCAAATAGCAGTCTTATTTTATGTCAGTTTGAGATGAGTTGTCTGGTAAATACAAAGACAATTTCCTTTATTGTTAAAGAGGTTATAAGAGATGAAAATAGTGTGGTTAATACTTAGTTTGTTTATTAATAGTCTCTACTAGTCTGCCTCTCTGAAACTTTTCCTTCTGGAGCTTCTTCTTTATGTGAAACTGTTCACCAAGACCATGGCAAACTTTTGGCATGGCAGCATGTTCTGTATTGGTGTTGCCCAATATGCTTGCACTAGTCATTGGTCACAACTACTCGGCCCTTGAGTGCTACTGCTAAGAATGAAGAAGTAAATCTTAAGTTTTACTTACTTTAAGCTTAAATGTAAGTAGATTCTTATAGTTAGTCACTGTTGGATTTTTTACTTTGTTGGACTTTTTGATTGTCCTGTAAAGGAAATGTTTTAGGGGAGAATGTACTGGCTTGCTATAGGAATATGCTCCTTCACCATTCATCTGCTGAAGCCCTAGCCTCAATGCAGTGCTGGTTATAGATGAGATATTTGTGAGGTTATTAGGTGATGTCATGAGGATGGGACCTATTGCAGTCAGGTTCACATTGCTGGTAGAAATCACCCAAGAACAGCTTGTGGGGAAAAAGGATTTATTTTGGCTGACAGACTTAAGGGGAAGCTCCATGATAGCAGGGGAAAATGATGGCATGAGCAGAGAGTGGACATCACCTCCTCACCAACATCAGGTGGACAACAGGAACAGGAAAGTGTGCCAAACACTGGCAAGGGGAAACTGGCTAAAATACCCATAAGTCTGCCCCCAACAATACACTGCCTCCAGGAAGTGTTAATTCCCAAATCTCCATCAGCTGGAAACCTAGCATTAAGAACACCCAAGTTTATGGGGGACACCACAGGACCCTTTTGCTGAAATTAATGTCCTCATAAGAAGGGAAGAAAAAGGAAAAGTGATACAAGGTTACAGTGAGGTGACACCTACAAGATAGGGACAGCACCTTCACAGAGCCTGATCACAACTGACCTGAGCCTATGCATACTCCCAGAACCTGACTTATGGGCACCTGATCCCTACGTTCTCAACTGAGCAAGCCTGTCTGTACTGACACCCGAGCTTGGGATTTTAGCCTGTAGGTAAGGAATCAAACAATCTGTTGTTTAAGCCACCCAGAGTTTGGTATAGTGTGGGAGCCCTTGGAAACTATTCTCACCCAATTGTATTGTCAGGTAGTATATGCCTCTTTGAAAACTTAAGCTTGGGCTGGGAAGAAAACAAATTTAGTATATTTAACAATATGCCCTTAAAAAAAAAAAACCTGAATCCAACCAAGATGCTGGCATATCTAATAAGTATCTTGATGACCAGAAAATAGGGAGGGTGGGACAGGAGGGGAGGATAAGGGTGGGGGGAATGTGAGGGTGGGAGGGAGGGTAAGAGTGAGGGGACACAAATAGGGACCCAAATGGAAATGGTACCATAAAATCCTATATTCTGTACAACAGGATAAAACACTGATCCTTCAGCAGGCCAGTAGAGGGAACACCTGAACCACAGGGACCTGGAGAGGACATCATGAAGACTAACCTTAACCTTTTCCTGTCTCTCTCTCTCTCTCTCTCTCTTTCTCTCTCTCCCTCTCTCCCTCTTCTCTCTATGCTCTTCCTTGGCACTGTGTTGTAACTCCTAGTACCAGCATGCAGTTAACTTTCACAATGAGATATTGATCAGAGAGACCTACAAGGTTTCCCAAAAAAAGACAGATTTCTGTCAGAGTTCTTTATGACCCCCCCAAAGGTTAATGGTAAGACCCTACTGCTGAAGACACAATATGCTGTTGGCACGGAACATGGAGAGACCTGGCTGGAATCTGGAAGAGAGTCAGTCCCCAGACAGTTAGCTTGTCTAGTGCCAGAAGGTGCTACATGAGTGACTGAGGGGAAACGATCAACATCTGTCTAAGAAACTTGTGGTCTAAGCTGCTCAGCAGTAAACAACCTGACGTGATGCTCAAACAAGTGCAGTAGTGGCACACAGCCATGGTGGGTAACCAACTGCTCTTGATTTGCTAACAGATCCACTCTGTGGAATAGAACTCATAGGTTGAACTGGGAAACAAGTCAAAACCATGTCCAAAAAATGAGCCCACTCTCCAATATCAACCTCCTACCAATTGTGGGCTAGAAGAGGGCCTACACATAAAATTCTCTCTAAAATAACAATTGGCAACCCATCTATCTGGTACTGACTTCTCTCTCCTTTGGAGAATTTGCTTCTCTTTTTCAGATGGATACAAAACCTGAAGGGAGGATCAGCCTATCATACCTCACCAGGGCCCCAGCTAAAACCATAGAGTAATATGGGAAATGGGCAAGAGTACAGCTTTCTTGGTGAACTTGAAATCAGAACAAGGCTGAAAGAGATAAACACAGAGAACACTCAACTCCTACTAAGCCAGATATCCAGAGACACAGAGACTCCCATGACCTCATCACTGAAGTAGAACTAAAATGAACCCAACGTGGCTCAGGGAAATTTGTGGAAGAGGGGGTGGAAAGAGTGTTAGAGCCACAAGTTGGGTCATTATGCACAGAGACTTTGCCTCTCCCCCATAATGGTTGGCTACCCTCATAATGCACGACCCACATTCCCCAATGAGGAGGGTCCCTTCGGAGCAGGGAGGATGGGGAGGAGGCTATCAGAAGCACCAATGTGAATGTAAAATTAAAATAAAAAAAACTGCACATTAAAAAAACATGCATAAGGTCACCAGAAAAGGCTCAGAATAAGAAATTGGCTTTATCCTCCCAATTGGAAACTTCAGTTTCTCAATTTTCAAAGGTCCATAATGTTGTCAAATTGTTTTGAAAGTGGGGAAAATAGATGCGAATATTTTATGGTATATATAGCACATTCTCTTATAGTTTAGTTTCATGTCAGTGGATATGTAAACAAGAGCAGTATAAATAAATGTATCAAGAGTTTCTTATAAATGAGGTCCATGATATGTTCCAGATGTGTGAAATATGAAAAGCAATTGTAGTCCATCAATCAAACTCTAATTAAGAAATAAAATGAAAGTCTTACCACTTTCTTTTCTTCCTTTTCTCCTCTCCTTTTCTCCCTCTGCCTTTGTTTGGCATGTAATAGTTAAGGAACTAGAGACTCTGAAGTCACAAAAGGAGCAGGAAAGATAAATTTTCTGTCTTTACAAAGTCCCAGGCATGTAGAGAAGAGAGTCAGACAGCTAAACTGGCAACATAACAAGAGTGGAATATAAACCCTAACAAAGAATATTATGGAAGGGCTTGATTGAGCATTGGAACTTCTTGAGGGGACATAAGGGGGAGCTCCTGGAAACAAATAATGAGTGTTAATGGAAGGTGCAGTGAGAATAAACATGGAAAGTATTATGGCTTGGGGGAGAGTAGAGGGACCGTGTGAAGACACGAGGATGAGAGACTATGGAATAGGGTGCATGGAGAACCTGAGAAAATATGATTGCTGAAGTAGGAATGAGTAGTGTTAGAATAATGGTGCTGGTGGACAGTCCAGCCCAGATGAGAAAGAGAGAGAGGGATGGATGGAGAGAATGTGACAATATATGTGGTGTTCATTCAGTATTATCTCCTGTATTTCACAACTCTGTATTCAGTGCCTGAAATCCTGAGACTACATTTTCCACACTCCCTGTCAGTCTGACAGTGAATGTGTTGGCATGAGACTTCAGAGTCCAAGAGAAGCACAAGAATTGGGCAAGTAAAGAATTTCCTGAAGCTTGAAGTTGAGAATTATCCCCTTTACAGCTATAGGCAATTGAGATTAACAAATTGTCTGCCTGCAATTTCTGTACTTCCCACACTTGCAATGAATGTTTTCATTTCCAAATTACCTAAATTAAGTTTATTCCTGCTCAAAATATCTAAAATGATCCTGTTTTCCTTATTGAAGTGTGACATAGCTATCAAGCTAAGCATTCCATACTAATATGTTAGACTCTCCCTCTGTTATGTGTCTGAGAGATACTTTGAGAACTAGCTGCATTTTTATTCCCAACACATCTTCCATCCTCTCCTGCATCTGCAACATTTCCTCTGGATGCTCTTTAGACCTCTACCCATGGAAAAGTCTGTCCTGGACAACAATGCCTTCCCAAAAGTTGTTAGTGGGATAGTGCTTTCCTGTGTTCTCTGACAAGTCATGTTTCCTACCTTCTTTTACTGTCACTTAATTCCATTTCTCACCTTCTGCTGATCTATAACTCTAGCCACCTGCCTGCAGGAACCATTCAACTCTTCTCTCTCTTTCATATTTGATTTGCAACTCTTATGTACAGATTTGTTTAAAATTCATTATGTGAAAAATATGAGAAGAATTGCATGGAATAAAATCTTCCACATTTTCACCATTGTTATAATCTTCATTTTTCTTGCTTGCACCAGAGCAATGAAATATTACTGGAGAAAATACCACAATGAGATGTCTAATTTCTCTTTGATCCAGTATGACAGCCTTTGAATTGACCTTCAGCCCAATCCAGTAATCAGTACTATTCCTAAACTTGTTCACCATGTGAGTGGGATGGAGGGTTCTCATTAATATCTTTTTTTTCCTGTGTCCCACACATTTCACTCTGACTTTTAGCTGGTGATCTCCACTCACACATGAGACAAAGAAAACAGAATAATTTGGAAATGTACTCATCATTCTTTCATCAATTCTTTTTTTTTTCCCAGTACATCTGCATCCACTTCTATCCCCCTTTCTAGTTCCATGAAGGACGTGAGTTTCTTTTGATCATAGCCAATCCTACTTGTTCTTTACATACCATGTCCCATTCTCCCTAGGACTCTGCTGGGCCATTATCCACAGTTCCATTGAATCATCACTATCAACAAATTTTGAAATTTAATAAAAATGTAATGTTCCTTGCCGTACCTACTCTTATCAGCCTCAACAGCATTCAACCCAGGGTAGCCATTCTTCCCTTCTTGAAATATGTCCTGTTTCAAGTATATGGCCCCATGGCTCCTTGGCTTCATTTCTAACGTATATATTAAGACTTTATCATTACATCATGTCTTCAGGTCTTGAATACATAATAATGTATAAAGTTGAAGAAGAAAAGAACATAGACTGGGATGCCTGGGTTTCTGCACACAAATATTGGCTCCAGGGACTTCCCAGTAAGATGGCTGCATATGAGTCACACCAAACTAGCGTAGGGAAGGATTTAAGTAAAACCACAGAAACATACACTTTTCTACTGAAAAGTGAAGGTGTATAGGTTTTTATCGGCTACAGAGGAGAAGCAGGAGAGACCAAGATCTACCAGAAAGGAGGAAACCAGCCAGAATCCCACAGAGGCACTTACAGCCCATGCAGATACTCATGCCTGCCTGGTGACCAGCTTCAGGAGCAAAGACCAAACAAGGGGATTCTCGAACCTCATCAAACATGAAGGGGAGACAGCAGAAATCAGCTAAGGAGCTTCTAAAAGGTATACAGGTAGAACCAGTACAACTCCAGGCTTCCTGCACTCTTCCATCCCCCAACCATCAGAACTATGAACAACCAGAGAATGCATTTAGCCCCAGCAGCAGGCATCCAGCACAACTGATCAGAATACCAGCACAGCATAGAGGTATTGAGGTGGGCATTTAGCATTGGTGATATTTGAGGCCACCCCAAAAGGTAATGAGGCTAACTGACAAAAAAGCAGGTACATAGGCCAGCACTATATCTCTTCCCATGTCAGGGCAGGTTTTGGGTTACATATTCTTGGTTGGCTTTACCATTCTCAATTATGCCATGTTTGGGAGATGACTATTATTGCTTTTGATGCTTTCACATTCATAGGTCCTTTGTCTTTTTCTTCTGTCATTATTGGGGGCTGAGTCAGATTCAGACCCAGACTGACCTAGAACCCATTTCAGAACAGAAATCTCAACCTCCCAGCTGACAGGATTAAGTGTGTACAGCAACACACATGCATAGGGATTTTGGCTTTATAATGTTATCTGTCTGTTTCAATCCCTACACTTGCATACTCTGTGCTGGTTTTTATTGAATGCTCAGTTGAAGTTTAGAATTTTTCCAGTTAATTGTTCCACCCAGACCACTAGAATACTTGAATAGTAGGCACACTCAACACCTAAGCTTACTTCTGTGGTTGGATTGGAGTACAAGAGCTACACTTATCACCTAAACTCGTATTCTCAAGGTACATAAAGTTGGATTTCCAAGTCTAAGAGCACTGCAGACAATTAGAAAATCCAAGCATCAAATCAACTCAGAATGCAAAAGTCACTACATTATAATACAAGAAACACAAAGAATCAAGACAATGCAACCCCACCAAAAATGATAAATCCATCAGAAATGAACCCCAAAGAGACTGTTTTAGATGAAATGCCTGACAAAGATTTCAAAAAATGATGTCTCCACTCAAATAAATCAAGGAAGGAATCAAAGGAATCAAAGAAGAACAAAAAGAAATTAAAGAAGAAAATGAGAATATAGGGAACCAGCTAAATGAAATAAGGAGGTCATTACAAAACATGAGTAAAGAAATAGAAATACTGAAGAAAAAACAGGCAGAAATTCTTGCACTGAAAAATACAGTCAGTCAAATAAAAGTCTCTGTGGAAAGTCTCACCAGTAAAATGGATGAAGGAGAGAAAAAAATGTCTAAACTAGAAGACCAGGTGGCAGGTCTAATACAGTTCAACAAAGAGAAAGATAAGGTAATAGGAAGGTAGGAATGGGAATTTCAAAATATCCAGAAAACTATGCAGAGATCAAACATAAGAATTCAGGGTGTAGTAGAAGGAGAAGAATTTCAATTCAAAGGCACAGTAGGTGTTTTCAACAAAATCACAGAAGAAAAATCTCCCCAAATTAGCAAAGAAATGCCAATGTAGATATAGGAAGGGTAACATGGGGGAAGGGAGGGAATTATCATGGTTTATTGTCTATAAGTATAAAGTTGTCAATAATAAAATTATACATTAAAAAAAAATCTTGGGGGCTGGAGATATGGCTTAGCGATTAAGGCACCTGCCTGCTAAGCCTAAGAACCCAGTTCCAATCTCCAGGTCCCACGTTTAGCCAGATGCAAAGTGATGCAAGGGTGCAATGCCGCACTTGCCCACAAGGGACACACGCATCTGGATTTCGTTCACAGCAGCTGAGAGACTGCTGGCATGCCCATTCTCTGTCTCCCTCTCTGTCTGTCTCTCTCCAAAAATAAAAAAATAAAAAAACCTTGGTTCCACCAGCTGTGTAACCAGGAATAGATTACTTACCTGTCTATTTCTCTCTATACAGATGATGAAGATAAAAGTAATCTGGAGGTGTTTTGCATGTGTGTTACATGCATTCCTATATAAATATTTGTGTGTGGGGGGACACATGTGTGCAATTATACATGATCTTCTTTGTGCATGCATATGGAGGCTAGAGGTTGGAATCAAGTGTTTTTCTCCATTATTGTCCATCACATTTATTTGTATGTATGTATGTAGCCTGAGTATATGTAGGGTGGATGTGTGTGTGTGTGTCCTCCTTGACAGTTTCCCTGCTTATTCCTTGAGACACAATCCTTCAGTGAACATAAAGCTCATTGACTAGTCTAGTATAGCTATGTAGCACATCCTAGGGATCCTCCTGTCTGCACCCCCTCAGGACTTATCTACAGGTATCTACTGCCATTTCCAATATGTTTTTATGGGTTCTGGGAATCCAAACTCAGATCCTCTTGCATGGGTAAAGTAACATGTGCAACATGTTATACACTGAGCCATCTTCCCAGACCTCCATCTTCTTTTTTTGAGAAAAAGTCTTTCACTAAACCAATTTGGAGCTCACCTATTTTTCTAGACTAGTTAGTCAGCAAATCTGGAATCTCCTGTCTCTACCTCCCCAGACCTGGGATTACAAGAGCATGTCACCATACCTTGTTTGTATGTGGGTACTAGAAATCTGCAGTCAAACCAATTCTTCTACCCAGTCTATATGCTGTCATTAATGACATTTTTTTTGTTATCAGCCTTCTCTCTGTCAGTATTTCTAGATTCTTGGCACCTAGTTTGAAGAATTGGAAAAGACACATGCAAAACCCAAAGCACATGCAAAACATAAAGCAGCAAGAAACTTAGTAGGAGAAAAATGGAAATATATGTTTTGAAAACTCTGCCAAGAAGGCACCTGAATGAAATAGTACCTAAAGACCCTAGATTATTGCCTGAAACTTCTTCTTATAGGGCCTAGGGGACAGAGGAGTAGGTTGATGAGGAACATAGTTTGGGTGGTTCTCTTGATTTAAAGACTTGAGTCATGTAAGTTTTTCTGTACTGCACGTGTCCATTTCCATGATGCAACTGATTTTGTCACATATATTCCCAGTTATGCATCAGTATAAGATGATAATTTAGGGATTCTCCTTGAAAGTTTACTCAGAAGACTGACTTGCTACACATGGACTGAAAACCAGTCCAGACCAATCTAGCTCCATAACTCTTGATTCTGGATATATCTCAGAACCTGTTTGAATAGAAATAGGGCATTACCAAGGAGCTACTGAAGGAGCTGATGTCTACTGTTTAAACTAAGTATGCATGCAGCTTGATACAGGTGGAGTCCCAGCGTGTCAACAGGTTTTTAGGTACATCATTTAAAAAGGGGTGTGTTTACTGTCCAAAGCAAGTAGAATTGCAGGTTGCTAAGATATTCCATGTGCTTTCTTGCCTCCTCTTCATCTTTTCTGCATTTGTTATACTTCCAAATCTGCCACCAGGTGGGCTACCAGATTTCATAATTCCATGGGAATAAAGCTGACTTTAAGGAGCAAAAAATTCCTTCAGCAGCCTTCCTTCAGGCTCCCTCCTTTCAAAACATAATTAGCATTCCTACTACTGTCACAATGCAGAAAAGCTGGCCCAATCTCTAATGGTGGCAACCTCTCAAACAATTGCAGTTGAACTGAGCTGCAGTCTCTAGCTTGAAACTTTAATTTCTTTCTGTATCAATTTATATTTTTCATATCCTTCTTCTCTATGTTTTGCCAAACATACCAATCCATTACTTTAAAAATTAACTTTGATTAAGTGTTTCAGGACATGGGAAGAGCACAGCCAGCCTCTTACACAGACTGCCCCTAGCCTAGTCCCAACAAAGATCCTCTTCCTTTCATAAGCCAAGCCTCAATAGCCCATAGTTCTTTCTGCTTTTAGGTCTCACCATAATGATCCATCAAGCTCTGCTTACAGAAGTGCAACTTTTAGTCCAAAATTTCTGATATTTCTAGATTCCTCCCACAAATCAGTTCCAAAAAATCAAAAGCCACATAGGCATGTTTCTAGCAGCAACAGCCTCACTCCTCACTCAACAGCTATCAATTTTCTATTGTAGTCACTTTCATGTTGCTGTGACAAAACACTAGACCAAAAGTAGCTGATGAGATGAAAGGGCTTATTCTGGCTTATAGTCTTAAGGGGAAGTTTCATCATGGCAGAGAAAGGATGCTAGAGCAGAAGTTGAATGCCACTTCTTGCCACAACAGCTGGCAGAAAACAGCAAGAGAGTCAACTGAGCTCTGACAAGTGGGAAGCTGGACTATAAAACCTTAGAACCTGCATCCATCAATACACACCTCCTCCATCAAGGCTCCATCTTCCAAATTTCTAACAGCTGGGACCAAACTTTGGAAACACTTGAGTTTATGGGAAATATCTGATACAAACTACCACAGAAAAATTAAAGTGATTATAGTGTTTCTTAGATTTGATAAGTTTTTTCACCAGCTAAAAATATCTATTTTAACTCTTATGATGCAGGTCTTTCTTTGCTATGAGTGTGTGCACTCATATGTCTGTACACATATGTGTGTGGGGGTAATAGCATTTGTAGAGTTGCTAGAAATAAGGAAAAATATAACATGTGGCATACAAATAAAAGTTCTAATCTCATGACTTCTATTTTAAATTATGTGGGCAGCTGAAATACATAGTATTACAGGGTCACATCATGTATTCATGATTATATTCTTTTGTTTTAAGCAGGTATTTTGTGGCAACTTCTCTCTTCATTTCCTGCAGTGGTCCATGATTTATAACTAGTTTTTACTTAGTTTTATAATAACCTCATATATGGTCACAATATTCATTTCTGGCCCAGTTACCAAAGGGAAGAAGTTTTGGGTTCAAAAGAAGAAATTAAATGCTCTGGAATGATGATGGTGAGGGTGTTTCAGTAATTATCATAACTGCCACACATTATCATTTACTAAGCATGCCTCATATTCCATTCACTGGATTAAAATATTTTCATGCATTATGTTGTTTACACATTGCAATTGCTATGCCTCATGGTAGTGCTTTTCAGTGCCAATGTTAGAGGTAGAAACTGGGCTAAATAAGACTAAGGTCAAATAGCTAGTAAGTGACAGAACCCACATTCAAGGTCTGGTCCTTCTATCCCCAAAGCTCAAAAACTATTACTCATCACTAATTTAATTTAAACTTTTTTACTGGGCTGGAGAGATGGCTTAGTGGTTAAAGTGTTTGCCTGGAAAGTCTGAGGACTCATGTTTGACTCTCCAGGTCCCATGTAAGCTAGACACACAGTGAGGCAAAAGCGCAATGTTGCACATGTGCACAAGGAAGTACACACATCTGGATTTCAATTGGACTGGCTAAAGGCCCTGGCACACCAATTCTATACCTCTCTGTCTCTCTTTTGATCTCACTCCCTTTCTCCTCATTAAAAAAATGGCCAGTCTGTTGGGCTTGCCTCAAGAAAAAGTTATTTTACATATTAATTACAGAGAAACCTTATTTGGCAGCATGTCCTAATAGTTTATTAAGTAGGTTATTCTATTTATATTTTGTCTTTTCATATGTGATAAGTTCCAGATTTTTTCAAGATTTTCACATGAGTAGCTTTAATTTTTTTTTTTTTTTTACCCACTGGACAGGAAGTTTTATTACCTCATTCTCTATTATTTACCCAAGTGTAGCATTCAGCATCCAAGTTCTAGCTAAAGGTTTATAAATCAGTTTTTGTTGTATTCACCATTTTCCTTAGTACTATGGTTTCATTGTTTGATGATCATTTTGAAGTGTGCATTTATTGCAAAGGTAAGACTTTCCACATATTAATTCTCTTAAAAGTTTAGTTCCATTCTCAGACCATACATTTGAGCTGCCAAAATAGCTCTGTGGCAACATTGCAAATGGATGATAAATAGAGAATGTTTAGATGGAGGTTTGTGAAGCTGGACTGAGGCCCTTATCTTTAGATCCAATTTTTATGATGTATTATGTATTATTGATTCCTGGCAAGGAAAACACTGTTTCTAGTTGATGAAAACCTTTTATCTGAAATAGACTCTCACAGAAACTCTCTAGGTAGCAATGAAAAGAAAATCTCTACTTCCTTCACTGTTAGGGAAGAACATGGCAGTGTCTTCCACAGTGGGTTTACCACTCATGCAGAAAGGTTTTCATATGGCTGTGCCTACAAGGAATTTTCAGTGAGCATTGAGAGAATCATTGTGTCTTCCGTGAAGAGACTCTCATAAGCAGCTGGCACAGTGTAGGTCAAGAAAACAACTTTCTATGATCAGATTCCTTCAGGAATACAAATGAGGCTATTGAGTCAGAGACATTTAGCTGGCATATTTCTTTGACTTTCTTTTTTTGCCAATATTCATTAATCAATACTTCATTTCATCCTGTAAGTGATTTTAAACACTAAAATGAACAAACAGAGCTCAAAACTCATAAATACTAGGACAAATCTGGGCAAGGAGAAGAGCATTGTGAAGAATCAGTAATCCAGCCCTAAGACAGATGTCCAGAAATAGTGGCTAGAGCTGGTTGAAAATTCATCTATAAGTTCCCCATCTGTTGAAAAAGTGGAAGATAATTCTAATTATCAAGGTCCATAGAATAGGAGCAGATTATAAATTCATGGAAGGAACAAAATGACTCAGATGTTTGAATTAACAGGAAAATATTTTAAAGCTATTCTAAAAATTTCCATGTGCTTAAAGGCAAATACATCATCATGAATGAACAAATGAATAATCTCAGAAGATAAATGGAGACTATAAAAGGGAACCAAATAGAAATCATAAAGCTGTAAATATATTATCAGACATAAAAATATTTGAGCTGGGGATGCTAGATATGGGGTTAGATATTATAAAAGGGAAAAGTCAGTTAATCTGAGGAGAAGTCAACAGAACATAGACAGCTAGAAAAACAATGACACCTTGACAGCCCCATGGCCTGTGGGGAAATGGCAAGGAGTTTAATAAAACTGTATGTAACCAATGTTCCAGGAAGGGAAAAAATGAGGAAGAAAAATAAAATTGAAGCCATTATGGTCAATTTTTCCCTAAACTTGTAAAACATATAAATTTAAAAGTTTAAGAAACTCACATGGATAGCTTTAAGGATATAATATGTTTGAGTAAGGCATAGTGGCTAACATATGAGTCTCCTGCTGAGGCAGGAGTATCACTTGAGACCATGAGTTTGAGGTTAGTAGACTATGCATCATAGTGAGGCCACATCCAAAAAAAAAAAAAAACTTTAAAATATGGAAATAAAGCCATACTTAGATGTAGCATAGGAGGGCCAATTAAAACTAAAGAGGTTATGAATAACCCATATGGAAACCCACTTCTTTGTTAGCTAATTTACACACACACCCACACCCACACCCACACACACATTATAAACAAATCTGTACTTCACAGTGGTATAAATGTTGTGCCCAGAAAGCATAGATTGTCACAGAAAAACTTAAATGCTAGGGTTGGGATAGCTACCAGTGAATTAGTGAGATATTGATCATGGAGGCCTCTGACGTCCCCTAATAATATAGGCTATTGCCAAATCTCTTGGTTGCCCACCAGAACTAGATGGTACAATCATATTGCTGAAAATACCACTTGTTTCAGTGGTAGGAATGAAGTAGAACTGAGCTGTAAGCCTCCTCCCTGCTGACTGATGGTTATCATGATAGAAAGTGCTATGCAGCCTGCTAGAGGAGAAAAGGCATCAGTGGTCTCAATCAGCAGTGGACTCTGTAAATTACACAACTTGCCATCAAGGCAAACTGTCTCCACTAGTGCAATAGTGGCATGTTTGCTGTGGAGGAAAGTGCTTTCTAATTGTATTTGAGACTTAATCCATAGGAGGCAATTCATACTTGATAATAAAGGCTAGTCAAAAACCTATGGCTGGGAAGATCACAAACCCTAGCAGAGAAGCTACTAGTGTTGTTTGGTTGCATGGATATATTGTGTCCAACAAATTTCCATCTAAATACCTAGGTATTTGCATATATAATAGTGCTGCTCTCACTTTTTGTTAGAGAAGTCTCTCTTTCAAATGGTAGTAAATGCAGGGAAGACTCAAAACTCACCAAAGTGCTGAGAAGAAGTTGAGTGTCCAACACCTAATAAGATATTTATATAATACCCTCTAATGGCTTAGGAACTATATTGGCAGAGGGGGCAGACAGAATGTAAGAACCAAAGGATATGGAAAAGTGCTTTGGAATGCTGTCTCCCAGACATAAAGTGGCCATTGTATTCATGACCTCACAGTAGCTATTGTTATCTACACAAAATTTGCAGAATATTGGGTCCACCAACAGTTTGTCATGGGTGGTGGTGGAGGGTACCACACACACAAAAAAAAATGATATCAATATAGAAGGGAAAAAGTAGGGGGGAAAGTGTGGTTTCATTGTGTGTGTGTGTGTGTGTGTGTGGTGTGTGTGTGTGGCAAAGGAGAGAGAGAGAGGCAGAGAGAGACAGAGAGATGCAGATAGAAAGAATGGACACACCAGGGCCTCTAGCCACTACAAACAAACTCTAGATGCATGCATCACCTTGTGCATTTGGCTCACATGGGTATTGGGGAATCAAATCTAGGTCCTTAGGCTTCACAAGCAAACACCTTAACCACTAAGCCACCCCTCCAGCCCATAAATTTTTAAATAAGGTTTTTGTTTAATAAAAAATATCATAGACAAACTTCTACAATTCAAGGGTTAGGGTTGGGGTTAGCATTATAGAGAAAGGCTCCAAGGTAACTTCAGAAGATGTGTTGCATACAAGTGCCAATGATGTACTCCTCTGCTGTTGGGCTTGTATGTAACTGTCTCAGATACAAAGGAACACATCAGACTAGGACAAACTCATTCAAAGTGTACTCAAGAAACAAGAAGAAACCCGATGACCCAGTGTTTTATATCCAGGGAAAATAGCTTTGAAAGTAAAGGGAAAATTTATATTTTTATTCAAAATACAATTGAGAGATTTCGTCTCTCAGGTTACAGTTACTATAACATTGAAGGATCTACTTAGGCCTGAAGACAAATGATGATAGGTAGAGACCTGGAGCTACAGGAAGAATTGAACAGAACAAGGAACAATAAGTATCTGGGTAAATATTTATTTCTTTAAAATATTTATTTCTTGCCAGGAGTGGTGGCACATGCCTTTAATCCCAGCATTTGGGAGGCAGAGGTAGGAGGATCACCCAGAGTTTGAGGCTACCCTGAGACTACATAGTGAATTCCAGGACAGCTTGAACTAGAGTGATACCCTAACTTGGAAATCCAAATATATATATCTTTAAAACCTACAATGATTTAAGGAAAAAATTAGAACTCTGAACTGTGAGGTTTATAGTATAAATAGATATTACATATATGTGTGTATACACATACACATGTATAACAGTAATAGTAGGAAGGCTGGGTGGGGAATGTAAATAGAACTATGCCAATCTAACATGAGTAACTATAGACTGGGAAAGAGTGGGAAAACAATACCTGGATACATGCCAAAATTAATCCAGAGCTGTATCTTTAAAGCTGTAAAGGAATTTGAAATGGAATGTTAAAAATTCAAATTATTTAAAGGAAAGTAGAAAGATAGTACAGAAGGAATGAAAACAAATGGTACAAGTAAAAAAGAAATAGGCAAGCAGTGGTTCTAAATCCAACTATATCAGCATTCCATTAAATATGAGTGGACTGGCATGACAATGAAAATATATAGGCTACCTAACTACATTAAAAAACAGAAATAATCATATACTTTCTATGAAAGAGACATTATAAACATAAAGTCTGGGTAGGTTGAACATTTTAGCCTATTATTTTGACATCTCTTCAAATTTCTATCCATTGTCCCTAAAGAACATAGGCACAAAATTATTAGTAAAATACTATCAAATTTAGTAAAATATAAAAGGATTTATTTCCCAGTTCCAGAAATGAGTTCCATTCCACTGAGTGGATCTATTAACCAAATCAAGAGTAGTTGGTTACCCACCATGGCTGTGTGCCACTACTGCACTTGTTTGAGCATTATGTCAGGTTGTTTTCTGCTGGGTATCTTAGACTGCAAGTTGTTTGGACAGATGTTGTCCATTATTCCCCCAGTTGCTCATGTAGCACCCTCTGACACTAGACTAGCTAACTGGGGACTGACCCTCTTCCAGATTCTGGCCAGGTCTCTCCATGTTTGGTCTCACACACTTATGCTGTCTTTGACAGTAGGGTCTTACCATTAACCTTTGGTGGGTCATCAAGAACTCTGATAGAAATCTGTCTTTTTTGGGAAACCTTGTAGGTGTCTCGGATCAACAGCTCATTGTGGAAGTTAACCCCGTGCTGGTACTGGGAGTTTTAAGTCAGTGCCTAGGAAGGTGAGGGAAGAACAGATAGATAATATAAAAGAGAAAGTGAATATAGAGAGGATAGGAGAGAGAGAAAGAGAGAGGGAGAGAGAAGAGAGAGAGAAGAAGGAAAAGATTAAGGTTGGTCTTCATGATGTTCTCTCCAGTTTCCTGTGGTTCAGGTGTTCCCTCTGTGGGCCTGCTGAAGGATCAATGTTTTAGCCTGTTGTTCGGAATAAAGGATTTTATAGCATCATTTCCTTTTGGGTCCCTATGTGTATCCCCCCCTCAAACCATGTACAAAAAATGAGCTCAGTCTCCAAGATCAAGATACCACCAAATGTGGGCTAGAAGATGACCTATGCATATAAAATTCCCTCCAAAATATCTATGGCCATCCCATCTATGTAGTATTAACTTCTCTCTGTTGGAGAATTTGCTTATCTTTTTCAGATGGAAATGAACCTGAAGGGAGGATCAGCCTATCACACCTCACCAGGGCCCCAGCTGAAACCATAGAGTAATGCGGGGGAAGGGCAAGAATGCAGCATTCTTGGGGATCATGACACCAGAAAAAGGCTGAAGGAGATAAACACAGAGAACATCCAACTCCTACTAAGGAAGATATCCAGAGACACAGAGGCTCCCAAAACCTCATCACTGAAGTAGAACTAAAATGACCCCAATGTGGCTCAGGTAAATCGCAGAAGAGGGGGCAGAAAGAATGTTAGAGCCACAGGTTGGGGCATTATGCACAGAAACTTGGCCTATCCCCCATAACTCTTGACTACCCCCACAATGCATGACCCACATTCCCCACTGATGAGGGTCCCTTTGGAAGAGGGAGGACAGGGGGAAGGATAATGGAGTCACCATTAAGAATGTAAAATCAGAATAATGTAAGTTAAAAATAAATTATAAGGGCTGGGGAAATGGCTTAGCAGTTAAGGTGTTTGCCAGTGAAGCCTAGGGACCTCAGTTCGATTCCCCGGGACCCATGTGAACCAGATGCACATGGGGGCACATGCATCTGCAGTTTGTTTGTAGTGGCTGGAGGCCCTGGGGCACCTATTCTCTCTATCTGCCTCTTCCTCTCTCAAATAAATAAATAAATAAATAAATAAATAAAAAAATATTTTAAAAAATAAATTATAATAAAAAAGGTATTGTGGTAGTTTGAATTTATGGCCCCCAATATATTCAGTATTTTATTAGTTTATAGTTTGCATCTGCAATCCCCTTGCTAGAGGCAATGTCACTGGGGGCGGATATTAAGGTGTGGTGGTGGGTTTGAGATTCCATTGTAAAGATATCAAAGTGTGCCCAATAGGAGTTCCTGAAGTGTGCTGTGGCATTTGGCTGTAGTTTTGCTCTGTGTGCTGTGTGGCTGGTTGGTTTTTCTCTCTCTTCACTGGTCTTGTCAGAGCAGGCCACTTCTCCTGCCATTATGGAACTTCCCCTGGATCTGTAAGCTTCAATAAATAATATCCCTTCCTCCATAACTGTGCCTGGTCTGGAAGTTCATCTCAGCGAACCTGAAGCTGTCTTCTACAGATATAAAAGGATATAATATTATAACCAAGAAGACTTGTCCATTGAATGTTTGTCTTGATGAAGTCCAGATTGGAGAACCATGTAAACATCTTAACAAGAAACATTTACAAAGTATAACACTGATTACATTTAAAATCTTTTAGTAATTATGGGAAAAGAACTTCTTTAGCTCACTAAGGAGCATCTACAAAACACATGTATAGCTACTCTACTCCCATTGTTCTCTAAGATGAAGAGCAAAGAAAAAAGACCAATGCTCATCACTCATAGTTAACCTTGTCCTAGAGGCTCCAGGAAAGAAAAAGAAATTAATACCTAAAGGTTATGATGGAATATGTAAAATAATATTCACAAGGGACATGATTTTAAAAAAATTAAAATAAATAGTGGTGAGTTTAGGAATTTCATAGATATGGCTTTCTCACAAAATCACAAGTATATATATGTAGCAGATATAAATAGAACATAAATTATAATAATATTGACATTTAAAATGTCAAAAATTTTAAGTATTATGAAATAAATTTAATAAAATATAGAGTCATCTCTACTCAAATCAATAAAAAACACTGAAAAATTAAAGTGGAAGAATAGACCATATTTATGTACTAGAAGGCAACGTTTCATTAATTTGTTAATTTTTTCCAGTATATTCTGTCAGTTCTAGGCAATGTCAGTTATAATACTAACAGAAGCTTTTAATATAAAGTATTAAGCTTATTGTAAATTTCACAGAGATTTTAGACCTTCCTGGATATCCTAAATAACTTAGAGAAATAACAAAATTGAAGGACTTAAACTAATTGTTTCAAAATAGTCAATAAAAAATTACTATTCAAGAAAGAGTACTACTGGCATCTTAATAGTTAAGCAGATCAATGAAAATTTTGCAAAACAATTCACACTTTACAGTCTGTTAATGCTGGACCAAATCATGGAAACTTCTGATGGGAAATGGAGGCATGTCTCAGTGTAAGAGCTACATGGCTGGTATTTGTAAGAATAAAAAATAGATTGTTGGGCTGGAGAGATGGCTTAGCGGTTAAGGCATTTGCCTGCAAAGCTAAAGGATACTGGTTCGATTCTCCAAGACCCACATATGCCAGATGCACAAGTGGGCATGTGCGTCTGGAGTTTGTTTGCAGTGGCTGGATGTCCTGGCGCATCCATTCTCTCTCTCTGCCTCTTTCTCTCTCTCTCAAATAAATAAAATAAAAATATTAAAAAAATAGATTGTGCAATCTTAGGTTATATTCAGAATAATAAAAATTATATTCATCATTATTAAAACCACATATATCAAAGTACACTATGAGGAGAATAAATAGGCAAACCAAATTGGGATAAAGTATTTATAAGACCCAACTAATAGATAAGTTGTATCCAGAATATGAAATTATACAGGTTGGAGCCTGTCTAGTACTGTAAAGTGCTACATGAGCTACTGGAAGAAAGAAACCAACAATGGTCTAAGCTACCAGGGGTCTAAATTACTCAGAAGCCACCCTGAAAAGATGTTCACACCACTGCAATAGTGTCACACAGCTTTGATGGAAAACCAATAGCCTTCTTATTGGCTAAGAGCTCCACTCAGTGGAAAAGGAACACATATCTGGAAGTGGGAACCAGGTCAGAATCCTATAGAGACAAAGATTATGCTTTTCAATGTCAAGCCTCCATTAGTCTTTGGCTAAAAGAGGGGCTATATCCATCAAATTCACCCTAAATTAATAACTCTTAACCCATTTAACCTATGCTGACTTCACTCTTCTTTGGAGAATCTGTTTTTCTTTTTCAGAAGGAAGTGAGACCAGAGGAGATAAACAACCCCTCACAGTTTAGCGAAGACCCATCTGAAACCACAGAGGCATTGGGGAGATAAGTAAGAAATCTGCTTTCATGGTGAGCCTGACAATTAGTGCCAGGGTGAAGGAGATAGATGTTGAGGATACTCAATACATACCAAAGCAGAGATCCAGAGGCTCCTAAGAGCTCATCACTGAAGTAGACTTAAAACACACCCACCACAGCTTAGGAAATTTTGTGGAAGATATGGTGGAAAGATTGTAAGAGCCACAGGTTGGAACATCATGCCCAAAGGCATTGCCTGTCCCCAGTAACTGACTGCTGCTCCCAAAATGCATAATGCACAGCACTACACGGAATACCTGTAACTCCACTGAGGAAGGCCCCCAGAGGAAAGGAGGCAGGGATGAGAGAAAGGATGATACCAACACATGATGAATACATACTAAGTATGTTCATAATAAAAAAATTAGATTGGACCATTTGCTTTCCAAATGACAGTGCATAGGCGACACAAGTGTATGAGCAGGAAAAAAATCACATGTACAATAATTTTAGAAAATGAAGTTGAATCTTGGGAAATATAAATTTTCTGCCCCCTCTTTAGAATTCTAGTATTTCTCTTATGGTTTGGCCTCCACTAACCCAGGGTGAAGAAATGAACTTCTGCAAACAGATAACAAAAACCAAAGCAAAGCAAAACAGAATTGCATAGAAGAGACAAGTTTTCATACTGAAGTGGATTCTTTCTGGGCACCAAAGTAGGGGTGAGCTGTGCAGCACTGAAGCACAACTTCAGAATAAGTGTACCAGACATGCAGGTTTTCCTCTAGCAATGGTTCAGGAAGCATCTCCAGAGCATCTCTTGGGCTCACTTCCCAGCTGGAAGAGCTGTACTCAAGTCAGCTAGCACATCCTGCCCTGGGCTCGCTGCTTCTATCTCAGCTCATTCTGAGAACTTCCTTTGGGTCACCTCCAGGGACCCTTGAAGGACAGGTCTTTGCTGGGTGTTGGGTGGTTGCCTGCTCCTGGTGGCATGTTGATTGTTCCTTGACTCTCTGAAGTCTTTGGAGCTATGAATCTCTAGCCCCTATATGTATGCCCCAGCACAATGGCAGGCTGCTTGGAGACATGTTTATGTGTGAGAATAGAGTGGTTGTTTTATTGGCCAGGTCTACAGAATGGCAGGTCCTCATCTCCACTGTGGTGGCATTTTATTAATTTAGGCTTCTCCACATTGGCATACAAGCAGATAACATTGACAACTCCAATCATAGTTCACCGTAGGGTAACCAATAGATTATGAGCCCACACTGGGGCCACACTTGGGTGGTGGGGAAAAGAGCTGGCCAGACTAGGAGCAGTCACCACTGGCCCGTGAGAGAAACCCCCAAATGCCATACTACTTACTTCAGAGTAGGGGTGAGGGGATGGCCCTCACCATAGGACCCTCCATAGGCTGGAATGATATAGGAGAAGGGGATGCCTCTGGCATTTATTGGGTTAATTCAAGGGTCACCATATTCACTGAAGTTGGGATTTGTGTAGCCTCAAGTGTCTTGATCCTTCTTGAACACAAGCAGGTACTTATGCTTGTATTCATAGCAGCTCCAGTGAGCCAGGCCTTGGCCTACTGGGCCTGACTCCATGCTTCCCCAATGGCAGTTCTACAGGATTAGAGATGGTAAAGGATGATTATGGAATAGACAGGGCTCAGGATGGTAATAGAAACATGGTGTTGGCATCTGGAAGACATCAGTCCCCAGGGCTGGGAGACTTGATGTGGCTGGTAGAGTAATTGACAAAAGCTAGGAGGCCAGCAATGAAGGTTTTCTAGTCACCTGGGCATTTCACTGTATTGTGAGCTGAACACATCTTGCAATTAATTCCCCCAGTGTTTGTCTCTTAGGCATCATCAGTACATGATGCATCCAATGATGGGTGTGCATTCCTGCCAGGCCTCCAAGGTCAACTTGCACCACCTGGTGAACCAGGTCCTTGGTGTAAATATCTGGGGAGGCAAGATTAGAGGGTTCAGGGTAGTTCTCCTACCACTTGTTGCTTCAGTACTGGTCACCAGCATTGTTGGTCTCCAGCTGCTTAGGGGGCTGGCCACCCTCTCTGTCACCACAGCTCTGGCTCCATAGCTCAACACTGCCTCTGCAGCTCATCAGAGGCTGCATCAACTCCAATCCTCAATGCTACTTCTCCTGGGTGGAAGATTTTTAAATTTTATCCTTTTTCTACATTTCAGATGCAAACTTATTGTCTCAAAAACTGTTTAAAGTCACTAAGTGATCCATTATAGCTGAGATTTCTACTGATTTGCTAGAGGTTAGGGGAAAATGTTTTCCAATGAAGCTAAAGCTGTCATAAAACCTGATTACAGTCTTGTATTTATCCTATGACTTAATGTGATCAACATAATATACTACAATTGCATGTAATTTCATTTTTGCTTATTCTTCCACTATGTCACAGTGTCACATTAAAATGATACTCTTGAAGACAGTCCAACTTCTGAAGTATTTGTGGCATAAACCAATAATTATTATGCAGCATTAGAGATCTACTTTTGTTCTAAGAATTTAGAACTTCCAACCACAGTTTCACTTCAAAGCCGTCTAGACAGAATTCCACCGCAAAGCATGTTGGAAAACCTTCAAGTATCAGCTACCCAGAAGCCTGCACCACATCCCCTGCCACACTGGAGTGGAAGGGGACAGTGCAGGTCACATACAGGCTGAATGACTGACTGTTGAGAAAGACCACATGTACTCCAAGAAGGCTTGTGCCCTCTGCCCTTGGCCTCAGCCTCCAAAGATGTTGATTTGAACAGAATCAGAGTGCAGTTCCTTCCAATAGGGTTAACTTTTAATGTCAAAAATGTCCTCTTAGGACTAGAGATCACTTAGCAATTAAGGCACTTGACAGCAAAGCTGAAGACCCAGGTTTGATTTCCCAGTACCCACATAAAGCCAGATGCACAAGGTGGTGCATGCATTTGGAGTTTGTTAGCTATGGCTAAAGCCCCTGGCATGCCCATTCTCTCTCTGTGTCTCTCATAAATAAATAACAAACAAACAAATAAATAAATATAAAATAGTTAAATATGTCCTCCTGAAGTCTGGAGCACATAGTATTTATATCACTTAGGTTTAAGGTTTTTTGGTGCTTTTGATAATGACAAGAGGATACAATAATTATGCTAAGGCAACATGGAGTTTAAAAGGTCAGAGTCTGAAGTATATTACACTTTCATTTTGAATTTTTAAATAATTACTGAGGCACTTAATTGTAAAATTTGATTTAATGTTTAACATATTAGCTTAAAAAAATCTGGGCTCTCTCCATGTTGCCAATGCCTTGTACTCCTGATCATTAGTCTGGCTCAGCCTTTAAAAAATATATTTAGGGGTGTGTGTGTGTGTGTGTGTGTGTGTGTGTGTGTGTGTATGAGCAAATGGGCCCCAGTGTGCATGTGGAAGTCAGTGGACAACTTCCAGGTGTCTGTGCTCCACCTTATTTGAGACAGGGTCTCCTGCTGCTGTAAATGAACTACTAAACTGTAAATCCATGTCAGACTAATTGGCCCACAAGCTTTGGATTCTCTAGGCTCTTCCTGTGTCCCATTGTGGTAGGCACCTTGGGATCACAGATGCATGCCACCTTGCATCAGGATTTATGTGGGTGTTGATTAATTGAACTCAGGCCAGCAGGCTTTGTAATAAAGCATCTTTAATCACTGAGCTATCTTTTAAGCTCCTGACTCAGCCTCTGAGTAGTCCAGACTACAGGCAACTGTCACCATACACAGTGCTTTTTAGAATACTGGTTAAAATGTGAGGTAAGTAAAGCCATTGATTCTAAAATCTACTTTTGAACATTGAGTTGTACTTATGCTAAAGCCAAATCAAACTCATAGTTAAGAATGCCACAGAAAAATTCAAAGGGGTAAAGGGTTACGAATATGAATACCTAGTTCTAAGCATCTAAGGATGCTTAGACTTGAGATGAACATGGGCAGTAACTATGAGATGCACACTAACATTTGCTATTTCTGTATAGATAATAAGAGAAACCACATGCACACATAGAAGGAGAAGGAAACAAGGGTGTTTTCAGAAATACTTTGTGTCCTACTTAAGAAATCCAGTACATAGAAAAAAATAGAGTTGTTTCAAGTAATTTCTTCTCTATCATAAGATTGATTTTTGTTTCTTTTCTGAGACATGTCTCATTATGTAACTCAAGCTGGCTTTAAACTTAAAATTCTCCTGCTTCAATCTCCTGAGTGCTGAGATCATTGGTGTGTGCTACCATACCACCCATCTAAGAATGATTCTTCATGAATGAAGATAATGCTGATAAGAGAATTTAAGAATATCGAAACCCATTATTGGAATAAGTCTTATCAAATATGACAACAGAATGAGTATAACATTTTTGGTTAAAATTGCACATAACTTTTGAAAATATATTCACTATTTTATCCATGTATGAAAATGATAAGTATATAAAAATAACTTGGGAACAATGAAATAGCATATAAAATCTCAAATGAAAACAAACTCAGATTGTCAAAGGCTGGGTCTCTAGAACCTGTAACTGAGGCAGGGGTTGCAGTCACATTTTAGTTTTCTGTTCTTACACCTATATGTAGAGGACTGGGAACAGCTTAGTCTCTGTACAAATGGCAATACTTACTGTGCAGTTAAATGTAAGAGGGGTCATAATCAACAGAGGAATGATGTAGCCTGATCTTTCAATGATTTCTACTCATACAGATCAATGAAAATATGAGAACATTTTAAGTAAGGACCTTAAGTGAAACCATGGCATAGAAGAATGACATAGAAAGGAAAGATCAAATGGGAAAGTATGGATGCTTTGGGGCAAGCTAGGATAACTATAAGGCAAGAACATGCAGACTTAGTTAGATATAATATAGACCTGGAACTGAAACCACGCTCCTCCAGGATCTGCTTTCATAGCTCATCAGGTAGAGAAGTACTGTTCTTTTCACTAATCACATTGGTTTATGAGATCAATGGTTTTTCTCCTTTTATAGGTGAGAGCTGAGGTCCAGAGAGCTGATTGGTGGCACTATTTGAGTTGAGTATTTGACTTTGTTGCTCTTGGATTTCTACTTGTTCAAAAAGGACAAGGATCTACAAGGGCTGGTACACCAAATGACCCCTAGGCTCCCTTCCAATTCTGTCTGCTTACAACTTTAGTTAATGGGTGATTCATTTTGTTTTTCAAGATAATTGTTCAATAATTTTATCATGGAAGATAGTAAGGGACAATAATTTAATCAATAATTAAATCATGTAAAAATTTAAGGGAGAATATTAGATTCACTGACAACATTTTATGATAGCATTCAAAGCAATAGCCAGTACTATAAGAAAGTTCCATTTTCAAGATAAATTACTACCAAGGTTAACACTAATAAATTCCAGATTTTAACATTAAAGAATTTGTTATTTTCTAATGGGTTAGGTAAGTGATAGATAGGTTTGAGACTGCCTTCCTTTTGGCTTGCACACTATTGGCAGGCATGTAAATTAATACAAGCCAGTAAGGAAAACAGTATATAAGTTCCTTTAAAAATTATACATAAGACTACTATGACTAAAAAAATCTCGCTTCTGGGTATCTATTTAAAGGACATGAAACTAGCAAGTCAAAGTCTACACTCATATGTTCATTGTCTCAATACATGTCCATCAATTGATGAATGCATATGAAAGCATGATACATATACAATGGAATACTATTTAGAGATAAAAAAGAAGTCCAATCATGTGCAACAATGTGAGTGGAATTGAAATCATTATGATAAGTGAAATAAACCAATCAAAGAAAGATGAAAGATAAGTAAATTATGTCCTCACTTATATGTGGAATCTGAAATAGTTGAACCCATACAGGTTGAGAACAGAATGGTAGTTTTTGAGGGAAAGATGAAGAAAGGTTTATTTGACTAATTGATTGATTTTGTGTGTGTGTGTGTGTGTACATGTTTGTGCAAAAGTACCCAGTACACACATATAAGGAGGCCAGAGTAGAATGCCAAGTAGTCTCTATTGCACTTCTTGTTTGTGTCCCTGAGATAAAATCTCTTACTGAATCTGCAGCAGCATTTTCAGTCAGATGGTCTGACCAGTGAGTCCTAGTGATCCTCCAGTCTCTGGGGTGACAGGTGCTAATAGCCAGGCATGGCATTTTATGTAGGTGCTAAGGATTGAACTCAGGTCCTCATACTTGTGCTGTAAGTGCTTTTACCCACTGAGCCATCTCCCCAGTGAAGCAAGAAGCTCTGGGATGGTATTAGAGATGTGTGATGCTAAATAACAAATATATAGTGTGTGTATGTGTGTGTGTGTGTATGTATGTATGTGTGTGTGTGTGTGTATATATGTTTAAATCTAGGAGAAAAGGAATTTGTATATTTTTACCATAAAGAAATAACATATTACACATTACATTAGGCCAGCATGTTGGTACAATGCCTTTAATCCCAGCACTTTGAGGAGGCAGAGGTAGGGGGATCACTATAAGTTCAAGGCTACCCTGAGACTACATCATGAATTCCAGGTTAGCCTGGGCTAGAGTGAAACTGTACCTGCACAAAAAAATCACATTAGCCAGTTAATATGTATAATAATTATGTTTTCATTTATAAGTTAGCAAATGAATTTATTTTGAGTGGGGAGAGATGATTCAGTGGGTAAAGTGCTTGTCATGCAAGAATGAGGACCTGAGTTTAAATCCCCAGTTCCAGTAAAAATGGTGGGTATGGTGGCATATACCTATAATTCCAACACTGGGGAGTCATAAATAGGAGGATTCCTGGGACTTACTGGCTAGCTAATCTAGACAAAATTGATGAGGCCTGGGTTGAGTGAGAGGCCTTGTCTCAAAAAAAAAAAAAAAAAAGTTAGAGAGTGATCAAGATACCTGATATTGTACTCTGGCCTCCACATACACAAACATGCATTGTGTCCACTGCATATGCATGCACTTCCCCCCACAAAGCATTCATGCATACTTGTGCACAGGCCACATACATACACATGCAAATGAAAACTAATTCATTAATTCATTAATTAATTCTAAAATTAATCTTTTAAAATAATTTCAATCTGCTTCTTTAAATTAGTAATCATATTTCTTGCTATACATTTTGGAAACTTGTTTTATAATTTTAAAATATTAAATATAAATATAAGCCTAGAAATTTCTTCCCAAATATAAAAGCCCAACTTCCATTGTTGCTAATGATAAGCTTCTCCAAGCACATGAGGTTTTATTTAATGAGCCCGTATACAAACTATAATGGTAGGCATGGGCAAGGGAGACCTTTGCTTGTAATATGAATGCTTGTGGCCTAGGCAGAGTGAATTGTAAACTTGATTCTAGGCATAAAATGGATACTAAATCCATGAGAATTAGTACAATTTTGCATTCCTTGAGCAAGGTCTGTGGTTTCTAAATAACTGATTTCTACTTTAATCCATCATTTTGCTAATAGCACATAATGGCCTGTCTGATTTATTGATTCATTTATTGCTGAGTTATCTTTTGTGTTTCTCCCTCCAAATTCCTGAGACCCTGAATAAGTTTCAGAAAAAGAATAATTTTAAAACTTCTCTTTGTACACTAAAATAACATAAAATTATATAAAAAGAAATTTGTCATTGGTTAACCACAGTCATCAGAAGATCAATTATGTGGTTCATTTTTGTGGAATTACATAAGAATATAAATACATCTATTTTAATATATGTATGTGTATAATGAAAACTATCCAGCTGTTGCAGTCAGGTTCACATTGCTGGCAAAAATCACCCAACCAAGAGCAGCTTTTGGAAAAAAAAGGGTTTGTATTAGTCAGGGTTCTCTAGAGGAACAGAACTGATAGAATGGATTGTATTAAAAGGGAATTTATTGGATTAGCTTACAACAGTCCAGCAATAGCAGTTTGCAGGCCCAAGAGTCAAGGAACCTGGTAGCTGCTCAGTCCACAAGGCTGGATGCCTCAGCAGTCCTGATCTGGCACTGAAGGCCTGAAGGTTTCTTGGAGAGACACTGCTCTTCAGCCCACCTTGGTCCTCAGTCCACACTGGAAAGCAGCAAGCACCAAGCAGCAAGTGCCAAGCAGCACCGGCAGCCAGGTTGGAGGAGAGGATACCTTTCTTCCAATAGCTTCTTTTTATAAACCAACCCCCTCCTCCAAGAGGGCCACCCTGGAGAAAGGTTCACCCTGGGGGAAGGAATCTTTCTTTAGTTAATCCTCCCTAGAGGCAACCTCAGAGATACACTTATGAGGAATGTCTGTGGATTCCTAAACAAATCAAGTTGACACAAACTTAACATTCACAGGGTTTATTTTGGCTTACAAACTCAAGGGGAAGCTCCATGATGGCAAGGGAAAACGATGGCATGAGCAGAGGGTGGACATCATCCCCTGGCCAACATGAGGTGGTGGACAATAGCAATATGAGAGTGTGCCAAACACTGGCATGGGGAAACTGGCTATAATACCATAAGCCCACCCCAACAATAAACTGTGTACAGGAGGCATTAATTCCCAAATCTCCATCAGCTGTGAACATAGAATTCAGAACACCTAAGTTTATGGGGAACACCCAAATCAAACCCCATATTCTGCCCCAGCAGCCATAAACTGATACCCATCCATGATATAAAATGCAATGCATTTAGTCTCTTAATAAGTCCCCATAGTTTTTAATCAATCCTAATGATGTTCAAACATCCCCATAATCCAAGGTTTTTTAATTGAGCAATAATACCAAAAAAAAAAAAAAAAAAAAACCACAATGGCACAGAATAAACATTCACACTGCCAAAGAAGTCATTGGGCATAGCAAAGAAATATTCAACCAAAACAAGGTTTAAATAGGACAAACATCAAACTCTGTAGCTCCAAGTCTAACAACTCTAGTCAGTGAAAAGTCTCCAAGTCTGATAATTGTAACCAGCAACAACTCTCTACAGTTCCAATTCTATCCCTCCAGCTAGGCTACTCACAGTCAGCGTAAACTTCATCGGAGGCCGGCAGCTCTCCTTGGCAGCCATCTCATGGTTCCAGTATCTCCACGGGGTCTCCACTGCAACTTACGCATCCTTCATGGCTCCATCTGGTCTTCATGTAGGCATCCAGCAAACCTGCTTCACACTGCCAATGGCCATTTCCAAAACACAAGACCATGTTGCAAATTCAATGACCCTCTCTTTCCTGAATTTCTTATACTCCATAATACCAGGTGGAGTGCCAATTTGTTAATCCATGGGGTAATAAAGCTGACTTTGAAGAACAGGACACTCCTTCAGCATTCAGGCCCCTTCCAAAGAGTCTACATTCTCCCTATTGCCCCAGTGCAGGTCAGCTGGCTCAAACTCAAAGGTTGTAATCTCTCTTACAATTTCAACTGAATAGGCAGCAGTTTTGGCTCAAATATTTCATTTTTTTTGTGCCATATCCCTCTGCTGACATGAGCCCATTTCTTCGCAATGCAACCCTGCATACATTCTCAGTACAGGGCCACAACAGCAAGCCTCTCACACAAACTGCTTCTTGCCCAATCCAGGCAAGGCTCTTTCTAACCCTCATAAGTCAAACCTCATAGTCCATAGTTCTTACTGCATTCAGGTCTTTCAACTCTGACCAGAATAGTCCATCAAGCTGTACTCTCAAGCAAGGCATCTTTTAGGCCAAGTTTTCAAATCCTTCCATATTCTTCTTGAAAATCAGCTCCAAAAGGTCAAAGCCACACAGTCAGGTGTCCAGGAGCAATATCACTCTTGGTACCAACTTCACTGTTACAGTGAGGTTCTCATTGCTGGCAGAAATCACCCAACCAAGAGCAGCTCGTAGGGAAAAACAGGTTTATTTTGGCTTATAGACTCAAAGAGAAGATCCATGATGGCAGGGGAAACAATGGCATGAGCAGAGGGTGGCCATCACCCCATGGCCAACATAAGGTGGACGATAGCAACAGGAGAGTTTGCCAAACACTGGCATGGGTAAACTGGCTATAATACCCATAAGCTTGCCCCAACAATACACTGCCTTCCAGAGGCATTAATTCCCAAATCTCCATCAGCTGGGAACCTAGCAATCAGAGCACCTAAGTTTATGGAGGACACCTGAATCAAACCACCACACTAGTCCATTGCTGTAGATATATTAGTGCTGGAAGGATGCTCTTTCTGCTGCAAACTGGATGTCTATTTTTGGGAAATTCAATGACACTTAAGCTGGCTTGCTTTAAAGCATATGAGGTTGGACCACGCTGGACTCTTGTTCTCATTTCTCTTCTATCTTTAGCCAGTGTTGTGCACTTTTCCATATCTGTGCTTTAGATATTTCTGATCCTCTCTCTCTCTCTCTTTACACACACATACGCGCACACACACACACACACACACACATGCACACACACGCACATGTGTGCACACACACACACGCACACTTCCCATTTTCCTGCCAAGAATTCCCTTAAGACATAAAATGTATCAACAAGAAAATTAAAACTGTATGTGGATCACTGGAAGACCACAACTGAAATGGTTTTGTTCAGCTATGGAACATATATTAAGCAAATGTCAGCTGCATACATTAGGTTGAAGATGCAACCAAGTTTCTAGCCCAAACATAACTTTTTCACAGGGTTGTGTTAAATACAATAAGTTAATCAATAATAAGATTATGCAGCTTCCTCAGTGAAGTATGTTTTAAAATATTTTTACTGTGTTGAGAAGATGGCTCAGGGGTTAAAGGCACTTGCTTGCACAGCCTGATAGCCTGGTTGCATTCCCCAATACCCACATAAAGCCAGATGCACAAAGTGGTGCATGTGTCAGGAGTTTGTTTAAAGGGGCAAAAGACCTAGTGGACCCATTTTCTCCTCTCCCCCCCCATCTTGCTCTCACACACACACAATGAATAAATAAATAAATAAATAAATAAATAAATAAATAAATAAATAATCTATTTGTGAGTAGAGAGAGACAGAAAGACAGAGTGTGGGCATATCAGGACCTCTCACCACTGCAAATGAACTCTATACAAGTGCCACTTTGTGCATCTCTGGGTACTGGGGAATGAAAACTGGGCCGGTAGGCTTTTTAAGAAAGTGCCTTAACCACTGAACAGTTTCTTCAGCCCCTTAGTGAAGTCTTAAATAATGATAAAAGGATTATTTTTGGAAATGATAGAACAGGAAATATCTTCCTGATGGTCAAACAAGAATATTCAAATATTGTCCAGACATTGTGCCATGAGAGAAGAACTTAGTCACAGAGCTATGCCAGCCTGCAAAAGAAAACAAGAAATACTTCCTTCTTCTTCTTTTAAGAAATCATAACCCCAGCTCAGGACATTAGGAGACACTTATGTATTTTGTGTTACACTTCTCAGATGTTACAAATAAAATTGTAAATTTTTCAACATTGTTTCTAATAAGCTTGGACACATTCAATAGCATAATAATGTCTTTATCCTTGAAGAATTAACCCTGAAAACTTTAAAGTTTTCACATTGACCTGATTGTGCTCTGGGTCAGTAACATTCTGGCCTTTTGTTCTGAGCTTTCTTTACTAATATCGCAGGTAAAAATACATATTTCCTGGAGTCTATGTATTCTTCCTTCTGTTTTCTTGGTCATTTTGGTAAAGTTTACTTGGTTCAGTGTATGCCTTATAAGTATGAGAACTGAGTTCAATCCCCAGTACCTGTGGTTTCACGTGCCTATAATGATCCCAGCTTTGGTGAGACAAGACAAAATGCTTGGAGCTCACTGACCAGCCAGCTCAGCCTAATTGGTGAGCTTCAGTGAGAGGCCCTGCATCAAGAAGGGTGTACAGCATTCCTGGCAATTTTCTCCTTGGATCCACACACTTAACTGCACACACACACACACACACACACACACACACACACACATAATTTTTAAAAAGAACATCAGTAGTTTCCTGAGAAAGCATACTTAAAGGTATAATTTTAAAAAAAAAAAAAAACTCTACAGTTGTCCATGTCTTTTAAAATTTTTTATTTATTTTAAAAATATTTTATTTATTTATTTATTTATTTATTTATTTATTTATTTATTTAAAAGAGAGAGAGAGAGAGAAAGAGGCAGAAAGAGAGAGAGAGAGAGAGAGAATGGGCACACCAGGGCCTCCAGCCACTGAAAATGAACTCCAGATGCATGCACCCCCTTGTGCATCTGGCATACATGGGTCCTGGAGAGTTGAACTGGGACCTTTGGCTTTACAGGCAAATGCCTTAACCACTAAGCCATCTCTCCAACCCTAATTTTTATTTTTTATTGACAACTTCTATACTTAAAGACAATAAACCTTGATATCTCCCTCCCTACCCCACTTTCCCATTCACAACTCTGTTCTCCATCATATCCCCTCCATCTCCATTAGTCTCTCTTTTAATTTGATGCCATCATAAATTTCTTCTATTATGAGGGTCTTGTGAAGGTATTGCTAAACACTGCAAGGTCATGGATATCGAGGCCAATTTCTGTCTGGACAGTTGCATTGTAAGGAGTGGTGCCCTTTCTTTGGCTCTTACATTCTTTCTGCCACCTCTTCCGTAATGGACCCTGAGCCTAGGAGGATGGGATAGAGATGTTTCAGTGCTGGACACTCCTCTGTCACTTCTCATCAGATTATATTCCCACCAAGAGTGTAGAAGGATTTCCATTTTTTTGCATCCTTGTCAACATTTATTGTCATTTGTTTTCTTAATGGTATCTATTCTGACAGGAGTGAGATGGAATCTCAAAGTAGTTTTAATTTGCAACTCCCTGATGTCTAAGGATGCAGAACACTTTTTTAGATGTTTATATGCCATCTGTGTTTTTTCCTTTGAGAACTCTCTATTTAGTTCCACCACCCATTTTTTAATTGGGTTGTTTAATTTCTTATTGTTCTGTTTTTTTGAGTTTTTTGTATATTCTGGATATTTATCCTCTGTCAGATGTGTAGCTGGTAAAGATTTTCTCCCATTCTGTAGGTTGTCTATTTTCTCTATTTACAGTGTCCTTTGCTGTACAAAAGCTTTGTAATTTCACGAGATCCCAGTGGTTTGTTAGTGGTTTTATTTCCTGAGCAATTGGGGTTATATTCAGAAAGTCCTTGCCTATGCCAATATGTTGAAAAATTTCCCCTACCTTTTCCTGTAGCAATTTCAGAGTTTCAGGTCTGATATTAAGGTCCCTGATCCACTTGGACTTGATTCTTGTGCATAGAGAAAGACAAGGATCTATTTTCTTCTTTCTACATATAGATATCCAGTTTTCCCAGCACCACTTGTTGAAGAGGCTATCATTTCTCCAATGAATATTTTTGGCATTTTTGTCAAAAATGAAATAGCTATAGCTGCCTGGATTAACATTTGGGTTCTCTATTCTGTTCCATTGATCTAAATGCCTGTCTTTGTGCCATTACCATGCTGTTTTTGTTAGTATGTCTTTGTAATATAGATTTAAATTGGGTATGGTGATAGCACCAGCCTGATTTATGTTGCTCAAAATTGTTTTGGTTATTTGAGTTGTTTTCTGCTTCCAAATGGATTTGATTTTTTTCTATTTCTGTGAAGAATGCCATTGGAATTTTTATTGGGGCTATTGTATTAAATGTATAGATTACTTTGGTAAAATTGCCATTTTCACAATATTGATTCTTCCAATCCAAGAACATGGGATGTCTTTCCATTTCCTTGTGTCTTCTGCAATTTCTCGCTTGAGTGTTTTAAAGTTCTCATTGTAGAGATTCTTCACTTCCTTGGTTAAATTTATTCCAAGGTACTTTATTTATTTTTTTTTGAGGCATTTGTGAATGGGAGAGATTCCCTGATTTCATCCTCTGCATGTTTGTTATTAGTATATAGGAAAGCTACTGATTTCTCTGTGTTTATTTTATATCTTGCTACATTGCTAAAAGAGTTTGCTGGTAGAGTCTTTACAGTCCTTTATGTATAGAATCATATCATTTGCAAATAATGATAATTTGATCTCTTCCTTTCCAATTTGTATCATTTTTATGAGTGTCTCTTGCCTTATTGCTATAGCTAAAACTTGCAGTATTATATTGAATAAAAGTGGGAACAGTGGACACCCTTTTCTTGTTCCTGAGTTTAGTGGAAAAGCTTCAAGTTTTTCCCAATTTAGTATTATGTTGGCTGTAAGTTTCATAAATAGCTTTTATTATGTTGAGATATGTTCCTTCTGTTCTCTTGGTAATGTTTTTACCATGAAGGGATGTTGGATTTTTTTAAAATTCATTCCCACACAGAGAGTTATAGGTACAATTACAGCATTTTCTTTTTTTGTTATTTATGCATATAGTGTGTATACACCCATGATAGTACCATCATTAGCCTTCTCCCTCTCCTCCCCATGGGTCTTGCCTTATGGGGATAGCCATCAGTTATGTGGGAGAGGCAATGTCTCTGAGCATAATGACCCTACTGATGGCTCTAACAATCTTTCTGCCCCTCTTCTGCGAATTTCCCTGAACCATGTTTGGTTCATTTTAGGTCTATTTCAGTGATGAGTTCTTGGAAATTTCTGTGTCCCTGGATATCTGATTTGGTAGTAGTTGAGTGTTCTTTGTGTCTATCTCCTTCACCCTTGTGTTGGTACCAAGTTCACTGTAAAGCAGCACTCTTGCTCATTTCCCCAATAACTCTATGGCTTCAGCTGGTGCCCTAATGGGGTGCAATGGGCTGATTCTCTTCTCCAGTTGTGTGTCCATATGAAAAAGAAGCAAATTCTCCAATGGAGAGTGTGGTCAGTGCAAGACACATGGATAACCATTATTATTTTAGAGAGAATTTAATAGGTGTAGGCCTGCTTGGCAAGAGCTTAATATTTCAGAGTGGGCAGCTTAGACCATGAGTGTCTTAGACAGATGATAGTTTTCCCCCAGTCACTCATGTAGCACCTTCTGGCACTAGACAAGGAAATTGTCTGGGGACTGACTCTCTTCCAGATTCCAGCCAGGTCTCTCCATGTTCTGTCCCAACAGCATATGGTGTCTTCAGCAGTAGGGTCTTACCATTAACCTTTGGTGGGTCATCAAGTACTCTGACAGAAATCTATCTTCTTTTGGGAAAAGTTGTAGGTCTCACTGATCAACAGCTCATTGTGGATGTTAACCACATGCTGGTACTGGGAGTTACAGGTCAGTGCCAAGGGAAAAGAAGGAAGAAAAATGTAGGTAACATGAAAGAGAGAAGAGAAAGAAGAAAGAAGAGAGAGTGAGAGAGAAAAACAGATTGATGTTAGTCTTCATCATACCCTCTCCAGGCCCCTATGATTCAGGTATTCTCTGTAAGGACCTGATGCAGGTTCAACGTTTTAGTATGTCTTTCAGGACATAGGATTTTATGGGATGATTTCCATTTGGGTACAGTTTTTTGTACCCCTCTCACCATTGCCCTGTCCTCCTGCCCCACTGTCCCTATTGTCCAGTCCTTGAGACATTTATTAGGTGTGTCAGCATCTCAGGAAAATACAGGTTAGGAGCTACAGATGACTGAGACCATGTGACACTTTCTGTGCTTGGGTGAGTTCACTGAGAATGATCTGTTCCAAGTTTTACCATTTTTCTTCAAATTGCATTGTGTCATTTTTCCTCACTGCTGCATCGAATTCCATAGTGTAGATATACCATATCTTAGTTATCTATTCATCTAATGATGGACATCTAGGTTGATTCCAGTTCTTAGCTATTATGTATTGAGCAGCTATAAACATGGTTGAGCAAATATCTCTGAAATGAGGCTTGGAGCTTTTAGGGTAAATGCCCAGTAAGGGGATAACTGGGTTGTTAGTACCTCTATAGTCATCCATTTTAGGAATCTCCATATTGCTTTCCATAGTGGTCATACCAGCTTACATTCCCACCAACAGTGAATGAGGGTTCCTATTTCTTCACACCCACACCAGCATTTGTTGTCATTGGATTTTTTAATTTTTGCTGTCCTTATTGGGGTAAGGTGAAATCTCATAGATGTTTTAATTTGCGTTTCCCTGATGATTAGGGATGTTGAACATTTTCTTAAGTGTGTGTTTTCCATTTGTATTTATTCCTCTGAGAACTCCCTGTGCAGTTTTCTGCCCCATTTTTTGAGTGGGTTGTTTGAATTTTTATTGTTTAGGTTTTTGAGTTCTTTGTAGATTTTAGAAATTAAGCTTCTGTCTGATATGTATCTGGTAAAAATGTTCTCCCATTCTGTGGGTAATATATTGGCTCTACTTATTGTAGGTTTATTGGTGAAAAACCTTTTCAGCTTCATGAGATCCCAATGGTTGAGTATATTGTTTAATTTCCTAAGCTATTGGGGTTTTGTTCAGGAAGTCTTTTCCCACTCCTATATCATGGACTGTTCCTCCTATTTTTTTCTTCCAATAGTTGCAGAATATCTGCTCTTATATTGATGTCTTTTATCCATTTGGAATTGATTTTTGTGCATGGCAAAATGTGTGGATTGAGTTTCATTTTCCTGCATATGGTTATCCAGTTTGTCCAGCACCATTTGTTGAAGATGATATCTTTGTTTCCAGTCTACATTGATAGGGCCTTTGTCAAATATCAAGTAGCTATAATTACTTGACCCAAAATCCATGTCCCTCAATTCTGTTCGATTGGTCTATAATCCTGTTTTTATGCCAGTAACATGTTGTTTTCATTACTATGGCTTTGTAGTATAGCTTAAGATCAGGTATGGTGATGCCTCCAGAGGTATTTCTTTTGCTAAGGATATGCTTGCATTTTTTTATGTCTCCATTGAGCTTATCCAGTTGGTTATTGAGGTCCTCTTTTTTTCCGCTCTCTTTCAAATCATTTAACTATCTTTGGAACCCTTCCTGGATCTTTTCTATTAGGTCTAATCTAGCGATGACACCATTCATACAATTATTGGCTCCTTGTTGAGTTTCTGCAAGTTCTGCTATTTGCTTGGCCAGGGTTGCATAGCTTGTCTCTTCATTTTGGGGTTGTGATCCTATTGTCTCTTCTGTATTTTGATGAGAGACATCCATTGTGGGACTGGGCAATCTAGTTGGATTTACTTGCATCTAATTTTTCATGCTATTCCTTTTTCGCTGTCATCTGCCCATCACAATGGTACAAAAAGCCTAGGGTATGGGATGCTAGACTGCTAGCCTGGGGTGGTGGGGCAGCAGTGAGTGTGAGGGTATTTGCCTGAGGAGTTAAGAGAGGCTGGGTGGGGGCCTGAATCCCTGTTCGGGTGTGGGAGGGGGCAGTGGCTAGTAGTATAGCATTCAAGAGCATGGAATTCAGAAAGGCTAGGGTGGAGAACACTGGCCTTCTGGCCTGGGTCCCTGTTCAGGGATGGGAGGGGCCAGTGATGAGTGTGCACAGGGCTCACAAAGTCTAGGGCAGGGGCCCTGGCCTTCTGGCCTGGGTCCTGTTCAGGGGTGGGAGGGGTCAGCAGCAAGTGCAGGCAGGGCTCAGAAAGGCTAGGACAGGGACACTGGCCAGTGTCCCTGCTCAGGGGTGGGGCCAGTGGTCACTCATGGGTTTCAGAAAGGATGGGCATAGACACTAGTCTGCTTGCCTAGATCCCTGCTCATGGTTGGGAGGAGTCAGTGGCAATACCAGTGATTGCACATGCAAGGCTCAGAAAGGCTAGGGTGGGCACACTGGCCTGCTGGCCTTGGTCCCTGCTCAGGGCCTGGACCAGGGAGTGGGATGATCACACACAGGGAGGTCAGAAAGGCTAGGGTGGGGACACTGGCCTGCTAGTTTGTGTCCTCCCTGTGGTTAGTGCAGGACGGACTTCCAGGTGAGACCTGTGGCTAGGACAATACAACAAAAAACAAAAATCAAATAGAGCTTATAAAAATCTCCCCTCTAGGGCTGGAGAGATGGCTTAGTGGTTAAGGCATTTGCCTATGAAGCCTAAGGACCCCAGTTTGATTCTCCAGGTCCCATGTAAGCCAGATGCACAAGGGGGCGTATGCATCTGGAGTTCGTTTGCAGTGGCTAGAGGCCCTGGCATGCCAATTCTCACTCTTCCTGTCTCTCTTTCCCTCTCTCTGTCTCTAATAAATCAAGAAAAATAAAATATTTAAAAAAAAAAAAAAAAACCCTCCCCTCTAGAACCACTTACTAACAGAGTTACTCATGTGGAAGACAGAACCTCTGACCTGGAAGACAAGACAGAAGAAGTTGATCAGGAGGCCAAAAACTTTGCTATGTTCAAAAAACCAAGAGAACAGAATATGAGGGAACTGTGGGACACCATAAAATGACCAAAACCCCGGGTCATGTGTTTACCAGAAAGAGAAGAAATCCAGGCCAGAGGCATAGAGAGCATATTCAACAACATTATGAAAATAAAAATTTCCCAATCTCTCAAAAGAGAGGTCCATCCAGTTATAAGAAGGCCACAGAACACCAAACAGGTATGGCCAAAGAAGAAACTCTCCAAGGCACATATAGTTAAAACACTTAACAATGAAAACAAAGAGAGGTGATAAAAGCAGCAAGAGAGAAACAACTCACTACATACAAAGGCAATTCCATCAGAATTATGTCAGATTTCTCAATGGAAACCCTGAAAGCCAGAAGGGCCTGGAATAGTACACTTCAAAGTCGAAAAAACTATGGCTTCCAACCCAAGCTACTATACCCAGCAAAAGTGTCCCTCATTATAGACAGTGAAAAGAAAACATTCAATAAAAAAGTCAACACTATTATTATATGCACACAAAGCCAAACCTACAGAGAATACTTCAGGGAATACTCCACACAGAAGAGGTTTAACAAAGTACAAAACACAAGAAAGCACCAAACCCAATAAAACACCTCGTTATGGCAGGCATTAACTCAAACCTAACAGTAATAACCTTAAATATTAATGGTTTTAACTCACCCATCAAAAGACACAAATTATCAGGGTGGATAAAAAATGGACTCATCTGTCTTCTATCTTCAAGAAAACCCATCTCACCACTAAAGATAGATACCTCCTCATAGTGAAAGGATGGAAAATGATATTCTAAGAAAATGGAAATAAAAAAACAAGCAGGTGTTGCTATATTAGTATCTGATAAAATAGACTCCAAATAAAAAGTAATCAAAAAGGACAAAGAAGGCCAATTCTTTAGTCATCAAGGGAATGATTCATATGAGAACATCATAATCATAAATTTATATGTGCTAAACACAAGTGCACAACAGTTTATAAAACAAAACCTACTTAACACCAAAACAGAAATAAACACCAACACCATAATAGCTCGAGACTTCAATATTCCACTCTAATCAATAAACAGATCATCCAAGCAGAAAATCAACAGGGAAATAATAGAGCTGAACACCACCATAGATCAAGTAGACCTAATGGACATCTACAGAACTTTCCACCCCAGTTCTACAGAATACACATTCTTCTCAGCAGCCCACGGAACCTTCTCCAAAATAGACCATATATTAGGCCATAAAGTGGAGGGATACAAAATCAATGCACAAAATTAATAGCATTTCTACATGCAAAGGACAAATATAAAGAGAAAGAACTCAATGAGGCTGTCCCATTTTTAATAGCAACAAAAAATTAAATACTTTTGAATAACACTAACCAAATATGTGGAAGACCTATATAATGAAAACATTAAAAAACTCAAGAAAGAAATCAGGGAGGACTTGAGAAGATGGAAAGACCTCAATGAATGGCATCTCATGAAGCTAAAAAGCGTTTACACAGACAAATATACCATAATCAGAGCCAATAGATTACCCACTGAATGAAAGAAAATCTTGGCCAGCTATACCCCTGACAGAAACCTAATATCTAGAATCTACAAAGAACTCAAAAAAGTCAGCAATAAAAAAAAAAAAAATCAAACAACCCACTCCAGATATGGGCCAGAGAACAGAATAGAGAGTTGGTTCTGTTCTTATTCCAGTAACATGCTGTTTTTGTTACTATGGTTTTATAATATAGCTTTAGATCAGGTATGGTGTTACCTCCAGATGTGTTTGTTTTGCTGAGAATATATTTGGATATCAAAAGAAGAATTACACATGGGTACCCCACACTTAAGAAAATGTTCAACATCCCTAACCATCAGGAAAATTCAAATTAGAACAATCATAAGATTCCACCTTACTTATTAAAAAATTCTAACAATGACAAATGTTGGCGAGGATGTGGGGAAACAGGAACCCTCATCCACTGTTCGTGGGAATATAAACTTATAAAACAATTTTGAGATTCTTGAAAATAGACCCAGTTATTCCCTTATTGAGCATTTATACTAAATTCTCCATACACCAATACAGAGACATTTCCTCCACCATGTTTATATCTACTCAATTCATTATAGCTAAGAACTGTAATCAACCCAGATGCCCATCATTAGATGAATGGATAACAGAGTTGTGGTACATTTACACAATGGAATTCCATGCAGCAGTTATAACAAATGATACAATGAAATTTGTAGAAAAATGGACAGACTTGGAACAGATCATATGTAGTGAACTCACACCACCTCAGAAAGACAAACACCACGTGGTGTCACTTATCTGCGATTCCTAACCTGGACCTGCTCAAATTGTTGTCATACCTGATAGGCAACTCAAGACCCAGACCATAGGGATGGCAGGGCTTGATGGGTGGGGAAGGGAGGAACACAAAATTAAATCCAAAATGAGGCGATACCATAGAAACCTTGGAAATAGCCTAAAAGATATAATCTTCAAAAGGAGTAAGGGGGGAGCATCTGAAAAGTAGTGCTCTGGTGGGGGTTGAATGCAGCCTAAGTTTAAAAGATTTTTTTTCTGTCTTTGACATGTAATTCCCAATACCAGAGATTGGTTGCTACCCACATTGAGCAGTTGATCAGAGAGACTTATGAAGTCCCCAAATCAAGACAGCTTTCTGTCAAAGCCCTTGATAACCTGCCTGAGGCAAAGGCTAAGACCCTATTGCTGAAGACACTTTATGCTACTGACACAGGGCATGGAGAGACCTGGCTGGATTTCAGAAGAAAGACAATTTAAATCTATCTAATCTAAAGCCAAGTTAGCCTGTCTAGTGCTGGAAAGCATTGTATGAGCTACTGGGGGAGGGGGGAAATGGCCAACAACAGTCTGAGCAACCAGAGGTCTAATCACTCAGAAGCAAACACCCTGACACTATGTACACACCAATGCAATAGTGGCACATAGCCTCTGTGGTTAACCAATAGCTTTCTGATTGGCTAAGAGATCTCCTCAGTGTAAGGGAACCCATATCTGGAATTGGGAACCAGATCAGAATCCTATGTAGACAAAGATTATTTTCTCCCGTGTCAAGCACTCACAAGTCTTTGGCTAAAAAGGGGGTTACATTCATCAAATTCTCCTTAAATTAATAATACTTATCCCATTTAAACTGTGCTGACTTCACTCTCTGTTCGAGAATCTGTTCTTTTTCAGAAGGTACAGAGACAAGAGGAGATAAACTACCCCTCGCTGTTTAGCCAAGTCACAGCTGAATCTACAGAGGAATTGGGGAGATGAGCAAGAGTGCTGTATCCATGCTGTTCCTGATAATCTGTGCCAGGGTGTAGGAGACAGACAGTGAGGATACTCAACACCTACCAAAGTAGAGATCCAGAGGCTCCTAAGAGCTCATTACTGAAGTAGACTTAAAACTCACCCACCATGGCTCAGGGAATATTGAGGAAGAGGGGATAGAAAGATTGTAAGAGCAACAGGTTGAGACATCATGCCCAGAGTCTTTCCCTCCCCCACAAAAACAACTGACTGGTGCTCCCATAGTGCATAAACCACAACCCCATGGGGAATACCTGCAACCCCGTGGAGGAGCTTCCCCAATGGAATGGGGACAGGGACGAGGGGAAAACACATGATGTATCCTTATGAAACATCTTGTTAATAATAACAAACATTAAAAAACAACATGATTTCAGATCTCCAACACCCATGTAGAAGCTGGGCTTGGCGGAGCATAACTGTAATCTCAGCACTGAGTAGATAGACAGGAGGACCCCTAGGATATTCTGTTTAGGTAGTCTAGCTAAATAGATGAGTCCCAGATTCACTGAAATGCCTTGTCTTTTAAAAAATAAAGTAGAGAGAAATTGAAGAGGATGCCCAACATTGACCTCTGGTCTCCACATGCATACATACAAGTATATGTGTACCCCAACACACACCCACACATGTGTATCCTCACACATGCCAACAAACATGCATACCACACACATACACACACAAAGGTTTATACAAAGAGTGTCTATGCACTCATGCTGAGTGTGAGGACCTAGTCTTCCTGATGTCAAGAACTTTGTTGTTTTATTATGTGGTCATAAGATTCACAGGATCAAGAACTTCATTATGTATAATGTGATCATGAGATTCATGACATCAAGAATTTTTTATATAATTTAGTTTTTATTTATATTATTCTAATTTTACATTTATATTGATGACTCCATTATGCTCCATTTTGTGATCTAATCATGGGATTTATAGAGTCAAAAATTTTATTTCATGATATAATCATGGGATTCACAGTGGCAAAAAATTTGTTGTTTCATGGGATTTACAGCATCAAGAACTTCATTGTTTTGTTACGTGACCATGAGATTCACAGAGTCAAGAACTTCATTGTTTCATTATGTGATAATGAGATTCACAGTGTTAAGAATTTTGTTATTTCCTAATGTGATCATGGGATTCATAGCATCAAGAATTTTATTGTTTCATTACGTGATCATGAGATTCATGGTGTCAAGAATTTATTGTTTCATTACATGACCATGAGATTCATAGAGTCAAGAACTTGATTGTTTTATTACATAATCATGGGGTTCACAGAGTCAAGAACTTTTTTTTATTACATGATCATGGGATTCACAGCAAGAGCTTCATTGTTTCATTATGTGATTGTGGGATTCACAGTCAAAAACTTCATTATTTTCCATATATGATCATGGGATTCATAGCATCAAGAACTTTGGTTTTTTCATTGAGTGATTGTTGAGTGTTGGTCTCTGAAGGCATCTCTTTGGAATATACCAACCTCCTGTTTGAGAATATAACCCTAGCTCTTGCACTCTGGGAGTCAAAAAGAGGAAAGAGGGGGAAGGAACCAAACACCTCCTTTTTACCAATATTAACTGCCATCCAATCTACCTAATTTTGATGTGTACACATTCCTTTAGCTCTTTCTGGAATTTCCATATCCCCGTTTTTCGACAGCCCACAGAGCCACAGGAGAGAATCTGGTTCCCTGATTGTGTCTTTATTTCTTTCAACTCATCCTGAGAGTGCTGGTCCTGCCTCCTCATTCTTATGTTATGACACAAATCCTTCAATTCCTTAACCTTCCAAACCAGGAATTGTAAATAAGTTTCAGCATTTGGGTATCACATTCAATTGACAATACTTCTCTCCACAGATCTTCTGATAAGATCTTCTGCTTGGGCTAGGTTCATGATATAATAGTTAGGAATGATGGACAGATGACAAAGAAAGTGCTTTGAGGTAAGTCTTTCAGTTCTTGGAGAAAGTAAATAGTGGCTATGGTATCAGTTGAAAAGTTGAGCACCTTGACATTAACTTAAATGGGTTATCAGCAAGTTTCTGAAATATAGTATATGAATGTAGTTATTTGTAACTTTTTCCCCTAAAGCAAATATTTCTTGCAATAAAGTCATGCTGATGAATAGAGCCCAAGAGTAATATTGTATTATTGAAGATAGTCAACTGAGTAGGATTAGATGGTTTTTATTCCTCAGTAAATACTAAAATGAGAATTCAAAGACTAAGAATCTGGCCAAAAAATGTTTATTCTAGCTTGTAATGAGCATGACTGTTTTGATTATGTCATGGTAATGATCCTCAAATCTCAGTTACTTAATAAAACTTATTGATGTTGTATTCTCATGTGGGATATTTGGAGGCCTGCAATAGAAGGAGTACAGCTAAAAGAGGCTTCCCCATCTTTCAGCTGAGGACTCTGAAACTTATGGGGAAGAACAGAGATACAAACAGTCCTAGAGCTGAAGGAAAGAGGACTAGATAGTTCTAGAGCTGAAGGACAGAGGCCTTGAGAGTCATACAACTGAATTGCAGAGGGCTGTAGAGTCCTAGAACTGAAGGATATAGACTAGAGATTTCTAGAGCTTCACCTGCAGACAGAGGCCTAGAGCGTCCTTGTGATGAAGCTCAATGCTTTGGTCAGGAATTGAAATAATTCTGTTCATAGCCTACCAGCCAGAATATGTCCATGGCTCTGCCTAATTATTAAAGTGTTAGGAACTATATCTGTGGTAGTTTGAATGCAATGTAATTCTTCCACAGACACAGGTTATTTTTTTGTGGAGGAAGTGATTGAGCGAAAGAGAGAGAGAGAGAGAGAGAGAGAGAGAGAGAGAAAGAATTGGCACCAGAGTTTCACCCTCTGCAATTGCACTCCAGACACTTGTGCCACCTAGTGGGCATGTGTGACCTTGCACTTGCCTCACCTTTGTGTGGCTGGCTAATGTGGAATCTGGAGAGTAGAACATGGGTCCTTAGGTTTTTCAGGCAAGCCCCTTAACCACTAAGCCATCTCTCTAGCCCGACACAGGCATTTTTGATTAAGTTTTCTACTTAAGTCTCCAACAGATAGATCCCTAATAGAGGTCATGTGCTACTGGAGGTAGCTCTTCAGTCCACCCTTACAGAATGTGTTGGGAGGTCATTTAAGCTCTAGTTGTGCTTGTGTGTGCTGGCTGTTGTCTCTGCTTTGGATCTATGGAAGTGAGCAAGCCTCTTCCACCATGCTGTAAGCCTGAAATAAATCCTTTCCTACCATAAGTTTCAGATGTTTGCCCAGCAACAAAAAGGTTACTGTGACAGTATCCATCCATATACTCAGGAAGTAGAGGTAAACCAAAGTCAGCTTATTATTTGGGAAGAACTGAAGATAAATAACACTACTTATAGAATAAACCTTTAAAATATTTTTATGTTTTTACAACAGTGATCTCTGTTTTTAATTGATGTCCTATTTTCATGGCATACTATTCATATTAAAATTCTATTTTTGACTTTTACAGGCAAAATTCTAAGAAATATTTATTTTTTTCATGTCTAAGTGATGATGACACAAGAATTATAATATTGAATTGTTATTTATTTACTTTTAACAGTGCCAACCTTGTAAGACTTAGCAACAACCAGAAAAGTAGGATATAAAACAGAATAATAAAATTTATTTAGCACAATATATAAAGTTGGTTGATTATCAGAAGAATTCTACCTCCCACATCACACATTAAATATGTTCCTCTATGGCATTTCCTGTGCCAGCCTAATAAATGCTTTGGCTTCCATCTGGATCAAATTCAGAACCATGTCGCTGATGACACTGTCCAGAGTATGACACAGATGTAATTGGGGTGAAGAATGTCTATAATCACACACACAGATGATCTTGCAGAACAGAAAGCCTATAATCCAGTATCATCCAAAGTCATGTGTTCCATGTGTGAGTGGGACTGAGTGATGCAGACAATGTTGAAAACTCACCTAATTGTTTCAGAACTGTATGAACTTTATATGGGGTCAGTTAATAGTCTATACTTTTGGAATTATGTGTTATTGAAAGTTTCATGTCTATTCTCATAGATAAAACCATGAAAATATTTCCTCTTTAAGAAAGCAAAACATACACATTCAGAATATTTATGTGTTGAAGAGAACAGTAAGAGCTTTGTATAAATAGCACATTTAATTCTCAAAATACTTGTGATGTTTGAACTATTGTCGTTTGCCTGTCTGGAGATTCAGAGAAGCCAAGTGACCTGTTCTGCTGACTGTTGGAGCCAGGTTCTGGCTAACGTGCCTGGCTCCCAAGTGGCCATTGCCAGATTCCTAACAAAGATTCACACACAGCCTGAAAGTTGGGTGTTCAGTTTTACTCTTGAAAAAGTGGGGTTATTGGAGGCCATGGTACTTAATATAATTGTGGAGAATATAAAATTGTTCAAAATTATCTTCCTAAATTATATGATTTCAAGGTTTCACTAGAAGGCAAAGATGAATTTTTTTTTGTCCACAGCTTTGATTACATAGTAAAAGAGATAGATATGAGAGGGAACTAGTTAGATAATTCTTCTCAGGGGTTGGATTTTAACAATCTTTCTTGAATACCCAAAGCCCCATTTCTGATGGATATTGCTCATGAGGCTAGATGTTTTGAATTAGAGTTATGTTTGAGGTCTAAGAGCTATTTGTAAAAAAATTATTATGGCATTGCCTCTTTTTAAATTCTGACTATGACATTATTACCCTGGATAATACTTATAAATTAAATTTATTTATTTTTATTCCCTTGTTTGAAAAATAGGATTTTTACCATCTTAAATTCCCAATAGAGCCCTTTGCACAATGGACTGTGGTCACACAACCTCTGTGAAAGCATATGTGTAATTACTATCTTCTCTTTTTCCTCCCCTCCTTTTCTTTCTCTTCCTCTTCCTTTTCTGCATTTGATCCACACATGAAAATTATGGTCAGAATGTGAAATATTTTTTGACTGAATTTATGCTGTGAAAATTGAACATGTGCCTGAATGCATGGGATTTCTACATTTTATTAAATAAAGATTAACTATGAACTAATTTGATAGAATTGAACTGCTGTTTCCTCGGCATAAGTAGATATTTTGACTAGGCTAAACACAGGCTAATACACCCTAAGTTGTAGGTAAAATTGAAGTTATTAGAAATCATAGGATCTTGACATCAAATGCTTAGAGTAGCAGGTGCTAGATTAATAAGATCAAGATTAATTAGCTTGGATGATATTAAGAAAAATAATACTTTCTTCAAATTTAGTTCATTGTTTTGTAGTAACTAGCAAACTTTTAATTTACTAAAAGCAAAAATCATAAGGTATTTTAATCTATTATGAATGCATATATCAACAAATGCATATTTTAAAGTCAATAAACATATTTTTATAACTTAACATGGGTGGTTTTCCTTTATAATAGTTATGTAGATCACATTTTCAAATTGTTTTATTTTGCCAAAATTTTAGCATTTTTATAATTTTTAATTATGACTTACAGCAGTCAGTAGCCAAATGTTTTGTTAATTTCTAATACAGTTCTTATTTTACCAATCTATACATGGAGATTAATAAATGACTTAGTTTTTAAAAATGTCTTTTCCATCTTATTCATGGTTATTTATATAATTTTGTGTTTGTTAATTTGAGAGAGAAAGAGGGAGAGAGAAAGAGAGGTCAAGAGAGAGAGAAAATAAAAGGCATAGCAGGGCCTCTAGCCACTGCAAATGAACTCCAGACACATGTGCCACCTTGGCATCTGATTTATGCAGGTACTGCGGAATTTAACCTTAGCACATTAACTGCTAAGTCATCTCTCCAGCCCTCATTCATGGTTATTAAATGAAAAAATTTCTTCAAAATAATGTAATAATTCTAATAATTACTTTCCAACTTTCTCAGTTATTTTCTGCTGTACTAAACATTTCCATACTTCCATTTATATTTTCCTGGTTTTTTTTTTTTTTGTGGGGAGGGACAATTTTCTCAGATTGACATATCCTGATTGTTTCTTGTAGAAAAGTTGAATGTTTTACTGAGTATTATTTTAGTTACATCAGATTTATTTGGATATTATTGAATGTCATTTCTATTCCTTTGAATTTTAATTTCACTTAGTGTTTTTTCTTCCATAAATTCCTCAGGTGGCATATATTTTCATAATAAGGTATTAAAGTAGGGCTTTTTACCGGAAGTGGTGGCACACGCCTTTAATCCCAGCACTTGAGAGGTAGAGGTAGGAAGATTGCCGTGAGTTCCAGGCCACCCTGAGACTACATAGTGAATTACAGGTCAGCCTGACCTAGAGTGAGACCTTACCTCAAAAAACAAATAAAAAAAAAGTAGAGCTTCTTAAGCAGAAATATTTTTTCTCTCTTTTTTAATGACAACTTCTATACTTACAGATAATAAACCATGATATTTCCCTCCCCTCCCTCATTCCCCTTGAAAACTCCACTCTCCATCGTATTCCCTCCCTTTCTCCATTATTCTCTCTTTTAATTTGATGTCATCATCTTTTTCTCCTATTATGAGGGTCTTGTGAAGATATTGCTAGGCACTGTGAGGTCATGGATATCGAGACCAATTTCTGTCTGAACAGTTGCATTGTAAAGTGTTGTGCCCTTCCTTTGGCTCTTACATTCTTTCTGCCACCTCTTCCGAAATGGACCCTGAACCTTGGAGAGTGCAATAGAGATGTTTCAGTGCTGGACATCTCTTCTTCTCAGCACTATAATGACTTTTGCATCATCCCAGTGGTCATTGCCATCTGAAAAGAGAAGCTTCTCTTACCAGAAGTGAGAGTAGCATTAATATATGAATATGAATATTAAGTGTAGTGCTTTCAGGGCAGTTTGGTGAGAATAATATATACATTTAGCCAGACAAGAGCAGGCTTTATACCCCTAAGGATCATGAACTCTTCTGCCATAATCTTTTGATTAGGTTTTTCAGTACCAGGCATGTATTCCTTCCTGCAGAGCAGGCCTTCAGTCCAATTAGAGAGCAGTTGGTTTCCCCCAGAGCAAACATGCCACTATTGCACCCATTCGGTCACTTGGCCTGCTGGCCAAACTTGAGGTTTCCAGTGTCCACTGTTTTCACTGCCGATGATTTCTGTCTCACTTACAGCTGCATGCAGTGCAGCTTTTTCCAGCTTTCTGTTGGCTGGTCTACTGGAAGGGGGTTTTCTTCTCAGCCCCAGCTTGATTTCTCAGTGACTTTGCAACTCAGGCAAGTGAAGTCTTTAGCAATAGGGGCTTACCATCTGTTTCTCAAGGGAAACCAAGGTCGTTGGCCTTAGCCTGTAATGTTTTGGAGGCAACAGGGACCTCCCTGGCCAACAATTCACTGGAAGGTGTCCCATCCCTGGCACTGAAAATTTTCTAGTAATAATCTATGGCTTCTGGATGTGCCATTATTCAAAAAAGTATATTTACATAAGTCTTATTAAAAATATCATGAATTTTGATTGACCCACTCTGCCACCCTTCTTTTACACATCCCCTGGCCTTGTTTAGGCCTTTCCCCTGCCTGTAATCCATTCTTCTACTTTCATATGTACAATACCATCCCCTTAAGTCCTTCCCTCTTCTGCCTCCTTTTCTAACTTTTTCTTTTTCAGCCCTTTTCTAGCTTACTGGCCTCTGCTACCAGTTTTTGGTTCCAGCTCACACATAAATCTATACATGTGTAAGTAGGATCCACATATGAGAGAGAACATGTGATGTTTGGCTTTCTGAACCTGGGTTACCTCACTTAGTATAATCCTTTCCAGATCCATCCATTTCCCAGAAAACTTCATAATTTTATTTTTCTTTACTGCTGAATAGAACTCTGTTGTGTAAATGTACCACATCTTTATTATCCATTCATCTGTGGATCTAGGCTGATTCCATTTCCTAGCTATTTTGAAAAGAGCAGCAATAAACATGGTTGTGCAAGTATCTCTAAGGTAGTGAGAAGAGTACTTCGGATATATGCCTAGGAGTGCTATAGCTGGATCACATGGTAAATCTATTTTTAGCTGTCTCAAGAAACTCTACACTGATTTCCACAATGGCTGTACCAGATTATATTCCCACCAACAGTGAAGAAGGGTTCCTCTTTTTTCACATCCTTGCCAACATTTATTGTCATTTGTTTTCTTGATGGTCACCATTCTGACAGGAGTGAGATGGAATCCCAAAGAAGTTTTAATTTGCATTTCCCTGATGGCTAAGGATGTAGAACACTTTTTGAGATGTTTATATGCCTTCTGTATTTCTTCTTATGAGAACTCTATTTAGTTCCATAGCCCATTTTTTAAGTGGGTTGTTTTGATTTCTTATTGTTCTGTTTTTTGAGTTCTTTCTATATTCTGGATATTAATCCACTGTCAGATGTATAGTTGGCAAAGATTTTTCCATTCTGTAGGTTGTATCTTTGCTCTATTCACAGTGTCATTTGCTGTACAAAAGCTTTGTAATTCCATGAGATCACAGTGTTTGATTTGTGGTTTTATTTGAGCAATTGGGGTTATATTCAGAAAGTCATTGCCTATGCGATTATGTTGAAGGGTTTCCTCTCACTTTTCCTCTAGCAGTTTCAGAGTTTCAGGTCTGGTATTAAGATCCCTGATCCACTTGAACTTGATTCTTATGCATGGAGAGAGACAAGGATCTATTGTCATCCTTCTACATACAGATATCCAGTTTTCCCAGCACCACTTGTTGAAGCTTCTATCCAATGAATATTTTTTGGCATTTTTGTCAAAAATCAGATGGCTGTAGCTGTCTGGATTAATATGTGGGTCCTCTGTTCTGTTCCATTGATCTATATGTCTGTCTTTGTGCCAGTACCATGATGTTTTTCTTACTATGTCTTTATAATATAACTTAAAATCAGGTATGGTGATACCACTAGCCTGATTTTTTTTTTTTTTTTGCTCAAAATTGTTTTTGCTATTTGAGGTTTTTTGTGCTTCCAGATGAATCTTAGGATCATTTTTTCTATTTCTGTGAAGAATACCATTTGAATTTTAATGGGGATTGTATTAAATGTGTAGATTCTTTTTGGTAAGATTGACATTTTTCACAATATTGATTGTTCCAATCCAAGAGCATGAGACATCTTTCCTTTTCCTTGTGTCTTCTGCAATTTCTTGCTTGAGTGATTTAAAGTTCTCATTGTAGAAATCCTTCACTTCCTTGGTTAAGTTTATTCCAAGGTACTGTTTTTATTTTTATTTTATTTTATTTTATTTTATTTTATTTTATTTTATTTTATTTTATTTTATTTTATTTTATTTCTATTTTTGAGGCAATTGTGAATGGGAGAGATTCCCTGATTCCATTCTCTGCATGTTTGTTGTTAGTATATAGAAAAACTACTGATTTCTATGTGTTTATTTTGTATCCTGCTACATTGCTAAAAGTGTTCATCAGTTCCAACAGTTTTCTGGTAGAGTCTTTAGGGACTTTTATGTATAGAATCATATCATCTGCAAATAATGATACTTTGATCTCTTCCTTTCCAATAAGTATTCATTTTATGAGTGTCTCTTGCCTGATTGCTATAGCTAAGGCTTCCAGTACTATATTAAATAAAAGAGTGGAAAGTGGATACCCTTGTCTTGTTCCTGAATTTAGTGGAAAAGCTTCTAGTTTTTCCCCATTTAGTATTATGTTGGCTGTAGGTTTGTCATAAATAGCTTTTATTATGTTGAGATATGTTCCTTCTATTTCCAGTTTCTGTAATACTTTTACCATGAAGGAATGTTGGAACTTACCAAATGCCTTTTCTGCATCTATTGAGATGATCATGTGATTTTTGTCCTTCTGACCATTTATATGGTATATTACATTTATCAGTTTGCATATGTTGAACCATCCCTGTAACTCTGGGATAAAACCTACTTGGTCAGGGTGAATAATCTTTCTGATATATTCTTGTATTCTGTTTGCCAATATTTTGTTTAGAATTTTTGCATCTATGTTCATGAGGGAGATTGGTCTGTAATTTTTTGTTTTTGTTCTGTCTTTGTCTGGTTTTGGTATTAGGGTGATGCTGGCTTCATAGAAGGAGTTCGGTAGAATTCCTTTGTTTTCTATTTTATGGAAAAGTTTGAGAAGCAGTAGTGTTAGTTCTTCCATGAAGATCTGTTAAATTCACCAGTGAATCCACCTGGGCCAGGACTTTTTAGGTAGGAGATTTTTTTATAACTGCTTGGCTCTCCATACTTGTTATAGATCTATTTAAATGGTTTATCTTATCTTGATTTAATTTGGGTAGTTCATATAGATCAAGGAAATCATCCACTTCTTTCAGATTTTCAAACTTAGAGGCATATATATTCTTAAAGTATGTCTTCATGGTTTTCTGAATTTCTTTGTTATCTGTTGTAATGGTGTCTTTTTCTTTTTTCTTTGGAGAGAGACACAGAGAGAGACAGAGAGAGATGGAAAGGAAGACAGATAGAGATGGGCATGTCAGCAGCCTCTTAGCTGCTGCAAATGAAATCCAGATACATGCGCCCCTTTGTGGTCAAGTGTGGCATTGCACCCTTGAGTCACTTTGCATCTGGTTAAACGTGGGACCTGAAGAATGGAACCACTGGAGATTGGAACCGGTGTTCTTAGGCTTAGGAGGCAGGTGCCTTAACCACTAAGCCATCTGTCTAGTCCTAATGGTGCCTTTTTCATCTCTAATTTTATTAATTATTGTCTTTTCTGTCTTCTGGTCAGATTTGCTAAGGGTTTATCAATCTTGTTTATCCTTTAAATGAACCAAATGTTTGTTTCATTGATTCTCTGGATTGGGTTTTTTTTTGGTTTCTATTTGATTAATTTCTGCCCAAATCTTTATTATTTCTTCCTGTCTACTGATTTTTGCTTTGCCTTGTTCTTCTTTTTCCAATGTCTTAATGTGAAGCATTAAATTGTTTACTTGTGAACTCTCTAATTTCTTAGTATAGGCACTTAGAGCTATAAATTTCCCTGTTAGGACTGCCTTCATTGTGTCCCAAAGGTTTTGGTATGTTGTATTCTCAACATCATTTGATTCCATGAATTTATTGATTTCCTTTTTGATTTCTTTAATGACCCAGTCATCATTCAATAGTGTACTGTTTAGTCTCCATGAATTTATTCTGACCATTCTTCTTGTTTTGTAGTGCTTCCTGTTTTCACTTTACTCACTTGTTTTAACTGTTATTTGAGTATGGTTTATTTTTTCCTATTTTCTGCTGTGTGTGTTTTGCTTTCTCTTCAGCATGAAGAATTCCTTCAAGTATTTTCTGTAGAGATGGTTTAGTTGTCATACATTTCTTTAGCTTGTTGTTGTGGAATGTCCTTATTTCTCCATCAATTTGGATATGTACCTTTGTAGGATAAAGTGATCTTGGTTGACAATAGTTTTTATCATTCAGAACTTGGAATACATCATTCCAAGCCCTTCTGGCTTTTAAAGTTTGTGTTGAGTAATCTGGTGTTATTCTGATGGACTTGCCTTTATAGATCACTTGCCTTTTCTCTCTAACTGCTTTCAATATATTTTCTTTGGTTTGCATGTGTAGTAGTTTAATTTTAACATGGCGAGGAGAGGTTCTTTCTTGGTTTTGTCTATTTGGTGTTCTAAAAGCTTCTTGTTTCTGTATTGGCATTTCTTTCCCAATTTGGGGAAAATTTTCTTCTATGATTTTGTTGAAAACACCTACTAAATCTCTGGATTGAAATTCTTCTCCTTCTACTATACCCTGAATTTTTATGTTTGTTCTTTTCATAGTGCCCTGGATATCTTGGAATTCCTATTCATACCTTTCTATTAGCTTGTCTTTTTCTTTGTTGGACTGTATTAGGTCTGCCACCTGGTCTTCCAGTTTAGATATTCTGTCCTCTCATTTGTCTATTCTACTGGTGAGATTTTCCACAAAGTTTTTTATTTGACTGACTGTGTTCTTCAGAGCTAGGATTTCAGCCTGGTTTTTCTTCAGTTTTTCTATTTCCTTACTTATGTCCTGTAATTACTTTTTTAGTTCATTAAGCTGTTCTCTTTCAGGAGTTTGTTTCCTTCTTTGAATCTTTTCATTTGTTCTTTCATTTCTTTGAGTATAATTGGTATCATTCTTTTGAAATCTTTGTCAGTCATTTCATCTAAAACAGTCTCACTGGTGATCATTTCTGATGGATTTATAATTTTTGGTGGGATTGCATTGTCTTCATCCTTTGTGTTCTTGTATTATAATATAGCAACTTTTGCATCCTGAATTGATTGGATGCTTGGGTTTTCTACTTATCTGCAGTGTTCTTAGATGTGGTGATCCACCTTTATATACTTTCAGAATATGAGTTTAAGGTGCCAAGTGTAGCTCTTGTACCCCAATCCAACCACAGAAGTAATTCTAGGTGTTGAATTTGCTTGCTAAGCAGGTAGTCTAGTGGACTGGATGGAACAATTTACTGGCAAATTCTAAACTTTAACTGAGCAATATACACATTCCATAAAGACCAGCACAGAGTATACAAGTAATTAAAACAGACAGATAGTCTTATAAAACCAAAATCCCCAATGGAGTGTGTTGCTCTACACCCTTAATTCTGTTAGCTAGGAGGTAGAGAATTCTGTTCTGAATTGGTTTCCAGGTCAGTCTGGATCTGGATCAGACCCTGCCCCCAATGATGACAGAAGCAAAAGACAAAGGCCCTATAAATCTGAAAGCATCAAAGGCAACAACAGTCAACCCCCATGTACAGTTTATTTGAAAATGGTAAAGCCAACCAAAAATATGTAATCCATAAAGTACCCTGACATGGAACGAGAGATTAGCACTTCCAATGCAGGCCTATGTACCTGTATTTTTTTTTGTCAGTTGACCTTCTTACCTTTTGGGGTGCCTTCCAAGCTCACCAATGCTGAATGCCCACCTCAATCCCTCCATGTTGTGCTGTGGAGCTGCAGCTGGAATTCTGTTCCACTTTGGTGGATGCACTGTTGCAGGGGGCTGAATGTCAGAGGTTTGTGGGGTTCTGATGGTTGGGGGATGGGAGAGTTCAGGAAGCCTGGAGTTGCTCACACAGTCCCGCCTGTATCTCTTTCAGTAGTTCCTTAGTTGATTTCAGCTGTCTTTCATTCAGATTTCCTGACTCTGCAAGGAGGCTGATGAAGTTGGAAAAATCCCCTTGTTTGGTCTCTGCTGCTGCTCAGTTTGCCTGGTGGGTGGTGCCAGGCATGTGGATCACACAGATCAGGGCTGCAAGCTCTTCAGTGGTATCCTGGCCATTTTCCTCCTTTCTGGTGGATCTTGTTCTCTCCTGCTTTTCCACTGTGTCTAAGAAAAACCTATACTCCTGCACTTTTCAGAAGAAGAGTGTATTTTCCTGTGGTTTTGCTTAAATCCCTCCCTAGGCCAGTTTGGCATGGCTCCTTTGCCACCATCTTATCCAGAAGTCCAGAAATATTTTTTAAAAGTTCCGTGAGTCTCATTTGTAGCCCAAGTTGTATGCCATTGTCTGGGATAATAATCTTCATTATATCCATATCATGAAATCCTTTCCCAATTGAAGCTGACTTCATTTAAGAAGCATGGTGTCTTAGTACAACTTTGGCTCAAGTATAAGCCTGAGAATTTCAGTTACAGTGATAAGTCATGTTATTGCTCTAGACCTTGACTCTTCCCATTTATATATATTTAGTAGAATTTATTTTATTCCAGTTACCTCATGCAGTGAGCTATTACCACAGATCAATGAAGATGAAAACATTCTTATTATAGCTCTGTGTCTACAGCTATTGGCCATATCATGGCTGTGACAGGCACTTCTTTCTGACTTCTACTGTATTGGGAACCCATGGCTACCATTAAAATCAGAAACTGGATTCCTTGTACTATCTATTCTCATCACCTATGGTCTACAGAAGACAGCCTTTACAGAGCCCTTCAAGAATGCTGTTGACCTCTTTTCCAGCACATTAAGAGGTCCTTGAACTTCCCAGGAATTATGAGGGAATGGCTGAGCATGCTGTGCATAATAGATGCAGCCCCAAAGGCTCATGCTCATGGGATTTTGAATTCTGTAGAGGAAGGTACTTAGGTTCTTTTCATTTAAGTACAAATGATTATAAGCCAAATCCAAGCTTCAGTGATTGGCAGACAAGGACCAGCATTTGTCTCTGGTGACATATTATATTCTAAATCCTGAGTTCTTACTCCCCATTAATTTATTTGTTCCATTTAATTTATTATTAGAGCCCAGACATCTTTATACATGCTCCCCAATCTTTCTGCCCCCTCTTCTGCAAAATTCCGTGAGCCATGGTGGGTGAGTTTTAAGTCTACTTCAGTGATGAGCTCTTAGGAGCCTCTGGATCTCTACTTTGGTAGGTGTTGAGTATCCTCAGGGTCTGTCTTCTGTATCCTAGTGCTAATTATCAGAAACAGCATAGAAGCAGCATGCTTGCTTGTCTCCCCAGTCTTCTGTGGATTCAGGTGTGGCTTGTTCTCTAGTGTCAAGCTCTCAGTATTCTTTGGCTAAAGAGGGGTTACATACATCAAATTCTCATTAAATTAATAATGCTTATCCCATTTAAACTATGCTGACTTCACTCTCCATTGGAGAATCTGTTCATCTTTCTCAGAAGGTAACAAGGCTGGAGGAAATAAATTACCCCATGCACTTCAGCCAAACCACAGCTGAATCCACAGAGGACTGGGGAGACGAGCAAGAATGCTGCTTCCATACTGTTCCTCATCTCTTTTTTTTTAGTAATGGCTTTTCGATTCTGCAGAGGCTTTACATTTATAGTGTATCAGGATGACAAATTCATGTCTCCAAACATAAGTGGTTTACTGAAATCCAAACACTGTTTCTGAGAAAATGCCATGTGCTGTAGGCTAGGCTTCTAAAGTCCAATCCAGGCCACTACCTAAGCAGTCTCACAGAATTATATAACCACTCCAAATTCCAGCTGTTAACTTGTGTGTGGGGTTAATAAGCTTCAGGGTTTTGCATGATAAGTAAAACTAAAGTTTTTTTAGGTTTCAATTCAGTGATGGTACAATGCAGGTATGAGATTACTTAAAGTTATTTCTATTTACTATTTATACTATATTTGAATATAATGTTTTTCAGCATTTTTAGACTCCCAAATCATACATAAGAAAGGCTCCCTACAGAGCATTCTTATGGGGAGGGGATGAGCCACATGTCTAGCTTAGAAAGGACCATGTGGTAATGACAATAAGCTCTGCAGAAGCTAGTGTCTCTTCAAGTCTTGTCTCCCCAGGCCCTTGGTCAAGTATGTTCAAAAAGTTTTCTTGGTTATGGTTGTTAACTTAAACAACATAATTCAAAATAAAATCATAAGAAATTTTGTGTCTTCTATATTTCCTGAATGCATTATTATTATTTCTCATAATGTGTTTATTTGAACACCTAGCATTCATATGCTATTTTTGGTTAAGGAAAAATTCTTAAAGTTCTATGTGCATTCAAATTTATCTGGAGAGTGTGATAAAACACAGTGCTCCAGCCCACATCAGAGTTCCTGGTGCTGGAGGTCAAGAGTGGGGTCTGAAATGCACATTGCCAGAAAATTCCCAGGCTTCCTGGCTTTATTTATGTACTTAAGACACTTTTACTTTATTAAATTCATTTATTATGCTCATGACATTTGTGTTCATGTGTGTGAGTGCAGGTATGTGCATGTGAGAGGACTTCCCTCTGTTGGTCCTTGGTCCTTATGTCTCTGTAGCTTTTCCCACTGTAAGTACACTGAGACGATAGAAGCTTGCCACATCAGCTTCTGCTTCTTCTTACACGAGCATGCACTTTATCCACTGAGCCATCTCTTCAGCCCTGGTCTAGGATATTTTAATAGTGTTATAAGGCTGGAGAGATGGCTTAGCAGTTAAGGCATTTACCTGGGGAACCTGTCAACCTAGGTTCCATTCTCCAATATCCACATAAAGCCAGATGCACAAGGTGGTGCATGCATCTGGAGTTCATTTGCAGTGGCTAGATGCTCTGGCACACCCATTTTCTCTGTCGCTGTCTCTCTGAACAAATAAATAAATTAAAAAATAAAGTAATAAAATAAAAATTTAAAAATAGTGTTATAGTTTTAACTTTCAGTTTTTTTTTTTTCGTTACCCATTCCTCTGTTCTCATTTCTTCTGCCTTATTTTGGCTTTTCATAACTGGAAACCTGATTTTTGCCTCTATTATTTTGATTCTTGACCTCTTAAAAGAATGATATTGAAGGCTGGAGAGATGGCTTAGCGGTTAAGGCGCCTGCCTGCTAAGCCTAAGAACCTGGTTCCAATCTCCAGGTCCCACGTTTAGCCAGATGCAAAGTGATTCAAGGGCGCAATGCCGCACTTGCCCACAAGGGGGCGCACACATTTGGATTTCATTCATAGCAGCTGAGAGAGACTGCTGGCGGGCCCGTTCTCTTACCTGTCTCCCTCTTCCTCTCTCTCTGTCTGTCTCTCTCTGTGTCTTTCTCCAAAAATAAAAAAGAATGATATTGAAATTCTATTCTCTTTATTATTTTATCTAACCTTTAATTGCAAATATAATTTATTACAGGAATACACATTCTGTGAATTATACACCATCTCCAGGTCTTTAATCTTTTTAGATGTGTGGACCTTGAGATAGCCAGAGATTTAAGGAAAAGGAAGGTTGGTTATATTTAGATGGCTTGAGTTTTAGCTTCTATTCTACTCACTTACTCAATTACTTATAAAACTTTCTTTGAATGTAAAGTAGTGAAATATGTATGTAATGAAATAGTAGAAACCACCAAGTGTTAATTCTTTATTTTATAACTTGAACACAAAGAGTTGAAATATTTTCAGCCACAATGTCAGTTCCAGAGAACCACTTCAGGATTGCTTAATTTAGTACCTTTTCTATTCAATCACATCTATTAATATAATAACAATTCAATGGAGTGATATGTAAAGCACTGTTAAGGCAATGATAGTCTGTGAATTCTCTTACTATTAGAATTACTGATTGTACTTTCTCTGTACAGATAATCAGCTAGATTAGAATAAAAGAAAATACTACAAATTTTCCCTATTGTATTAATGGTTGATTTTTGAAAGTTCAATTTTTCCAATGGGAACACAACCTACTGAGGTGCAGCACATGAATGACCATCATATGTGGGGCATAGAACATTTTAACTGGGAGAGGGCTTCTCTTTTCCAAGGTTCCTGTCTATATTATGTGCCAAGAGCCCTGTAAGAGGCCACAACTTCACTTTTGTCATTTCTGAAGAATTGCAGCCCCTGAAGCAGCTGCTTGGCCCCACTTCCTGCTCTGCAAAGTCAGGAAAAGGACTCAATATCTTGAGAAAAATGTTTGCTAAGGAAATAAATGAGGCCACAGGCTTCTGAGAGTGGCCCTCAGGAACATAGAAAGTGGTGGCCAAGAAACCATGAAAAACTAAAGAAAAGGGTTCAGATTTCATTCAAGGCTGTGCATGCAAAAGACATATGGGTGACAGCTGTCTCTAAGGCAGCACCACATTTTGCAGCTCCCAGAATGAAGGGTGGCTTTCTGTCCAGTGAACTCAGAAGGCTCTCTTGACTGGTTATTTTGATACAAGCTAGATATACCCAGTTATCCTGTGTTTTTATTGTCTTCTTAAACAAATTCTATCCAGCCTAGCATGTCTGAAAGCACTTCTGAAGTTTGCAGTAGGAAATGAGATTTCTTGTCATTCCTTCTAGGTCCTTTTCCCATTTGCTTTTTAAAATGTGGTCTTTATTAGTACTTGGACAAGACTACTGTCTGTCTCAAAGAGACTTGCTGGTCCTGATGGCTGCCTGTCATTCTGCTTCCAGAGCAAGCAGGGTATACATGCAAAGAAAGGCAAAGTAGATGGAACAAGGGCCAGTCCCAAAGGGAGCAGCAGTAGCAAGCTTTTACTTCAAGGTTTAGAAACAACTATCCTGCAGAAGTCAGGGATGAATGGCCAGAGACAAGTTAAGCAACGTGTGCATTTCAATACAAACTTCATCTCCTGTACTTAAGGCATTACTGATGCATGTGATATCCACTCTGTCATAGCTAATGAGAGGTTAAGGGAATTTTTTGTTGTTGTTTTTTTTTTCTGTTAAATCATGGTATATTTGTTCTCTGTTCCCTGTAAGAATTTGGCATGTTCCATCATCTTTATATCATCTTTGGGGCCACCAGCTAATGAAAATAAAGTAAACATACATTTTTCTGATTCCAGGTATTCTTTTTGTGTCTCTTTTATTAATTTTAGTTTATTTTTCTGCCAAAGCAAGAATGAATTTTCAGATTGTTTTAAATGTAAGCACTCATAGCTGTAAACTTGACTCTTAGAACTTCCTTAGCTGTGCCCCAAAGGCTCTGGTAACATACGCTTTTATTTTTATTTGATTCCAGGAATTTTTTAATTTCCTCCCTGACTTCTTCATTCAGGATTGTGTTGTGAATTCTTGATGCATTTGTGAGTTTCTTTCATTTACCTTTTATTGATTGCACTATGACCTGATAGATACAGGAAATTTAGTCAAATTCTTTTGATTTGGTACAACCTAATTTGTATCCTATAGTGTGATCCACAAGCAGAACGGGTATTCTGTTTCTGTGTAATGGAATGCCCTATTGATATCTGCCTGCTAAGACTAGTTAATTTATGATGGCATTTAACTCCAAGTTTTCTTTGTTGAGCTTTATTTTGTATGAACAATCTAGAAAAGTGAATGGGGTATTAAATCATCCACTATTATTTTATCAGGATCTATCTGACACTTTATGTCTATTAGTGCTTTTTTTTATGAAACTGGGAGCCCTAACCCTTAATTAATATATAGCAATAATTTTCATATCTTCTTGATGAACTGCTCCCTTTGTTAATATGTAGTGGTCTTCCCTATCTTCTCTGTTAACATGTGGCAGTCTTTTCTATCTACTTTGTTAACATTTAGTAGCCTTCTCTCTCTCTTCTGACTAGTTTTTGTTTCAAATACAGTTTATCAGTTACTAGAATGGCTACCCCAGCTTGTTTTAAGCTTACTTTCATTTCATAGATTGTGTTCTATCCTTTTTGATATGAGAATCTTGGGGTTCCTCACTAATGCACCAGCATGATACACTAATACACTAATAATTTTAGGATGTCTCTGCATTATTGTCTTATGAATTCAAAGAAGGAGAACCACAGACCAGAGGATAAGGTTCATAAAGATTTTATTATAGCTTGGAGCTTTAAGGAGGGAGAGCTTTAAGAGAAGGAGAGCTCAAGGAAGAAGGAAGGAAGGAAGGCAATGGCAAAACTGAACTTAAGAGAAAGAAGCAAGGTAGAGCTTTGCCCAAGGAAGCAAGAGAAGGTTGGAGGAGCCCACCTCAAGACTCAGGTTGGGTGTTTTTAATGTGGACAAGCAGCTGGTCTAGCCAGTTAGTCCTGATATTAGGTGTCTGGGGTCAGGCTTTTTAGAGAAGGACAATCTCAGAATTTTTAATTCTCCAGGCAGGGCCTTCTCAGAATGGAGTAGAAGGAATGCCTAAGAGGGAAGAGATAAGAAAAGGGCAGACCCTTCTTGCTCTTTCTGACCTGTAGTAAAGTGTAATGACCTAGATGTTCCCCCATTTAGTCAATGAGAAATCTATGTACTTTATCATCCCTAAATTACTTCATTTTAGTGTAGATTTGCTTATTGTTGAGTCCTTTGTCTCATGACCCTGAACAATTAGGCACATGGATAATGAGGAGTGAATAAAGCTAAGGAGATTTATGGAGAAAAAAGGTGGAAAACTCCCAGGGTGTCAAAGGAAGCATTCTTAGGAATCTGAGTGGTCTCCAAAGAAGAGATAGAAAGAAGAAAAGATTATGTCTTTTGAGCTCGCACTCAGAAAAGTGGGCAGAAGGCTTACACTGTAAATCTGCAAGTGATACTCCAAGGGAGGGCTTTTGGAACTCATCTCATTAAGGGGGTATCTATTCTTCCCACCCCCTTGGCATGTCTTTAGGTGAGGGGTGGTCTCTTGACCAGATGGTTGATGTGGTCCATTAGATTAGCTTATAACAGAGAAAACTTCTACCAGAATGCTCTACCAGAATCAGGGGACTTTTTCCCTTTGATCTGGAGGAAGTGACTCAACAAAAAGTAAACAGAATTCCTGATACTTCCATCTTCCTCCTATACATATTTAAAGTCCTAGGGAGGGGAAATTGTGATGTATTCTTGATAAGTATTACAGGCAGATGGGAGCTGAGATTCATACTGGGTGACCTCTAATTCTCCTGATTTCTGTCTACCTACAAAATTTTCAGGTCTCATTTTGTGAGCATCTTTACTAGTGAGGTATTTTTCATGGAGACAACAGATAGTTATAGTTTTTAAAAATCCAATCAGTCACTCTGCATGTCTTTGTTGAAGAACTGAGGCATATACATTCAAGGTTATTTTTGAGAGATAATGTTTACTAATTTCTTTTTAAATTTTGTAAACCTGATCATATCAGAGTTTTTGAATGTTGTGGCCATGTTCTTTTTTCCTTATTGATGTCTGCATGTTGTATTCATCAATCCTGTCTTCCATCCCTGATAAATTTATTTCTGCAGACATACACTTAAAATCAATTACAGCTACTGGTACATCACCAACAACCCCTGAGACTTAAAAAAGCAAAGCTACTGTAGAATGTGCTTTGTGAAAATCATAAATGGATGCATTTGGGAGGTTGAAGTAAGAGGATTACCATGAGATCAAGGCCAGCCTGAGCTACAGAGTGAGTTCCATGTCAGCCTGGAGCTACAGTGAGACTGCCTCAAAAAATATGAAAGTTAAAAAAAGTAGGGAAATGAGAGAAATAGAAGAAAAGCCAGAGTAAATAAAAGAAAGAGAAAAGAAGAATAGGAATGGAAAAGGTAGAAAAATGATTTATATAGAAAAATAAAAATAAAAAAAGCCGGGCGTGGTGGCACATTTCTTTAATCCCAGCACTCGGGAGGCAGAGGTAGGAGGATCGCCATGAGTTCAAGGCCACCCTGAGAAGACAGAATGAATTCCAGGTCAGCCTGGACTAGAGTGAAACCCTACCTCAACCCCCCCCAAAAAAAAAAAAAAACAATAAAAATTCTAAAATCTAAGTCAGATAAATATAAGGGAAGAATTACTGAAAACATGAGAGTATTTACGATAAAACAATAAGGTCAAATACTACTAAATGCAGAAGGAAAGAGGAAACACAGGGGCAAAAAATAAAAATGGAAGCAAAACAAAAAGATTTCCCAGTAACAGAAAAAAATGCATAAACACTATTGGATGGTGGCATGAACCAGAGTAACATCTAAAATATGAAAAATTTAAAATATCATAAAGTAAAAATCCTTCCACATGTGTAGTTTAAGAAATTGAAAAATTACAAGGTTCACAAGAAAATGAAACAAGACCACGGATGGAGACACACACATATACACACAACACACATATACACAAAGGTTAGTTATTGGATCAGTTTCATTTTGAGTCTTGGAAAATTGGAGACTGACAGTTATATGCATGGGGTGGGGTTGGGTTAGTATATGCATGGGTGGGGTGAGGTCATTTATATGCATGAACGGTGGGGTTAGTTGAACATGTGGACTCTCATCTCCTCTCTAGCTTATGCTGTCACTGCGTTTGTATTCAATAAGTGTATATTATCTGCCAGAGTTGAATTGGCCTTGTTAATTTTCCTTCTTTAAACATCAGGAGCCTCTACTGGTCACATTTAACTTTGTAGTCTGTGAATTGAGCAAGTCCCCTCATCTTCCTTGACTTCCTGGACCATATCCCTAGGAGTGGGGATATCTCTCAAGTGCATTGGGAGTGTGGGAGGTAACCACAACACTGATATTGGTGCAGGAAGTGGAACTGACTTGCACAGAGGTAGATTTTTGTCAGCAACCTTCTTAACCCTGATTTGTTTGTGTCTACATATCTATCTACTAATAAAATCCATTTGGTAGTAAAATTTTAATTTATTTGTTTTACTTCCTTCTTTTAACAAATAACTTGTTCTATTGAATTACCCAAAAGTTTAGAAAAATAAAAAGAAGAAAAAGAGAGCTGAACAATATGTGAAACAAGATTTTGATTTTTTGATTCTTGGATTTATTACTCATGATGTTTTTGCCATGAATGACAGACATTTAGGAATAATGTAAGCTTTTAAACTGTTTGGTTAGATATGAGACCCTTCCCCATTTTGAGACAGGGTCTCACTATATAGCTCAGGCTGGACTTGAACTCCCAATCCTTTTGCCTCAGTCTCCTGATGCTGGGATTATAGAAATGAGCTCTGCTGGCCTTTCTCTTTACAAAGTAATCTATTCATAGTATCAGGAGCCTCTAAGGACCTCTCACTTTGCCTTTTGAGAAACAAATCTTGGACCCTAGACTTTTAGTTGATGCCAGGAGACATGGTAGAACTCAAAGTGAAAGGGGAAAGTCCCTGGAGGAGGAGGGCACAGGTTTTAAGAATTTGAGGAGGGAGAGGGGAAAGGAAATATCTTCAAAGGTGGGTCTTACATAGGAAGTGTTGTGAGCATTGTTACTGGGAGGAGACAACTCTCTTGAACTCTAACACCATGTTTGGATTTTGTTGCTTAGCCAGAGTGGAGAAAGAATGGGGGAGAGATTTCAATTAGGCAACAGGCCATATTCAGAGTTAAAAAAATAAATGAAACTTAATATCTTCTTCAAGTTTCTTTCAGTCTTTTGACAATCATCTGAAAAAAACATTAGGAATTTGTGCACTGGATTTACTTCTTTTTTTCCTGTCATCCATTTTTAATATATTTCTTAATTTCTTTTCTCCTATTTTTCCTCAAACCTGAACTTCAAAGCCTCCAATTTTGTGCAATAATAGTGTTATAAATTTTTTATAGCCAAAATAATTTCCATTTACATAATCTGTTCAAACCAATTCTAATTATTTGTATGAATTGTAATTAGACCACAACTATTTTTCCTTGTCTATTCTCTGGGGAAGGAAAAGTAACCGAGTTAATGAGACATTGTAGAAGTCTGAACTGTAATATAATTAGAAAATCTAATATTTACTTCATTTGCACACAAACAGGCACATACATACACATAGGATTTCCAAGTAGTTTGAGAAATTCTAAAAGTTATTTATTATGTATTACTTAAATTGTTTTCTTATACCAGAAAAAAGACAATTCTTTAGAAAAAGCATTTTATGTACCTTTTTTAAAAAGATGGGCAATTGTGTATCTTTTAATGTAAGTTTCAGTAGATCAGTTTCAATTTAAAAGAACTTCTCAAACAAGTTCTGGGAAAGGACAGGTAGCATGTTCTCATATAATAAAAGCCAAATAAACCAATGTAATAATATTTATTAAAGATTCTAGCCAGTTGTGGTAGTTTGAATATATGTCCCCCAATATATTCAGTGTTTTATTAGTTTATAGTTTGCATCTGCAATCACCTTGCTAGAGGCAATGTCACTGGGGGCCAGTCTTAAGGTGTTAATGGTGTGGGTTTGAGATTCCATTGTAAAGATATGCAAATGTGCCTAGCAGGAGTTCCTGAAGTGTGCTGTGTGACCTTTTGGCTGTTAGGTTTTGCTCTGTGTGCTGTGGTGGCTGGTTGGCTTTCTGTCTCTCTGCTTGGCCCTGTGAAAGCAGGCTGCTTTTCCTGCCTTTATGGAACTTCCCCTTGATCTGTAAGCTTCAATAAATAATATCCCTTCCTCCATAACTGTGCTTGGTCTGGAAGTTCATCTCAGCGAACCTGAAGCTGTCTGAAACACCAGTTTAAATGTAGAGGCACTAAGAAGGACTTTTAGGTAGACTTCCTTTAATGACACTGGCCTGCAGAGTAGATTCTCAAGATTGTCAGATGTAGAAGCTCTCAGGACAAGGGACTTTCATAACCTTTTGGAGGGTACCTCTAAAGAAAATGCAGAAGATGGTTACAGAGTCATAAATCAGAGTATTATGTGGTCCTAATGTCCTACTCCGGCTGCCAGCTTTTCTCTAGTCATACCTGGGGTCAGAAGGAACTGCTGGGGGCATAGCTACATTGTCTCTATAGGACTAACACCTGTCTTCTTTTTTTTTTTTTTTAAATATTTTATTATTTATTTATTTATTTGAGAGAGAGAGATACAGAAATAGGCAGGTAGAGAGAGAGAGAGAGAGAGAATGGGTGCGCCAGGGCCACCAGCCACTGCAAACGAACTCCAGATGCATGCACCCCCTTGTGCATCTGGCTTACGTGGGTCCTGGAGAATCAAGCCTCGAACCGGGGTCTTTAGGCTTCATAGGCAAGCGTTTAACCGCTAAGCCATCTCTCCAGCCCCCACACCTGTCTTCTTAAACAGTGTCTATGACCTATGGATTTTGACTAAATGACTTGTGTTATTTTGCTTTGTCTCATCATTGAAATTTTAAATTCTTGAAGATTGAAATCAACATTTTATTTCTTTTATCAACTTTTCTAACACAATACTATGTTTCATAATTTCTCATTATTGAATCATGTTTTAATAATCTTCTGCAATAAATATATACTACTGATAATTTGCTTTTTATACTTTCTGTCTACATCTGTATTTTTAAGTTTTGCTGATAATTTATGATTTATTATTTATTTTACAATTTTAATGATCCTAAATTAAAAGTAGTTATTTAGGGAGTAATTAGCATTTGGATTTTCTTTATGTCTGGCAGAAGATTCTTGACAAATTTAAAATAATCTTTACAGGAAAAGCTGCCAAAGTAGAACTATCATTCAAAAGATAGGAAAAGCAATATATATGTAAAAGTAAGATATTTGTTGGATTCAGAAATGAAGAGAATAAAAATAGTCAGCTTCTGCAAAGGAATTGTGAGTCAGAATTTCCACACTTCAGCAGAGAGTTACAAAGCAAACAAGAAAAAGAAAAGAAAGAAACCAGATGCACATTTGGGGCCCTTCTATGGAAAGTATTATAGTTTTATGGCTTCAACAAAGGTACTAGAATAATAAAATAGTCATTGTACTGCGGTAGGACACATAGTGAAAGTGAAAAAGTACAGAACTACTTAACTAAGTACTTATTTATTTTATAGCCATCACTTGACAGTACTTTTGCAGACATCTCTATGATCCTCATTGTATTCCTTGATGTCCTTAGTTTCATTTTCCTGGGCTGGGAATAGATACCAACTTAATGTTCTCATGTACAAAGTAGGTATGATAGTGAGGATATGTTAGAAGGAAAGCACTGACAGAAGTCTTCAAATTTGAGCAGGCTCCTCAAACTGGTAAGTTATAGCAACATTTTCTGTGCCCATCTCTGTGTGCATATGTTTGCATATGTGTGTTTGTATGTTTTGTGTGCATGTGAAAATGTAGGTGTGGCTCAACTTTAGAGGTCAGAGGACACTTTTTTGGGTCCATACTGGCCTTTCCTCCTCATCTGAGGCAGGGTTTCTTTCTTTGGATCTTATTCTGTTGTTCTTAGCTCCACTTGTGCCGGGGCTTTTTTCCCTCACCACCGGCAGGTAGAGCAAAAGAGAGAGAGAGCCGGGCCAGCCGTTTCTCTCTTGAGGCTGAGCGAGAAGACAGGTGTCGGCGACTCAAACCTCCCCAAATCACCGGGGAAAAGAAAACCACATTGAGTCGCGGAGAAACGTCTAAAGCGAAACTCGTCGTTTATTGTCAGGGGGGAGATATTTATGTGTTTTGAGGAAGGGGGGAAGAGAGGGGATGAGAGAAAGGTATAAGGGCCAATATACTTTGAGGAAGGGGGTGGGAAGAGGGGATGAGAGAAAGGTATAAGGGCCAATATACTTTGAGGAAGGGGTGGGAGGGGATGAGAGAAAGGTATAAGGGCCAACAGTATTTCATCACGTCAGCAGCAGCTGGGTGGAGGCAGTTTCAGCTTAGGTGCTGAGTCAAGGGCAGGTACTCAGGCTCGACTAGGCCTTACCGGGAGTAGGCCAAGATTGGCTGGGCTAACCACTCGGCTTCACACCGGGCAGGGCCCAACACACTTGCTGTGATCTTCCAGGGAATTCTCCTGTCTTCTTCTCCCCTCTCACAATTAATGCCCTTATCTCTGAGATGAGAAACCAGGACACTGGGGCAGGAGGCTTCCCTCATCCAATAAAGGTTCAGCTTTTGGGAGGGAGGTGGATTCTGGTTTTGGGATCCCCTCCTGTCCAAGGAATCTGTTTCTCTGCTTCTTACTTTCACTGTAAATAAACTTTGCTCTGCTTTATCCTTAAAGATTTTCCTGCCTCTCAATTGTTTATTTGGTGGAGAAAAAAATTATCCCTAGACGGTAACACTTTTTGGGAGGGTTCATCTGGGATTTTCCCCTGTTCTTTCTGAAGACCACTGACTCAGGATCATCTAAAAGTCAGTCTGAACCACAATCAACCAGAAAGGAACTAGGGAGAGTGACATCTCTCATGCTTTCTGGACTAGGGGAAAACCCCCAGCCACAACTAGCAGGACTGAATTCGCAAGCTGGTTTCTTTTCCCCTTTGCTCCTAGTGGAAAAGCACTGGGTCCTTTCTGTGCCCACCAGAAGCAGGTGAAGCTCTTCAGAGACTTGTGGGCCATACATGATCTGTCTAGATGCTAAGTTCATCTTGGCTAGACTGTATCCTCCAGCAGAACTCTTGTTTCTTCTATGCCTTGAGAGAACCTGGGAGTTCAGGCATTTCTAGATGTTAAACATGGCTGAAACAAAGGGGATCAATCACAGGTCCTACACAGACAGACAGATCTACTAGGCAAGATGCAGGAACCTCCCCTGCCTACACTTGGGCCTAGCTTTTAACCCAAAGTAGCAGGGATATAAAAAGAGGAAGACAAGAAAATTTTCTACACTTGAGCCTGGCTTATCTAGAGTGCCTTAAAATATTATGTCACCCCAGCACCCTCAGCTGCCATGAGACCATTCCAGACTGTTGTAAGAAAAAAAAAAAATGAATCTGGTTTAATTCTTTTTTAATAAGTTGATAATTTTGTTAATGTCTCCATGTCTCAAGATGTCAGGATTAGAATTCAGTTCACTTATATTGATCTATTCATGAGAACAATTATTAAAAACTGGATTTAAAATATTCAAACAAGAATTTTATGTTTCTATATCTGTCAGGGTTTTAAATATTGGAGAAACTGAGTCTTAAGATCAAGATTTATGTATCAATTAGTGATTATTTCTTTTATATAACTACATGAGAATGTTAATTTTAAGTGGTCATTTAGATTTTTTAAAAAAAAATTCCTTTTGGGGGCTGGAGAGATGGCTTAGCAGTTAAGGCACCTGCCTGCTAAGCCTAAGAACCCAGTTCCAATCTCCAGGTCCCACGTTTAGCCAGATGCAGTGATGCAAGGGCGCAATGCCACACTTGACCACAAGGGGGCACACACATCTGGATTTTGTTCACAGCAGCTGAGAGACTGCTGGCATGCCCATCTCTATTTGTCTCCCTCTCCCTCTCCCTCTCCCCCCCTCTCTATCTCCAAAAATAAATAATAAATAAAAAAATTAAAAAATTCTTTTTTGGAGAGAGTCAGAGAGAGAAAGAGAGACAGGCAGACAGACAGATAGACAGACAAATAGAGAATGGGTGCTCCATAGCCTCTCAGCCACTGTGAATAAACACCAGATGCATGCACTCCCTTGTGGGAAAGTGCAGCATTGCACCCTTGCAGCACTTGGTATCTGGCTAAACATGGGATCTGGAGAATTGAATGGGAGTTCTTTGGCTTAGCAGGCAGGCACCTTAACTGCTAAGCTATCTCTCCAGCCCTTAAAAAATACTTTTTAATTTATTGGGGGTGGGGAAGAGGCATATAGGGAGAATGGGCATGCTATGGCTTCCAGCCACTGTGAACGAACTCCAGACACATGCACCACCTTGCGCATCTGGCTTATGTGGGTACTGGGGAATTGAACTTGGGTCCTTAGGTTTCGTAAGTAAATGCCTTCCTGGTTTTATTTACTTAGAGACAGACAGAGGGAGAGAAAGAGAGAGAAATAATGGGAGCCCCAAGGCCTCTTGCCATTGCAAATGAACTCCAGATGCATGGGACCTGGGTCCTTAAGCTTCCCATGCAAGCATCTTAACCACTAATCCATCTCTCAGCCCTCATTTAGATTTTTTAATTTAATTTTATTTTATTTGAGAGTGTGAGAGAGAAAGAGGCAGAGAGAGAGAGAGAGAGAGAGAGAGAGCAGGCCTCTGGCCACTGCAAACAAACTCCAGACGCATGCACCACCTTGTTCATCTGGCTAGTGTGGGTCCTGGGGAATTGAATCAAGGTCCTTTGGCTTAGCAGGCAAATGCCTTAAACGCTAAGCCATCTCTCTAGCCCTCATTTAGATTTTTTAAAGAAATAATCTAGTTTCCTTCATTGTAACTTTTGTTCTTAGGAATGCAAAGAAAACTTTCCTGTATTCTGAAAAATTCTGTCCTTTATCAGTCTTAATCCATATTGAGAGGCTCCATTCACAATTCCTGGATGGTCAAAGTGAGTTAAGTCGAGGACGTAACACTAGAATCTTTCATTTACAAACAATGCTGATACTATTTAAGGCATTTTGTCTACCTTTATCTGCTGTAATAGTCTTGGATTACAAAATAACAGCACATAAAAATTACTATTGCAGGGCTAGAGGGATGGCTTAGTAGTTAAGGTGTTTGCCTGAAAGGCCAAAGGACCCAGGTTCAATTCCCCAGGACTCATGTTAGCCAGATGCACAAGGGGGCGCACATGTCTGGAGTTTGTTTGCAGTGGCTGGAGGCCCTGGCATACCCATTCTCTCTCTCTCTTCCTGTCAAATTAATAAATAAATGAATAAAAATTACTATTTTAGCTACATTAAGGATCTTCCCCCTTTTGAATGAGATGACTTTTCTTACCCTAGACAATGAAAAATTAGGTAAATATATGACAGAGCCAGGTTGGAAGAAAAAGAATTTGTCCCTTAAGCACTTGGTGTCACTTAGAGTAATCCAGGTCCCCTTGTGAACTAGGGTAGGACAGAACCAGTGTAATTTTAAGAGTGGGTTTATCAGAGGTATTTAGGCAAAATTTATCAGGAACTTGGGCCATGAGGTAGGCACAAGAGCTCAGCAGGCTTATCACTTGGGGAAGGGTCCCAGGGGCCATGTTGATTGTCCTCTCCTAGTCCAGAGGTCACCTTCCTGACACAGGAATGAGAGGTAGGAGTAGGAAAAGGAGTGACATTCCACTGACCTTTCCCACTTTTCACTTTCTAGACAGGAACCACAGGCTCTAAGTTTCCCTCTGGTTTCTCACTGACCTGCCTATTAAAGAAATGGGACAAAATAGACCCCAGAGTTTCCAAAAGAAGGCATGAACCTTTTATATTTATGGCTGGTCTAAAGACCCTCTGTGAGATATACAAACATGGCCTCCTGAGGCAGCTCTTAACTATAATGCCATTCTTCAGCTAAATTTGTTCTGCAGGGTGGAAGGGAAATACTCTGAGGCCTCCCCTGCCCAACAAAAAAATCAAGGGAGCCCTTGCTAGAACTCTCAAAAATTCAAGAACCCTTAGCCCCTGAAGATGAGGCCCCCACATCTGGTCTCAAGATCTACCCCAGCCTCTCTGTTTCTCCACTGGCTCAGAGATCTTACTGTTGAATGGCTAAGGATGCCAAGAACAAACCTCAGAAGGTGTGTCCAATTTATCTGGTACTCAGGGGGCAGTAGATACTCAACTTTGTTTATATTCTCTCTCAGCTTAGAGAAACTAAACAAAACTTAGGGAGTTACACAGAAAAGCCTGAACACGATGTGGAGACCTTTGAGAAGGTCAATAGCCTTTATGCCAGGAATGTAGAGATGTGACCCTAATACTAGAACATTCTCTTTCTCTCTCTCTCTCTCTCTCTCTTCTCTCTCTCTCTCAGATGCATGTGCTTCCTTGTGCATTTGGCTTATGTGGGTCCTGGGGAATCAAATTGGGGTCATTTGGCTTTGCAGGCAAATGCCTTAACCCTAAAAACCATGACCAAAATAGCCCCTAGGGAATAGAGAAAAATGGCTGCCAAAGGGCAGTTTTAAGTATAGTGCTATATTTCAACTTGATTGCTTTTGTAGAAAAAAGGGGAAATGGACAGAAGTGTCATACGTACAAGTATTCTTTCACCTGTGACGATCCAGAGTGACCCGTGACCACCAGCTGGGCCTAATTACCCAACAGCTCCTAACTCTCCAACTTCTATAGATATACTGCATATTAGAGGGGATTTATAGAGCTAAAATAAAGCCTTTGAACTATAACTTACTATCAACAATAATACAGAGAAACCAAGAATTGTCTATTGTTTTTCTCAAGGATTTAAGGGGACAATTAGAAAACATATAATGTATCACCAAATACATTGGAGGAGGAAATTCTTCTTAAAGATAAATTTTTAACTCAGTCAACACCTGGTATTCATAAAAACATTACAGAAGTTTTTAGTTGAACCAGAAAAGAGCTTAGGTCACTTGTTCCAGGCTATACCTGCTATTTATTATCATCAGGAAGAGAAAAAGAGAGGAAAATAAAAGAAGGGAAATTTTAAAAAGAGAGAGAGGCAAAAATAACAGAAAGGGAAATAGAAAAAGAAGAATAAATGTCATCAGGAGATGACAATGCTAATGAAGGTTTCTCAGGGAAGTGTCATTCCATTGAAACATTTAATTGGATAAAATCTAAAATATGTTTACTTGCTGCAAGGCTTTAGCCAGGAGAGAAATGAGAGTCCAGTAGTACCCTATGTTCATGGTTTAGGAGCTACAAAAACCGGCTTTAAGGCTCCTGTGGTGGTTTGATTCAGTTGTCCTTCATAAACTTAGGTGTTCTCAATGCTAGGTTCCCAGCTGATGGAGATTTGGGAATCAATGCCTCCTGGAGGCAGTGTAATGTTGGGGGCGGGCTTATGGCAAGGCACCTGTCTTCCTTACTATAGAGGATACAGAGACTCAGAAACAAAAATTTCAGTGTGCAGTCTGACACAGGAGGGAAAAGCCACTTGGTCAGCACGGCCCTGACTCATCCTAAAAGACAATACGAGAACTGGAAAAGCTATAGTGCTACTAAGTCCCTAAAGTCTTTTTTGAAGAGCATTAATGACCCTTTACCAAACAAAAAAATTAATCTTGAGTTAAATTTTGGCTACCTGCTTGGTCTTAAACACTTAGAAGTATAACTAAACACAAAGGAGTATCTCTGAACATAAAACATAGCATAAATGGATAAATTTGCTCTTATCACAAAGCATGCCTCACTTTCTATCCATACTTTTGTTCATACTTTCATTATACTGCCTATATTTAGGATGAAAATTCAATCCTTGAATGGCCCAAGAAAATGCACAGGATAGTAATCAGACTGACTGCTGGATTTGAGGGCTCTTGCCCACATCCAGCACCTCTGATGGATATCTCCTCTCCAAGGGGATGACTGGAATCAATTACAATATATTAGACAGGAAGGAGCTAGCTTTCCTAACATAACCCAAGTTACTTAGATGGGATGTTTCCCTTTCTTTCTTTTCTTTTGCTTTCCTTTCTTTTTTTTTATTTTTTAAATATCACTTTTTATTCTGATTTGACAAAGGAGTAAGGAAAGAGGAAGGCTGGGAGGTAAGGGGAGGTAAAGTAGGGAGAAGAGAAGTACACCATGTGGAGCCCAAAAGCCCATGTGGGCCACATGTAGCCCAGGAGTCCATGTGACCAGATACAGATCTGGAAAGAAAAAAAACTTCAAGGAGCCCCTGATATATGGGGAGCTGGAGGAGATAAAGAACCCATGCACAGAGTAAGAGCTAGGGGGTCCTCCCAGCTGGGCCTGGGCTAAGGTCTAGGCCTATCCCATCCTATTTGGGCCTGAGCTTGGGCCAAAACAGTCCAGGCCCAGCCAAGGGAAAAACTCACACACAGCTGGAAGTTGCCAAGGGATCAGACAGCAAGAGACAGTCCTTCCTTTGCAAAGGTTTATAACCTTAGGGTGGTGGGCTGCCTTTTGGCCTTGGTGAACCAGAATGCCAGCTGGTTGGTTAGGGCTAGGGGCTGTCTCAGGAAGAGATTAGCTCTGGCACCAAGTTCCAGGGGCTGAACTTGACCAACCACAATGTTTAAATCCTATGGAAGACCTCCCTCCTAGGAGGGGTCCTGATTCTTTGTAGAAAAACAATTCTACAGAGCTAGGAAGAAGATAAGAAGTCAGATGATGTTGGATTTCTGGCAAGTGCAAACTTTCCTATCCTTTTCACCTTCAGGGGTCCAGTCACCCTAACACTATTTCTCCTCACTTTCCCCTCTCATGAGAAGACACTCTGCTGTTAGGGGACAAGGGGAGCGATGATGTCAGATTGTTAACTATTTCCTGCTGAATAGGGCATGAAGTTGTGGCAGAGAGTCTCTCAGAGTGGGGAACTATTCTAAAGGCCCCTGGAAGTGTATTGATGGAGTCTAGGAAGATAGTCTTGGAAGAGAATGTTGGGGAGAAAAAATAAAAGTAAGAAGTTAATGAGAAGTGAGCACACAGCCTCTGGTTGCCTTCAGGGTTATCCTTCCTGTGGTCTTCTAGGCCTTGGGAAGCATTAGATCAAACCCAGGTAGATGGAGTTGGATTGTTGGGACCATCTGAGCATGAGCTGGCTGAGATTTTCTTCCAGAACTGTTCATTGAATGAAGTTAATGAGAAGTGAGCACACAGCCATCTGGTCACCTTCAGGGTTATCCTTCCTGTGGTATTCTAGGCCTTGGGAAGCAATAGATCAAACCCAGGTAGATGGAGTTGGATTGTTGGGACCATCTGAGCATGAGCTGGCTGTGATTTTCTTCCAGAACTGTTCATTGAATGACACAGTAGTGTCTGACATAGTCTGAATCTGTTTCTGTATGGCTTGTAAAACAGTGGAGATATTAGCAGAGTTATCAGAAACATATAAACAACATTTAACTTTGATACCATATTTTATTGAATAGCCTTCCAGAGTATACCATTTTAAAATTTGTCCTGGGTGTGGCCAGGGACAAAGGTTGGTACCATAGGGCCATTGCCATTAAAGGCTGTACAAATGTTGGCCTTGCTAGAAACGGACTGGACCTGTGAGGAGGCTGGCCTGAACTATTGGACATGGCCAGGGACCCTGGGCTGTGGGGTTGCAGCTGGCCCTCTCATCAGGAAGTCCCTGGTCATGGTGACGGCCTTCCCTATGTTGTAGGTTATAGTGTGCTGTTATCGCCCAGAGTGGGCAGAACTGGCCAGGCCCTCCCTCTGGACCCCATTCCATAAGTCAGACTTTGCCCCCCCCAGTTCCTGACCTTGTGGCTAGCTGCTCAAGAGACCCTCATGTGCCTGGGTCATGTAGCCTTTCACCAGCTCTCTCTCATCCCCCACAGCCTTTGAAGTCACAGCCTTCAGCCCTTCCCCTTATCTTCCCTTATCCTTCCCCCATAGCTTTGAAGTTACTAGTCATTCTGCCACCTAGATAACAGCCCATAAACTTTGCATCTGATTGCCATATAGCCTGTACGTGCCATCTCAACCTTCCCCAAGTGTTTATAAACCCACTCCCCTTTATTCATAAAGGAATGCTGTCCATCAGACGGTCTCCCGGGTGTTCCTTGCCCATCATGTTCATGTCGCACTCACCCACTGCTCCAGGAAGGACCCTGCTGCTTCCCTCCCAACTCCTCTCTCCCTTGCCCAGGACATTGGTGGCCAACAACCCCAGGGAAACAGGAATGGAATAGACCCACAGCTGACACCTGAACAGGGACTTTCTGGATGCCTGGTTAATAGATGAGTGACCCCTTGGGGACATCCTCCCCCTGGGGCTAATGGCCCCCAGTGGCCACCTCCCCATCAAGGGCTGGGCAAGGTTTGGTACAAAGGAAGGCAGGCTTCTCCTTTCTCCATCAGAGAAAGGCGGATCTCTCTCTCTCAGAAGCTATCCTCTTTTTTCATTCTTTGTTTTCAGTTCGTGCCATTGCGTGGATTTGAAACAAAGCGATAGGGCAATTGAGGTCTTTTGGTCAGGGCAACACCCCAACATTGACTGGAGGCCCCAAGCTCATTGTTCAAATCCTGACAGCCTATTTGGGTGTTGGCAACAACCATCTATCTATTTCTCTTCACGATCGACAAACCGGTAATGCATCAACCAGTAAAGGCCTTTAGGGTGGTTGCCGGACTCTTAAACTTGCAGACAGGCTTACATCAATCCCTTTGGGGAATCCCCTGTGCTATTGTAGCCAGAAATGTTGCCCTCTGGTCTTGGCATTTCTGGTCTTTTGCTATCATGGGAAACACTGGCTCCCATCAAAAGGAATCCCAAATCAGCAGATTAAGGACATTTCTTAAGGTTAGGGGCATAAACTCTCCCCAAAAGAGGCCAACTTATTCTGGGAAAAAGTCCTCCAGATCTCAGTTGCCATGGCTGCTGGCCCATGCCCCAAAGCCGCAGCAGGCAGACAGGCAGGCAGCTGGTGGACTGTGCTCTACTCTGGAGCCAGGGCTGCTCAAACACCACAGGCAACAGAGGTGACAATAGCAGCGGCTGAGGGAAAAGACACCCCCCTCTCCCTGCTCACTCCTGGGTTCAGCTGGGTTCAGGCTCCAGGGGCCTGGCTGACTTGGGCTCAGGCTCAGGTGGCCTGATACCTTCCAGCCACACCCACCCAGCAGGGTAGACAAGGAGATAATAGATTAAAAAAAAAAAGAAAGTTAAAATGGTAAGATCAGAAAGCTGTCTTATAGCCTGAGGGAAAAACCAAAACCCTCCCTGAAAAAAAGAAAAAGAAACAGAGAGAGGATCTTTCTTAGCTTCCCTGGCTTGCAGAGCCTGGGGTCTACAAACACATAAAATCTTTAAAAATCTGGGTAACTGCCAAATTGCTGTGAATAGATGTGGACTTCTTATAAGCATTTACAAGTGTTTTAAGTTCACTTTGCCTCTCTATGCTTCTCTGGGACTACTAACAAAAACCAGTCTCAAGATTTATGTTTAAATTTAAATGTGCTTGATACTAAATTTGTTGTAAAAGTTCTATAATGTTCAAATCTACTTTCATATTTAAAAACTGTGTTTCAGAAGTCAAGACTGATCTACTCTTTTATATAAAGTTATTTTAAAAGGCCTTTTATTAAAAGCCTTATGGTAAAGACAATGAAAGTTTTTGCTGGTAGTAATGAGATAAACTGACTAAAAAAGTTAAACTGTAGAGAAAACTAAATGGTGGTAACTGTGGGTGTAGGGAATCAAACCTAGATCCTTAGGCTTCCCAGGCAAGCACCTTAACCCCTAAGCCATCATTTACTTGATGCACTTGTATCTTATCTGTTTATAGCCTGATATACATTTTTGGTATGTCTGATGTTTGCCTTATGTAAGGAGTTTGTAACCTGATCAAGTACCTTGACTCAGTTTATCTATTTGACCTTTTTGTCTAGTAAGAAATCTCATTTGATAGAGGTGAGTTTAGGTGTTCAAAAGAGAGGAACTATAAAGAGAGACAAAGTTATATGCTGTTTGTCATTGCCTTTTCCTTGTCAGAGACAATTGATCATTTTGTCTCTGGGCAGGGTTTGGGGGACACATGGCTTAAACTTGCATGGGATCTGAGACAAAGGGGGCACTGCCCCTTCTTCCAGAGCCCAGCTTGCTATGGCTTTATACATATAACAGTAAGCAAGAGCAAAAGGAAATAAGAGAGCAGACAGCTAAGCATTCTGACATTCCTTATCTTCCCAAGTAGCTAGGATAATAGGCTTAACTCATTTTACTGTTTATAATGCCTGCATGAATAAATGATTTACAGTTATATAAAGATGTATTTGTCATTGAGCAATTTTCAGGCGTGTCTTTCCCATTGTGTCTCTGTGGTTTCTGAGAGACAGTGTGGTTACTTCCCACACCCAGTTGATGTAGCCACAGGCCTCAGCTCCATAGGGGGAGGAAGGATATGGTCAGGACCCAGACCTGTTGAAAAACCCTTTTCCAGCCACGTGCTTAGGATCGGTGCTTGGCTGGGGCATTTTCAGTTTTCCTTTCATTTAGGTGGGCAGATACCCACAGACTGGCTGGCAGTGAGGTCTAGGCCTGTGCTGCAGGATGGGCAGAGCCCAGAGCAGGAGTTGGAGCTCCATCCTCCCACTCCCCACCTCCCCAGGAAGCCATGTGTCTTGTGGCACAGTGGCTTGTAAAGGGAAAAGGAAAAAAAAAACAAAAAAGCAAAAACCTAGAAGACATTCAGGCCAGGGGACTTTGGTTCTGGGTCTCCATGTGGCCATGAGGCCCCTCCCCCTCAGCTCAGTAGAACCAGTTCACAAACTCTGGAGGAGATTGGCCTTGGGATCTCTGCAAAAGTTGTCACTTCTACAAAAGAGCCCCTCCTGTCGCTATACCAGTCTGGCCTCAGGTGAGAGCATATGTCAATAGGGCTCCAATCTCAGCAGGGTGGAGCAGGCCAGGCCAACAAACCATGGCAGAGTTAGTCAAGAAAGAGAGAGTACAAAATCCAAAACATAAATCTGATTTTTGTTCAGTTTCTATCTTCCTCGGTGTGAGGCTACAAAAAATGAGTAAAATTTTTGGGGGAGTTTGTTTACTCTCAGAAACTGCTAAAGTATAAAGGATCTGGAATACCTATGGAACCAATGGGAGCAGCAGCTGGAGCATACCACTGGCTCACAGAAGTAAAGTGGGGAAACCGAATAAAAATGTGGTTATTTGTGCTGGGTGTGGTGGTGCGCACCTTTTAATCCCAGCACTCGGGATGCGGAGGCAGGAGGATTGCAGTGAGTTCAAGGCCGAGCCTACATAATAGTGAATTCCAGGTCAGCCTGAGCTAGAGTGAGACCCTTTCCCGGAAAAACAACAACAAAAAAACGTGGCTATTTGTATAAAAATCATTCTCAAGATCTCTTGGTGAAACTTCCATTATGTAACAGAGGAAACTGTGGTTCTGGGGTGCTTTCTGGAACTCCAAGCCCTGAGTTCATATCTGTAAACTAACTAAAGAACTGGCAATTCCAGATTCAAGAGAATGATATTAAAAATATCACATTTTATTTCAATTTTACAAAGGAGTGAGGAGAGAGGAAGGCTGGAAGGCAAGGGGAGATAAGGTGGGGAGTAAAGAAATATACCATGTGGAGCCCAAAAACCCATGTGGGCCACGTGTAGCCCTGGAGTCAATGTGACCAGATACAGATCTGGGGGAAAAAAGTGTGGGAAGGAAAAAGGAACTTCAAGGAGCTCCTGCCATGTGGGGAGCTGGAAGGGATAAAGAACCCATGAGGGCTAGGGGGCTCTCCAAGCTGGGCTTGAGCTTGGGCCAAGCCAGCCCAGGCCCAGCGGAGGACAAAACTCACCCACAGCTGAAAGTTCCCAAGTGAGCACAGAGCAAGAGCAATGGGACGTTTCTCAATGGCTCAGCAACTTGACCAGGAATGAATTGGGACACAGAAAGAGCTTCTCAACAGAGAAGACTGACAAAGATCTGAGAAGGCATGTTGGTCCCCTCTCTGATAGTTCTCACTTCATGATAAGGGAAAACAATCATATCAGGCTGGCTACTTTCAAATCTGTGGTGCATATATGTGGATGACTCTGACTAAGTCATTTAAGTCAAAAGCCTCCTTATGCTAGGAACAAATAACCCATGCTCTCTCAAAATATCCCAGTAGTGTTCATTTTCTATGATGTGTTCCTTCAGACTTGTGCCACAACATCATTACCCTCCAACAATCAGAATGGCTTGCTACTGAATGGGCTCTGAGGACAAATGGATAAAGGGCAGCCCCTAACGGCACTCAGTGTTTCTGTGGTACCAACCTTTTGCCTGACTACCACCAGGATGGATTGGAAGATGCACCCTGGGGTTTCCCTGGATGTAAGGTGACAAGTAAAAACCCTACAACGCCTAGCCAATTTACAGGTTTAAAAAGAAAAACAAAAACAAAAAACACTTGATGGACCAGGAGTGTTTTTCAATGGTATGGTCACTTGGTCTCAGTCTTTCTTTCATGTATCATATTGGAAGATGTCATCTGGCAATAGAAACTCTTGCAATGTATACCCAAAAGGCTTTAAATGAAACAGCTGAAGGAATCTCTCTTCTTAATTCTGAGGTTCAAATGGTGAGAAAAGCAATCAGATGGAACCTCATGGCTCTAGACCTTCTTACTGTAGCCCATGTAGCCCATGGTAGCACATGTGCCATTATCAAGGTTAAATGTCTTGTATATGTTCTTAATGGCTCATTTGCTTTACAAGAACTGCATAAACTGATCCAGACCATGTTGGATGCTACTGTGCCATTCAGTGAACAGTTCTGGGAGTGGATCTCAGTTTTTTCATGGTGGAGGAAGATCATACCCATTCTAATCTTTGTAGTTATTTTGTTAGTCTTTGGTCCTTGTATACTCAACTGCTATTTTAACTTTACCTCTGCTCACATACAGGAAGCTCACACCAAGACAGTTATACAACAATCCAAGTCCATCCATACAGGCCCACTTGAACACCCACTGAGAGTGGAACACTTGCTACTTCTGACAGGGTTACCTACTCCCCCTGTCTCACAAGGCTAGACACCTCCATCTCTGAGACAGTTCTCAATACTTATGTTACTAAGGTTTGTAAGCTTTGTACCAGGCCAAAGAGATCTAAGTGATGTGGTGTGTGGCTGATATGTTTCTCCCTTGGGCCTTTAGAATAGTTCTCCTTTCTGGGAAACACTCTAACTGCCATCTCTCCATGTCCCACTCTGCAGGAAATAGTTCAAGATCTGATATCATTCATTCCTTTTCCTCTAACAGCAGTTAGGTTGTCTTCTCATGAGATGGGGAGACATGGTGGTGCCAGAGTGGACAGTTAGTTTAAGTAGGCAGGATCAGGATGGCCCTTAAAGTGAGGGCTCTTAGGACATCACACCTCACCTCACCTATGTCAGACATGGGATTTAGTGCTTGCCCATTCCCTCTTGAGCATGCACCCCACCCAGGTGTGAGTCTATCTCTCCTCTAAGCCCAGGCCAATTGGCTGGGACACCTGCTGTAGGTGTGTCCAGGTATAGTGGCTCATATTCTAAAGTATATCCCCACCCCGCACCTTTGGAGAGAGTTGGGCATTTTTCTCTCTTTCTTGAACTAACAGCAATGTTTTTTGGGGGGCGTTTGGATGGGTAAGTTATCTTCCCCCCCTCCAGCATGACTGCTGGGTTGGAAGAGACACTTTTTAATCTTTTATTACAATCTTCACTTTTAATCTTCTTGGAAGTATACATTTTTATGTGTACTTTTTTATTCCTCTTTTATGTTTTTTTTTTCTCTCTCTGAGATCTATGTTCGTTTACATGGGCTCCAGGGCTACCTGAGCCTTTGGATTCCACATGGTGTCCTTCTTTTCTCCCCACTTTACCTTCCCTCCCAGGTTTCTCCCTCCCCCACAACTTTGTAGGATCTGAATAAAATGTGGCATTTTAAAATGTGGGGACTGGAGAGATGGCTTAGCAGTTAAGGCCAAAGGACCCACGTTCAATTCCCTAGTACCCACGTAAGCCAGATGCACAAGGGGACGCATGCATCTGGAGTTCATTTGCTGTGGCTGGAGGTCCTGGTACAGCCATTCACTCTCTCTTTCTCTATCTACTTCTTTCTCCCAGATAAATAAATAAATAAAAATACAAAAAATTTAAAAAGGTTGGAGATATGGCTTAGCAGTTAAGGCACTTGCCTGTGAAGCCTAAGGACTCATGTCTGACTCTGTAGGTCTCAGGTAGCCAGATGCACAGTGACGAAAGCATGCAAGGTCAAACATGCGCACAAGGGGGCTCACACATCCAGAGTTCAATTGTGGTGGCTGGAGGCCCTCGCACACCAATTCATTCTCTCTCTCTCTCTCTCTCTCTCTCTCTCTCTCTCTCTCTCTCTCTCTCACACACACACACACACACACACACACATTCTATTGCATTAAAAAAGGCAGTCTGTTGTGCTTGCCTCAAAAAGAAATCATTTTCTTGAATCTAGAATTGCCAATATGAACTCAGATATGAACTCAGGGGTTCCAGAAAGCAACCCAGATCCCCAATCCTCTTAACAACTGACATCATTCATCCCCCCAAACCAATGACAGATCCTAAGGCCTCCTTTACAAGCTCCTGATATGCCAGAGGCTACAGGATTCCTTGGCTGGAAAAATGCCAGACTAGTTTCCTGATTGACACAGCAATTGAGTTCTCACAACTCCACTTTTCCCTGGGTCCCAGGTCCCATGCTAAGGTCTATCATTTAGGGCATATTGGGCTGGCCACATGAATATAATTTTATATAGCTGCTTGCTTGTTCCTAGGGGGTTTCTACTTCTGTCACTCTTTCCTATTGATCCCTGAGTCCTGTTGTGCTACAAGTGAGAAATCTCTTAACCAAACTTAAAGTCAAGCTACTCCTCCATCCTGGACAATATCTCTGCTTGTCTTTGGTAGAAGCTAAAAAAATTGACCTCTTAGTATGGACAGATGGGGATTTAGTTGGGAGAGCTAAAACAGCAACTCCTGCAATTATATATTTTAAAAACCCCTCCCAGTTTCTCCATCAAAGACAATACTCCTCAAATGAGAGGTTGGGGAATGATTAATTCCTATCATCCAAAGACTAAAAGAATACAGATGATTGAATACTTGAGCCCTTGCAATACACCCATCGTGGGAGTCAAAAAGAAGTCTGACAAATGGAGATTAGTTCAAGACTTCAGGTTCATCAGTGAGGTGGTAGTGCCTCTTCACCCAATAGTCCCCAGTTCCTCTACTCGTATGACCCAGATTCCCTCCTGACAAAACTTAGGTGCTAGACGTCAAGGACACCTTCTTCTTCAGTATTTTGTTACATTCTAGGTGCCTGCCCATTTGCATTTGAAGATCCTACCCAGAGGTAAGACAGGTCACCTGGACTTTCCTCCTATGTTAGTTTCAAGATAGCACCCTTTGTTTGTTTGACTCTCTTTCTCTGAAGACATTAGAATGGGCCTACCAGAGGTAACTATCCTTCAATATGTAGATGCTTTCCTTTAATGTGGGCCCTTAGAAGAGGCCATTTCCAGAGCAATCAAATCTCTGAATTTTCTCGCTGGTAGGGGATACAAGGTGTCATATTAAAATCTCAGCTATGTCAGACTAGAGTTACTTATGTAAGTCTTATGTTAACTAAAGGGATTAGATCCTTAAGATTAAAAAGAATTTAGCCTATTCTTACCTTCCCACTTCTAAGACTTGAAAGCAGTTGAGACCCTTCCTGGGAGTCACTAGATATTGTATGATCTGGATATCAAGATAGTTGAACTGGCCAAACCCCTTTATCAGGTTCTCAGAGAGACACTGATACAGGACTTATCTAAGGTTAAGGGTACCCCAAAGACTCAACAGGCCTTTCAAAAGCTAAAGGGTGCCTTGACTAGGGCCTGGCTAGGACCTGCCTATTCAACCCAAATTCCACTGATATGCTACAGAAAAGAAGGGTATAGCCCTGGGAGTAATTAGCCAATTTTTGTGTCCCACTCCTCAGCCAGTAGGATATTTAAGCAAAGAATCAGACCAAGCAGCAAAAGGGTAGCCTGGTTGTCTGCACACAGGAGATACAATGGGATGGCTTATCTCTGAAGCCCACAGTTTATTCTTGAGTGCCCCCTTTATGGTTCACACCCCACATGAAATAGGAGGTCTTCTGAATTCTAAAGAGCACTTACTGATGTCAGGCTGCTCATATCAGGTCCTTGTGCTTGAAGGACTCAAAATCACTCTTGTTTTGCCAAAACCTTAATCCTGCTACTTGCTTACCAGAAGGAGATGAGAAGCCTCTCCACCCCCGTGATGAGGCCTTAATGGATAGTTCTGCAGCCACCCTGATTTCTCAGACCAACCTCTACAGATCCCTGACTTAACACTCCACGCTGGTGGGAGTTTCTTTGAAAAGGAGTTAGATATGCAAGACACAATGGTTTCTGATTTTGGCACCCTAGATTCAGGGTTGCTACCTAGAAACTTCAGTGCCCAGCTAAATAAATTAACACCTCTAATCAGGCCTTGGAGCTATCCCACGAAAGTGAAGTCAACATTTACACTGACTCCCAGAATGCCTTCCTAATCTTTTAGGACCATGTAGTGATATAGAAAAAGAGAAGCCTCTTAAATATGGTTGGAACCCCTGTTAAATACTCCCAAGCAACCTTCAAACTCTTAAATGTAGTTCTTCTGTTTGCTTAGTAGCAGTCATTCACTGCCCAGGATATCAAAAGGGAAAATCTGGTGGCCAAGGTAACAGATTGATTGATTATGTACATAAGAGAGCCATGATGAGGCATTATAGAGAATGCCCCATCCTGTGGGAAGAATTATTCCTACCACCAAAAAGCATAAATAGTCTTCAGAAGAACTGGCTTTTGCATCTAAGAACAGATGTTGCCTAAATCTTTGAGGGAGGTTGTTCTCTCCTGTAACCAACTACCACTACCAAAGTCACCTCAATGGAAAGTTTTGAAGTCCCTTCTCCAGCTATACAATCTGGGTTGATACTCTCATGCTAGCTACCAGAATGCAAGGCTGGTAACTCATTTCACCCAACTATCAAAATTCCAACAAATGTTTGCAGAGTTATAGCCATGTCTGAGCAAGGCAGCCTCAAATCCACAGCTGGCCATCCTTCGCTGTTCACCTACTTGCTCTTTATGTCCATGTTCCTCTAGTTGGTTCAGCCCCGACTCTGACCCAACAAATGGTGCCAAAACTTGATGGGTGGCAGGGTCCATAGGGCCCCACTCTCTTGTCTTGGTGACCTTTTCTCTACCCTGGTCTACAGGATTGAGTGAGGCTGGCTGCCTGCCTGCAGAGACAGTGGAAACTCTGGCCAGGGCCACTCTCTGGCGTTTTTCCAAAATCCGTTGCTGAGTTCAGCCCAGTCTTCAACCACCCACCTGGGTGGTCCACAGGTCCATACTGTCCTACACCTCCTTCTCCTTCCCTTTCATCCTGGGTTCCATCTAGAGCTTAGACATCTGCCATGCTTATGACATAGGCTTAACAGTTGCCAGTACACTACCTGAAGCTTCAGCTTTTGCAACTTTTGCCCTCATAAGAGGTGCACATCCCATTTGGGCGTCTTACTGACACTTTTTGAGTAAGCTCAGCCCCAGTCATTTATCCCTCTCTGGACCCCCTATTCACTTTCCTATCCATATCTATTTCCAGCAGAGACCTCTTGACATTTGATCCTTAATCCATCCAACACTCCATCAAAAGTCATTGAGGTAAGGCACCAGACTCAATATAGAGGTGCCCTAGTGGGTGGGGACAGGGGACACTTTGTCCCTGTACCCTGGGACTTGGCTTTTCTCTGGTATTGGGTACCAAAATCTAGTCAGGTTTTACTCTGATATCAGATGCCAGGATCTAGCCTTCCGCTCTGGTTGCACCTTGGTACTGGTTGACTACCAGAGTCTAGCCTCTGGCTCTGTTTTGGTACTAGGTGATGATTTACTGCTAAAATCTAGCCTATGTGTTATCTTCCAAATTTTACCTTTTCAAAAATGGCCTGCTCCCTTGGGATGCCTAAAAATGAACCTAAAAACTCTGGGTCTAACCGACCTCAAGACTAAACTTCTGATTTGGCTTTCTACTCAGATTTGGCCCTACTATAAATTAAATAATAACCACAATTGGCCATAATTTCAAACCTTAGATTTAGAAATCCTTACTGATTTGAGCAACATCATAACATGAAATGGCAGGGATCTGAAGAAACTGATGTCTAAGTTTCTTCCATTAACACTCAGGCCCCTCTCTCTGTCAAGATTGCTCTGCTAACCAAATCCTCCTGCTATGACCCCCTGCCTTTTCTGATTATACCTTTCCTCTGGTATCCCCTTATCTGCCTCCAGTCTCCAACTATCTGTCTCTACAACTATCCACCTCTACCACCATCATTGGCATGGTGGCCCCTAACCCTTCTTCCACCCCTTCTCTTCCACAATGGAGGCTACAGAACTAGAACTCTTCCACTCCTGCTGCACTGAAGCCTTCCATAACTCCCCCTCCCAGTTCTTAGGAACATCTCCTCCCACTCTCATGTCAGTCTAAACTTTTTCCTAACGCTTGCTGCCACATGATAATGTTCTGACTCTATTCTCCCCTGTGTGGGCCTTCATTGTGGGCACACAAATTGTTCTTTATGACAACAGATAAAGTTAACAGGATGTGCTCCTCAACTCCTGGAGGGCATGCAGGCCTCTCCCGCTTGGAAAAGTCTTTCCAGAGACAATTTAAGTTCAATGAACTGCAAACAACTTTTGCTGTCTTTAAGATTACTTAATGCCTTAAAATATTAATCAGGATAACAATTTGACTTTAAAAATATTATCTAAGCTGGGCATGGCAGTGCATGCCTTTAATCCCAGCATTTGGGAAACAGAGGTATGATGGTCACCATGAGTTCGAGGCCACTCTGAGACTACATAGTGAATTCCAGGTCAGCCTGGACTACACTTAATCCCTACCTCAAAAACCTTATATATATATATATTGCTGATATGAGACCATTGGCTCACAAACAAGTACTCATATCAATTTAAAATTACCAAATTAACTTAAGTCCTCACCAATTTAGACTATAACTACAATCTTAATATTATAGTAAAAGGATGTCTCTTCCTAATCATGTTTCATGTTCTTTGTCATGTCTAATGCTGGCCAGCCATGTCATGTTATGTGTTCTATGTTTCATGAAGTCTGCCTTTATGTGTAACTAAATTATGGTCAATAATTGTTCTAGTGCTTATGGTTATTAAGTGTTTAAATGTCCATAGATACATTTTGGGATGACCCCTTTCCTTACTGAGACCTGATCACAGACCTCAAAATTTTCCTCTCTGGTTACCAGAGAGAAAAGAATACAAATTAAATGAGCCTCCACCATAATGAGTCATGCTTAAGATACATCTCTAAGATAAGACACTGGTAAGTTCATGTTGCCAATATACCTTGATATATATTTCTTGTACAATTCCAAACACCAAAGATACAGAGAGACCAAAGATGCACATCAGTACCTAAAGGCTGACCAATGAGCCAGCTGGATTCCACATAGACTGTTCTACCATGACCTCCTCTTTCAGAGAAACCCTGGCTGCTATGGCCCCACATCGCCCCTTTGCCACAGAGAGTGGTAAAAGAAGTAGTCAACCCAATTCTCCAGTTAGAGTGACTTTTGAGACTAGAGCAATGAAGAAGCATAGGAGCTAGGTAGTTTCCCTGGATAGGTAGACGGATAGGGAAGAAAAGCTTGGGGTAAATATTTCTATTCTGATATGCCCCAAGATGGTGACCTAAGATGGGAAGATGGCAGCTCATTTTCTGGTGGTTCTTCTCTGCCTGGGTGAATTTTCCTGCCAGCAGGCTCACTTGGCAGGCTATTTGGACATACATGGACTTGCATTGAACCTGTGCAGTACAAAGAGCATCATGGAGCAATCAACACTCTCATCTCTGAGATGACCAGCCAAGACCCTGGAGTGGGTAGGCTTCCCTCGGCCAATAAAGGTGCACTCTCATGCAGATAGTGGATTCCCATTTCAGGATCCCCTTCTTCCATGAGGACTCTGTATTTTTCTCTTTCAATAAAGAGTTGCCTGAATTTTGTTCATGGTATACAATTGTGTAAACATCACTCAAGTCACCCTAAACAATTTTCTCATGATCCTGTGCAATTATTTTCATTATTTTCTTCCCTCTGACCTTTGACCACAAACAACCACTGAATTACTTACTGTTATGTCATTCCTTCTCCTAAAATATCACATAAATGGGATAGTACTGTCAAGTAGATAAACAAACATTAGACTTAAAGGTCATGCAAGTTGGACCCCACCTCCTGTTTCCATGAAAACATTAAAAGAGAAGCACTACAATAGCCCCTCCACAAGATTCAAGATACCATATGAAAAAAAGAAGGTATCAGGACATTTTACCCCCAGTAATAAACCTTTACTGTCATTATTAAATATTTAATAGAGCTGGAGAAATGGCTTAGTGGTGCTTGCCTGCAAAGCCAAAGCATCTAGATTCAATCCCCCAGGACCCATGTAAGCCAGATGCACAAGGTGGTGCATGCATCTGGAGTTCATTCGCGGCAGCTGAAGGCCCTGGCATGCTCATTCTCTTCTCTCTCTCTCTCAAATAAAATAAAAAGTTGAAGATTTTTTTAAAGTCCCATATACTATACCCTACAGGACCCAAGATGAGTGGATAAGCATTGATTTATTGCAGTGGCTATGGCCATTGGACTTCTTTCACTCTAGCTTCTGGCTAACCCTTGGCACAGTGTATCTTCTACAGAGGAGCACAGTCTGGTCAGTGTCCAAGGGTAATGGTCTCCATATTAAGGAAGTGGATGTGTATTTTGGTCAATGCCCCGCCAGATCTCCAGGAAGTCCTCAAAGATAATTCCCTCGCACACCTTATCCAGTTCCTTTCAGGAAAGCTGCACCTGTTCTTTGCCCAGAGTAGGGCATGATGATTAGGAAGTCCTTGAAGTTGGTCTCATCAGCCTCTGGTCCCCTTGCATAGACTCTTGTTGTCCAAGAACACAAGGACGATTTTGGCTATGATGGGCTTGAGCTCTAGGTCAGGGATGTTGAAATTCTCCTTGCAGATGGTGGGCTGGTCTTTGCTCAGCAGCTTGAACCTCCTGTTGAACTACTCAATTTGGTCTGATGAGAAGTGGGTCTTGCCTTCAAGCTCTGGCATCTTCTCTGGTGTATGAGGGTCCCGGGCTGCCTGGTGGCACAAGCCATGGCTACATGGTCCAGGGCAGGTTGCAATGAGGGACTGCTGGGAACTGGGTTCCAGAAAATTTAAAATTATTTTCATTTTTATTTATTTATGATATAGAGAGAGAATTGGCAAATCAGGGCCTCCAGCTGCAAATGAACTCCAGATGCATGTGCCACCTTGTGCATCTGGCTTATGTGGGTCCTGGGGAATACAACCTGGGTCCTTAGGCTTTGCAGGCAAGCACCTTAACTTCCCTCAGAGGAGCCCAGAATATATTTTTTAAATATCTTATTTATTTATTTGAAAGAGAGAGAGAAAGAGGCAGATAGAAAGAAAGAGAGAATGGGTGTGCCAGGGGCTCTAGGCACTGCAAACAAACTCAAGATGCAAGCACCCCCTTGTGCATCTGGCTTCGGTGGGTCCTCCAGAACATTTTTAATTTGACAGTTTTCATGTAATGTATTTTGATCATAATGCCCTTCTATTATTTTCTTTTATCCTCCCCCATACTCCTTCCACTGAATCCTCCCCTCTTTTCAAGTAGTCCCTCTTCTATTTTAATGTCTTTTTGGCCTTTATCCATCATGGGATGATGACATGATGATGGGCCCTGTGTCACACAGGCATCAATTATGCTGTGAGATCATGAATGTAATGGCTACTTTTTGTCCAGAAGACAGTGCTCTAAAGCACTTCTCCCCATCCCCGGGCAATGACATTTTAAAAGTTTTTTAAAGATTTATTTTTATTTATTAGAGACAGACAGAGAGAGAGGGAGAGAGAAAGTGAGGATGGGAACACCAGGGCCTCCAACCACTGCAACTAAACTCCAGACGCATGCGCCACCATGTGCATCTGACTCATGTGGGACCTGGAGAATCGAACCTGGGTCCTTAGGCTTTGCAGGCATGTGCCTTAACTGCTAATCCATCTCTCCAGCCTACAATAACATTTTTTTGTTATCAAACATCTAAAATGTTCCCTGAACCATGGTAGGTGTGATAGACATGTCTCATTTAGTGCTGAGCATTCAACTCTCACTTCTTTTCAGAACTTTGATGAGTTTTGAGTCACATAGTAGTTACCATCATTACAAACAAGGTACTTCTTAAGCCAAGTTAAGGCAGCACGAATCTCTGGGCATAAACAAATATTTCGACGACAATTTGATGGGCACAGCATATCCATTTAGCTAAATTACTGTAGTAACTTCTCCATAGGCCTATGACTTTCTGAGACAAAGGCTTTTGACCAGGTTTTCAGAACCAGACATGAATTTCTTCCCGTGAATTAGACCTCAAATGCAATCTGAAAGGAGTTGGTTACTGCCATAGCAGTCATACCCTATTACTGCAGTGACCACATCTTGCCTGGCTGGTGATTCTGAAGTTTATAGAGTCTCCTGCTGGTTAAGGTTTTTGATGTTTTTTCTCCCCCAGCAGGCTGCATAGCACTTTCTAGCACTGTGACAGAAACAAGTACAGAGGAGACTTCCAGCTCAGTTCCATCTTGATTTCTTAGCCTCCTACAATCAAAGCATGTGGTGTCTTCAACAAGAGTGTTTTACCATCTAGTTCTGGTGAGCAACCAAGGGCACTGGCAATAACCTGTTTTGTTTCTGGGTCTCATGGGCCTTGCTGATCAACAGCTTACTGGGAAGTATCCCACCTTTAGCATTGGGGTTTTCCTGTACCTATGGCTTCTAGAAGAAGCATTTGTCACATCCTGAGGGTACTTCTTCCCAACATATCTGAATTTTTTAAATCATGGTGTTAATTACCTAACAAAAAAGTATGTTTTCATATGGCTTTTCCATAATGTCTTTAGTTTTATTTAACCCTCCACTACTTTCTCTTCCATTTCATGCCCCTCCTTTGGTATTAGGGCATTTGTTGAAGCTCATTAAGAGAAACGCTACTTCCTTCTGGTCAGTGAAATATAAGAATAGCCTCTGAAACTGACATTCTTCCTTTTCATTTTTCCTGGATCTGGAGTGGGAATCCAGGGCTGCATGTATGCTGTGTAAGCACTCTACCACTGGTTACATACCCAGTCCCAAAGATGACATTCTAAGCTACTCAAAACATAAGATTACAAAAAGCACACTATGGTCCTCTCTCTTGAGAGTTAATCCACCTGGACCTGTCAATAATCTGGTCAAAAAAACCATCCCTCACCACCCCTCACCTTAAGATATGCTATGAGGAATAGTTATTCTCCTAATGAAATAATGCACTTATGCCCTTGGAAGCCCCTTTGCCAGCTGCTTGCAGATTTTCACTGTTAAACCTGCCTATTTAACTCAAAAAGTCGAACCTTTCCTCCCCTACTTTCTAAATCTTTTTGGAACACTGGCCAAAAATGCTGAATATGCTTGCCTTGACCCTCTTGGCTTTTCCACTGTTTTCTCAGCAAAATCTGCTTTGCTTTTCTTATTACTCCTTATCATGTCATAAGTGTGTCTCATGTTTCCTGTGAGACAAGGACTCAGCAGTAAGAAAATCTACAGCAGTACATTATTGTTAGACTTCTTTGGTTCAGCATAAAAGTTTTTCAATTCATGTTGTTTCTAACACTATATTTTATGTCTTTTAACATGAGCAGAGTTCAATTGTGTGGATTTAATACAAATTATAATCCATTCAGTTATTGATGGACATTCAGATTGTTTCTACTTCAGGCTGTGATGAATAAAGTTACAATACACATCTATGTGTGTCTTTATGTACATATGAGTTTTCATAAGTGTTGGATAAATATCCCAGGGTAGCTGCTTTGCTGGTCCTCTGGTAAGTGGATGTGGAACTGGTAGTTGAGACTGTACAATTTTCAAGAAGTGACAGGATTGTCCATCCAACTCACAATTCATGAGTGTTCCAGGTGTACCATATTCTCATGAACATAACAACAATTAGCAACGGATAGAGCAGTATATCATGTAGCTTAACTTTGCTTTTCTCTTATGGCTAGCATGATAATATTTTCATATATTGTTATTATATTTGTATATATTCTTTTGTGAATTGTTTGCTCAAAAATGTAATAATTCTGGGAGGAATGAAGATATTCTAAAAAGACACCTGTGCCCTACCCCTCAGATATCACCCCATTGAGACAATGGATCCCATGCTGTGCAAAGGAAAAGGCAGAAGCCTATGTCAGCCAGAACAGGCACTTGTCTCCCTGGAAGAAACTTCACACCTTTCTGACATTATTTATTTGATTCCTCTGTTTGATCATTGACTCTTCTTAAAAACAAGGATTTGAGGTTATGTAGGTTAGAAAAATATAAATCAGTAGAGAAAATATTGTTTGTTACAGAAAAGGACAGACTTCTAGAAGCCTTTTCCAATGAGATACAAGTTGCAACATAGCAAATGAACAAAGGAGAATAGGAGGGCTAGACTGATGAGTCTCAAGTGAGAGTTTAGCAAGTATTCTCTTGAACTTGATCAGCCCTTTGAACCTGTGAGAAGACTGATGATGGCAGTGTGTGTAAATAATCATTTTGAAAGCCTCAGTAACATTAGGAATGAAAATATTTGGCTTCATACCATTTATTAAATCTGATAATCAATTTTCTTGATTCTACTGTCTTCAATTTTTGGTTTCCAGGACTATCTATTTCCAAGAAGGAAATAGCTTTGTAGCATGTAGCACACTGAGGATGTTGTAGTGTCACTGTGAAGATGTGCATTAGACCTGGTCTAGACCGAAGGTCAGGTGGCTCTAGATTACTTAATCAGTTGTTGACTAGTTTCTCTTGAAAAACTCTTAATTCATCTGTGGTTCTGTTACTGAATAGTGAAAAGCAATTTTTTTGTAATATTTCTCAGAACCATAGTCATCAAAATTCTTTAATTTTATTTTTATATGCATATTTTGTGCAAGCAGTAACCACATATGTTCAGAGATCTTCATTCCAACTTAAATATGTACTAACTCCTAACTAAGCTTGTTTTATTAAAGGGTTATTACAGTATTGGTAAGTTATGAAACTATTTTGTTCCTTGCTTACTTCTCATAATTTCATCAATAACAAGCAGATGACTTCACTTCTTTTTTATAAGTTTATTTACAAGGAGAGAGAGAAGAGAAAAGAAGACAGAGAAGGGAAGGGAAGGGAAGGGAAAGGAAAGGGAAAAAAGACAGAGAGAATGGGCACACCAGGGCCTTCAACTACTCAGATAAACTCCACATGCATGAGCCACTTTGTGTACCTGGCTTTACATGTGTAGTGAGGAGGTTACGTGGGTACTGGGGAAACAAACCCAGGTCATTAGGCTTTGCAGGCAAATGCCTTAACTGCTAAGCCATCTTCTAGCCTGACTTCACTTTTAAAAGTTGATCATATCCTATACCTTCGACTGCCCCCTGAAGATGACTGTTGGTTTGAAATGTTAATTGTTGTATGACTTTTGTTAAAGGTCAGGAAGTATATTTAATTTTTGTTAAAAGTTAAAATATGTAAATAAATATTTGGTTTATTCTTTTTAAAAATATGTTATTAATGTGCAAGGAGAGAGAGAGAAAGAGAGAGGCAGGCTCAGGTGTATAAGGTAGGGCACTGATTGTTTCTTGGACTGAAGGGGTTGGTCCAAGAGCAGCCAGCCTACCTAGGTATGCCAGATTGGGTCAGAAGTAAGAAGCAAGGGGTGCTGTTGCTGAGGATGCGGCTAGATCAGATGTTAAATTCCAGTCTTGCTAAGGTTGGCAGGGAAATATCCATTTTTTTCTCTCTCTGTGGGTCTTACCCTACTTGACTACCTATTTATCAACTACCTTTTTTCCTGTTTATCCTTCACTAACGCATTATGTATTAATTCATACTATTTTTCAGGGGCTAGGGAGATTGCTCAGTGGATAATGTGATTACTGTGCAAACATGAGGACATGAATTTTGATTCCCAGACTGAACTTAAGTGCAGGTGGGTATGATCAGCAACCTAAAATCCCAGTACTTGGAAGGTGGAGATAAAGGATTCCTGGGGCAAGCTGCCTTGCTAAGCTAGCCAAATTGGCAATCTCTGAGTTTCCATAAGACTCAGTAATAAAAGTGAAGAACAATTGAAGAAAATATCCAACACCATCCTCTGGGATCCATGAACACACACAGGTGTGCTCACACAGATGCATACAAATATTTATACACACATATGCAAAAACAAAACCCAAACAAGCTAATTTTCAATTTCAGAGACTCCCATAATAGCATTCAACAATAATTAAGGTCACAAAATTTTGTGTTTAGATACTTTATAGAATATAGTACTTTAGAATAGTTAATAAACTATTATTTTTTAAATGTTATTTGTGTGTGTGTGTGTGTGTGTGTGAACATGCACACATCATGGAGTACATGTGGAAGGCAGAAGACAACCTCAGAGTGTTGCTCCTCTCCTTCTAACTTGCTTGAAACAAGGTATCTTATTTTTTGTCAGTGGTAAGGCCCAACCAGGCTGCCCACCCCCAAGCTTTAGAATACTCCTGGTTCTGAATTCTGTTGCTGTGGGTGCATTGGGATTATAGAAATGTAAGACACTTTGTGACTGGTCTTATGTTGACACTGGGGATCCAAACTCCAGTCAGCAGGCTTGCAGAGCACATGCCTTCAACCTCCAAGCCATCTCCCCCTGCCCATAAGCTGTCTATAATTATAATTAATCATTAAACTTCTATAAAACATATGAGGATCTTTTATGGAAAAGATTAAAATATGTTTAAAAATTGTTCCTTGAATAATTCTGCAAGTCAATTTTAGTGACATCATGGAAGTTCACAGAATTTGTTCCACCATTAGTTACTGTGCTTAAATGATAGCTGGCATGAAAACTGGATTGTAAATCTATATATTTAGCTTTTGAAGCAAAAGAGATGGTTTTATATATGTCCTATTTCATATGTGCAAAAGGCACTGAACCACCATTGTGAGACATTTGTTCTGAATGAATTAACAATGATTTAGGCACAAGTCTTGCCAAAATTCCACTTTAATCAAACAAGTTGGTGAGTTAGGGGCTGTTGGATACATGTATAGATCAGGGAAAAACTGCATTACCTAGGTTTGAACCTTGCTACAAGTCTAGTGTTTTGACCAATGAGAGGTGTTATAAACATAGTATTTGTTCTGGGAAGTACAACCTGTGGGAAAAAAGGCTCAGCTGAGGTTATATAACTGCCATACCTACAACCATGCCAGTCCACTGGAATACGTTCTGAGAGTGGAAAGATATTATCAGCACAAAAATACCTCAAGTCTGTAGACCTATCCCAAACATGAATGATGTCTATCAGCCTATCAACAACACACATGCTTTTGGAATTTAGACAAAATTAAAAATTATCATTATATGAAAAGCATCTGACGATAGCATTTGACACCTTTGTTAAAAATTAGGTTGCTGCTGGAGGACAACAGCATGAATAAGCAGGGGACTCTGCAGACTACAAAATCAACCAGCTGGACAAGAAGTACACACTTTTGCAATGCAGCCTCTACAGGTAACCAACTATATGTTCTGATTGGACACAAGATCCACTCAGTGGGAGAGAACTCATATTTTCTACTAGAAACCAAGACAGAATCCCATGTTCAGGAAATTCAGACTTCAGAGAGAAGCCACCACTGCTCTCTAGAGAAGAAGAGTGAGCTTGCACACCCAAAAGTCTCACAAATAACATTGCACACACCCTTTAACCTAAGCTGGTCTCACTTTTGGTTGTAGAATCTGTTTTGTGTTACAGATGGTAGAGCAAACAGAGGGGAACCAAGATCTATTGATAAGGCAAAAAGATAGCCAACTGCCCTCCATGAGATGTGCCACTTCTACCATATCTTCCAGGGCTCAGGCGAAATTGTAGGGAAGTGGTGCCATAAATACTGCTGTCACTACTGGCCTGACAACCAGCTCCAGGTTGATGGTGACAGACATGGTGCTCAATCAAAACCCATCAAAGCAGAAATCCAGAACCTACAGAAAAATCAACACTAAATCAGACTACTAACAGGCCTGTCATGACCCAGGGAACATTGTAGAAGAGGGGATGGAAAGATTGTAAAAGCCATAAAGTGAGTAAGAATACCCTGAGGCACTGTCACCCCTCCACACCACAGGAACTGATTGAGGCTTTCATGACTCCACAGGTGAATACAATAACACCCATGAGGAGGGTTATTGTGATAAAAAAGTATAACCTGTATAACAAAATAAAATAAAAATTATATGGCTAAAGATATGTAATTTATTTCTGCCCTTTATCATGTTCCATTGGTAATTATGCCTATTTTTGTGGCAGTACTTGACTGTCTTTATCACTGTTGCTCTGTAGTATAATTTGAGGACAGATATTATGGTACTTTCAGCTATGGTTTTTTTCTTGGCTATTCATGGTCTTTTATGTCTCCATACAAATTCTTAGATTGTTTTCTAGATCTGTGAGGAAAGTTAGTGAAGTTTTGATGGAAATTGCATTGAATCTGTAAATTGCTTTTGATAACATAGCCATTTTCGCAATTCAGGAACATTGATGGGTTTTACTTCATCAAATACTGTCTGCTTTTTTTTTTCAATGGCTTGGAGGTTGCATTGCAGAGGTCTTTCACCTTCTTGGATAGGGTTATTCCTAGGTACTTTATTATTTTGATCTATACTTGGGGCAAAATATGGGTAGAACCTAACAAGCCAGAGAAGTGACCAAGAGATGATGAGGATGGGGAAAAGGGACAGATTTGATATGAAAGCACAAAGGGGAAGGAGACAAGGAACATGGTGAAGGACAACCAACTAAAACAAATTGTGCTTGAAAATATCATAAAGACTTGTAGGTGAATTTTAAAAAAGTACCTAAAGATTAAAAGCATTTTTAAAATTTTATTTTTATGTTTTTAATTTTAATTTTATTTTTATTTATTGGGGAGAGAGAGGGAAAGAAAGAGAAAGAGGCAGATAAAGAGAGAATGGATGTCCCAGGACCTCCAGCCACTGCAAATGAACTTCAGATGCAAGAGCCACTTTGTGCATCTGGCTTACATGAGTACTGGAGAATCAAACCTTGGTCCTTAGGCTTTGTCAATAAGCTCCTTAATGTCTATGCCATCTCTTCAGCCCTAAAAGCATTTTTGTTAACAATAAAGAACATTTGAAAGCTATATCTGCATTTACTAAATATTCAGCTGAAAATAACAACTAAATATGGAAATTGCTTAACTTTTCACAACCATAGGCCAGAAGAACTTGACAGCAGTGGATTTTTATTAACTTCTGTTAGTTAATATAGAAAACAAGAACAATTCAATTTTTAGAAATATTGTAGACAGAATGTTTATTTGAAATTAAGTCCAATGCTGAAAGTAGATTCTAATGAAGAACATGATTTTGCTAATGTCATGTCACCAGCAGTGAGGCATGAGTAGAGACACAGCTCCAAGCTGCCTCCTGCCACAGCCTGAGTAGTTCTTCTGTGAGATCTCTTATCAGGAGATACCTCTTATCAGATGGGATTTTTGATTTTGTTTCAGAAAAAGAATTTTAAGACATGCCAATATGAAGCAGAGTTCTATTTGATTAAGACACACTTAGATATTGGTGTGGATTTCTCAAGAGAGTTACATATAAGTGCTTGGTAGATTCTGAAGATACCTTCTCAAAGGTTATTAAGAAACATAAATAAAATCATATAGCAGTTCCTAAGGTTCACTTGACAAGATTAGATTTGATAAGATAAAACCTTTGGTCATAAGGGTTGCATGAGAAGTTACTACTTACTTATTTACTTATAAAATATATTTTTCATAGTATATTTTCATGTATATAATACTGTGTTAAGTTGGGCTATTTTCATTCAACTATATTTTTACACTGAATATATTCCCTCCACAATCCCTTCTCTCTCTTTTATAAACCCTCTCAATATTCCCCTTGGTTACTCTAGACAATTATGATTCTACTTTCATGTCATATACAAACAGGATTTTACTTATCTCTATAAAACATAAGAACCACATATGAAAGAAAACATCTGATAGTGTCTTTCTCAGAATCTCTTAATTCACTTAGTAGGATTACCTATACTTGCATTCTTTTTCTTTAAAACAACATAACATCATTCTTTTTCATGGATGAAAAACATCCTTTTTATATAACTCATTTTCTTTATCCATTTCTTTGTTATTGGACACCAAGGTTGACCTAACAGCTTAGCTGTTGTAATAATGCTGCATGTGCACACATGTGCCTATGCATGTGTGTGTGCATGTGCACATGTGTTTGTGTGTGGTGTGTGTGTATGTGTGTGCATATGTGGGGCGTGTGCACATGTGTGTAGGTGTGCCTGTGTTTGGTGTGATCTTATTCATTCATTTATTGATTCACACTTAGATTGATTCCATATTTTGTTATGAATTTTGGCTTTATTTAATGTGGAATTGATATCAAAATATTGGTTCTGTTTCTTTTGTATAGATACCATGTAGTGTAATTGGATTACATGACAGTCCTAATTTTAATTTTTTGAGATACTTCTACATCATGTTATATATTACGGGTATATTAATTGACATTGCCATCAACGAGATGTAAATTTTCTTTTTTAAAACACTTCAACAATACTTTTTTATGTTTTTGTAAACTACTGAGGCTAAAATAACATAATTCATACTAAAATCATGTATACTTTTTGTATAAAATGTCTATCACTCAGTGACAATAACTACACAGCTTATAAAAACGAGAAATAATTTTAACCAAAGAAATGCCATAAAACTGAAATTCACTCAAATAATTAAAATAACCCTCTTATAATCCTCTTATAAGAATGTCATTTTAAAATAACTATATTTACTATGTTGAAAAAACTCAAAGACTGAAAATTTGGTAGAAGCATGGAAAAAAGAAATGCCCCATGTAAATTTTAGATTAAAAATCAATTTTTAAACTCAATGAATGTATTGTCTGTAAATTAGACCTGAAAAAGAAAATGCATAGCATGGCAGAGAGCTTAGATAGAAATAGCTAGACTCAAGACAAGAATGGAAAACAGAGTGTTGAAAAGTGTGTGTATCAATTTGTGAGTAGAGAGAGACTGGACATTCCAGGGCCTCCAGCCACTAAAAATGAATTCCAGACATATGTATTAACTTGTGCATGTGGCTTTATATAGATACTGAAGAATAAACCCAGGCCAGTAGACTTTGCAAGCAAGTGCCTTTAACTACTAAGTCATCTCTCCAGACACTGATCAAAAAAGTCACTGAACTTGAAGCAAACTATCAAAGAACCAAAAATTGTATAAATGAAATTGAACAGAATCATCTCCTAGAGCATTCAGCTTTTGACAGTAGGCTTAACTCGATTGAAGAAAATGTTAGAACCCTCCAAAGAGATATGAATAAATTGAAGGTAAGTGAAGAAATGGAAGATCTCAACAACCAAACACCTGGATCATGGTTATGCCAAAGTAGAAGAAATCCAGACCAGAGGCATAGAGAATGTACTCAACAAAATTATTGAAGAAATTTTTCTGAGTCTCACAAAAGAGAAGCCCATCCCAGACACAAGAAGCCCTTGGAACAACAGTAACCCAGGATGTGAAATACCTATACAATGAAAACATCAAAACACTCAATAAAGAAATAGATGAGGTCTTGAGAAGATGGAAAGACCTCCCATGCTTCTGAATATGTAGAATTAATACTGTGAAAATGGCAATGCTACCAAAAGCAATACACAGATTTAATGCAATACCAATAAAAATACCAGCATCATTCTTCTCAGAGATTGAAAAAAATGATCTCAAAATTCATATGGAATGGCAGAAGGCCTCAGATATCCAAACATATCCTTAGGGGAAAAAAAAAAAAACTTTGGTGGTATCACCATACCTGATCTAAAGCTATATTACAAAGCCATAATGACAAAAACAGCATGGTACTGGAATAAAAACAGAAACATAGACCAATGGAACAGATTTGAAGACCCAGACCTTAGGACAAGCAACTACAGCTGCTTGATCTTTGACATAGGTGCCAATAATGTAGACTGGAGAAAAGACAGCATCTTCAACAAATGGTGTTGGAGTAATTGGATGTCCATATGTAGAAAAATGAAATTAGACCCACTCATTTCACCATTCACAAAAATCAAGTCCAAATGGATTAAAGACCTCAATATAAGACCTGAACCTCTTCAAGTACTCTCCACCATACAGGAGTGGGGAAAGACTTCGTGAACAAAACCCCAGTAGCCAAGGAAATTAGACAAGCACTCAACCAATGGAATCTCATGAAGCTAAAAAGCTTTTGCACAAGGATACCATAAGCAGAGACAATAGATTACCCACTGAATGGGAGAAAATCCTTGCCAGCTATACCATTGAAAGAAACCTAATATTTAGAATCTACAAATAACTCAAAAACCTAAATAATAAAAAAATCAAACATCTCCTAAAGTGGGGCAGAGAACTAAATTAGGGAGTTCTCAGAGGAAGAATTACAAATGGCCAACACACACTTAAGAAAATATTCAACATTCCCAACCTTTAAGAAAATGAAAATTAAAACAACTATGAGATTCCACCTTACCCCAGTAAGGATAGCAAAAATAAAAAAAAAAAAAAAACAAATGTTGGTGAGGCTATGGGAAAATAGGAACACTTATTCACTGTTGGTGGGAATGTAAGCAGATATAACTGCTGTGGAAATCAATATGGAGACTCCTAGAAAGGATGAATATAGAGTTACCAAGAGACCCTGTTATTCATATACGGGGCATTTACCCTAAAAGCTCCATACCTCAGTTCAGAGATATTTGTTCAACCATGTTTATACCTGCTCACTTCATAATAGCGAAAAACTCGAATCAACCCAGGTGCCCATCATTGGATGGATAACCAACATGTAGTATATCTACATAATGGAATTTTACACAGCAGTAAGAAAAAATGACATATTGAAATTTTTTAGAAAAAAATGGTCCAACTAACACAATTGCAGAAAGACAATTGTTGCATGATCTCACTCATCTGCAGTTCCTAACTTGGTGCAGCCCAAGTTGCTGACATAACTGAACAGCATCTTGAGGCTTGGTCAATAGGAAGGGTAGGGCTTGGGTGAAGGAAAGGGTGTGGGGGGGCACAAAACTGACCCCAAATTGAACTGGTACTATAGAATCCTATATCCTGGAAGTCAGACTAAAAGGTGGAACTCTCAAGAGTACCTTAGGGGGAGCACCTGAATTGAAGGGCCCTGGAGAGGGTGAGACAAAAACTAACCTCAAATGTCTCCTGTTTCTCTTTCTTCTCTGTCTTTTTCTTTTTTCATTTCCCTTGGTGCTGGCCTATAATTCCCTGTACCAGGATATGATCTCTATCCACAATGAGCTGTTGATCAGAGAGACCAACTAGATCTCCCTCCCCACCCCCCAAAAAAAACAAGACAGACTTCTTTCAGAGAACTTGATTACCCACCAGAGGTTAATGGTAAGACCCTACTGCTGAAAAAAAAAAAATGAAGCATGTTTTTAATAGAAAAGAGCAGGGAAGAGTAGAACTCCCAGGAAATAGAGTAGTGCAAGAGCTTGCTGTTGGGTGGACAGTGTGCAGGAATTTATGACACTTTTTTTGGTTACAATGAAAGAAATACTTAATTAGTCTTTAAAATGACTGGACTGAGATATGAAAAGGATAGTTCTGGCCTAATCATCAATTCCTACAAGGTGTCTATGAGTCTCCTTTCCAATAAGAGAATTGATCACTTCTCTGTCTGGGTGACTGGGCCAGGTGTTCTAGTCCACACTTCCAAACACCAGTGGAGTAGCTGGATACAAGCTGTTTGGTCGTTTAGGCAAAAATGCAATGAACTATGAAAAGCAGACTTATTACTTACAGTGACATATCAGTTGCTTTCATTGCTGGACTAAATACCCCACCCATAGCAGCTTATGGAAGGAAAAGGGCTTAATTTAGCCTACAGGTCCAAGGGGAAGTTTCCTTCTGGCAGATAAGGTGTGGCAGGCTGGAGCAGGAAGCCTGGATCAAGTTTCCCAGGGTCAGTAAGCCCAGAGTAAGAGAACAGCATGAGGGAGCAGGTTATAACTTCTATTTGCAAGGCTCCACCTCGGAAAAGTTCCATTACCTTCCAGAATAACACCACCTACCGAGTACAAACACAAGAGCTCATGCAGAACATTTTGCATTCAAACCACCACACTTATGTATGTTACTTAAACTACAAACTTTTGCTTTGTCTGTTTTAAGTCCAAGACAAACCTTTTTGCTGCTTGGATTTAAGCAGGCTCTTCTACATATTAATATTTTTTTGTCTCACCAAAGTCTGAGAATTACATTCTATAAAGAGCCTTTGACAGCAGACTGTCTCAAAAAGGAAGGACACATAGCATTTTCAATAGATTAACTCTATAACTTTCAGTTTTAGAAGCAGAATTGGTCTAAATTCTATTGGTTCCTGACCTAACTGCCTAAGTGTTTTTTTTTTTTTTCTCCTACTCCTTTCATTATTCTCTTTGGATGATTCTATTGCAGGGTGTGAGGACAGATGAACACTAGTATCTCAATGGAGGACCCAGATCCTAGTGGTAGAAAAAAAAAAAAAAAACACTAATGCCAACTGTTTTGTGACTTCTGGGAGACAGGAAAAAATGTTTAGTCACTCCAGACTGACTACTGATGACAGCCCAACAAAATGATTATGAATGCTTGCTTTGGTGAACCAAAGATGTGGTATTTACAGGAGCATTGGGGGATAACTTAAAGCCAGCTATGTCACTGAAAATTCCACCCCAACCATACATAAATGCGGATTTAAGAAAGATGCATCCCTGGATCCCACTGCTCAACTTGCAGTCAGCTTCTCTTAAAGGTCTCCTTTCCCCAGCAATTGTACTGCTTTAATAACCACGTGGAGAGGCCTTGTGAAACTTGTAACAGTCCATGGAGAAAATGTTTTAATTTGCAGGAGATATCTACATAATACCAATATCGAACTGTGTATACAGTAATAATGTCTTCAAAACTGAATGCATAATAAATAAATATCTAAATAACTTAAAACAGAAAAGCTTCTTAAAATTGCTTTCTGCCAGGCAGATGTGAAATACTTGTCTTGAGAACACACAAGAAAACTTGTTTATAGCTATTCACAACCATATAAAAAACTTCTGTTTATGTCCCAATGTTCTTGTAAAAGCACTATTGCAAAATGAGTGTCCATATTTTGGAAGAAATGCTTCACACAATAGTAGAACATTTTTACAAGAAATATTTCTTTGCTAATGTTCTCGATAATGTAAAGGCAAAAATGTGTGGAAAAACATGGGTACTGATAGAATCTGGGTTACAATGAGTTTCAGCTGTGTTGGGAAATACACATCATGAACCTGAAACATTAGTGGAAGAAAATAAGGAATAATCCCTTAAAATCCTTACATTGAACAGAAAACACGTAGTCATCCAAACAGATGCAGAAAAGACTTTTGACAAAATACAACATTCCTTCATGATAAAAACTTTAGAGAGACTAAGTATGGGGGCATCGCTTCTCAATATAAGAAAGGCTACTATATATGACAAACCTAAAGCCAATATCATTCTAGATTGAGAAATACTTGAGGCATGTCCACTAGGATCTATAACAAGACAAGGGTTCCTACTCGCCCCATTGTATTCAACAAAGTACTTGAAGTCTCAGCCAGAGCAATAAGTCAAGAGAAAGAAAGAAAAGAGAAACAAATTAGAAAGGAAGAAGTCAAACTATCCTTATTTGCAGATGAGATGATTCTATAATTAAGAGAGCCTAAACACTTTACCAAAAAAACTCCTAGAGTTGATAGGCACTTTTAGTAAAGTGGCAAGATACAATACTAACACAAAAACCAGTAGCCTTTCTGCATACTCATGACAAACATACTAAGAAAGAAAATAGGGAAAGTTCCATTCACAATTGCTACAAAAAATTAAATGTCTCAAAATATCCCTAACCAAGGAAGTGAAAGACCTCTACAATGAAAACTTTGAAACACTGAAGAAAGAAATTAGGAAAGACAACAGAAGATGGAAAGATTTTCCATACTCATTAATTAGAAGAATCAATATGAAAATTGCCATCTTACTAAAATCAGTTTCTAGATTCAATGAAATTCCAATCAAAATTCTAGCTACATTCTTTACAGAAATATAAAGAATAATTTTGAAATTCATATGGAAGCACCAAAGTCATTGGATAGACAAAAATGTCCTCAGCAAAAAGAATACTGCTGAAGGCATCACCATATCTGATTTCAAATTATACTACCAAGCCATTGTAATTTAAAAAACAGCTTATACTGGCACTAAAATAGACACATATATCAATGGACTACTATAGAAGATGCAGGTATAAATTCATATAGCCACAGTCACCTGAGTTTTGGCAGAATCCAAAAATACGCTAAAGAGAAGGCAACATTTTCTACAAATGGTGTTAGGAAAACTGGATGCCTTCAAGTAATAGAATGAAGCTAGACCTTTATCTCTCACCATGTACAAAAACCAACTCCACTTTGTGCATCTGGCTTAAGTGGGTACTAGGGAATCAAACTCAGGACATCAGGCCTTACCAGCAAGCGCTTTAACCAACTGAGCAATCTCTCCAATCCACATACTGTATTTTCATCATAGTTCCCTACCATTACTACTTTCCTTTTCTTTCCTTCCACATTCCCTTTTCATGTAAGCCCTTTCTTCTTTCAAACTAGTCCCTCTTCCATTTTGATGCCTTTGTTTTATCATCCATGATGACATGTTAACAGACACGATGTTGTACAGATAACAACAGGCATTATGAGGTCATGAATACTATAGCCACATCGTGTTAAGAAGACAGGATTTTAAAGCATTCGTTCCTATCCCCATCCTTTGACTCTTACAGTCTTTCTGCCATTTCTTTTGTAATGTTCCTTGAGTCTTAGATGGTGTGAAAGAGATGTCTCATTTAATGCTGAGCACTCAACTGTCACTTAGTTTTAGCTTTCTGAGCAGTTTTGGGGTCTTCTGTATACATCACCATCAGTAGAAAGAAGCATCTCTGACCCAAAGTGACAGCATCACTAATCTATGGGCTTAAACACAAATATGTACCACATCCCTTTAGGCAAACAACAATAGTAGCTTCCCCCATCCCGACTCTTAGGAGCTTCCTAGATATTGTCTTTTGTCTAGGTTTTCCAGTATAAGGCATGAATTTATTACCATAGAGCAAGCCTCAAATCTAGTCAGAGTATAGTTACCCCACAACAGACATGCCACTATTGCACTTGTGGGCACGCCTTGCCTTGCTGGCCAGTTGTATAACTCATGAGGTCCACTTCAGCAATCTACAGCTTCTGGGTACAGAACTCTCCATCCCTTTAGGGTTCTTCTTGCTTTTTTTCTCCTTAAATTATATTTTTTAATTCCCAATATGAAAGTAGGTTTCCATAGGGCTTATTCATCAATATGGAAGTAGGTTTCCATATGGCTTACTCATAATGTCTTTAGTTTTGGATAACCCTCCTCTCATCCACTACTCTGACCCCACTTAGTCCATCCATCTCCCGTTATTCTGTCCCTACTTACATATCTACTATAGCCTTCCCTTAAGCTTTCCCCTGTCCTCCATCCTTATGGTCCCTTTTTAGCTTTCTGGCTTCTACTACTGACTTTTATTTCAACTTATATGCAAATCTAAAACTTTAATTCACAGACAAGAGAGAATATGTGGTATTTTTCTCTCTGTGACCGAGTTACCTTACTTAGTATAATATCTTCCAGGTTCACTCATTTTCCTGCAAATGTCATGATCTTATTTTTAATTTTTTTCATATACAATGTTGTATATGTTTGCCACATCTTCACTATCCATTCATCAGTTGATGGAGATCTAGGCTGATTTTATTTCCTAGCTATTATGGCTAGGGCAGCAGCAAACATGGATGAGCAAATGTCTCTATAGTAATGTGTACAGTCCTTAGGGTATGTGTCCAGAAGTGATATAGCTGAGTCACAGGGTAGATTTAATTTTAGATTTCTGAGAAACCTCCACCCTGCTTTCCATAATGACCAGACCAATTTACCCTTCCAGCAACAGGGAATAAGGCTTCGTTGCCAGCATGTGTTGTTACTTACTTTTTGATGATAGCCATTCTGACTAGGGTGAAATGGAATGTCAAAGTTCTTTTAATTTGCATGTCTCTGATGGCTAAAGATGTTCAACATTTTAAAAAAGGATTTATTGTTCCCTTGTATTTCTTCATTTGAAAATTCTGTTCAGTTCCCACTGTCTTGCTTCTCTTTTTTTTTTTTTTTTTGAGGCAAGCCCAACAGACTGGCCTTTTTATGAGAGAGAGAGAGAGAGAAAATTGGCATGCCAGGGCTTCCTGCCACTGTACTCAAACTCCAGACGTGTGCCTCATAGTGTACATGTGTGACCTTGCACACTTGCATCACCTTGTGTCTGGCTTAAGTGGGACCTGGAGAGTCGAACGTGGGTACTTAGGCTTCACAGGCAAGCATATTAACCACTAAGCCATCTCTCCAGCCTTCCTCTCGTTTTTGATAGAGTATTCAAAATCAAATGCCAGATATCAAGTCATTTCTAATTTTTTTCACTATCTGTAATATGTATGTAATGTAAGAAAAAGCCATAGTAATGCTATTTCACTCAGTAGTATTACTAATGGCTCATCAAAGAAAATACCTTATCTGTATTCAGTTTTCTTTATTTGGAAGATTATAATGGATTGTTTAAAAATCAGGTTTTAAACATACATAGTACTTGGTTAATATGTCTTGCATTTATTTAAATCTATAATAGTTAATTATGTAATATTTTTCTGACAGTATATTTGTTTTATAATAGAATTTCTCTCAAGTTATAAATAATATTGTGCCATAGTTTATAGCATTCTGTTTACTTTATACATCACAATGACAGTTACATCTGATGAAACAGAATTGAAGTCACTTTCTGTGTTCCCTGGATTTGTCTCCTGCACAGGTAGAAAATTAGGTAAGAATTTCTGAGTATATTTTTCATTTGAAATATCTGTGTACTTTCACAAATGAAAAAATTCTATAAAAACTGAGCTAGTGAAAATACAGCTGAGCAACTCCTCTGCGAGGCTTTATGTAACATTAGCATTTATTTGCCGGTGTCCCCAATAAATCCAATGTGTTACAGTTAGGGTATGACAATCATTTTACTCAGGATTGTGTGGGATATGCAGAGTGTAGTGTTATAGATCATAAAACAAACCTTAAACAAAAAAAGCTGCTACAACTTCATATTCTCTTCCTAAGTCTTTAATCCTTGCTTTCTTTACTGAAATGCATCATCACAGGCTCTCCAGTTTCATGTTCTTTACCTACTTCCTGAAATCCATATCACTTACCTCTTTATATTTCTATCTTCTCAAGTACATAAATATGCCTTTCTTTGTTGTTGTTGCATCTTTATATTCACCACGTTGATCACCAATCTACTTTTCTTAGAAGGCAAGTGGGAAAGCAGGAGGGTTTTTTCCCCTAATAAATAACATCTTACACACCACGTTCATACTGAAATCATACTCTGTGAAGCAGGATGTGCCAGTATTAGTTTATATGCTGGGAACAATTGCTAACAATGTCTGCTTCCTTTTCCTTGTCAATTTATAGTCAAATTATGTGATTTTAAAAAAGTAATTCTTCATGATCCAGTCCATTTTAGCAGGCTAGCTCTCCATGGAACACTTGCATATTCCCTGAGCATTCAGGGTGACAGGAAGCTGTAGTGAAGCCAGGACTCTTGGGCCAGAATTCCATCAGTAGTAAGAAGCTGGCTCCTTGTCTCTGTCTGCCCTTCGAGCCAGGACAAGAAAGCTTTGCCACAGGAAATGAGATAATGTATCCACAAACTCATTTATCTTCTCAGGAAAATACATTACCCTAAGATATGTATTTAGACCCTAGACATTTTAACAGACACACAGCAGTTTCACATCGTTTTTCTTTCCTTTCAGTCATAATGATTCACAATGATAATAATAATAATAAAGACTACCCAGTATCCTTTTAAATGAAACAAATAACTTCTCTAGTTTTTAGTGAAAAGCAATACAAAACAACTTATTATTTTCTACAAAAAAAAAAAAAAAAACCCTAGAACAACATGGTATGGAAGAGAGATCTAGGGCATAATAATGTTATAAGGCCTGGTTTGCCACTTAGAGGCCACGTGAACACAGTTGTTGTGATGCAGACTGATATCCCAGTATGCTCAAGGCTAAAACAGTAGAATCCTAAGCTCCAGAGAAAAAAAGAAAAAGCCACATGACCTTGACCAGTCCTAAGCATTCTGTACTCATCTATCAAGTGGGAAAAGGCAATCATAGGAACTCTGAGAGTATTAAATTATATGATAAAAATTAAAATATTTTCAAAATTATACAACATATGCAAATAATAGAAAGTCACTCATGCAGTCTACCTGAAGCAAGTGAATGTTTTATGCCCTCTTCTTCCTGTAAATATGCAAAAGTAAATGTAAAAACAGGTGGTGACATCACTGAGTAAGATTCAGTTTCGGTTGAAATTGGTCAACATAGGTTTTTATGGGTGTAACTCCCTTCAAAGAAAATACTTCCTTAGCCCACCAACATCCTTATACATGATTTCTGTTTTCTGTGAAGTAGATGTTGTTGTCTATTCTTAATGATTCGTGGATGATTCCATTCTTGGTGAAATGACCTCATTTAAACAGAACAGAATACTAGAAAGAACAATTAGCTGTGGTTTGGTTGTATATTTCACACAGCTGAATGAATGCAATAATTAAGAATTTATTTCATTTCTCTGTTTTCCTTCATGAGCTTTTATTGAATATAATATCCCTGGCATCATTTAGGGATTCATAATGACAATAATGAACAAATCTTATTTTCAGTTCCAGTGATCACAAAATTATTCAGTGGAAGGTCTACAGTACAAATCCATTCATTCCTCTCCATGTTCAGCTTTCGGAAGGTCTTACTGAGTGTCCTCACATAACAGAGATTGCCTGACTCTTCCCATTGTGAACATTCTTTGCAGGTCTGGCTCCTGCCTCATAATCACAAAATCTCCACCAGAACAGAGAACTTACAGACTAGTCTCTAGACTGACAGATGCAGATTATTTATAGACAAGAGGGTTATGAACATTCATGCTTACTGCCAGTGTTTTATTAAGTAAATTGGAAGGAGGCCAAAACATTCACAGGGATCAGTTTGTGCTGATTCAACATTTATAAACTGAAAGTTGAAAAGGGAAAGATAATTGCTTAGGCATAAAAACTCAGAAGCAACCATATTCATGAAGACAGCAGGTAACAAGAAAGACACAGAGATTCCAGGAAAAAAAAAAAAAAGAAAGAAAGCCAGGGTCTTTGCTTTGGTTACTGTAGATCAACGTTTTCACAGTTTTCCAGTAAGGAAGAACTTGAGAATGATATCACATGTGCCATTGTTTAGTGGGCATTGTTCTCAGAAGGATCAAAATGTAACTATTTTTTAAATATTCAATTTATTTATTTATTTGAGAGAGAGAAAGAGGCAGAGAGAGGGACAGAGAGACAGAGACAGAGAGAGAAAGAGAGAGAGAGAAAGAGAGTATGGGAACGCCAGGGCTTCCAGCCACTGCAAATGACCTCCAGATGCATGTGCCACCTTGTGCATCTGGCTTACATGGGTCCTTTGGCTTTGCAGGCAAGGGCTTTAAGTGCTAAGCCATCTCTCAAGCCTATAACTATTTTTACACATCATTTTGATCTCACTTCCTTGCCTTTAGTCTTCATGATGGTAAGAAGCTGCATCACAATTCAAGATGCACCCAGATATCACCCAGTATTTCTCTGAATTAATTTAGGAGTTTCTGCATTTTTGTCTTTATCTTCAGAAATCGTCTAGAGTACAGCTTTGGGAGAATATGGTCTGATCCAGCTGGCACTTGAGACTCAATGTTATCACTGGTGTGAGTTTTCCTGCCTGCATGGCCTCTCCAGGGCTACTGACTATGTCTTAGCTAATAATGTCCAGGTTCCATAGCTGCTTTCCTCTTGCCATGTAAGCCCTCTGTGGCCCTGGCCCGTTGGCAGCCATTTGAGGCCTCCTGGCAGCCTTTCCTCTCTTGGCTCCCATGGAAGCTAAAGGAGCTCTGGCAAGCCTGCTGCCCCAAAAGCTCCAGACCAGCAGACTCCTTCTACTCTGGACGTTTTCAGAATTTGTGTTTTACTGGAGGTGTGCTTGGGGGATAGGTGAGCATGAATATTCCTTTCCTGTTCCCGGCTCTAAGAGTCTTTAGCTCATTTGGGATAGGAGACCATGAATAAAATCTGTGATAACATCCTCCTTAATTGTTGTGTATGTTTATTTGTGTGTGTATATACATGTTCATGTGTGAGGGGGTGTACATGTGTAGATGGGTGCATATGCACGTATGTATGTGTGCATGTGTGGGCCAGAGGACAACCTCAGGTGTTGTTCCTTTCGGGCACAATCCACCTTTGTTGAGATAGATTGTTAGATTGGCCTGACACTTGCCAACAAGAGTAGGATGGCCAGCCAGCGAGTGCCCATGATCCATTTGCCTTCGCCTCCAAGCATTAGGAGTCTAAATGTGAACTACCATCCCTGCATTTTTACTTAGATTCTGGGAATCAATGAATGCAAAGCAAGAACTTACTGCCTGAGCTACATTCCCAGCTCCATCTCCACTTCAGCACTACTTTTACCAGATCCTAGGGTAGGGGATTCTTGCTAAACTGCAGTGGTAGTATTATAGTTAAAACTGGATTTTAAGCTGGGTGTGGTGGTACACACCTTTAATCCCAGCACTCGGGAGACAGAGTTAGGATTACTGTGAGTTCAAGGCCACCCTGAGATTACATAGTGAATTCCAGGTCAGCCTGGACTAGAGTGAGACCCTACTTCAGAAAACCAAAACCAAACCAAAACAAAACAAAAACAAACAAAAAACCCTGGATTTTATAAGAAAGTGTACAAATGGGTCTAGGACAAGGTTTAGTTAGAAGAGCCTGATTAAAGCTTGGCCACATCAAGAATTTTGCAGTGACACAGTCCTGTAAGAATCCAAGTAACAAAAACAAAATAGTATAAAATGATAAAGTTTCTGGTCAAAAGAAAGTTTCAGCAACATTGTACATTGTATAAAATTGCTTCATTTGGGCTAGAGAGTTAGCTTAGCAGTTAAGGTGCCTGCCTGCAAAGCCCAAGGACCCAGATTCAATTCCTCAGGACCCACATAAGCCAGATGCACAAGGTAGCACATGTGTCTGGAGTTCGTTTGCATTTTCTCTATCTGCCTCTTTCTCTGTCTCTCTCTCAAATAAATGAAAAAGCATATTTTAAAAAAAATTTGCTTCATCTGCTCCATAGGTTTTTGTTGTGTAAATTTTTCCTGAGAAATTATGAGCAAATAGTTATTCAGTTGAGATAGGACACGAATGGCACACGGAGTTCAATTGGGGTCACTTACAGGTCAAAGACATTGTGTGGACAGGAGGCTATACTACCTAAGAAGACCCCTTTTCCTCCCAGCAGTTGTTCACTGTTATGTGTGTCTGTGCACAGGCTCATAAGCCCCTGGAGCACTGGCTCAGGAACGTTGCAGACCCTCCTTGCCATGAGGAAACATTAGCAGCCCAGTCTGTGAGGCTTTTATGTGGGTCATCACAACCTCATTGATTTCAAGACAGTAATGGTGCCAGACCCAGTGGACAGTGCCCATAAGTTCTGAAACTTAGCTACTCCTCTCCTTACAGCAAGGAAGAGTGGGACGTATAGATGATGTTCAGGGATATAGAGCATGATATTTAGAAGAATTTGATGACTTGGAGAATATCCAATAGCCTGGGACAGAGTCCAGCCCTCAGAATAGACATGATTTTTAAATAATTTTCTTTATACTACTGAATGGGAGCAAATTGTTAGAGAGTGGAGTGTGATTAATGTTACCAGGAGTGTAGGTAGCTTTATATGGTTCTTCTTGTTGTTTTTCTTTCTTTTCTTTTCTTTTCTTTTCTTTTCTTTTCTTTTCTTTTCTTTTCTTTTCTTTTCTTTTCTTTCTCTCTCTCTCTCTCTTTCTTTCTTTCTTTCTTTCTTTCTTTCTTTCTTTCTTTCTTTCTTTCTTTCTTTCTTTTTTTTTTTTTGGGCGGATTTTCAAGGTAGGGTTTCACTCTAACCCAGGTTGACCTGTAATTTACTAGATACTCTCAGGGTGGCCTTGAACTCACAGTGATCCTTCTACCTCTGCCTCCTGAGGGCTGGGATTACAGGCGTGCGCCACCACCCCCGGCTTTTTTTCTTCTTATGATAGGAGCTTTGTTAATGAAAACTCAAGGAAAGAACCAGAGGTGATTGTTTTTATCTTGAATGGTGATGGACTTTAGGGAGACGGTATTATCAGACCAAATCCTCTACTATCTGCTTGGTCCTTTTAGTTTAAAATAATGTATCAGAGCTGGAGAGATTGCTTAGTGGTAAGGTGCTTGCCTGCAAAGCCTAAGAAACAAGGTTTGATTACCTAGTACCCACCACATAAGCCAGATGCACAAGGTAGTGCATGCATCTGGAGTTCATTTGCAGTGGCCAGAGGCCCTGGTGCACCCATTCTCTCTCTGTGTCTCTGTCTCTCACTCTCTGAAATAAGCAAGTAAGTAAGTAAGTAAATAAATAAATAAGTAAAAAGTCATAAAATAATGTATCTGTGTACCATGTTTTAGGATAATGGTCCCTGGACTCATTTAGCTTTTTGTATATCTTCTCTCCTGATATGCTATTTTCTTCTCTTTATTATTTACTAAATATTAGAATTTAAATTATTTTTATTATATATTAGCTAACATGATCATAGTGACAACCAAAATTTATTCAATGTGTGACTTAATAAGAATGCCTTTGGGGAAATATGGAGAAAGCAAAGTAGGCTTTCTTTATCTGTAGGTGTCTTGACTACACCACTTCTTGAGAATTTTAATTAGTTTTCATTGGAAAAACAGTTTTCAAAAGTGAAAAAACATATTGGAAATTCATTCAAAGTTCAAGTATATAATGTAAACACAAAAATCACTTTGATGAATTTCATTACTAATTTATTTATTTATATTTATGCAATATTAGCCATACTGTTTTCTTCTTGCCTATGTTTGACTACATGAAGTTACTTTTACCTGACCCTCTTTAAACATGTTACTTTTTATTTGGTAGTATTAGATTAAAGGAAGGAATCTATCATAAATGATAAAATAATATATTTCATTATAAATATCAATCATTAGTTAGATTCCAATACTTTTTAATCTACATACAGCCATATTTTTAAAATATTTTGAAGGTCCTTTTATTTCATATAATGAATTTTTTTTATAAAGACTATAATGAGTACAGTGAACACAGCTGTAATTACTATTCCAGTTCTGGAAGCCACTGTGATGAAGTCATGGAGTTATGTTCACTTGTAAGCTTATAATTGTGTGTGACCACATGTACCAGTTTATATTCCCACAGTGGGATCCTCAGAAAGAATCACACTCTGGAAATGTTTAAGACAAAATAAGCTTTTCTGATCTGTTAATAAAGAAAACAATCTTGACCTAATGAGAATAAATCATATGCTAGGGACAAAATGTCAAGATTTATTTATTTATTTGGTTTTATGAGGTAGAGCCTTACTCTATCCTAGGCTCATCTGGATTAGTCTTAGGCTGGCCTGGAACTCACATTGATCCTCCTACCTCAGCCTTACAAGTGTTGGGTATTTTGTGTGTGTGTGCGTGTGTGTGTGTATGTGTGTGTGTGGAGTGTGGAGTCATAGCTCAGTGTTCTGTGAAAAACAGAATAAAAGTTATGCAGTTGTTTTCATGGTTTCAATGTAAATAATTCATATTCCAAAATAATGTCTCCTCAGGCTGAACCAGCACCACTTCCAGGCTTTGCTTCTCTTTCTGCTTTGGGGTGATGCCAGGCCTGAAGCTTGTCTCTTCAGGAGCAGGTCTTATTCTTTAGCATAATTGGAATATCAGTTCCTAGTCAACCCTGGATCACAGAGGGGAAAGAAAGGCCCTTAGAACCTGCTGGTGACTGAAGATTTTTGGCTTGGTAGGTCCTGGGACTCAAAATACCTGCATTTGGACATTTTACCAAGAGATTTTGTCTTGCAAGTGATCCCTTTATGAAGCCCAGATTTTTTGTTTGTTTGTTTCTGTTTTTCGAGGTAGGGTCTCACTCTATCCCAGGCTGACCTGCAATTCACTCTGTAGTCTTAGGGTGGCCTCGAACTCACAGCGATCCTTCTACCTCTGCCTCCCGAGTGCTGGGATTAAAGGCATGTGCTACCACGCCCAGCAGAAGCCCAGATATTTTTGTGAGACGTGGCAAGACAGAGATGAGGACTGTAAATTGATCTACCTGTTCAGAATGCCAAATGCTAAAAAATAAAAATAAATAAAAATCAACTTGTCTAAGAAACCAGAAGGAACTTGGTTTTCTTCATTTTTTTCACTTCTGCAATTTGTCATGAGTTGTAAATTTAGAACAGACTTAAAAAATATCTTTTGTTTTTAGATTTATTCAGGAAGAAAAATTAAACCCAATAATTCTGAATTTATAAGGAAAATTTCCTCAATTAACAAGAAATACATTTTAAGTCAAATATGAATGAATAATTTACCTTAATTTGACAAAAGTTTAAGAAATAATTTATTAAATTAACTGACAGTTTGTCCTATTAATCTTTTCATGTGTATAGCAACTGCTACTTCTCATTGCTGGGACAAAACACCAGACTTAAGACAGGTAATGGAAGGAAATGGTTTGTTTTCCCTTCCAAGGGCAGTTTCATCATGATAGGTAAAGCATGACAGGACTGAGCAGGAAGACAGGGTCACATCTCCACATCAGCAGAAAGAAGGAGGCCCTAGCCCTGGAAAAGGAAGAACTTGGGAGCAACACCCCAAAATCTGCCCGTAGCATCACACATCTACAAACAAGGTTATACTTCCCAAAGGCCCAACAACTTTCCCAAATTGATACCAGCTGTAGACCAAGAATTCAAAACACCTAAGCCTATGGGGACATTTCAAACTACCACAGTATGTTTCCTAAATATGTGTTATTTTAGGTATTAAATATAATTTCCATGTATTAAATAGTTTTACCTATAGTTTTATGAAAAGGCAGCACATTCTGAAATGTTGCTACATGACTAATAAGACTATATAATATTGAGAAATACTTGGGCTTTGGAGATATCTACATTATTATGAAACTCTTTTTTAAACAACCATGGTATAAGCTTGGCAATTCCCTCCTTCAGTCAAGCCTTCAGATAATAACTCCTTGCCCTTGGCAATTATCTGATTCAACTTTTAAAAATGTTTTAAAAAGAATTTGTATTTATTTATTTGCAAGGAGAAAGAGAGGAAAGCCAGAGAATGAATGAGTGCACCAGGGCCTCTTGACACAGCAAACAAACTTCAGATGCATGCACCAAACTGTGCATTTGGCTTTATGTGAATACTGGTGAGTAGAAAAGAGCACACAGGCCTTGCAAGGCCTTTAACTACTGAGCCATCTCCCTAGCCCTGACTTCAACTTTTTGAAAGACCCTGAAGCAGTCATCACGTTAAGCTATAGCTGGATTCTCTATCCCACGTATGTCATAATAGTATTTTAAACCACTAACTGTGGTAGTAATTTATATCAAGCAACAGATAACTAAAGCATAGCATGAGAGAATTAACAAATTGTCACTCTGTTTGAAGTGTAATGTTGGTCAAGTCACATAACCTGTCTGGTTGTTAGTTTCATTCATTGTGAATTTTGATTAGTTTAGTGTTTCCTAATCTTCAGTCATTGACTTAAGCCTGTATAAAATTTCCATATCAGTTATAATATTTAATGTTCTTTACTGAATACTTGAATTTTTATCATGATGTGAAACAACCTTAAGCCAATAATGCCATCTGTAGCATTGGTAGTCAACAACAGTTACTATAAGCTGCTGAATGATATTTTCTTCCTTCTACCAGTTTCATGTCCAGAAGATATAAGGAATGGAAGTTTCAGACTAAATTCTGTCACATGAACAACTGTGACAGGAGATACCTTCTAAGATGCACAATACTTTTACTTTTAAATCATGCTTTATTGAGAAACTCTAATTCCTACACAGACCTCTCTGCTTCCTAATGCCAGGACCAGCATTCCTGTAACAAGATCAAACTTCATTCAGGGCCCCGCATGGAGAGGAATGCTACAGGATCATTATGGCTGACGGTTCTCAGTCTCCTAGACTTGAGTGCTGCATGTCGGCTTTGTAGGTAAGGTGGAAGGGCTTTCTCAGACGTCATTCAGATATGCTATACATTAATCCTCTGTGTGCTAATGTGATATGTCTACCATCTCTATGCCATTAGTTATTGACAACTCCATTTTTCTTCAAAGGCAACATGATAATTTTTTTTTTCCGAAGTTTGGTCTCACTCTAGCCCAGTCTGACCTAGATTTCACTATGCAGTCTCAGGGTAGCCTTGAACTCATAGGGATTCCCTACCTTCCCCCACTTTCCCCTTCACAAATATACTCTCCATTGTATCCCCTTCCTCTCTCAAGTAGTTTCTCTCTCTTTTTTTTTATAGGTAGGGTCTCACTCTAGCCCAGGTTGACCTGGAATTCACTATGTACTCTCAGGATAGCCTTGAACTCTCACGGATCCTCCTACCTTTTCCTTCTAAGTGCTAAGAGTAACTGATGTGTGCCACCACACCCTCTCTTTTATTTTGGATATTATCATCTTTTCTTCCTGTTATGAGGGTCTTGTGAAGTAATACTAAACACTCCAAGGTCATGGATATTGAGGCCAATTTGTGTCTGAACAATTGCATTGTAAGCAGTCCTGTCCTTCCTTTGACTCTTACATTCTTTCTGCCACCTCTTCCACAATGGACTCAGAGCCTTGGAAGATGTGATAGAAATGTTTCAGTGCCTTTTATCCAGTCCAAAGCAGTGTTGGACAGTGAGACTTCTAGCTCCAAGCTGGGAAAGTGACAAAGAAATTTTATAATATTTTGTAGGTTGGGGTTTTGTGTGCATTAAATAGGACTAAAATTTGATACAGGTTGTATCTGAAGGAAAGCATATATTTTTCATTATCATTCTTTTTGTTCACACTGCTGACAAAGCTTTTTTTCCCCAAAAGAATGTTTATCATTGAGGTACAGACAGACATGCCAAGTCTAAAGCATACTGCACCATCTGAAAGCAAATAAAGTTCTAGAAAGAATATCTGATGGAAAATTACTAGGTTGGTTTTTCCTAGTGTCCAAATAAATTTTTCTTTAAATATTTATCAGTTAGTCATTTGTAATTTTCAAGAAATCAATATTTTTTTGGGGAAAGCATTATTTTAATTAGTAATGGCAGAGATGATGACCTTGGAAATTTTTATGTAAACTCATTCCAGTAGGTGGAATGTCACATTTTGATTTCCTAAATCCATGTTACTTACTTAGCTATTTTTTGCACTTGGAAATGTAATAAGTAAACATTAAGACTATTGAATAATAGGTGGGTTGTGCAAACTTGACAACTGTATAATATGATATGTAAAAAATATTGACTGCTAGATGTACATGGCTGGCTTTCCATGTATGCAACTATAGTTGTTAGTAAACAATAATTGTTTTTTAATAAATATTTTTATTTATTATTTATTTTCAGGGAGAGAGAGAGAAAATGGGCATAGCAGGGCCTGTTGCCACAAAAATGAATTCCAGACACATGTGCCTTTGTGTGCATTTGGCTTTATGTAGTCTGGGGAATCAAACCCAGGTCATTTTGCTGTGCTAGAAAGTGCTTTTAACTTATGAGGCATCACTCCAGGCTCCAATAATTGTATTCCTAATATAATATTTTCTTAAGTGGTTCCCATGTTTTATTTCACTTCTTCAACACAACCTGTGATGATTCTGAGCTATAGAGTTTACACACTCAGGACAAATAAGACCAATTGTGGGTGGAACAGAAACCTTAAGATTATAGTTAGCAACATGAATTCTACATTCAAATAGCCAAGCTGTCTTCACTGCTATGGAAGTCACTGAACTCCTGCAGCCTTTGGAGTGTAATTGCCCTGACTGTGAGATCCAACAACACTGTGTGTGGCATGTGGAGGGTGTTCATGGAAAATATTTTTAGTTTTAAGGAATTAAAATTGTATACCTGGTGCTCATAGTTTTAGGGCTGATGGCTAGGATTGTGCTACATTTAATTAAAGTTAATAATTCCAGTTGTAGTAATATAAATTATATATTTATATATATATCATTTTCCTTATTCTTAAGATGGTTTACTCTTAGAAGACCAAATTAAGTTGTGGTGGTGATGTTATGGAATGAGCACTCAATGCTAGAATCAAAAGCAAAATGACACAAAATTTTTTTAAAAAAATGATAAAACCTGGGCCTGGAGTAATGGCTTTGTGGTTAAGCACTTGCCTGTAAAGCCTAAGGACCCTGGTTTGAGACTCAATTCCCCAGGACCCACATAAGCCAGATGCACAAGGTGGCACATGCATCTGGAGTTTGTTTGCAGTGGCTGGAGGCCCTGGCATGCCCATTCTCTCTCTCTCTATCTGCCTCTTTCTCTGTCACTCTTGAATAAATAAATAAATAATAAAAATAAAATTAAAAATGATAAAACCAGGCTGGAGAGCTGACTCAGTGGTTAGTGCACTTCCTGTGCAAGCTTGAGGAGGTCTAAGAGACCACTGGAGTTCTATTCTCAGGAATGACAGAACAACTGAACAGGACAACATATATTTGTAATCCCAATCCCATAGGGGAGCAAGCTCGGGATCACTAAGAAACTCTGGGTCAAGTAAGAGCAGGCTGAAGAGAGATACAGTGGCCACAGCAGATAAGCACATCCTGCTGATTGCATGGGGTGCTGCATGGGCTCATTTATGTGCATATAACACACACACACACACACACACACACACACTCACAGAGAGAGAGAGAGAGAGAGAATAAAACCATCTTTCTTCTTAACCCAAAGCTCATTCTGAAAGCCATTTTAAAATTTGCTAGTGTGAGACCCTGCCTTAAAAAAAAAAAAAATGAGAAAAGGGCTGGAGAGATGCCTTAGTGGTTTAAGGAGTTTGCCAGCAAAGCCAAAGGATCCCGGTTCGATTTTCTTCAGGACCCACAAAGGCCAGATGCACAAGGCGGTGCAAACATCTGGAGCTCGTTTGCATTGGCTGGAGGCCCTGGCGCATCCATTCTATATCTCTTTCTCTCTCTCTGTCTCTGCCTCTTTCTCTCTCTTCAATAAATAAATAAAATATTTTTTAAAAGATGAGAAAAACAAAAATAACAACAAAAAGTATAAAAAGTGCACTGTTAAGCCTTCCCATAAGCCAGAGTCCTCCTGGTGCTTCCCTTGGGCAGAAGAGGTCCTTCAGGGACCTGCTCTCGGTCACAAAAGTTATCATGGAATATGTTAATTGATTATGTCCTACAAGAAGAACAGATAGGATGTTGAATTTTGGGTGTCTGCTTCATTTTTTGTCACATCCTCTATGGCACTGACAGTTTGGTATATTGTATGTATTACAAAATTCGCAATTGGTGTCTGGTCCGACTATTTCTAGAAATTTCAACTTCCTCTCAAATTTTTCCTTACCACCCACACTTTCCAAAGTGTTAGACAGTTAATGTTTCAACATCATGCTAATATTCTAATGGACTAATTACATTCACTCAAATTTTGAGAATGTGTTATTTGCTAATGACCATGTTGAGACAAAATGCTTTCTCCTCTCACCTCTCCTCCTCCCTCCCTCCTTTCCTTCTTCCCTCCCTCCGTCCCTTCTTCCCTTCTTCTCTCCCTTCCTTTCTTCTTTCTTTACTTCCTTCCTTCCTTTTCAACATTGTGGTATTCATTTCTAAATTTTGAATTGAAATAAATCATACAAACACACAGAGAAAACACACAGATTGATGAGTGAAAGCATCTATGGATCATTATCTTGAACAATAATGTTATTTCACCGGAAATACAGTTTGATTCTTAGTTGAAAACTGAATTCAGATTATTTTGCCTAACAAAAATCTTTAGTGTTGTGTTTTATGGCTTTGCCCATGGTCTTGTCCTTATTGACTTGGACCAGGCCTTTGGGGCAAGCTTACCAAATTTGACTGAGGCAGAGGAGATTATGGAAGCCTGTATTTGCTTTCTAAATGCAAGTTACCTGCTTTCTCCTTCCACTTCACTTTTTTGTTAGTTGAAGAATAGAAGAATAAATAAGAGATAGCATTATTCCTAATGGCATTTTATGGATAGTCAACTATCTATTAAAAGCTTGAATTCAGGGATGGAAAGGACCAAGGGAGACAGGGAAAAAGAGGGAGAAGAGGGGGAAAGGATACACAAAACTAACAATGAAAAGTAAGAATTATATGATACCTACTTCTTCATTAACTAATTAAAAGATACATTTCTTTTAAAGAGGGAGAAAGTATGTTTGGGAAGAAGTATCCTGTTGGGGTGAGGAAACCTTTACCCTGAAGCCATAGGTTGTTGCAGATAAATTCAAGTGTTGGAGATGGGTCACTCACCTCCACAGTGAGCTGTTGGTAAGGGAGGCTTATGAGGCTCCCCCAAAACAATGAAGGCCATTGTCACAGCACTTTGTTACCCACCATAAATAGATCGTAATACCCTATTGCTGAAGATACCACAGGCTGTAATCATAGGAGATAGGGAAATCACGTGGAACTGAGATGGAAGACAGCTCCCTGCTGGGAACATAATCAAATTATAGTATGTTCATTTGATTAAAGTTCTCAATAATTTTTTAAAAAATCTTGTTATGAGTAAAATGTCACTTTGTCCTTTTACTCTTAGTGTGATGTTGAGCATCTTTGAGAGGTCAGGTTAGTTTTATAACAGTTCTAAAGGCCATAGCACTGCTTCTTCATTCTAGGAAAAAAATAGAACTTTGGAGAATAAACATTGCTTCCTAACTTGAGAAAACTCCCTGAAGCCATTCTGATTACTAAATGCCTGGATTCCCCAGCTGTAGTAAATTTGGCATCCTTCTGACTCAGCTATCATTGTTTCTGTACATCTCCCAAACAGATATTCTCCCAAACAGATATTCCACCACAGTTACTTAGAGTGCAATGCAAGTTTCTCTTGGTGTAGAAGAAGGCCAGATCCTGGCAGCTGGGAGACCTTTTGATCATCTTTCCTCATGCTATTTTCTACTTCATCATCTTGACTGCCTTCCATTGCTGCCAGAGCTCCCACCTCCTGTCAGTGTCTGCAACAAGACTATACTTTATCACTCTTTAAATTCCAAGTCCATAATAGTAATTAATATGTGATGAAGGAAAAATTAACAGACACCTCAATATTGCTGAGGGCACATTTCAGGAGTCACTCTATTCTCTAAAATATAAAAAGCAACATTCATTAGTTTATTATTTTCTACAATCTATTTTTAGTTAACTTCACTAATGGATAATAACAGAAGCCATAAATTCATTAGTTGAAATTGAAACCTCACTCATTTGACTCATTTGGGAACCATTCCGTTTACAGGCAGATTTGGGTATCTATACCCTGGGAAGACACTACCAGCAAATCAACAGTTCTGGACACTTCCCAGTTTAGATAACTGGGAATATCTCCAGTTTTTATCTATTTAGTCCTCCTGATCTGGGCTTATTCTGACTGAAAAGAATGAGCAAAGATGTCCTTTCAGACCGTTCCTTCAAAACAACTGACATTTCAGCATCTGGTATGAAAAGCCTTCCTTGAATAGAATGTTAAAAAAAAAAAATAGATGTAGGTTGGCGAACTGGTTCAGCACTTAAGATGCTTGCCTGCAAAGCCTGATGACCTGGGTTTGATACCCCCGTACCCACATAAATCCATATACAAAAAGTGGTGTATGCATCTGGAGTTCATTTGCAGTGGTTAGAGGCCCTGATGCACCCTTCCTTTTTCTCTTTCTCTCTTTCTCTTTTTCCTCCTTCCTTCCTTCCTTCTTTTCCTTCCTTCCTTCCTTCCTTCCTTCCTTCCTCTTTCTTTCTTTCTTTCTTTCTTTCTTCCTTCCTTCCTTCTCTCGCTCTCTGTCTCTCTGCTTACAAATAAAATACAATAAAATATTTTTTAAAAAAATTAGATGCAAATTCCTTTAGATAATCTGTGAAATAAGTACACTACATGCTGTGGGTATTGGGGGCATAGAAATAGAATACATCATTTGAATGTAGAGGGGCACTATTGCCTTCAGAAAAATGTTTATGCAGTAACATGGATGCATCTTGTCTCTATTGGAAGGACCAGAACCTGCACCTGACCCTGTGTTATCCAAGATGGCTGCAAGTAGCAACTCCAGTGAACTTCCTGCTTCTTCTTCAAGATTTTTCCAGCTTAACACACTTGTGGGCTGGCCCTTCCTGAGTCAACTTCTTGAGCTCATCAACCAATCAGGTCTCTACCTTACACGCCTGGGTGTGATAAGGATATTCTAATTGGGTGTTTGACCCATATAAATCTCATAAGCCACATATATGCATCTCTATCTTTGTTTTTCTCCTTGACTCATGGTCCTCACTTCTTGGCTCCTTTGGTAAGCTTTCCCTGAAAGGGTTCTCCTCTGTCTCCTCTCCCCCTTCCAGGGGAAACATAAAGGGAGAGCATTTCTTTTGCTTGGACATTTTCCACATATGCTTTGTTCTGGTTGCTTTCTTGCTTTGCTATGTGTATGATTTCTCTTTCAGCTCTGAGCCCCTTACTCTCTCAGTCCTCTCTGATTCCTATGTGAGGGGGATCTCTCTTTCAGCACTGAGCGCCTTACTCTCTCTTAGTCCTCTCTGACCCCCTAAGTGAAGGGAATGTTTTAGTTTGGGCTCTCCTATTTGTTTTCTACTTGTGTGTGAGTTTCTTCTCCAGAGGATTCTCCCCAGATATGTGAGGGAGATGTTCTCTGCCTCCCCTCTTATTCCCAGCTTGGCTGGGAAGGGGAAGAACTTCTTTTGGCCTGAGGCTTCCTCCTTGATTTCCCTCTGGATCCTAACTGTTCCTAAAATAAACCTTATAATTACTTATTCGTCCTTCTCTGAGTCTGTGTTTTCAATTCTTTGTTAACGTAGATAAGAAGCCAAAGTTAGGTACCATGAGCCTGATGATATAGGAATTTTGGGTTCCCAGATCCTTGTCCTGTGAATTTAAAGAATAAAATCCACAGACCAGAGGATAAAGTTCAGAAAGAAGGGGGTTTAGAACATAAGAGAAGGAAGCAAGGTGGAGCTCTTACCCAGGGAGGCAAGAGGATATTTGAGAAACCCCATGAGGAAAGAAGGCAAAGCTTCTGCCTAGTGAGGCAAGAGGGGGTTTGATATACTCACTTTGAGACTCAGATCTGGGCTTTTTATGGGAAGTTGCTATGTGAAGATGACCAGGTCAGCAGGTTGTTATGGACAAAGACCAGATTTTACAGCTTTGCCAGTAATCTTAGGTAAAGATCTAGGAAGGGTGCAAGCTTAATCTAGAAATCTTTCCTGAGGGATGTAACATCCAGGTTTCTGCAAGTTTAGTGACATATTAGTCAAGGAATAAAGAGCCATTCCTTTTGCGGTTCTGTTACCCTGACTGCCTAGCCAATTTCTGTCTCCTATCACTGAGACATCCTGCATCTTTATGGAATTTAATTCCTCCGAAGACTTCAAAAAATCTCACATCAATATAATTACTAAAACAGAAAAGAACTGTTTAGATCAGGGGGGTAGAGAGATGGCTTAATGGTTAAGTGCTTGCCTGTGAAGCCTAAGGACCCAGGTTCGAGGCTCATTTCCCCAGTACCCATGTAAGCCAGATGCAGAAGGTGGCACATGTATCTGGAGTTTGTTTGCACTGGCTGGAGGCCCTGGTTCACCCATTCTCTCTCTCTCTCTCTCTGCCTCTTTCTCTGTCTCTTGCTCTCAAATTAATAAAAATAAACAAAAAATTTAAATATAGATAAAATAGACAGCTGGTATCAAAAAATAAATACCTTGAAAACACTTTCATAAGAAAAAATATATGACAAAATAAAGATGTCTCTATAAAGTGGTAATCAGGCCAGCTTAGTAGACGTAGGATCTAAGGAAACATGGGTCCCACACTAGAAAGCTTCTGTGCTTGAAATTAGAAATCCCAGCTTTCTTAGAACTGAATATGGCCATGTGTTCCGGTGATAGCCACAGAGAAAGCTATGAATCTCAAGAAGACAAGTTTTTATACCTTGCCCATTGCATGTTCTTCCTTTTGCCTGTAATTCAGACACAGTACCTCATAGAATCTTGGAATGGAACAGGAGCATGGTAGCCTTCTTCTTCTTTTTTTTTTTTTTTGAGAGAGAGAGAGAGACAGAGAATGGATGTGCCAGTGCCCTCTCAGCTGCTGTGAACAAACTCAAGACACCTGCTCCCCCTTGCATCACTTTGCGTCTGGCAAAATGTGGGACCTAGAGAATCAAACAGGCGTTCTTAGGCTTAGCAGACAGGCACCTTAACCTCTAAGATATCTCTCCAACCTTGCTCTGGCAAGACTAGAACCTACTTCTGATCCAGTCTCATCTAAGATCGCTGCAAGCAACAGCTCTAGTGACAGCTTCATGCTTCTTCCTCAGCTTTTTCCAAGCTTAGCACATCTGTGGGCTGGCCCTTCCTGGGTCAGTCTCTTGTTTCCACCAACCAATCAGATCTCTCCCTTACCCACCTGAGTCTGATGATGTGACTTGCCTGAAAGTATGTTTGATTAATACAGCTGGGCCTGAGTCATGTGTGTGAGCCTCTTGGCCCACTGACACTTCTCCTATGCTCTCACAGTTTCCCCTCCCCCTTCCCAGCTAGAGAAGTTTATTTTTGTCTTGGTGCTTTCCTCCTTTGTCATGGCTACTTTCTTGCATGTTTTCCATGTGTATGAGCCCCTTTCCCAGAGGTTCTCTCCTGAAGACAGACCTAATCCCTACCTGAGGGAGGTTTTCTCTGTCTCTTCTCCCCCTCCCCAGCCTGGCTGGAAAGGGGGAGAATTTCTTTTGGCTTGGGCTTTGCTATTTGCCTCTCTTTATCCTACTTCTCCCTAAAATAAATCTCATAAAAGATTTTTAATTTACCCTGCTCTGGTCCCTGTTTTCAATTCTTTGATAACTTGGCCAAGGATCCAAGGATCCAAAGTTGGAGTTCACAGGCCTGGAGCAGAGGGTCTCCTGCATCTTCATGGAAGGTTTATTTTAAAATCTCACATCTTGTCTGACCTTACATACTGGGAGGGTGTTGCAGTCAGGTTCACACTGCTGGCCGAAATCACCCAACCAAGCAGCTTGGGGAAAAAAAAAAAAAAAAAAAGGTTTATTTTGGTTGACAGGCTCGAGGGGAAGCTCCATGATGGCAGGGGAAAATGATGGGATTAACAGAGGGTGGACATCACCTCCTGGCCAACATCAGGTAGACAGCACCAACAGGAAGTGCCAAACACTGGCAAGGGGAAGCTGACTATAATGTCCATAATCCTGTCCCCAACAATACACTGCCTCCGGGAGGCTTTAATTCCCAAATTGTGGTCAGCTGGGGACCTAGCATTCAGACCACCTAAGTTTATGGGGGACACCTGAATGAACCACAGAGGGATAATGAACAACTCTTTGAAATCAATTTCTGTAACAGGAGTAACTTTCTTAGATGAAGTTAGAGAAGGGCCAGAGGGAGGATGGGAGAATTGGGGTGGAAGAAGAGGCTCCTGAAGTCTTTATAGCTTCTTACTTGTAGCCTTGTATCTTACAGCTCTTGCAACCAGAGGATTTCTTTTCCCTATATTATGAACATTGGTTTTCCTAGTTTGGCCAGAAGATTAAAATATTTTAAAAATTTAACAGTTCCCAGGAAAGCTATCAGATGGAGGAAGGGGAAACTCAGAGAAGTCACCGTAAGCTTTGTGTTTTATGTGGTTAGAAGAAAAAGTAATTGTTGCATATTTTTAAAATTTCTATGGATTTTTAAATACCAGGCTTAATAAAGTTGAGCAAATTTCTATGTAATAAACTTTGTAATTTCAGAAATCAGAACATTCTGGAATCTTTTTAGCTGGTTCTTCTGAATAAGGCAGCTTATTTTGAATGTTAACTAATTCTTCCTCACTTTTGCATAGGACTCTATAAGAAACCTCCCTAGCTCTTGACTCCTCACTTTCATAATTGGTAACAGCTTTCATCTATTCATATCCCCTTAGTGATTACATTGTTTATTGTTCAGGCTGAAGAGTGGCTGTTTGTTTGCTTGTATTTACAATGGTGTATTGGAATGTTCTCTTCACAACGTAATTATTTGTGTTTCAATTTTTATATTGTTACTTTACCATATACTACAAAATTATGTATTTTTGCTGTGGATATTTTATAAATAATGTTTAAAATAACAATAATGATGTTTTTCTCTTTTATGTATGCTTAACACATTATTACTCTAAGCCTGCTGATATTAGTAAATATTCTTTGCTGCATGACATTTATGTTGGAATCCAGCCTATGACAGTTTTCTTTCCCTTTCTTTTCTTCCTTTCCTGTTATGTCCTCTTTTCTCTCTTGCTTTCCATTCCCTTCTCCTTTATCTCTTTCCTTCTTTTTCTTTCTTCCATGAGGTGCTGCTATACTTTCCTATGCTAAGAAGTGCTTTACCACTGCTTCTATATAGCTAGCTATTATACAGTGTGACAGTGGTACTCACCATGTCCCTTTCTTTGAATCTAGGTAAAGCTCTGCAAATGCTTGAACCAATAGAATATGACAGAAATAATCCTATATGATTTGTTATGCTACATCATGAAAGCTGATGAGCCCTTCCTTGAACTCTCTTGGATTGCTTTGGGGACCTAGCTACCATGTTGTTAGGAAGTCTGGGCAACATTGAGATACCATGTCATTGTTGCAGGCCCCAGCCACAGCTGATTCCCAGCTGACAACCAGTATCAGAAGGATCAGCTGTAACACATGTGAATAAACGAGTTTCATTTGATTTCAGATCTCAACTTTCACATCTTCTAGCTATGATAGGTTATTTTATGCCACTGTACCTGGAAGTAAGGTCTTTACACAATCTCAGAGCTAAAACAGTCCATTCTGTTTCTGAAGGACATTTACTGTAGCAATATTTAGAATAAATTTCCTCTTTCTAATGACACAGTACTCTGTATAGCATGAGTATTGATCGCAATTACTTGTTCTAAAGAAGACTCTTTGGGGCTGGAAAGATGGCTCAGTGGTTAAGGCACTTGCTTGCAAAGTCTAACGACCTAGGTTCAATTCCCCATATAAAGTACCTACCTAAAGCCAGATGCACAAAGTGGCACATGCATCTTGAAATCCTTTGCAGCAACTAGAGGCCATGGCATGCCATTCTCTTGCTCTCTGTCTCTCTTTCTGCTTGAAAATTAATTAATTAATTTTAAAAAGACTCCTAACTAAAGGTTCTTCTTGCTAAGTAGTAAATTAATTTTAAAAAGAAAAGAGTTGTGTAGTAGAAACACATACCTTTAGTAATACCAGAACTTGCGAGATGGCAGCAGCAGGATCAGAAGTTCAAGGTTATCCTCAGCTATACAGCAAGTTCCAAGCCAGCTTGGACTACCTGAGAACTTATTTCAAAAGATGCAATAAAACAATTATCTTGGGATGATTATTTCCCAGTTTCTAGATGAAAACTCCTGAGGGCTCAAATAGTTCAGAAAGAAGTACTGGAGGATTCAGACTCAGGAAATGTCTTGTGTTGGACCTGGATGAGTTCTGAATGGAGGAAGGAAAACTTTTGTCCTAAGCACTGTTTGAAAATAAACCCAAGATATACATAGCTTAGTTTGATTTTGAGAATATATATTCATATGGGAAGTCTTCTATTTTTTGGTTGGTGTATGGGATGTTTTCAATATATCCATTAGACATGAACAGAAAATTATACATTAGAGACAAAATAGCTAATAGACTTCTATAGACTCAACATTCTATTTTCTACTTTTTAAATGAAATTATTTAGATTTCAAGCTTAAGATTTTTTTTAAAAAAATACAAAGATTTGAATTTTATTAATAAAGTGTTTGCTTTCTGGAGAATTTCTCAATTATCATTGCAAGCTAAATATTATGGTTTAGTACACCTGAGACTAAAATAGATTTTTATTTACTTATTTATTTTTTATTTTTTAGTTAGCATACAAAGTTTTAAGCATCATAATGGTATATTAAAACAATTTGTTGGGCTTTAGAGATGGGTTAGTGGTTAAGGCAGTTGCCTATGAAGCCTTGGAACCCAGGTTTGAGTCCCCAGTACCCACATAAGCACAAGGTGACACATACATTTGGAGTTCACATTCAGTGGTTAGAGGCCCCGGTGTGCCCATTCTCTCAATCTCTGCCTCTTTCTCTCTCAAAAATAAATAATAAATGAATAAATAAATAAATAAATAAGTAAAATATTTTTAAAAATTTGTTTTGGGGCTGAAAGATGGCTTAGCAGTTAAGGTGCTTGCCTGTGAAGCCTAAGGAGCCATGTTTGACTCTCCAGATCCCAGGTAAGCCAGATGCACAAAGGTGAGGCAAACACAAGTTCACACATGCCCACTTGGTTTGGAGTTCAATTACAATGGCTGAGGCCCTGGTGTGCCAATTCTCTCTTTCTCTCTCTCTTTCTCTCTCACTCTCTCTCTAAAAAATTGGTTTTGATTCTCCTCCCCTACTCATCCCCTTGGCCTCCCTACCCTCCTTTGTATCCTGCCCAGAAGTGGTATAGATGGGACATGGGACAGTTCTATTTCTGGTTCTTCTTCTTCTTTCTTTTTCTTTTTCTTTTTCTTTTTCTTTTTTTTTTTTTTTTTTTTTTTTTTTTTTTTTTGGTTTTTCAAGGTAGGGTCTCACTTTAGCCCAGACTAATCTGGAATTCACAGTGGCCTCAAACTCATGGCAATCCTCCTACCTCTGCCTCCCGAGTACTGGGGTTAAAGGCGTGTGCCACCATGCCTGGCTACTTCTGATTATTCTAAAGAGCCTCCAAAAGTCAGTCCCATAATGGCTGTACTAGTTGCACTCCCATTAGCAGTGAATGAGTTTCACTTTTCCCACACTTTTGGCAGTATTTTTGCTAGTTTTCTTGATGATAACTATTCTGACTGCCATGAGATGATATCTAAAAATACATATTTGCTTTTGTATTGATTATTTGTTGGTTTTTAAAGGAAAGGTCTAGCTCTAGCCCAGACTGACCTGGAATTCACTATGTAGTCTCATGATGGCCTCAAACTTACAGCAATCCTCCTACCTCTGCCTCCTACATGCTGAGATTAAAGGCATGCATCACCATACCCCATAGCTTCTGTATTCTCATCAAACCATATTTCTTAAATTTAGACTACTGTCATTTTAAGCTTCATATCTTCAAGTATTTGTTGCCACATGTTGCCAGATCACCTGAATCCTTTAACTCTTTCACAACCCTCATGCCAAAGCAAAATCCAAACAAACAATAGCAACATATTTGGTTAGAAGTAACACATACTGCCAACTAGAAAATCTTCTAGGAAAAACTCTTCATTTTTTAAAAATAAGATCTCATGTAGCCCAGACTGACCTTGAATTTCTGATACTCCTGTTTCTGCCTCCCAATTGCTGGATTGCAGGTATGTGCCATCATGTCTGGTTATAGAACAACAACAACAACAACAACAACAACAACAACAACAAAACCTCTCCCAGTAAGAGTAAGTTTTATAGCCACAGTTTCCAAAACACACCCCATCTTATTTACTTATGACCCCTACAATTTGATAAATGCACACTACACAGTTTTCTTTTTGTCCATTAGACATTGGATGGTTAATTTAGTATTTCAAGGTCCATAAGCAAGCTGTTTGTAACCTTATCTCAATTTTTTCAAAGCAGAAACCAATGCAGATATTAGGCAATAATTTTAAAAGAAAACAGGAACAATTCTGATAAGAGCAAACCTCCACACCCACTGGGAAACCGCTTCACCCTGCTCCCCTGTCCTCCACCTCCACCTCAGAAGGCAGCCCTGCCCACCTCTGAGTACCACCCCCACCTCCATAGGTAGCCACACTGTTTGGGAAACCTCTTCACCTGCTCCCCCGCCCTCCACCTCAGAGGGCAGCCCTGCTCACCCTCTGCATGCCTCCCCACCCCCCACCCTCCACAGGTAGCCATGCCAACTGCGAAACTGCTTTACCTGCCCTCCACCTCAGAGGGCAGCCCCACTTACCCTCCTTGCACCACCCTGACCCCACTGCCCTCTGCCTTGGCAGGTAGCCACACCCAATGGGAAACCGCTTCATCCTGATCTCCCATCCCCACCTCAGTGGGCAACTGCACCCACCCATTGCACAGCACCCTGCCCTCTGCCTCAGCAGGTAGCCATGCCCACTGGAAAACCACTTTAACTTGCTCCCCCACCCTCTGCCTCAGCAGGCAGCTCCATCTACCCTCCACACACTGCCTGGCCCTTCTCTCACCCTCTGTTCTGAAGATACCTCAAGGTAAACTCCACCTTCAGTTAACAAGACTCCTACACTGTGATGGGCAGACCACAGCTCAAAAGAAATAACATGAATAATCAAATGCAAGTAAATCCAATAAGACAGCCCAGTCCCACAATGCACAACTCTAACCAAAACATAGTAGAGATATTAGGATCAGAGTCCCAAAATGAAGACATAAGCAATGCAACCCTGGCCAAGAAAATAGTGAGCCTGCAGAAAGTCAACAAAGGGCCAATAAATGTATGAATGCTGTCCTCACAAGATTAGACCTAATAGAAAAGAGCCAGGAAGGGCTGGAGAGATGGCTTAGTGGTTAAGGCGCCTGCCCGCTAAGGCTAAGAATGTCAGTTCCAATCTCCAGGTCCCACGTTTAGCCAGATGCAAAGTGACGCAAGGGCGCAATGCCAAACTTGCCCACAAGGGGGCACATGTATCTGGATTTTGTTGGCAGCAGCTGAGAGGCTGCTGGTGCACCCATTCTCTGTCTTCCTGTCCCTAACTCTCTGTGTCTCTCTCCAAAATAAAAATTTTTTTTAAAGTTCAAAAAAAAAAAAAAAAAAAAAAAAAGAGCCAGGAAGGGTTCCAGAAACAGTTAAATGACCTGAAGAGGAGCAAAAAAAAAGGAGCTCAATAACCAGCTGGCTAAGCTCAATAATGACATAAATAAATGCAAGGACGAATTCCAAGAAGCACTAAAAAAATCAGAAAATGATGTGAAAAAGGAACTCGAAGAGGATTGGAAACTATACAAAAAAAAAGTAGTAGAAAATACAAACCAAATTGAACAAACCCAAAGCTCCTTAGAAGCTCTCAAGAATAGAGTCAGCTATGTGGAAGATAGAAACTCAAAACTGGAAGACAAAACAGAAGAAACAGCACATGAATCCAAAAGTTTCAATAAGCTCAAAAATTTTTGTGAACAGAACATGTAGGAAATGTGGGATAGCCTTAAATGGTCCAACATTAGGATCATGGGGATATCAGAAGGGGAAGAAATTCAGACCAAAGGAATCGAGAACTTATTCAACAAAATCATCAAAGAGAACATTCCCAGTCTCTCAAAAGAAAGTCCTATCAAGGTACAAGAAGCTAACAGAACTCCAAACAGACTGGACCAAAGGAGAAACTCTCCAAGACATATTATCATAAAAACTCTAAATATTGATAACAAGGACAGAGTCCTAAAAGTAGCTAGGGAAAAGCAACACATTACATATAAAGGTAACCCCATCAGAATTACCTCAGCCTTCTTGATGGAAACACTCAAAGCCAGAAGCCCTGTAATGGAACACTGCAAAGTCTAAGAGCCTATGGCTTCCAACCCAAACTACCCTACCCAGCAAAAATATCCCTCCTAATAGATGGTGAAAGAAAAACTTTCCATGATAAAACCAACCTGTATAACTTTATGAACACAAAGACAAATCTACAGAGAGTACTCCAGGGAATTCTCTGCACAGAAGAATCAAATAACCAACCTCAAGAACCTATAAGAAGCAAATCACAATAAACAATCTCAGAGAAGACACTTAAAACAACCCCTCAAAGTCCAAAAAACACCAAACCACCACAAAATGGCAGGGGTTAAATCAAACCTTACAGTTCTCACTGTTAACATTAACGGCCTTAATTCACCCATCAAGAGAGATAAGCTGACCGGATGGATCAGAAAATTAGACCTCTCAATATGCTGTCTTCAAGAAACACAACTCACCACTAAAGATAGACACCTTCTCAGGATGAAAGGATGGAAAAAAATATTCCAAGCAAATGGAAAAAAAGAAACAAGCAGGTGTCACTATACTAATATCAGATAAAATAGACTTCAAGCCAAAAGTAATCAAAAAAGACAAAGCAGGCCACTTCTTATTTATTAAGGGAACAATCCAACAAGAGGATATCACAATCATCAATTTTTATGCACCAAACACAGGTACACCACAATTCATAAAGCAAAAATTACATAACAACAAAACACAAATAACCACCAATACCATCATAGTTGGGGACTTCAATATTCCACTTATCAGCAATAGATAGATCATCCAAACAGAAAATTAATGGGGAAGTAAGAGAACTCAACATCACCATGGAGCAACTAGACCTAACAGACATATACAGAACATTTCACCCCAAATCCACAGATTACACATTCTTCTCAGCAGCCCATGGAACCTTCTCTAAAATAGATCATATTTTGGGCCACAAAGCTTCCATATTTTCAAGAAAATTGATATAATTTCCTGAATGATATCAGACCACACTGCTGTAATGCTAGAAATTAACAACAAAAAGTATGCCAGGAATCCCTCCAGCTCCTGAAAACTGAACAACACGCTTTCAAACAATAAGTGGATTGTGGATGAAATAAAAAATGAAATTGCAAAATTTCTAGAATTGAATGACAATGAGAACACATCATACCAAAACTTATGGGACACAATGAAGGCAGTCCTTAGGGGAAAAATCATAACACTAAATGCCTTCATAACAAAAACAGAGATATCCCAAATCAATAACCTAACCATCCACCTAAAGGCATTGGAAAAACAAGAAGAAGCCAAACCTGAAAAGCTCCAGATGGAAAGAAATAATTAAGATCAGATCAGAAATTAATGAATTGGAAAATTGATGAGCCAGGCATGGTGGCACACGCCTTTAATCCCAGCACTTGGGAGGTAGAGGTAGGAGGATCGCCATGGGTTCGAGGCCACCCTGAGAATACAGAGTGAATTCCAGGTCAGCCTGGGCTAGAGTGAGACCCTATCTCGAACTGCCCCCCCCCAAAAAAAAAGAAAGAAAATTGATGAAACAAAGAGCTGGTTCTTTGAAAAAATTAACAAGATTGATAAACCCCTGGCCAATCTGATCAAGAGAGAAAAGAAACACTTCAAATTAACAAAATTAAAAATGAAAAAGGAGAGATCACAACAGACATAAGTGAAATTGGGAAAATCATCAGGACTTATTTTGAAAACCTCTACTCCACAAAACAGGACAATATGGAGGAAATGGATGAATTCCTGGACACATACCACCTACCAAAGCTAAGCCCAGAGCAGAATAATCTTGTAAACAAACCCATCACACCCTTTGAAATTGAAGAGGTAATCAAACACCTTCCCAAAAAGAAGAGTCCAGGACCAGATGGTTTCTCAGCTGAATTCTATCAAACCTTAATGGAAGAACTGAGACCATTTTTTCTCAAAATGTACCACAGAATCGGAGAACAGGGAGACATCCCCAACTCGTTCTATGAAGCTTGTATCACCCTAATTCCAAAACCAGGCAGAGATGCCACAAGAAAGGAAAATTATAGGCCCATTTCCCTGATGAACATAGGCACAAAGATCTTGAACAAAATCCTTGCAAACCGAATTCAACAGTACATCAAGTAGGCTTCATCCCTGGAATGCAGGGTGGTTCAACATATGGAAATCTGTCAATATAATACACTACATAAACAAGCTTAAACACAAAAACCACATGATCTTTTCGATAGATGCAGAAAAGTCCTTTGACAAAATACAACATCACTTCATGATCAAAACATTGGAGAGAATAGGCATGGATGGCTCATATCTCAACATAATAAAGGCTATATATAAAGCTCCTAAAGCCCAAGTAATTCTTAATGGGGAGATACTGAAAGACTTCCCATTGAGATCAAGAATGAATCAGGGGTGTCCACTCTCACCTCTGCTCTTCAATATAGTGCTAGAAGTATTAGCTAAAGCAGTAAGACAGGAGAAAGAAATCAAAAAAGATACAAATTGGAAAGGAAGAAGTTAAGTTAGCCCTATTTGCAGATGACATGATTCTATACATAAGTGACCCGAGAACCTCCATCTCAAAACATGTAAAGGTGATTAGCACCTTCAGCAAAGTAGCAGTATATAAGGTCAATGCTCAGAAATCAGTAGCCTTTCTGTCTGAAAAAGACAAAGATACAGAAAAAGAAATAACTAACGTTGTCCCATCCTCAATAGCAACAAAGAAAATAAAATACCTTGGAATAACATTAACCAAGGAAGTGAAAGACCTATACAATGAAAACATAAAAACACTCAAGAAAGAAATTGAGGAGGTCCTACGAAAATGGAAAGACCTCCCACACTCCTGGATTGGTAGAATTAACATTGTGAAAATGGCAATCTTACCAAAAGCACTATATAGATTCAATGCAATGCCGATAAAAATCCCAACTTCTTTCTTTACTGAGATAGAAAATTTTTTTTTTCTAAATTCATATGGAAAGGCAGAAGGCCTTGAATATCCAAGCATATCCTCAGCAAAAGAAACACCCTGATGGCATCACCATATCTGATCTAAAGCTATACTACAAAGCCATTGTAATAAAAACAACATGGTACTGGCATAAAAACAGGAATATATACCAATGAAACAGAATAGAAGACCCAGACTTTGGGTCAAGTAACTACAGGTACTTGATATTTGATAAAGGCCCTTCCAATGCAGAATGGAAAAAAGACAGCATCTTCAACAAATGGTGCTGGACAACCATATGTAGGAAAATGAAACTAGATCCACACATCTCTCCATGCACAAAAATCAAGTCCAAATGGATCAAAGACCTCAATATAAAACCAGAAACTCTGATACTACTGGAAGAAAAAATAGGAGGAACCTTCTACAATATAGTAGTGGGAAAAGACTTCCTGAACAAAACCCCAGCAGCTCAGGTAATTAAACTATCACTCTACCATTGGGATCTCATGAAGCTGAAAAGCTTTATCACTGACAAATATACTACAACAAAAGCCAGTAGATTACCCACAGAATGAGAGAAAATTTTTGCCAGCTCTACAACTTACAGAGGCCTAATTTCTAGAATTTTCAAAGAACTCCAAAGCCTAAGCAATAAATCATCAAACAACCCACTCACAAAATGGGGCAAAGAACTGAACAGGGAGTTCTCAGAGGAAGAAATACAAATAGCAAACACACACTTAAGAAAATGTTCAACATCCCTAATCATCAGGGAAATGCAAATTAAAACAACTATGAGATTCCACCTTACCCCAGTAAACATAGCTACAAAAACAAACAAACAAACAAACAAACAAACAACAACAAAAAAAAAAAAAACAATGAAATCAAATGGTGGCAAGGCTGTGGAGAAATAGGAACAAGCTTTCACTGTTGGTGGGAATGTAAAATGGTTCAACCATTATGGAAAGCTATATGGAGACTCCTGAAAAGGATGACCATAGACCTACCAATGGATCCAGTTATTCCCTTACTGGGCATTTACCCTAAAGGCTCTAAGCCTCAGATCAGAGAGATTTGTTCAACCATGTTCATAGCTGCTCAATTCATAATAGCTAAGAGCTGGAATCAACCCAGATGTCCATCATTAGATGAATGGATAAGAAAGATGTATCTATACTATGGAATTCTATGTCGCAGTAAGGAAAAATGAAATAATGAAATATAATGAAATTTTAAAAAATGGTTGAACATGGAACAGATCATCCTCAGTGAGATCTCCCAATCACAAAAAGATAATCATCACATGGTCTCATTCATCTGTTGCTCCTAACCTGAATCTGCCTGAGATGCTGCCAAACCTAATAAGTACCCTGTGGACCAGACACTAGGGAGGGTGGGATGGGGGGAGGGTAAGGGTGGGAGGGACACAAATAGGGACCCAAAAGGGAATTATACTATAAAACCCTGTATTCTGAATAGGCCCGTAGAGGGAACACCTGAACCACAGGGAACTGGAGAGAACATCATGAAGACCAACCTTAATCTTTTCCTGTTTCTCTCTCTCTTCCCCTCTCTCTCTTCTTCTCCTCTCTATACTCACTTTCTTTTATATAACCTGTCTTTTTCTTCCTTCACCTTCCTTGGATGCTAACTTATACTTCCCAGCATGGGGTTAACTTTCACGATGAGCTGTTGATCTGAGAGACCTACAAGGTTTCCCAAAAAAGACAGATTTCTGTCAGAGTTCTTGATGACTCACCAAAGGTTAATGGTAAGACCCTACTGTTGAAGACAGCATACACAGGTGAGACAAAACATGGAGAGACCTGTTCGGAATCTGGAAGAGGGTCAGTCCCCAGACAGTTAGCTAGTCTAGTGCCAGAGGGTGCTACACGAGTGACTTGGGAAAAATGACCAACATCTGTCCAAACAACTTGCAGTCTAAGCTACCCAGCAGGAAACAACCTGATGTAATGCTCAAACAAGTGCAGTAGTGGCACACAGCCATGGTGGGTAACCAACTGCTCTTGATTTGGCTAATAGATCCACTCAGTGGAACGGAACTCATTGCTGTAACTGGGAAATAAGTCAAAACCATGTACAAAAAATGAGACCAGTCTCCAAGATGAAGCTCCCACCACATGTGGGCTAGAAGAGGGCCCACACATATAAAATTGTCTCTAAAATAACTAGAGTCATTTCATCTATCTAGTACTAACCTCTCTCTCCATTGGAGTATTTGCTTATTTTTTTCAGGTGGACAACGAACCTGAAGGGAGGATCAGCCTATCACACCTCACTAGGGCCCCAGATGAAACCACAGAGTAATGTGGGGAAAAGGCAAAAGTACAGCTTTCATGGTGAACACGACACCAGTAAAAGGCTGAAGGAGATAAACACAGAGAACGTCCAACTCCTACTAAGCCAGATATCCAGAGACACAGAGGCTCCCAAAACCTCATCAATGAAGTAGAACTAAAATGATCCCAATGTGGCTCAAGGAAATTCATGGAAGATGGGACGGAAAGAGTGTTAGAGCCACAAGTTGTGTCATTATGCATACAGATTGGCCTATCCCCCATAACTCTTAACTATCCCCACAATGCATGATCCACATTCCCCACTGATGAGGGTCCCTCTGGAGGGGGGAGGACAGGGAGGAGGATAATGGAGTCAACAATATGAATATAAAATTAGAATAATATAAATTAAAAAAGAGCAAACCTCCCCCTTGGTAGTAGGAGGGGTTCTCTATGGTCCTAATGACTTGGTTAGGGAATTGCTCTCTTTCCTTTTCTCTACATTTACTATCTTTCTTGGGATATAGTATGTCCCACTGGGAACTAATTTATTTTCTTTATCTGAAGTTAAACTTCTCTTCCTTTGGTATTTCTTGTCTCAATTATGACTCAACTTTTTATTCAAATGCCCAAGTCTTTGGTCTTTTCTTTACTTCAACTACCAATCCAATTATCTGCCAAAGGCTACAGATTTATCTCAATAATTATTTTCAAATCTTCTTCTTTCCCTTCACCATTTGCCACTGTCCTGGCTCTGTCCTCGATACTTGTGGCATAGGTATTCTTTAGTAGTCTATTGCTTTGCTCCTGTCATACTACCATAGATACATTTCTATTGAACATGAGAAGGACCTACCTAGAATGTACATTATAGCCTGCCAGTCTTTTGTTAGAACCATTCACAAGCTTTTCACCACTCCCCAGGTCAAGAACAGTCTAGTTATATGCGTGCAGGAGGAACCTGTGTAGCCTTGTCTCCTTGAGTTGATATTTTTAGTTTCTGTCCTTGCCATTTTTTCTTTTTACTCAGTAACCTACATGGGTATAGTAAAGTTTCCTGTGGTACCCCCAAACATCATGAGCTTTTAAAGTGTTGTTGTCTCTGGGATTTGTTCATGAGATTGTCTTTAAGATGACATGGTAACCCCTGTCCTTTTGAGGAAGGATAGAAAGATCCAACTGTATTAGTTTCTTGTTGCTAATATAAACCAATTACTCCATACTTAGTGGCTGAAAACAACACATCTTAACTGTCATGTAGCTCATGGGTCAGTCAGGGATATGTTCCTCTGGAAACCCTAGCAGACAATTGCTTCTGCATTTCTAGTTTCTAGTTTCTATGATCTGCTGATTTCTTTGGTTGACCAGGGAAATGCTTCATAATTATCTCCTTTTCTGACTCAGACTTCTGCTTTTTTCTTATTCCACTATGGAGTATTATTAAACAATCATCTATTTACATTCTGATGCATGGAAAATAATTATTAAACAATCATCTATTTACATTCTGATGCATGGAAAATAATTCATACAACAAGAGCACCAAATTGTGAGCTTGATGTCCTACCTATGTGATTATAATCTTCACACTAATGGCTTCACTAATGGCTTCACACTCTCCATCCTCTCAAATCAGCTTTTCACACGACAGGTAGAATGTGTTATGATTAGTTTTGCTATATATTTTTGTTTACATGGAAGAGTCTATGAGAATTCTCAGACTAATGCTTGCATTAATAAGAAAATTAAGTAAGAGGGCCAGGTATAAAATTAATATGTAAATTCAATTTCCTGTTAATGCCTCACTACAGTGTTAAATTCTGTAAAGATTATTTTATAATATAGTAATATCAAATCTTTGATAAGTAAGTCTAAAATGATGTACTGAAGGATTATGTAGAAAATAGTACATTATTGTTCTTTGAAAAGATATTTGTAAAGGATTGTGTAGGTAAAGCATGCTATGGCTAGAAGAACACAGCAAATGATATCGCCACAAATTAATCCTGGGATTTACTGCAATTGCCATAAAATCCTAAATTTTTAAATAAAATTTGAAAATTTGATTCCAAAATGAAATAAGACAGGTCCAAGAATAACCAATATACTCCTGAAAAGCGAGTAGGGCCTGTCTTGTCAAAATTAATCAGAAATTGAGAGTGGATGATGACACAACTGGGAAAAAAAGACAATGGAGCAGAATAGAAGATACAGTAGCCTATCTACACAGTTGTGAAGGTCTAGAATATGAAATGATAAAATCAAGTACATTGTCCATGGCTTAAAAATGTAGCACAACATATTAAAACATTTAGAATATTTACAAAATACCCCAAATTTTTTGGTCTTTTGAGGTAGGGTTTCACTCTAGCCCAGGCTGACCTGAACTATGTAGTCTCAGGGTGGCCTTGAACTCACAGTGATCCTCCTACCTCTGCCTCCCAAGTGCTTCATGCTGGGATTAAAGGCATGCACCACCACACCCAGTTTAAAAGTGTTTTAATGTATAATTTGAATAAGGTCAGATTTTCTTAACATAATACAAAAATTACTCAAAGGCAAGATTAAACCAGAAAAATTAAACTTGAAGTATATTAAAATTAAGAATTGTATTCACCACACTGTATCAGTTATACTTAGAAGGAAAACAGGATTAATAAATAACTCCTATGTCTCAATTATTTAAAAATTAATAATTCACTAGAACTTAATATAAAACATAAAAGCAAACATTTGAGACAGATAACAACTAATCCATGAAAGGATACTCAACTCTATTGGCAGCCAGGGACATATAAATTATAATGCATGTCTTTATTTCACATCTCACCAATTGGCAGCAATTAAAACTCTCACAACGTCAAGTGTTGGTAATACTGTCAAGGAAGGGCAATAATTATATAAACCAGTGAAATTACTTCAGAATTGCACTTGAAGAAAACTTGTGAAGTCAAGCATGCATAATTCTAGCACAGTTCACTCCTGGGCTATATTCTCTGGTGATGGTTTTGCATTGTTGTTTATAGGAGTGAAAAGAAGAACCAGACAATGTCTATCAGTTCATGAAAAAACACATTCTGATGTATTTTACAATATAGAAGTGTATTTTATAATGAAGAAGTAATGTATTAACTACACCAATCAATTTGTATGGCTCTTGGCAGCTGGGGAGATAGCTCAATGAGTAAAAGCACTTGTTGGGCAAGAGTGACAACTGGAGTTAGATCCCAGGCCCTACATAAAGCAGGTGCAGTAGTGAGCATCAGTAATCCATACACACTTGTGAGGAGATGGGAGGTAAAATCAGGAGACTCCTTGAGAGCTCATGGGCCAACTAACCCAGTGTACAAAGCAGAGAACAAGAGTCACTGCATCAAACAAGGTGGATGGTGAAAACTGAGACCTGAGATTGTTTGTGACCTCTACACATGTGCTGTGGCATGTGTGCACCCACATTCATACATGCATATATACATACACCATACATATACAAAGATATTTAAATATAAATACTGTGTATGAATCTCAGAATCATGCAAAGCAATGTGGCAGAGTAACATTTTCAATGCTTCCATTTATATTAATGTCAAAATAGGCAGAACTTAAGTAAGAGACTATCTGCATCTCTGTGTGGCAAAGATGAAAATGCAGGCTAGTAGTTACCTAGGATAGAGAGGCATGCTGTTTGGGAGGGAAGACTTTGAGGCCATGCTGGGGATATGGCATGTTTATCTTTTGCTTCAAACCCTGGATGTATGTGATTTATATATACTTATAAAGGAAAGAATACTGAGAACTATGGCTCAAGGCTCAGGAACAGCTACAATTGCTTTTTGACCTGGACAAATATTGAGTCTGAGTTTCCTCCTCTATAAAGAGAGCATCTGGTTGCACTGATTCATAACTCAAGCTCTTGGTTTTATGAGATAGCCTGAAAATATGACTGTGATGATTTTTTAAAAGGCAAATAAACCATCTCCTCTCAGGAAGGACACATTGTATTCTAGCCATCATGGATGAACACGGTGAACTTGAAGGCATCAGAAGATTTGTCATACTGTCTTGTTTATGCCTTACTCAATGAGTTTACTTTCGGCCCTATGCCATTAACCATAGCTTGCTATTTTCCAGTGGTGTATGTTATACTATATATACATACTATGTTACATGTATGCTGAATAGACGTGCTCTGATAGGATAGCTTGGTGAATGTGGCTTGGGCACATGGCACTTTATTCCTAGGTTTAAAGGTATTGTGGGATCAGTTACATATAACTTATAAGAGGAATAAAACTGCAAATCCAAAGTGAGAGAATATCATTATCACATCAAAGCCTTTCTTAAAAAAAAAGTACGTAGTTCCTAGAACCACCTGTAAGTGATAGGCCCTATACTAAAACTTGGTTTAACATTCTATTGTTCTTTGTGTAGCAAAATCATAGTTTAGCTTTAAAACTTTTTGAGGATGCTTTTATTTCAAGTAAGAAGTGTTTTTCCTGTGATCTTACAAAACCAAAGAGTTATCTTACTACCCTAAATATAGAGTTTAAAAGTTAATCATATGTCCTCCCTTATACATATCTCAATTCTAATTAAACATATGGTATTCACACAGAAAAATAATGGCAATTTAGGAGTATAACTTACACTTATAGACAATAAATAAATGTTGTAATAATTTTGATTTAGAAGCTGACATGTGAAGCCTCTATGCCAGGATCTACTGTGGAACATTTTCAGTTATAGTCATATTTGAAATTTTTTTCTGATGAAATAAAGCAATGTTACAGACAGGTTATATATCAGTTGAATTGTTAGCATTCTGTTCTAATTTCCTCCATAAAGCAGAAATATTGTCATAGTAACAGCTGTAGCCAGAATATAAAGTTGACAAAATCAACTTTAATGGCATTCTTCACGTCAGAACAATGCCTAGTTTCAATCTGTAGTTTTACAAAGCAAGTCTGGAGTGTCAAAATAATATATACCTCATGTTTCCAGCCATTTTATGCTTTTGCATTGGATGGTTTTACTGGAATCTGTTTTTTCTTAGTTTGGTTTATGATGACATTTTGTTTTCATGTGGTCTCAAGTTCTTTTTATATGTCAAAATACCAGAGCCATGAGGGCTTTAGCAATTATCTAATATAACACTTTAGTTGTAGATGTATAGAAAAGAGCACATTTTATTCCCCAGAGTCTAACTCAGAAAAAATTGGAAAATATACTCCCATACTGGATCCAAAGTTGGTTGTAGCTGGTATGTGTATGTTCTGGTGACAGTGTGCACACTCTAGGAATCTGGTGTGGCTCCTTGGGTAGGCTTTTGATTTGGTGGTATTATTGATAAGGTTTTCTGTGACATTAATGAAAATGTCCAGAAAGTTGTGTGTGACATTGCTGACAATTTCAAGTTGAACAGCTGTGTGTTATGTTAGATGTCTATCTTTGGTGCCTGATCATTGGCTGTGGGTTAGTATTCTGCTGACTAGATTGTGTGAGGTGCTGTTTAATGTATATGGACAACTTGATCCATCCCTCCTGGGAACTGATATTCTCTACTTCACAGAGCTTGACAGGGTTCAAGGTTACCCAGTCTGTCTGCAAGACAATGAACTTTCCTGCAGCACTGTCAGCTTTTGATTTTATTTCTCTTTTATCTACTTCGTGGCTCATACCTTAACTTGACACCTTCATTCATACTCAGAGAAGCATGAAAGATCTGCAACACCTCCAGATTGTTTTGCAAGGTTTCTTTTCTTCTTTTCTTTTCATTTTTGGTTTTTCAAGATAGGGTCTCACTCTAGCCTAGGCTGACCTGGAATTCACTATGTAGCTTCAGGGTGGCCTTGAACTCAAGGCGATCCTCCTACATTTGCCTCCCAAGTGCTGGGATTAAAGGTGTGCTCTACCATGCCCAGCCAGCAAGGTTTCTTTTCTATTCCTTCATTACCTTAGAAATACCTTCTTGTCTCCTACAGCTATGATATAATATAGGATATCGATTATCTATGATCTATCACCTATATATCATCTCTCTATATACGTGTATATCATCTATCATTTCTATATCTCTCTCTATCATATGTATCTATCATCATATATCTATCACAGTTCTGGATTTGAATAGAATGTCTTGCATGTGCTAGGCAAGCATTCTAATGCTAAGTTATATCTCCAGCCTTAAGGTCTTATTCTTAATTACTAGGATAAGTAAGTCCATAGGAATTACTTATTTTCCTTTTATTCTAGATCTTCCTATGTTAGACATAACCCTCTTGCTGTCTTAGGTTGACAGCACAGTCTTCACAGCTGGGAGCAATGTACTTTTTAAAATATTTTATTTTATTATTTATTAAAGAGAGAGAAAGAGAGGGAGAGAATGTGTGTGTCAGGGCCTCCAGCCACTGCAAACAAACTCCAGATGCATGTGACACCTTGTGCATCTGCTTTACATGGGTCCTGGGGAATCCAACCTGGGTTCTTAGGCTTCGCAGCAAGTGCTTTAACTTCTAAGCCATCTCTCTAGCCTGTTCTTAAGATCAGTATTAACACCTAACATTTCTGTACAGCTTGCTAAAAAGTAAAAATAAGCATTATATTATAACCTGTGGCCAATTTTACATGAAATAATAAAGTTGGAGAAGAAGGACCTGGGGTAGGAGGAAGATGCTTTGAAGAAGATTGTTGAGTCACTCAAGAGGGGGTTGTTTTCTTCTCATGGGCTAAGTCAGGAGGGTGCCTTCTCTGAGAAAACTACTGTGGGGAGGGGAACATTATGTATTGTTCTGGTTGAGACACATGAAGAGGGATGCTCTTTTTACACTGCAAACAAAGTAGAGTGAATTAGCAAAGTCTTGGGTGACACTAATCTTTTTATTATGCAATCAGTAAGTGCCAGGAATATATTTTTATTTTTACCTAGAGGAGTTTAAAGTATGAAGGTTGCCTAAGGCAATGTTGAAGACTACTAGATGGGCACTTTGGAGAAACAAAATAACCTTCAGAGAGGTTGTCTGTCTAGTGGAACAAGGGGAGGCTGTGAGCGGCACCATTAGGAAAAAGGACTGAGAACATCATGTGAAGTCATCCCAAAAGAATATCCAAACTACTACACTGCTGAAGATTTCTCTGGGAAGATTCTTGAGAGATCTCTCCCCCCAAAACAAAAATGTGAAAGACAGTCAAACATTTGGACATCTTCCATAACAGAGATTTCTATCAGCCAAATGAGAATTACAAATAATGTGCATTAATTTAAAATAGTTTTCCTCTTTGACATCACCATTTTTCCTAATCCCACTTTGGAGAAAGCCAGAGAAGCACAGTGAGTCAAGGACAGAGGTGGAAGAGCAGGAAGAGTGAAAGATCTAGAAATGCCATTGCTTCTAGTGATGGTGAGATTGGGTGTCAAGTGCATGTTTGGGCCAGTGAAGACAAGCCTGAAATGGATGAGAACTGAAGGCTTTATTTATTGTCAACTGCAAAGGAGCTGGGAAAGATCATCCTGATGCCTAGCAGTAGCCAGACAGCTCTGGAATCTGGCTCAGGAGTGACTGTAAGCCAAGGGAAGGAAAACATGGCAGAACAGGCTTGAAGAAAGAGAAAGAGAAAAAAATCAAAGTTTCATTGTATATGCTTGTTGGTTAATGTCTTGAAACTGATACCTTGGAATGCCAGATCCCATCCTAGATGCTCATCAATGACATAATGAGGACACTTCTCACTGAGTATTCATCCTGTGAAGGCTGTGGGATAAAGTGAGAAGTTCACAGAAAATGGGGTATACTGACCGTACCGGGGTTATCTCTGATTTGCTGCTTAGAAATGACTTGAAATCTTCTAATTCCTTCAATTGTCCTATCCTAAACTAGACCCACTTTTGTAGATAATAAATGGATTGAAGTCAAAGAATGTCTAAGAGGAAAATACAATTAAAAGATGAGCATATTTGTTTGACCTGTTCTAAGAGTTTACGTATGGTGGTTCTTTACTTGGAGATATTTATTGTGTTCTAACATTGGCAAAGAATACCTCAAAATTTTCACATAGCTGGAGTTACAAGAACAAAATTTTAAAATTTGTTCCAATGCAGAGGCATCTAACAACAATCAGAACATGTTTTGGAAGTATCTTATGATTTTTCTAATTGTGTTTTTGGATTGCTACTTTTTATAATCCCTGCAATGCAAACTAAGACTAATATCTGTAACCATTCACGTTTAAAAGAAAGGGTTACTTAAGCCACTAAAACATGACAGAATATTTATTTTCTGTATGTTTTTTCCTGCTTGTCACACTTTTTGAACACATGGTTCTTTTCAACATTTGAGGAACTTTTCATCCATAGGAGGGAGTGTTTGATTGAGATTTGTGACTCAATGTTTCCATTAGAAATGTTCTATCCATGTTTAAGGTACTTTAAAGAGACACAGTCTTTATTACCATATGTGGCAGCTTACTGTATATAGCAGATATTTAAAACAGACAGAAGAATAATCAGGGTTTGTTGGGGGAAGAGTAGAGTCTCTCCAGAATGAAGAACACAAAGAACAAATGGAAACACGTGTGCTTCTCCACACATGGCTTCTAGAGTTGGCCTCATGGACTTGAAATTTTATGGTTACCAGATTTATATTCTTTGAAATTATGGGCATTGGATCAATTACTCATGTTGGACAACACTCTGAGGTGACATTAAATGAGCATGTGATTTTCACAACCTACAATTTTGACACAGGTTTGGATAACTAGAATAAAAATATTTTTTAGTAAAAGGCTATAAATTTGTTAAAATTGAACACAAGTTCTCTGTGGACAGAGAAATTGCTTATTGAAAGAAAATTTTGAAATATCTTTCCTAAGTATTATTGTAAATAGTTTCTAGGGAGTGGCATCTCTCAGATCCTAAAGAAGTAGATTATTGGCCTAATTCTCATAGTAATTAAAAATATATATTTTATTTATTTGAGAGATAGGGAGAGAGAGAGAGAGAGAGAAAATTGGCATGCCAAGGCCTTCAGCTGCTGTAAATGAACTGCAGACGAATGTGCCATCTTGTGCATCTGGTCCTGGGAAATCCAACCTAGGTTCTTTGTCTTTGCAGGTAAGTACCTTAAGCACTAAGCTATCTCTACAGCCCTCAAGGTGATTTTTTTTTTTAGAGAGAGTAAGAGAGAGAGAGAGAGAGAGAGAGAGAGATAAGAGAGAATGGGTGTGCCAGCAGCCTCTCAGCTGCTGTGAATGAACTCCAGATGTGTGTGCCCCCTGGTGGCCAACTTGTGTCACTTTGCGTTTGTCTAAACGTGGGACCTGGAGAATCCAAACGCCATTCTTAGGCTTAGGAGACAGGTGCCTTAACCGCTAAGCCATTTCTCCAGCCCCCCTCAAGGTAATTTTTAAGTACGTTTTAGTAACTCTGTAACATGAAACGCTAGCAGAGAAGCTTGTTATGAAGATGACAAGTACTGAAGAGTTTCAAGCTAGTGTGTTAGGGGGCTTTTCTTTAGTCATGATTGGTCCAGTTTGTATCACTTTCCTCGGGCTAACAGAGTGCTACATGTTTAGCACCTGAAATAGCACTCATTTGTTATTCACAGATGGGTGGAACAGAAGTCTGTTTGCCTAAACATAGTGTAACGGGAGTCTGCCCAAGGGCACATTTAGCTAAAGGAAAGGTGTTGTCAATAGCAGTGACTCCTTCATGGAAAGAGGACCTTCCATGTGTATTGGTTGTAGGCAGGATTGAAGGTGCGGACTGTGCTCTTCATTTTATGCTAGCTGTCACATCTCTGCTGCACCTATTCACAGGAAACTTGACCCTGAAAAGGATCATTTGACTATGTCAAGCCCATCTGAATAACACCATTGTGCCATATAATACAACCCAGCCACAGGGGTACTGTTTCTTATTGATAGGTTCTGCTCACATTTCAGGGAGAGGTGATTTCACATGAACATGGCCATGGAGGGGAAGTCACATCACCATTCAGGGCTACATCAGTTAAGCTAACTGCATTCTGCAGGGTTATGTGTGTTAAAGAAACTGCATGCTGAACAGTAGTTGAGAACTCTTCCTTGTGTTATTATTACACCTTCCATTTCCACTTCCTTTCGTTCAAACTCTCAACCTCAAAGTTCTTTTGCGGAGGGCTGGAGAGATGGCTTAGCAGTTAAGGCGCCTGCCTGCAAAGCCTAAGAACTGGGTTCCAATCTCCAGGTCCCATGTTTAGCCAGATGCAGTGATGCAAGGGCGCAATGCCGCACTTGCCCACAAGGGGGCCACACATCTGGATTTCGTTCACAGCAGGTGAGAGACTGCTGGCGCGCCCATCTCTATCTGTCTCCCTCTCCCTCTCTGTCTGTCTCTCTCTGTGTCTCTCTCCAAAAATAAATAAAATAATAAAAATTTAAAAAAATGTTCTTTTTGGGGAATAGACATCCTGTTTCTTGTTTACCTTTGGCTCATTGGTGCCAGTATACCAGGCTCAATCTTTCCTGTTCCTTATTATTGGAGACTAGCTCAAGGTTCATGGCAAGTATCCAGGTTCAAATTTCCATGGAACATAAAAAAGTACCCATATATATTTTACTTATAGTATATTGGTTATCAGCCTAAATTTTTTTGTTTCTATTTTTTATTATTTTGTATCTATCTACCTATCATCTTTCTGTCTCTCTATGTATATGGGTGTATGCTTGCCATGGTAAGCATGTGGCAGTCAAAGGACAATCTTGAGGTGATTCTCCTCTCTTTCTACCCCTTTGAGACAGTCTCTTGCAGCTGCTGCTTGGGAGCTTCTGAATCCTCCTGGCTCCACTTCCCAGGCTCTGTTTCCCATTGATGTAGGGGCTTGGGGATTACAGACCACTTTGTGTCCAGATTTATTTACATGGGAACTGAGGACAATCAAACTCAGGCCAGCAGGCTTGCAAGCATGTGCCTTTATCCACTGAGCCATCTCTCCATCCCTGAATTTTTTTTGATAAGAAACCATAGTATATGTCTCTTGATATTTGAGATAGCATTGCACATGTTGGGTATGTTCTGAAATGAGATTGCAAAGACAGAGCACATATTTATCCCTTTCTAATGTTCTCTTGTATTATGGAAGGTAAATTTAATTCACATGTTGGATTTACGTTCATTTTTCACACACATTTTTTTTTAAATGTACATAGTAAAACTGATGTTTTTTAAAAAGGCCTATGGTCCTTTTTGGCCTGTATTCATTGGAAAGACTTAGTTGACATGGATCTTTGAAGAATTCAGACAAGTGCATCTGCATATTTTCCATTAACTGGGAGGTAGAGGATCAAGCAAGGATTTTCTCTTCATAGCACTTCTAGCCAAAGGCTTTTGGAATAAAATTCACGTATTCCTCCTCCAACTTGTTTAACCACAACATCTGTTTGTCTCCACTGGCATTTGGCCAGCGACCTACTGTCTTCCGTAGAAGAGGCTGGCCATCCCTCTCAAGACCAAATGTCGAGAGAAACAATTAGTTCTCAAGTGACTTTAGTCATGGAATTGGTCACTGGCCAAAAACATGGCCTGATTACATCATATACATTTACTGAAAAAAGAAAGGGTTCATTTTATAATTTTCTCTGATGGGGAGGATAGAACTAGTAAAAATACCTTTTTATCTGGGTAATAAAAGGTCAAGAGATTTAGACAGAAGCACAGCAAACCCACTCCTTAATTTAATATAGTTTAAGACATATAGGTATACTATACTTTTTCACTTAAAGGATCATCATAAAAATTAGTTGATTTTCATAAAGAGAAAAGTTTAATTAGAACTTTCTATTTTTGAGTATATAAGCAGGTTGAAAATTAGAGCATTTTTAGACATTCTAAAGACTGATCTTCTAACTTCACTGCAGAATTGTTGCTGTCATGAGGCAGAGTAAGGAGCCTCAGGAGAGGCCAGCAGCTGAGGGTTTCTGTGTCCGTATCTTTCAACAACAGCTTGGAGCCTGCCAAGCTCTACTTTGATCAGAGTTTCCTTCAGAATTGGTATTTCTTTTTGACTTATTGCCTAGTCTGACTTTGCCCTGACTGGCCACACCCTGTCCAGCTGTGACAGATTATTTGATTTCTGTTCTTTGTAAATTTATCTGAAATTCTTTAAATTTTACTCCAGCAAAAACAAGCCCTGCTCCATTAAAAAGTAGAAAGATTTGCTTATCTTGTGAAACTTCCTTACTTGTGTCTCTACCGGGGCCCTTTCCTCAGGACCAGTGAACCAACTGCTCCAATGCGCATTCATCATTGTCTCTAATCTCTTCTCTAGCTCATCTGCTGGCCATGCCATACTTCCCATATTGGCATGTCCACTCAGCCTCCTTTGTATGGCCTCAAAATGGGTATCTTATACTACACTTTGACCTCTGTCCCCCACATTGTGGATCACATAATTTCTCCGTGATTCTCTCACATAACCATGGTTTCTCTCTGGTTCAATTCATACAATGCTTTGCCCTCTTGACTTCTGTCCTGGCTGGAATTATATTACAGCACAGTGCACTGGAAATGAAGAAGAGTAGAGAAGGGTAAAGATGTATGTATCTACTTTTATAGAAAATCACAGGCTAGCTGTAATGGCCGACTTTCATCATTTAATTAGGATATTAAGCCTTTGTGTTTTCATTTTATATATTTTAAAAGTTTGAAAACATTATACTTCTTTTGTCTAGTTTAAGCATTGATTATTTCTAAATATTCTAGTCATTTGTATAGACTCAGACTGATTTTCTAATCTGACTACATTTCCACTCTTAGATGCTTATTTCATCAAACTTTTGGCTCAATAAGAAGAAAAAAGATGTTGAGTAGATACATGGTTTAGACCTGAGGCTGCTGTCTGCTACAGAAGACCTTGACTTATTAATGTTGACTGTCAGTTATTTATGCCATAATAAATGTTATACATATGAAATTCCATTGTGTGACTCTGCATGATATCCATAAAAGAAACTGGGGAGAAAAATAACCCAACTTTTGTAGACAAGGATATCTCCATCTTCAAGATATTCTTCCTTTCATTAACCTTTATAAATTTTGCCTACAATATTTTATGGAAAACATCTTAGGAAAATATGCAGGGTCTTGGTTGTATTTATAGGAAAATCAAATATACGAGCTTCAAAATTTATTCAGAGATTCACAACAAATGGAGGGCAGATCCCAGAATGCCACACTCCTGTGTTCAAGCCATTGGGCTTCTTCATCTCTTTTTGTTCCTTTTGCCAAGGAGTTACTAAAGCAAAAAAACATACTTAACTAGTAAGTCCAGCTACCCATGTGGTGGTTATTCTGAAAACATCTATGATATTATAAAATTTGAGAGCCAGTAAGATCTTTGTTCACCACAGGGAGGGGGCACTCATTCCAAGGAACGGATATTCAGAAGGTTTAAGGAGAAGTATGGTTAAGTTTTATACCTGGAAGTTACATGTTAACATATTTAGAGTGCTCAGTTTAGATTTGTGTGAGTAGAGGAAGAGAAACCCATGCCTTAGAAAGTTCGTGTGTATATTTCTTCCTTTTTTAAAAATTAGAATTATTTATTTATTTATTTGAGAGAGAGAAAGAGGGAGAGAGAGAGAGAGAGAATGGGTGCTCCAGGGCCTACAGCCACTGAAAACAAGCTCCAGATGCATGCACCACCTTGTGCATTTGGCTAATATGGGTCTTAGGGAATTGAACCAAGATCCTTTGGCTTTGCAGGCAAGTGCCTTAACCACTAAGCCATTTCTCTAGCCCTCTCATGTATATTTCTTTTGTAGAAAGCACACAAATTAATGAGTATCACTTTGAAAACTTCATACATTTGAGGCACCATGCATATATTTTGTTCTAATTTGTCCCTCTCCTCCATAACCCTTTCCCTTTTAATAGGTTCCCTTCCTCTCTCCAAATAGCCCTCCTTTTCACTTACATGTCATATATAGTCTATCCCCAGTTTTCCCCTTTCCTACCTCCCCATTCCCTTAAGATCTTTTCCTCCCCTCTAATGGTCCATTTTTACCTTCTCTCTCTCTCTCTCTCTCTCTCTCTCTCTCTCTCTCACACACACACACATACAGAGAGAGAGATTGAACTCTAGATTCTGCATATGATAAAACCATGCAATATTTGTCTTTCTGTATTTGGCATTTTTCATATAACATAATGAATTCAATTTATATTTTCCTACAAATGTCATGACTTCATTTTTCATTAGACTGAATAAAATTTAACTGGTATGTGTACACACTTTTTAAATCCATTCATCTGTTGTTGATAGGCTAGTTCCATTTCTTAGCTGTTATGAATATGCAACAGTAGACATAGATGTATAAATATATCTGCAATATGTTGACTCAGTGTCTTCTGGGAAAGTGTGTACTCAAGAGTGGATTAGCTGAGTCATATGGTAGTTACATTTTTAGTTTTTTTTAGAGACCTCCATACTTATTTCCATAGTGGCTGTACAAATCTATATTCTAGCTAGCAGTGTATATGGGTCCCTCTCCCCCTATATCCTGGTCAACATTTATTGTCCTTTGATTTCTTGATAGACATTCTGAATGGGGTGATAGGAAATCTCAAAAGTTACTATTTGCATTTCCCTCCTGGATAAGGGTGCTGAACACCTTTTCAGTTATTTATTGGCCTTTTGTATTTCCTCTTTTGAGAATTGCCTATTCAAGTCATTATGCAGTTCTTCATATATTCTAGATACTAACCCCTGTCTAATGTACACTTGACAAAAATTAGTACCCATTCTGTGGCCATATCTTCACTCTGGTGCTGTTTCCTTTGCTCTGCAGAGATTTGTAATTACATATAATCCCATTTGTCATTTCTTGGGACTACTTCCTATGCTGTGGTAGTCCTCTTCAGAAAGGAATTGACTGTACCTGTTTCTGGAAGTATTTTCCCTATGTTATCCTCTAGTAGTTTCAAAGCATTAGCTCTTATATTTTGACCTTTGGTGCATTTTGCATTGACTTTTTTTGTGCAATGTGAGAGATACAGATCCAAGTTAATTCTTCTATATGTAAAAATAGTTTACCCAGAAACATTTTTGAATAGGCTGTTTCTTGTCCACTCTTTGACAAAAGTTAGGTGGCTATGACTGTGTGGTTTTATTTCTGGGTTCTCCAATATATCCCTCTGCTATACATGTCTGTTTTTATGTCAGTACTATGTTGTTATTGTCACTATGCCACTATAGTATAATTTGAGGACAGATATTGTGTGAGCTTCAGCAGTAGTCCTTCTGCTTAGTATTGTTTTTATATTTGGGGTTTGTGTTTCCATATAATTATGGACTGGTTTTTCTAGTTCTGTGAAGGTCATTTTTACAGTGGATGCATTCATTCTGTGGAATGATATCAGTACTATAGTGACCTTCACAATCCTTGAGCGTTGAGGGTCTTTTATTTTGTTCTTCAGTTCCTTTATTCAGTGTCTTACTGTCATTGTAGAGATAATTCACATCCTTGGCTACCCAAATATTTTTTTAGTCCCAAAATTTTAAGTCCAATTTTTTTTTTTTTAGGTAGAGTCTCACTCTAGTTCAAGCTGACCTAGAATTCACTATGTAGTCTCAGGGTGGCCTTGAACTCAGTGATCCTCCTACCTCTGCCTCCCAAGTGCTGGGATTAAAGGCACGTGCCACCACACCCAGCTTCCCAAATATGTTTTTAAGTGCATAGGATCCCTCTCATAGTTTCTTTCTCGGCAGTTGAAGGTTGTGGTCGTTTGAATTAGGTGTCCCCCATAAACTCATATTTTCTGAATGTTAGGTACCCAGCTGATGGCAATTTGGAAATTGGAGTCTTCCTGGAGGATGCCACAGTACTCCTCAGCTGTCCTTGGCCCTCCTCCATACTCCTCATTCTTCAACAGCCCTCCTTAGCACTTCACAGTACCTGCCCCACTAAAAGGAGAACCTGTAAACACCTTGCTGGAAAGTGTAGAAAACTCATCACAACCACGTCTCCAAGCCCCCATGCTTTTCTCCATCCACTAAGAACATGCAACCTGCAGAGCATGGAACCCTGTGAACTCCCCATACGACATGGTCTGAACTGAAACAGTGAGCAAGCACAGGCTAGCAAAGGTGGCCAAGTTAGCAGACAGTAGTTCTGAACTTGGTAGTTGAGAACGTCCAGCCTGGGCAGCACAGCTGGGATCGTCACACTCTCATTTGTGGCTCTTATTTTGTATAGATACATAAATTTTATATATATGACAAAAAATAAGAAATATGACTATTAGGGAACAAGGGAGCTTAGCCAGAGGCAAAGAGGAGGGAGAAAGTTGAGGTAATGGGAGGGGTGAATATGATCCAAGTACATGATATACTTTTGTGAAAATGCTTGTGCAACCCTTCATCAGGTACAATGAATAATCACCAATAAAACTTTAAAAAGTCAAAAAATAGAACTATCACATGATCTAACTATACCATTACCATGTATGTATCTGTAGAATTCAAGGTCAGCATGCCACAGAGATAGTTGCATAACCATATTGCCATATTCACAATGCCATCTATGGAATCAGCATCATTCCTGTCAGAAGATGAACAAATAAAGAAAATGTGGAGAGCTGAGGAAATTACCCAGTGGTTAAAAGTACTTGCTTGCAAAGCCTGAAGGCTAGGGTTCAATTCCTGAGTACTCATGTAAAGGAAGATGCACAAAGTGGTGCATGCATCTAGAAGTTGTCTGGAATTTTTTTGCAGTGGCTGGAGGTCTTGGCATGCTAATGTTCACTCTCTGTCTGCCTGTATCTTTCTCTTTTTCTCTCAAATAAAATAAATAAGTAAATAAATAAATAAATAAATAAATAATATTTTTAAAAAGAAAATGTGCAGGGTTATTTGACAATAAAGAAAAACAAAATAATTTTCATTTACAGGAAAATGGATGGAGCTAGAAGTTATCATGGTATGTGAAATAAGCCAGAATTAGACAGTGTCACATGTTTTCTCTTACATAGACCAGAATAAATAAATAAATAATAAAAGAAAGGAAAAAGAAAAGAAAGAAATACTGGCATGGATGATATAGAAGTTGCTACTAAAGCAAAAGAAGGGGAAAAGTGGGAGGAGAAAAATGAGCAAGAAGGGGATGAATATGGTCAAAACTCCTTCTATGCATGTAGGAAAATGACACAATTAGTGAGCACCAATATTTTGTACATTAATATGTGCTGATATATATATTGTTTTAATTCAGTTGACTTTGCCCTGAATTTTGATTATTGCCATCAACAAAGACATTTTGCAAAATGGACTTGTAGATTTAAGGGAGAAAACAATTTTCAGTCTTTCAGTACCTGATCAGGTTTTAAATATTTGGGGTCTGAAAGGAAAAACTAAATATGCTTTTGTGTTTCTGTAAGGACTGTTTATTTAAATTAACTTTACCTAGAGACCAACTTTCCCATTCATTCCTCTAAAGGAAGAGGGATGGAAGGTGTGGAAATTCAAGTGTCAGACACTGACAATGCTGATGCTTCCCCTAGCCTTAAATTCCTCAACATTGCTTTAAAATTATGTTTTGTTGTCTGAGATTCAAAAAAATGAGAAGCATGAACTTTAAGGAATTGCTTTAGAACTGTGATTAGGATCTTGTAAGTAAACTGGAGTAGAGTTAGAATTCAAATCCAAGTTTGCATTGCGAATTCATTCACTCAAACAGGTTGGGCTCAAAGCTAGTTGGCACATTAGTTTTCTAGATCTGCTACAACAAAGTAACAGATCACATAACTGTAAAACAGAAGTTTATTCTGTGACAATTCTGGAGGCAAAAAGTCCAGGATGAAGATCAAAGGTCTCAGTGGGTTGGCTTTCACTGAGACTGGCAGAAGGGTGTATCCTTGTGTTCTTACTCTTAAGTTTCCCAGTGTGCAGCCCAAGTTAATTAATGACACGATTCTAACTTAATTGCCTTTTGAAAGGCCCCAACTCCAAATTTATTCATATTCTGAGATCCATCTATATACGAAATTAAGGGAACAAAACAGTTCAACCTATAACAAGTGTCATTCATCTAAGGCTGAAGCACAGTCAACCACTGTCCTACCTTCATGGAATTTACAGTCTAGTAATGGAATTAGCATTACACATGCTTTTGCAATAAATTCTTAAAGGGTAATGGAAAGTTTGGTTTCATGGGTGAGGACAGTAAAGGCTGTATTGAGGAAGTGACTGAGTTGAGTCTTCCAGTGAAAAGCGTTGGGAGGTCCTGTGCAAGCAGGGATACCAACTGTGGTGGGCAGACCCACGAGTGGAGGAGCTGGAAGTTAGCTTTAGATGAGAAGGGAGCCTCACACACAGGCTGTTGGCCTTTCATTTATGATTTTGGTCTTTACTACAGTATTGAGAAGCAATTCAGAATTTCAAGGTTGATTTTTGTTTTGAAAAGAGAATTCTTTCTGCTTGTAAACATTCAGTAGATTGATTACAGTTTCTGTGCCCTTTTCAACTGGTGGGTGTACTGTTATGCACACTGGGAAAAAAGTTCCAAAGTTACCCACAAAAAGACAAGAAAGTACTCACAATATTGACAGTACCTAGAATGTATCTTACAGCAAAGCCGTTCTCATTTCCTGTCTGCCTCCACATAGTGTCTGACATTTGGATCTAATCTTCAAGCAGCAAGCATCACTCACTTACATTCATCCCAGCAGGCATAATGTGGTTTCAGCAAAGAGGAAAAAGTGTCTGAAAGGCTAATGACAAAATAGTGACGTACATGTAGTTAAATGATGAAAATACTAAGTGCTTCAAAATAGTAAAATTTGAGATTTTAGGTAGGAAATTGAGTATGGATGATTTTACTTTTTTAATTAAAGAAGTAGTTTTCATTTACTTGTAAGAAAGAAAAAAATTGAGGAAGTTTCCTGTTTAAATACTCAGTTTTGTTTTCAAAAATTAAAAAAATATGATTAAATTCCTTCCATTTTATTAGATATTTGATTTTGTTATTAATGTTAGATGTTTTAATGTTTATTTATTTATTTATTTATTTATTTATTTATTTATGAGAAAGAAGTTAAGAGGGAGGGAGAGAGAGAGAGAAAGAGAAAATGGGCACACCAGGGCCTACACCCACTGCAAACAAATTCTAGATGCATGTGCATCCTTGTGCATCTGGCTTATTTGGGTTCTGGGGAACCGAACCTGGGTGTTTTGGCTTTGTAGACAAGCAACTTAACTGCTAACCCATCTATCCAGCCCAACATTAGATGTTTTTAAAGATAAAGTTTCTTTCTGCCTTCAAAAGAGTGTTCTGTGCTAAGGTAAATGATGCATACATCAAACTCACATTTTGGGGGGAATAAATAGAGGCCAATATATTGATTTTCAAGTTGTAGAACTTCTAGCAAGCAGGGTGAGGTTGCAGCTACTGAGATAAACATTTTACATGTGACAAGTAAAAGGTACCATGAATATTAGCACTATACTATCAGATTAATGAATTCCATTCATTTCATAGACTTGATTTGAGGGAGCAAATATTTAACAAGATGTGTTAGGAAAAGAACATTATTTGGTGAATGCTGCAGAATATATTTTGTATTTTCACAGGAAAACAATGACAATGCAAACGAGAGTATTTTGAAGAAATGAAAAACTTCAAATAAAATTTGTATGAAGTATTAGCAGCATGAGATTATATACTATTAAAATATAAAGCCTAAAAGTTATTTTCCTGAGGTTAGCCAAGTGACTAGAAGTGTGGAAAGTATGCATGTCTGCTTCAAATGTAATCTGTCTCCATCTGCGGTCGGCAAACTCTTTTTCTTATGGCCCAAGTGGATTTTCTAAGTATTCCATGGAAGAAGCTGTGTCTATTATTAAAATATCTGCTATTTTTTCTATAAAAAGATAAAAAAATGATCCATTACCTCCTTAAATTCAGAAACAAAAATATTAAATTCATGCCATTACTCAGGAGTGTTCTAAGATAGGTAAACGTGAGCAAAGAGAAATGTCCTCTCTCTAGTTGCAACTATCCCAAGAAAATACAAAAGAGGTTTAAATTCATTAATGTTCTTTTTTGACATTTATATGTGAAAAATTCTGCCACTTATATTTGTTTCAACTCTAAAATAAATATCTTTTCAGGACTTTAAAATATTTATACCTGAGTTGTAGAAATATTAGTACCTTAAAGAGCACTTCATTTACAGAATGTTCTGTTACTAGTGTTAGACATGGTCACTCTACATTTGAGAACTTAGGAATTAGTTATTCACATATGAGTCCCTACTCATAAATTTTGGCTGCTTTCATTGGAGGCTTTCATCAAAATTAGTAACAATTTTCACCTCTCCCCCAGCCTTAGGGCTTAGGCTTAGGTTCAATGGATTAAATGCTGGTTGAGCAAACATGAGTACTCTAGTTTGACACACCAGCACCTAGTGAAAAGATGAGTGCTGTAGCAGGCATTTGTAATCCCAGGCGTATTGATAGGCAAGAAGGGAGCAGAAACAGGAGAATTCACCAGAGCTTGGGGGTTAGCTAGCTTTGCAAAAAAAAAAAAAAAAAAAAAAAAAAAAAAAAAAGCAATGGGACAGGATTTCTCATTGTTCATTGTGTGTGTGTGTGTGTGTGTGTGTGTGTGTGTGTGTGTGTGTGTATGGATGTGTGTGCTATGAAGCGTGTATGGAGGAAATGGAACAACTTTGAAGTGCTGTTCTTTTTTTTAAAAAAATGTTTTATTTATTTATTTGACAGAGAGAAAGAGAGAGAGAGAGAGAATGGGCATGCAAGGGCCACCAGCCACTGCAAACGAACTCCAGATGTTTGTGCCCCCTTCTGCATCTGGCTTACATGAGTTCTGGAGAATTTAATTATAGTCTTTCAGTGAGACTAGATGCCATAAACTGAAACATAATATATCCAACAGTGAGAAAATTTTACATTGAAGAAAATAATTATATTTTAATAAAAATATGTCATAGCTTCTTAAAGCCTTTTGTTTTCACAATTTAGTATAGGGGCTGGAGAGATGGCTTAGCAGTTAAGGCACTTGCCTGTGAAGCCTAAGAGCCCAGGTTTGTCTCCCCAGATCCCACATAAGCCAGATGCACAAAGTGACACATGTGCAGGATCACACATGTGCACAAGTTGTAGCATGTGTCTGGAGTTCGATTGCAGTGGCTGGCAACTCTTGTGTGCCAATTCTCTCCCTCTTTCTCTCTCTCTCTCTCTCTCTCATAAAAAAATAAAAACAGTATGGTACGGTCTTGTTGAGATGAGTGGTACTTTTTCATATGTCTGAAAACATACAAGAGTAGATGGATGTGAAAGTAATATATCCATTTGTATATGTGCAGATATAGACCAATGAACATGTGAGTTAGATTCATTGTGTAGACATTTATAAATGCATACTAAAGTGAAACTAAAAGTGAACCTCAAATTATACCTCAGAAATGAATTACTAATATAAGAATATCATTTGCTCCCTTGCTTTGTTGTTGCTATTATACACGTTAAACTACTGTTGAGATAATTAGCACATGATACCTTAATATATATGCATTTGAAAGAAAAACGTTATTTTAAAATTCAACTTTCTTCAGATAATTTCCTTGTTTTCTTGTGTGTGTGTGTGTATGTGCAGTGTGCATGTGTGTGGGTGCACGTGTATGTGGATGCACATAATTGTGTATATGCATGCATGGAAAGGCCAGGGCTCAATGTCATGTGTCTTCCTTAGTGACTGTATTGTTTTGTGGGACAGGATTTTTCACTGAACCCAGACCTCATTGACTCAATTATTCTATCCAGCTCAGCTTGCCTGGGGATCCCCTATCTCTGCCAAACTTCTTAAATGGGGGTTAGTGATCTGATCTCAAGTCTTCAGACTTGCACAGCAAGTACTTTATTGACTTATCTACCTCCCCAGATTATTCAGATCACTTATTAGTCATGTATTTTTCTATTCTGCAAAGAAAATAATAAAAAATCACACCTATGATTTTTGGTTTCTATTGTTGATATTTTTCCTTTCCTTTGCTTATTTACAATTGCCACTGAGCAAAACAAGGACAAAGTGAATTTCTTTCTTCTAGTTTCCTTTTCTGTAAATGACATTATTTATCCATAGCTGTGCCAGGGCATGTCCTTGGAATTGTTTTTCTCAGTAGTGTTGATGGATTTGCATTGATCCATCCACTGTCTTTGGCCCAGTCTCCTTTGTGGTCATTTTCCTATGCTTGTTGACATCCAGGCCAACATTAACGGTTCTTGTTTTGCCTCAGAACAGAGTAAAACTACCTGTCATGAAGAATGAAGTCAGCTGGTTCCAATTAAAACAAAGGTAGGATTGCTTTTCTTCAAATACCCTTCCTTATCAGCCCTTCCAGCAAACTATAACAGCTCCTGAGCTCAAGAACTCAAGGGAAATTGTCTGTTCAGTTCAGTCCATTCTCTGCAGGCTGAACCAGAAAGATACAAGCTTGGAGAAAACATTCCAACTGATGTATACTTTATAAAGAAAGTGTAGGAATTATAATCTACATACAAATAAGAAACTCCGTGTTTTATGTTCTCTGGGTGACTATGTACCATCCTATGTAGTGATGTGTGTTCAGTGTTACACTCATACTATCTTCACATCAGTTCATAAAGGTAACCTTAACAAAATCATCATTCTGTCATTTAGCTATTTAACTATTACATTCCAGACCACTTAGTCATCAGAAAACTCATATATTTTTAATCCAGACTTACATATTATAGACCTAACTGATGACTTCAGTTAGCAAACTTTACATTAGCCTGTGATGAAGGTACCTAAGAATAATCTACTTCTCATTTCTGATCATAGAAGGTATCAATTGTCCTTCCTCAAACATGAGATTGTTGTAATATACTGATTTTATTAAATACATACATATGGCTCGCTTCACAATCCATAGGATGCAATAGCCTGATCTATTGGAATAGAGAATATGTTTTCTTTTTAAAAATATTTTATTTACTGATTTATTTGAGAGAGAGAGACAGAGATAAAGAGATAGAAAGAAAGAAATAATGGGCATGCCACCACCTCCTTCCACTATAAATGAACTCCAGTTCCACATGCATCACCTTGTGCATTTGGCTTATGTGGGTACTAGGGAATCAAACCTGGGTCCTTAGGCTTTGCAGGCAAGCCCTTTAACTGCTTATCCATCTCTCCAAACCTGGGAATATATTTTCTAATTTTTGAATATATTTTATTTATTTATTTATTTGAGAGAGAGGAAGAAGCAGATCGAGAGAATGGGCACATCAGGGCCTCCAGCCACTGCAAATGAACTCCAGATGCATGTGCTACCTTGTACATCTGTCTTATGTAGTACTAGGGAATCAGCCCTGGGTTCTTATGCTTCACAGGCAAGCCCTTTAACAGCCATCTCTCCAGCCCCCCAAACACACACAGCTTAAACTGTGTATATTTATTGCTATTTATAGAAAAAGACCTACTTAATTTTTTAAAATATTTTCTTTTCTTTTTATTTATTTGAGAGAGAGAGAGAAAAAGAGAGAGAGAATAGGTGCCCTACAGCCTCTAGCCACTGCAAATGAACTCTAGATGCATGCATCACCATGAGCATGTGGCTTACATGGGTACTGGGGAATTGAATCTGGGTCCTTTGGCTTTGCAGGCAAGTGCCTTAACCACTGAGACATCTCTCCAGCCCCCTATTTTTATTTTACTTTTTAAAATTATTAAAAACTTACACAGTAATAAAATAGAGGAATACCATTTCATCAGACACATAATAATATATCAGTCATATTAGCCCAATCCAGAGTTTGTCTAGCATGTTGTGGTGTTTTGATTCAGGTGTCCCCCATAAACTTAGGTGTTCTGAATGCTAGGTTCCTAGCTGATGGAGATTTGAGAATTTAATGCCTCCTGAGGGAACGCATTGTTGGGGCAGGCTTATGGGCATTATAGCCAGTTTCCCCTCGGCAGTGTGTGAAACATCTCCTATTATTGTTGTCTACACAATGTTGGCAAGGAAGTGATGTCTACCCTCTGCTCATGCCATCATTTTCCCCTGCCATCATGGAGCTTCCCCTTGAGCCTATAAGCCAAAATCAACCCTTTTTTTCCCACAAGCTGCTCTTGGTCGGGTGATTTCTGTGAGCAATGTGAATCTAACTGCAACACATATTTAATATTTCATAGAGAAAACTCCTAATATGCTTACTGAGATAGATGCATTTAATCTTGTAATTTTACTATCATTATTTATTTATTGGTGGTATTTAATAATTCTAAATAATTAAAATACTTTTACATTTTATATTTAATTACCATATATTCTAATCTTTCAGTTGACTAGTATTTAAATTAGCCAAAAATAGAAAATTAAGAAAATTTCTCTAATATTAAAAAATTACATTAAAAATTATAGAATTTACAAGTCCAATGTGAAATATTTTTTCAGAATTTTTAATTGTGGATACAATAGTTAATGATCACTCCTCTAAATAGTTTGGCATACATTTACTATATTTCCTACAAAGATCTTCTCCAAAACAACCACAATCGATGTTTGATGTTAGTACATGCAAAGCTAGGCTGAAAGACCAAGAGTTCAAGGCCAGCCTTGGAAACATAGAGAGTTTGAGGCAAGCTACATGAGATCCTGTCTCTCTTTCTTGTACACACACACTTGCACACATACACACATGTAAATAAATGCACACACTATCAATGTGGGAAAATTAACACAAAAACTTTATTGCTATCAAATCCTGAGTCTCTATGCATTTCCCAGTTGCCCTAGTGTTCTTATAGCAACAGGGTGCAGTTGAGAGCCCATGTAATTAGTTGTGTCTTTTAATTTCCACACACAATGTAGGATTAAGTCCTCCAGACAAGCTCAGAGATGCAATACTGCAGGGTGTAGCAGTGGGGATATATATGCTGCCAAGGGTGGGAGGCTATGTCCTCAGGCAAATTAAACCCAACTGTATCTGAGAGTTCAATGCCCCCAACCTCATTGGAGTCTTCCCACACATTTCCATCCTAAGTTACAAGATGTCACTTTTTTCTACTCAGTGCCCTCACTTTAAATGATGACATCCTTTGGGGATGGGTCTTGAATTTGCATTGTAAGTCATCCAATTATACAATGGGGGCTTGGATCTTCTTTTTTCATACCTAAGTCCTACGGCTGCTGGAGAGAAATTTCTTCCAGGGCACACTTAGAAATCTTCAGATCATCTATGGGCCTCCAGAGCTGGGAATTTTAATCTCTGATCTTAGTCTTTTCCATTGTCGTTTTATTCAGAGATGCTAGCTACTTCTGTCTGCCTTGTCTTTTATGATTTTATAGAATGACTTTGTGGAATGTCCCTCAATTTGGACTCAGCATCTGTTTTTTTATTTGTACTGAAGTTATGCAGAGCTGGCAGGAATAAGAAAAAAGTTATGTTCTAACTAAATCCTGACAGGTTGCACATATTTAGATTTTCTTCCTATTAGTAAGTGTATTACTTTATCATGCCACTAAAGTCATATCTGTTAAACTAACAACTTATTGTTTTTCCCTTTATAATTAATAACTGTTTTATAAGAATATAGCTTGAAACATAAGTATCTTATTCCTCATGAAGGTTTGAATACATTAATAGCAGCATGAACTCATGGCTTCTGATTTTACTCATTGAGTAATAATCTATTACTGTACTTGCTTTGACACTCATGTTTTATTTGACTTAGTCCTTGGTGTCTGTGAACTTCCAGCCTGCTTCTGAATCCCTTAAAAAAGTCTTACTTAGCTAGAAAGATGGCTTAGCAGTTAAGCTTGCCTGTGAAGCCTAAGGACCCCTGTGAGAGGCTCAATTCCCCTGTACCCACATAAATGAGATGCACGAAGTGGTACATGCATCTGGAGTTCATTTACAGTGGCTGGAGGCCCTGGCAAACCCATTCTCTCTCTCTCTCTCTCTCTCTCTTTCTCTCCTCTGCCTCTTTCTCTATCTGTTGCTCTCAAATAAATAAATAAAAATAAACATTTTTTTAAGTCTTACTTGTTTTTCAAGCAGTTTCTTGTCCTTTAACCATAATGAGATGTTCTTGAAGTTTCAGGCATAACATGCTTTGTCCATGTTTTTCTGCCACATGTGAAGTCAGCCATGGGGAATGGTGATCAGAAATAGAGCTGGGAGGGTGGGACCTGCCTGTTTTTATTAGAAATTGTTCATCTCAGCATCTTGGTGGCTAGGGATATATATTTACTTCTGTGTCTGCCTGTATCTATACACACTGATAAATCCAATTGCTATCACCTATCATAACATTTGTCCTAGTTTTCTTCCTTTGCAGATCTTCTCTTTCACACCCCATAGTAAGAACTACCTCATTATCTTGGGTATATTTACTTATTTGACCAAATCCAGGCATGTAACAAATCTTTCATTGCTTTGCAGTTTTTTTCCTGTGTAGATGTCCTTTAACTCTGCTCTGCATCTAACACTTGGTCATATTCCTCAGTAAAGACACTTGTTTATGACCCCATTTTAGCACCAAATCCTCACACTGGTCAGCCCTCCAATCATAGACATCATCCTATTTAGCAATTGACACTCACCTTGGGGCCACTGATGCTCACTTCCTATATTAGCTACCTTCCTCATTGTTGTGACTAAATACATGGCATGAAGTGACTTAAGAGACAAAAGGCTTGATTCTGCCTGCAGTGTGAGGCTAGCTGTATCCTCATCATAGTGGGAAAGGTGTCTCAAGTGGGCAAGCACTTGAGACAGCTGGGTCACATACAGTCCACAGTGAGGAATCAGAGTGCAGTTAAAGAATGCCCATGCTCAGCTATGTCTCTTCTTTTTATACAGTCCAGGATACCCATGAAATGGTGCTACCCACAGTTAAGGTGGTTGTCCCATCTTAATTAACATAATCAAGATAATTTTCTAGGTCATTGTAGATCCTAACAAGTTGACAATAAATTTAAACCATCATTCCTCTCTTACCTGGCATTGCCTAATGCTTTTGAATCCAAATTCCTCTGAAAGAAAGAGAATAGAAAGAATAATCTTTATACTTTAGTGATTTAAATTAATTAGAGCTCCTCTCTGACACTACAGGGTGTCCTTTGCATTACATGTTTATTTCACTCTCTTACTAGACCTGGGTTAGACATCTCTCTCCTTCCTCTTTCTTCAAACACTGTCTTAGTTTCTAAGGCAACACCACATTCTGATTCTTCTTCTTCATTATTGATCATCTTTCCTAATCACCTGCATGGTCCTTCCTTGTGCTGATTCACTATAGAATAATGCTCTGTATAGTCCCTTCTTCATGTCTTTTGTCCACAGAAAGCTCTAAGAGTGGATTCAGCAATCACTTATATGATAATGATTAAAAATCTAATTGATGGGCCAGTTTTATACTTCCCATAGCTTAGAACAAAGAAGAGGTTCTTGCTTCAACAGCATAGACCCACCATAAGCTCTATAATCCCAGAAATCGAACTGAAAGAGTATCTATGACTCAGTGGATTTACCCAAGTTCTCATAAGCACACCTGTGTCCAGGTGAAATCTTAGACACTACTAAATTAAACCAAAGACTTAACACATGGATTACTTTCCTAAATCAATGATCCTTGGCCTGTGCTGTGAGATGGCTATAGTGATTAGGTTGTATAGTGAATTTTCAGAGTTAAGAGAGTATGTAGTAATTAAAGTTGTGTGAATAGGGTCTGGAATCCAGATCATGATGACCAAAGACAAACCCTGGCAGCTGTCTGAGGGAGTATCCATGGAATGCTAAGCAGGACAGCATCGGTATTCTGATAATTAAAGCATTAGACTGGGCATATAGGAGTGCCCAAAGCCAAGAGAAAGGATTTTACCTTACAGGGTGGCAGTTGGAGGTAAAGGAGTATTTGTGATCATGTCCTTATTTCCTCTTTATTAATTGAAGCCCTCTTTACTTTGCTATAAAGAAAAACCAAAATATTTTCCAAAGGAATGTTTAGAAATAATTATGAGCATAAAGTGGTGAACCCAGATTTTTTTTGATATGTTTATCTCAACACAAGTAAGAACAGAAAACATGAAGATTTCTATTTCTTCTTGGCCTCTGTCATTTTTGATTGGTCAACTATAGATTGTCTATTTTTTGTGAAAGCTGTAGCACATGATTGAATTATTTTTCCTTTCTTGGATTGTTTTAATCAGTAACTTCTAGTATGACTAACAGTTTTGGAGTTCTTGATCAACTTCAGGGAATTAAATTTTTTCTAACATGGTCAGGGAATTTGCCCATAAATTTAAAGCAATGGCATTTTGAGAACTAAATGACATATTTTAAAATAAATTGGGGGAATCAATGGTGTAGTTTGGAACCCTGTCCTCATGCCATCTCTTCTTGGACATAATCTCATGGGCAGAGGAGTAAGGACAGGCAGGATGCAGAGAAAACAAAAGGAAAAACACAAAAGGTGGAGCTTGTGTCCAGCCTGGCTGCAACTCAGCTCTGGCCCGATGTTTATCAGAAGTCCCAAGTGAATGGTGACAAATCCTTTTCCCTGGCTTCTTGCCTTCCCCACAACCAATAACTAATGAGCTCAATGCTGTAGGAAAGAATTTTGGCTTTATCACATCTTCTAAAATATTTACTTTGGTCAATGGCCACTATTGATAACAGGTAAGATTGAAGACTGCCTGGCATAGCACTCATGTGTATACTGTAACATCAAAGCCCATTAGCATTTTGTTCTAACAGTGAATGATCATCACTTTCTAAAGTTATCTTTTTGCTGATTTATTATCTAGCATTAAATGATTACATTTCTCTTTCCTATGAACAAAGTGTTTTTACATTATTTTGATGTCAAAGGAGCAGAAATAGCCAAAGGCACAGATGAATGAAATTGTGTACTATATAGTAAATAGCATTGTATATAACAGACATTTAATTCATGATAACTGCAATCCAAAAATGGGATTAAATTGATTCAAACCAGATGAGTAAGAAAAGCAGCTACTGTGTAAATCATTCCCTTGCTACTTTTCCAAATAGAAAACAAACTTGCTATGAATCATGAGTGGACTACTTAAAAGGCTTTCATGGTTTTGTCAAGATAACATTAGTTTTTGGAATTTTCATAATGTAACATTTTCCAGAGATAAAATCTAAAGATAGATAATATGCACATTAAAACATTTTAAGTGATACAACAATAGATTTATTTTTCAACTTAAGGCTGATATTGGTTTTTCCAAGTATTGCTATTAAGATCCTATGTTGAAAGCAGTATAAGTACAAGTTTCTTTTTGTCAATTCAGTACACCAAAACACATCCAGAAATTAAAAAAAAAGTTTTTGTGGTGTTTGCTTCAGATTTCTTGGCTACCCATTTATTATTGACTTTAATATAAAATGATCAGTGAAGTTTCAGTAAGCAATTTCATCCCATAATCATTTTTCAATATGGAAATGAGCATAATGTTTCAACCATTCTGTTCTCTTGGCCTGGCCCCAAGTCTCTTAACCTGCCCACCCTCTCTATTTGGAGGGTTAAAATCAGGAAGAGCTACAGAGGGAGGAAGGAAGGCAACTCTTCCAACATTCATATATCTTCTCAAAAAGGGAAGAAAATCTCTGTTTTCAATATTCATCCCATCAACTAATGTTTCATTGTCTTTCTTCTCTTTTGAGTTCAGTGCCTGTACTGAATTTTCAACTCCACATACTTGTCAGTCCTCTTCAGAACAGGTAGGAATAATCTGAGTCAGATTTGTTTCTCATCCTAGTATTCATAACTATGTGAATTCGCAGAATGTGGTTTCATTTCACTGAGCGCTAGAATGAGATAACTATCTGTCGCAATGTTTTGTTTTCTCCACTTTTATATCACCTTCACTGATGAATGCAGCAGCTATCACAATGCTTGGCACCTGGTCAAAGGCACTCAATAAATAATTGCTGGGAAATGGAATCAGATATACTTGAGTTCTAGCTCTGGCCACTGTTATCTGAGCCACAGGGATCTTTGGTTTCCTCTTTGATAAACAGATTTTGGTATAGTCCCTATCATCACCAAGTGATATGAGTTGCTGAAAAAGTGCTTTGCAGAATCCTAAGAATTATGAGGTCCTTTTCTAAGGTATTCTTTCACTTTACATAGATGATAAAAGTATTTTTTGGAATTGGTGGATAGTATTATTTAGGAGATTAGAAGTTTAGATATTTAGAACTCCTTTTAGAATACAAAACAATGTATGTAACTATTAAGATAATGAAAATCCTTATCCAACAGAAGAAAAAAACAAACCTGATTGCTAAGGAATTTTAAAAGGTTGCTTCTGAGATTTTTTTAAATTTAATGCTTATACTTAAAAAAATTTCTTTTTGCATGGTCGGTATGCATGTGTGTGGTATGCATGCATAGGTTATATGCATGTTTTCATGTGTGTGGGCAGTTCATGCATGTATATGCATGTGCGTGGAGACCAGTGGCTGATATCAGGTGTTTCCCTCAGTCCCTCTCAACCTTACTTTTTTGAGACAAGCATTATGGGATTGGATTTCTATAATAACTCAACAGAAAAGTTGGGCTCTGGGCTTAGAAATCCCCAGGCCTATGACTCTCAAGTATTTCTTCAATTTAGCAAAGAATTGGATAACATGGACACTGAGAAGGGTTGTGTAGCAGACAGCTTCAAAATCGCTGAGATGAACTTCTAGACCAGGCACAGTTATGGAGGAAGGGATGTATTGAAGCTTTCATATCCAGGGGAAATTCCATAATGATAGAAGAGGTTGGCCTGCTCTTACAGGACCAGGCAGAGAGAGAGAAAGCCAAAAACTGAAAGCAATAAGCCCCACAGCACAGCACACTTCAAGAACTCTAGCTAGGCACAGTTTGCATATCTTTAGATTGAAATCTCAAACCCACCACAACATCTTAATATCTGCTCAGTGACACTGCCTCCAGCCAGGTGGCTGCAGATGCAAACTACAGACTAATAAAACACTGAATATATTGGGGGCCATATATTCAAACTACCACATTCCACCCCTGACCCCCAATAGATTTATAATCATCACACATTGTAAATTGTACTCAGTCCAAATTCAAAGGTCCCCACAGTCTTTACCAACTTAAGATAGTTCTAAAGTCCCAAGTCTCATCTGAGATTTAAGATTGTCTCTTAGCTGTGAGTTCTGTAAAATCAAACAAGTTTTATACTTTCAACATATAAAGGAACAGAGTAAACACTTTCAACTGGTATAAGGCATAGCGAGAAGAGACCTGTACAATGCAGACTCAACCACCATCAGCAATCATCAAACTTCTTCAGTTTAAGTTCAGTATAACCAGAGAATGACAGTCTCCAGGTTTTCTAATTCCACCCCTCCAGCTGGGCAGAGTATCCAGGGAAAACTTCCATCCCAGGCCAACACTGCACTCCATGGTAGCTCTTGCACAGTCCTGGTATATACAAAACATCTTCTGGTCTCCATGCAAACCACGGTCCATCCTCCAAAGGCCCTCAGCTTATCAGGGCATCATGCCCTGCCTCATGCCACATCTCAACAGTGGCTCCTGGAACCATGTGCAATTCATGACCACTCCACGCATTTTTCATGCTTGCAAAACCAACACCAGATGTTCAGGACACAACAATATTCTTAATTCAGGGACAAAATAAATCATAACCTTTAAAAGCAGGTTTCTTCTCCAGTCAATTCTTTCCAAAAGCATTTGCATTTCTAACAGTCTTTCCTCAGGCATCTTCTCCATTGTTTTAATGTAAAGCACTTGGGCCATTTTCCTTAAGATTGCTAATGTGTTAACAATAGCAGCTTCAGCAACCTAAAACCAGTCTCAGTGCCTCTAATTTTAACTTGCTTGAGGTTTTCCAACTTAAAATCTTAAATCTCTCAGTCCAATATGTTTAGCCAGGCACATCAGTCCATTACAATTTAACCTTGATCAAACTCTCTGGGCCTGGGCAGCAGGACACAGCCAGCACTCATGCCAGTAGCCCAGTTCCAATAAAGTCCTCTGCCATCTCTCCTTCACCTTAGAAAGCTCATAAGCCAAGACTTGAAGTTCAATACTGTCTACACTTAGCATTCTCAAACTCTCATCAGACTAGTCCATAATACTTGGCTTACCACTCCAGAAGGTGTCTTCAGTTGCAAGCACCAAGTCCATGCCCGTTTCTCCAAAACAAAGGTTCCAAAAGACCAAAATCCACATGGTCAGGTTCATATCACCCCACTTCTGGTACCAACTTCTGTAGCAGAAAGCTTCAGATTCACTGAAATGAACTTCCAGACCAGGCACAGTTATGGAGGAAGGGATTTATTGAAGCTTACAGATCTAGAGGAAGTTCCATAATGGCAGAAGAGGTTGGCCTGCTCTTACAGGACCAGGCAGAAAGCAAGAAGGCCAAAACCCACACAGCACAGCACACTTCAGGAACTCCAGCTAGGCATGCTTTGCATATCTTTAGATTGAAATCTCAAACCCACCACCACACCTTAAGATCTACCCAGTGACACTGCCTCCAGCCAGGTGGCTACAGATGCAAACTACAAACTAATAAAATACTGAATATATTGGGGGCCATCTATTCAAACTACCACAGGTAGTTATGAAAGATTTATTTTAAGAGATAGTAGGAACAGGAGAGAAAAAATCAGGAAAGCTCCCCAGCCAATAAAAGTTCCACCCTTCCCATCATGGGTGTTTGGTGAGAGTAAACCAGGAAATGAGGCATGGCTCAGCTACATTTCGACATCCAGTTAGAATGTCTGCATTGTCAAGTCCCCCAAAGTATATGAAGGATCTGATTGGGCCAAGAAGGAACACTGAATCGGAAAGAGCCAACCACCAGTACTAAATCCATGACAACTTGAAGAAGAATCACCTAGGGTTTCCTATGGGCATCATGGATAAGACTGAATCAGACTGGAATTCTTGACTAGCCAGGGCAAGGCTGCATCCATATCTCTTTGGCCCAGCCCCTAGCTGACTACCTACAAAAAAATGTCACCTTGATTCCAATACACATCACAAGGTCTCACACTGACTCAGCTAGACTATCTACAGAGTTCCAGGGATACTCCTGTCTCCGTCTCCCTAGCACTAGGATTATAAACACATGATACCACACCTTTTATGTGATGTAGGGGATCAGAACTCAGCTCCTAATGCTTGCACCACAATTCTTTACCCACTGAAACATCCTCCTAACCTTAGTATTGATACTTTTTATTTTTATTTACTTATGAGAGAGAGAGAGAGAATGAGAATGGGTGTATCAGGGCCTCCAGCCACTGCAAACAAATTTCAGACCCATGTACCACCTTGTGCATCTGGCTTATGTGGGTTCTGGGGAGTCAAACCTGGGTCCTTAGGCTTCATAGGCAAGCACCTTAACAACTAAGCCATCTCTCCAGCTCAGTACTAATACTTTTAAAGGGTGTTCATGATTATGAGTGGCCGGTTTGTCTAAAATATATGATTAGGTGACCTAGAACAGGTTTCTTACAACAGCTAGATTTATTTTTTAATATTTTGGGTTTTTTGAGGTAGGGTCTCATTCTAGTATAGACTGACCTGGAATTCACTATGTAGTCTTAGGCTGGCATTGAATTCATGGTGATCCTCCTACCTCTGCCTCCTGACTGCTGGGATTAAGGGGATGACCTAACATGCCTGGCCATTTTTTAAAAAATTATTTATTTATTTACTTGGAAGGGGAGAGAGAAAGAAAATGAATGAGTGTGCCAGGGTCTCTAGCCACTGCAAACAAACTCCAGATGCATGCATCACTTTGTGCATCTGGCTTTACATAGATCCTGGGGAATCCAACAGAATTTATCAGGTATTGCAGGCAAGTGCGTTAACCGCTGAGCAATCTATCCAGCCCCAACAGCTAGGTTTGCATTCTGGCTCTAGCCCTTTTCAGCTGCCTCTTTTCAGTGTGCAGCAGCCACAGTGGGACACTGGCCTGTGGATTATTGCTGAGATGACAAGGGGGGAGGGCAATGTGTGAACATTATTATCACAGAGCCTTATGAAAACTGAGTGCCCATACATACCAGCTACTGTAAAATCAGTTGATTCTCTTTTTGTATGTATTTTAAGTTAGCTTAAGAATAGTTGGGGCTGCACAAGTCTAAGGACCAGAGTGCAGATCTTTAGCACCCACATAAATGCTGGTATGGTAGCATATGCCTCTTACCTCAGTGTTTGGGAGGCAGAGTCAGTCTTATCCTCAGGGCAAGCTGGTTAGCTTGACTAGCCAAATGAGTGAGCTCTGGGTTCCTGAGAGATGCTGTCTCAAAAAAACAAAAATAAAATAAAATAAGATGAGAGAAACTAAGGAATACAGCTGGCATTGTTCTCTGACTTCACGCATTCCACACACATGTACATACATACACAAAAGAACTCTGGGATAAAAATGTTTTAAAAACTTGGTCAACTCCTCCTTTATGATTGTTTATGGAAGGATTATGGCACCATAATATTGATCAAAAAATGGGCAAGAAAGACTATGGAGGCAGGGATTGATCACCCTTCAGTTAATTAAATTGACATTTTCCATCAGAGATCTACTTCTTAAAAACTGTAAAGTCCTTTTCAAACAACTGATGAGCATAAGATGGATGATCATTCTATTGGTAAAATTATCATATCTTGCTAATATCCTTTTAGTAAAATTGATTGGAAATGCACATCAAAATTTATGAACTAGAATGGAGCTTTGGTGGATGAGTCCTGTATATTTCACAGAATCCAAGCTCAGATAGGCTCCAGGAGAGCTTATTTCATGAGTGTGTAGTACTCTCAGTGTTTAATTTCTACTTTCCTTATGCCTTATACCTGGGGCATTCAATGGTAAAGGAAATAGAACTGTCGAGGGGCCTCTACTGATGTGTGGGGCAGATTTCACAAAGAGGAATTGACTGCACTGAGCAATGCTCACAGGGACTCTACTACAGTGCATGTTTACAAAGTAAATGAATGATAATGTCCAAAGAGGAAATCTTTCAATGTCATGAAATCAAACACTTTCATTTATTTTAATTTGTTTTCATTAGCACACAAACGTTAGGTTTTACTATTGTGTTTTGAAACAATTTTGTGTTTCCTTCCCCCCTTTCTGTCTTTGACCTCCCCTTCTGCCCTCCCCACAAGTTAACCTCCTCTCTGCCCTCATACTACATGCCATTTGTTAAATTGTGTGTGTGTGTGTTTGTGGTGTATATGGGAGGTATGGTATGCATGATGTGTGGTACACATGTGTGTGTAAATGTGTATGCCTCAAACACACTCAGTGGAGGCTTGGGAGAATGTTTGGTGTCCTCCTCTTTCACTCTTCCATGATATTTCCTTGAGATGAAAGTTCTCACTGAACCTGGAGCTGTTGGTTGATCCTCACCTCACTTTGTTTAAGGCAAGGTCTCTAGCTGTTCACCACCGTGCTTGCCAGGCTTGCTGACCCACAAGCTTCTAAGGGGTTCTCCTATTTCCACCTCCCATCTCACCACTGGTGTTCTGGGATTGCAGACACATACCACAGTGTCTTGCTTTCATGGTTCTGGGGATCCAGATTGAGGTACTCACACTTGTGTGGCAGGCACTCTATTCACTGAGCATCTTCCTCACCTCATTACTTCACATTATTGATAAAACACAAACAACAAACATAACCAGAAGGGTGATAATTCTTTGTGCAATCAGTCACATATATTAATTTAAATTGTAAGTGGCTAATGTGTTTGTAACATACCTATTTCCTAAAATTTATTTTTATTTTTATTTATTTACTTGAGACAGAGAGAGGAAATGAGAGAGAGAGAGAGAGAGAGAGAGAGAGAGAGAGAAAGAGAGAATGGACATGCCAGGGCCTCTAGCCACTGCAAATGAACTCCAGATGCATGTGCCACCATGTGTATCTGGCTTTAAGTGGGACCTCGAGAATCAACAGTGGTCCTTAGGCTTTCTTTGCAGGTATACGCCTTAACCTCTAAGCCATCTCTCCAGACCTAACATATGTATTTTGAATGGAATATTCAATGCTAATTAAATTAATTTAAAAGCCAAAAACCCCAAGTTATTTGAATTTTAACTTTGGACAAAAACACCCTGTGTGGCAAACTTTGTACACTTAAAAGCACTGTGTATTGCAGGCTGGTCTTGATCTTTCATTTATAATTTAGTGCTCATGGAGTAGCTATAATAGCTCATTCAAGTAAATTACTGGCTGGCCACACTTTCAGTCTGCCCCCAAATTGCTTTTGGAAACTTTGCAATCTCCTCTGGCTTGAAGGGAGTTGGCAGGCAGGCAGCAGGGAGCCATTCTGGATTTGTCTGCTGATTTAGGGCCAGAGCCCCTGCTTCTGTCCTGAGTTAGGCTCACTCAAAGTACTGGCCCTTCATGCAGAATGGAAAAAGCAAAGAGCATAAGCTTGGGAAGGATGTTGGGGGGTGTTCAAGGTATGGGGAAATGCACTAGGAGAGAGGCTAAATAAAAGATAGTTGAGCTTCTGGAATTTAGTTATATTTTCCTTGTTCTGATAATGTCCTAACACAAGCCAGAAAGATATATAAGTGTATATTTTGTAAAGATGTCTGTGTGTGTGTATGCTGCACAGAAAAATGCAAATAGCCTTTTGCCAACAGTGTTATAGTGGCCGTTAGTGTGCAAAGTCTTTGGCTAAAATTACTCATTTTAGTTTAGAAGTGTGTATTAGAACATGTAGTCATCTGGCAAGTAGAACATTTGACTGAATCAACAGAGGCTTTACAATGCTTTACTGTGAATATTGACTGAATGGTGTTCGATGTCAAGTAGTACAAGTTGTCAAAGATGATGATGGTTTTTATTTTTGTTTAGTTTTTAAATATTTATTCATTTGTTTATGAGAAAGAGAGAAAAGGAGGAGGAGAAGGAGAAAGAGGGAGAGAAAATGGGCACACCAGAGCCTCTTGCCACTGCAAATGAACTCCAGTACATGCACCACCTAGAGAACCTAGTTTTATGTAGGTAGGTACTGGGGAATCAAACTTGGGATGTTAGGCTTTGCAGGCAAGTGCCTTAACTGCTGAGCCATCTCTCCAGCCTGATGATGATTTTTGTAAGGAGAGATTATTATTGTTAGAAAAAGCCAGGCAGTGCTGAAGGAATCACCTCATGTGATGTGTTCCTTTATGATATAACTTATTTTCCAAAGAACAAGAGAATTCACGATTATCCTTGGCTTCCATTATCATCATGAGCAATGCATGTTATCTTTGAGAATTTTATAGGATTAGTTTTTTTTTTTAAGTAAGTCTCTGATTCTTCCTGGATTAAAAGCCATGTCTCTGTGGTACACTGTTGATAAAATGACCTTGTAAAATGGCATTAAAAATAATCTTAAAAGGATTCTGTCTAGATGTAAAACCATTTAAAGAGCCATGAATAGTCACTAATCCTGTCTGCAAAGATGCACACAGATACAGTATCTTTGATTTGGGAAGTCAAAAGTTCTGTATCTGAGACTTCATCAGGTGGCACTGGGTACAGTATAGTTTGCGTTCAGAGCCATGGCATTGGAAGTAACTAAACAAAACAAAATAGGCTTCTGAAAATTTAAAGAATGTATTTGGCCTTTTTCCCACATGTTCTTCTTTTTTTTTTTTTTATTACCATTTAGATTTTCTAACTTGAAAACCAGGCAAAATTGTGATTTTTCTTTTTCATTCTTCTTTTAAGCTTTCTTTGATACTGAGTGTGTACCTTAATTATGTTTACACCTATGAAAGCCAGTGAGTTCTCTTAGGAAGCGATGGTGATAGAAAATATTAGTCTTGGTTATTTCAGCATATAGTCTCTTTTCCCACAACTTTAGGTTGTTTTAGACAGGCTTTCTCTGACACACAGTCAGCACTCTAAAAAGAGCACTTACAAAATAGATAAGAAGCACATGTTCTAGTGTTTTCTAGCACTCTTTAGTGACTATAGTTAGCAATAATTTGTTGTACATTTCAAAATAGTTCAAAAGAGGACTAATGTTCCCAACCTAGGAAATGGGGCCTGTTTGTGATGAGCCTGACTGATGACAACACAGTGCTTGCATTGGAAGCATCACACCGTACTCTGTAGATGTATGCAATCATTGTGCATCCTTTAAAACTTCACAAAAGAGCTTACTGAATAGACTTCTTCTCTTTGGAAGGATTCTCACAGTATTTGAATAGAAAACAAAAATCAAACAGCCTGAAGCTTGACTATGAACTTATTGTGAGGCCTGTTTACCAAAGGAACAATTCAAGTTTCTTGATTCATGACATATTGGTCCAAAATTAACTCTCTTATGAAGAAATACTGATGCCTCTTTGTTCATCTCTGTTCCCCTCTCCCCTCCTAACTTTTATCTTCTTCCCACCCTTCCTAATTTCCTCTCTCCCTCCCTTCCTTCCTTCCCTGTTCCTTGTTTTGCTTTCTTTTTCAATATTCCTATTAAGTTCCTCCCATCTTCTGAGTGTTCTTGATATGCTCCTTCTTTTTAAGTAGCTAGAAAATGACACAGGCCATTTTATTAATTAATTAATTAATTAATTTAAGAGAGAGAATATGCATGTCACAGCTTTCAGCCTTTGCAATTAAACTCCAAATGCGTTTATATTAACGTTTTTTTCCTAACAAATATTAAATGAGTTTCACTTTTTGCATGTAATATTTACTGACTTTCTAAATTTATAAAAAGCCCATTTTATCTTAATATTTTTTGAATCATTTAAAGTTTTTAAATAATTCAAATGTATTAACTTGGAAGTACTTAGTATATGTTTTATGGTGGAGTATCAAGTGACTTTATATATTATAATTACTATTTCGAAAGAGTTCATAGAGAAGATCCTAAAATGTATTGATGATACATTGATAGATGATAAGAATCTATGAGAGTGATACACCACCTTCTATGCCATAACAGTCACCTTCTTGTTGCCGGGGCAAAACTGACCAAAAGTATCTTATGGGAGGAAAGGGTTTAATTTTTTTGATAGTTTCATCTGGTAGAGAAAGCATAACAGGCCTGAGCAGGAAGCCTGCGTCACATCTCCACATCAGCAGGAAACAAATAGTCAGAGTGAGGTAGCCTTATATACCCAGTGAGCTGGACTAATAACCTCAAGGTCTGCTACCAGTGACACATCTCCTTCAGTAAGGTGCACCTCCCAAATTTTCACCATCTGGGGACCAACCATGCAAAATACAAGGCTGCAGAGGACATTTCACATTCAAACTACCACATGTGCTAATATACTTGCAAGGCACTTTGTAATTAGTCTAAGCCACAGAGTTTCCCCAGGTATTTTATAAATAGAATAACACCAAATACATTTTTGGCACCCAGTATGGCTTTTCTAATGTAGAAATTGTGAGTAATTACATTATTGGTTGGAAAAAAAAGTCCATTTCACTTTCAATATCAGTTTTAATATGTAGGAGACTGTAAATACAGTGAAAGAAATATGTGGAAGCAGGAGACAAGAAATGACATTTCCCTACAAAGTGAAGACGAGTAACAAATGTCCTGAGGTGTACTTCAGAATTGCTTCAGTGTCTCACATGTACACTGACAAGTGCTCCATGACTCCTGACGACCTGTATCCACTGTAGTAAGAAGGTGGGGAGGGAATGAGCTTTCAGAACAACAGCAGGGTGATACAATATCACTGGGTGGACCACTACATAATATTTTATATAAAATATTTTAGATATGTCCCAAGCGGAGTTTCTTCCATGAAAGATGAAATACAGACTCCATGACTCCAATCATAAGCAGATTCTGTGAAAGCTTTATTTTTTTCTGTAATATCTACTGAGGTTGGACAGGAAATAATCACTTGTTCTGACCAGAAATTTACCTTAATCATTAGTTGTGATGGTAAAGTTTGTGTCAACTTGATCTGTTTAGGAATCCACAGACATTCCTCATAAGTGTGTCTCTGAGGTTGCCTCCAGGAAGGATTAACTAAAGGAAGAATCCTTCCCCCAGGGTGAGCCTTTCCTCCATAGTGGGTGGCCCCTCTTGGAGGAGGGGGCTGATTGATAAAAAGAAGCTCTGGGAAGAAAGGCATCCTCTTGTCCCACCTGGCTGCCAGCGCTGCTCACTGTTCTCTGCTTGGCGCTTGCTGCTTTCCAGTGTGGACTGAAGACCAGGGTGGACTAAAGAGCAGCGTCTCTCCAGGAAGCCTCCAGGCCTTCAGTGCAGGATTGCGGCTGCTGAGGCCTCCAGCCTTGTGGACTGAGCAGCTACCGGGTTCCTTGACTCTCGGGCCTGCAATCTGCTATTGCTGGACTGTTGTAAACTAATCCAAGAAATTCCCTTTTAATACAATTAATTCTATCAGTTCTGTTCCTCTAGAGAATCCTGACTAATACAATAGTCCACCATCTTCCAAGCACTTGTCCCCAGCTTCAATGGCATCAAATTATTTTCATTATTTTTACAGTTATTTGTATATTATAAGTACATTCATAATTTAGTTTATGAATTTAGTCCATTTAAGTTAATAGGATATTTTCACTTGATATTTACTCAACTTTGTTTCTACAAAGAATTATTTCTTCCCCATTGATATTTCATGAGTTTTGTATGAATCCACTTAAAGCAAGGATACAGATGACATGGATGAGAGAAATGAAACTGGCAGGCATGGCGGGACACAGCACTTCAAATTAATACTGGTTAATTAGGACAGGTAAAAATTAAAATATTAAAATATGTCAATAAAATTAAAACTGGAGTTTTATATTTTTTATTTTTCTCAAGGTAGGGTCTTGCTCTAGCCCAGGCTGACCTGAAATTCACTATATAATCTCAGGGTGGCCTTAAACTCATGGCGATCCTCCTACCTCTGCCTCCTGAGTGCCGGGATTAAAGGTGTGCGCCACCACACCCAGAAAAAAAAATTGCTTTTTTTGAAATCTCTGAAATGTTACTTGAAATGCCACATAATCCTCTTGGAAGAGGAAAATTGTTTGAAGGGAGAACATTTAGGCAAAAATTGTATTTTTCAAAAACATTGTATTTTTATACTAAAGTAAAACACATGGGTTTGCTGAAAGTGATGGGGTTGGAATATCCTGTTTTCTGAACTAGGAACATTTTCTAGGCCTTTATTTGTGCCTGAAGAGTCAGATTGTGATTCTCTTTCCTGGTGGTATATTCAAAGAGTCTGATATCTCCCTAGATATATTCATTCATTCTCTCTCCCTCTTTCTCTCTCTCCCCCACCTCTCTCTCTCTTCACATAATAAATGCTGTTGTTTTACACAGTCACAACTTTAATGAGTATGTATCAGGTGACAAAGGCATACTATGAAAAAGTGATTTATAATACAGCTGGTACTAATGACTTGATTGTTATGTGAGAAAAATCTGTGCTTACAGAATGCATTTCATGTTAAGGCAAGAACTTTCTTTATCAGATTCCAATAGCACAGGACATAGTCTCCAGAATCAACAAAATAGATTTCATGGAATTTATAAGCTCCTGCTTAGCAAAGGAAACTATCAAGGAAAGACAGCCTATAGAATGGGAGAAAATCTTTGTCAGCTATGCCTCAGACAAGGGGTTGACATGTAGATTGAATGAAGAACTGTAAAATTAAGCACCATAAAAAACTACTGCCAAACAACAAATGGGATAATGAAATGAGCACACAGCCAGCTGTGGGGGCACATGCATTTACTCTTTGTAACAGAAGTAGGAGGATTGCTGTGAGTTTGAGGCCAGCCTGATATTACTTAGTGAATTATAGGTCATCTTGGGCTAGAATGAGACCCTATCTCAAAAAATCACGGCTGGAGAGAGATGGCTTAGTGGTTAAGGCACTTGCCTTCAAAGCCAAAGGATCCAGGTTCAATTCCCCAAGACCCATGTAAGCCAGGTGCACAAGGTGGTGCATGCATCTGGAGTTTGTTTGCAGTGGCTGGAGGCCCTGGAGTGCCCATTCATTCTCTCTCTCTCTCTCTCTCTCTTTATCTATCTGCCACTGTCTCAAATAAATAAATAAAAATATAAAATAACAAGCACCTTAATGCTTGTTTGCAAGACCTCTGGTCCACACTGCTGCAACCTGATTCAATTCTCCAGTATACAGGTCAAAGGGAAGATATCAAATATCATGTCAGAATGTAAGAACCCTTGGGGTTTATTGGATCCCAGATGCAATGTCTTCCAATTGAGTCAGAGCTGTGCCATGAGGACACAACAGGTTCTGGATTGACAGACCTGGATTGACTGATTTTATGAATCTCTGTGTTGTGTGAGCCTCTTCTTATCCCCTTTACCTCTCTCTGTATTTTTATATTTCCTTCTTTCTTCTTTGCCCTAGGTGGTTTTCCTGCCTATGATCAATAGAGTGTTAGCAGTCTAGAATTTAGAAGATCTCAGAGATCCCTGGACTGGAGAGATGTCTCAGTAGTTAAAGGCAGTTGCTTGGAACGCCTGCCAGTTCAGTTCCCCAGTACTCACATAAATCCAGATGAACAAAGTGGCACATGTGTCTGGTGATTGCTTGTAGCAGCAATCTAATGACAGAGGAGCAGGAACTCACGTACATACTTGGCTTACAGTGAAGGAATATGGCTTTGAAGGCATGAACAGATTCTAGGTGGATGGGGTGACAATGAGACATGGTTGCTTTTAATCAGAAATTTCAGAGTGCACAGGGGAGCAAATCTCATTAGTAGAGGGGCCACATAACAAAAGAAAATTGGGATAAAATAAGATTATTTATTTTATTTTGCCATTTATATTATGATGTTTTAACATAAAAATGAAAAGCTTGAAAGAAGTTTGAAAAGGGACCTTTTCTTCCTCATGATGGGGAGTCACTGGAGCTTTGTCTCTGAAGATCTGGGAAAATATATGTCTCTTAAAAATTACCTCCAGTGGCCAATTTAGCACATACAAAAGGAAATCAAAGCTTTTGGATGTGACTTAAACATTTTCAGCAGCACATAAGTTAGAAGGGGGCTGTGAGCCCATCCAAGAAATAGCCAAGTATGAAGTGTCCAATTTGTTTTTCCTGGTGAATTTTTGAGCACCAGGACCTGATTTCTTTATTACCAATTGGCAGCTAGAGCAAGTTACTAATATTACAGTGTAAACTGTTGTAAATCACATTCTTCTAAATATAAGAAGACTCTAAGCTATAAACAAGTATGTTTCCAAGGAACTCAATGAAATTACTCTAACTGAATGAAATGAGCCACGAAAGGGCTGTTTTTTTTTTCCCCAAACTTCCCTTTGAAAACAAGAGAAGCTTATGCAATATGTAAGTTACCTTTCTCACATAAAGATGTGTAAATGAATAAATATATTAAAATAATTTGAATGAAGATATGAAGATGTTTTATGCAAGGCATCCATTTGAGACTTCAGTCCTCTGATCTTTCACATTTATCTTGTGGATTCTCCCTGTTATTCTTGCCAATTCACAGGGACTAAGCTATAAATACACCTGTATGTACACCTATGAACTTGGATAATGCTGCTTTGATATATCCAGAGGAGAAAACTGTGGTGAGTCCTCCAAGTAGAATGTTATTATCAACTGTGTTAACATGAATGGTAGCAGTGGAATACAGGGGGAAGAGGAGAAATTTTCAATAAATTTTTTAATATAATTTATACTAAAAATATTTTAAAAATCAGCACACAGTTCTCAGAAGAAACACAAGTGAACAATAAATATTTTCAAAAAGTGTTCACCATCCTTAGCCATCAGAGAAATGCAAAATAAAACCACTTCACTTTTTAGATCCTGTCTCACCCCAATCAGAACAACTTTCATCAAGAAAACAAGGGCAGCAAATACTGCTGAGGATGTGGGGAAGAGGAACCCTCACTCACTTCTGGCAAACTAGTATAGCCACTAAGGAATATCATTGTGGAGATTTCTCAAAAAATTAAATCTAGCTCTATATATGACCCACCTATTTGAGTCCTGGGCATACTCCTAAAGGCTTCTGTATCATATCACAGATATGCTTGTATGTCCATGTTCACTGCTGCTCTATTCACAATAGCAAGGAAACAGAACCAGCCTAGATGGCCATCAACAGAAAAATGGATAATGTGGCATGGTACACTCACTACACTCACTACACACACACACACACACACACACACACACACACACACACACACAGAGAGAGAGAGAGAGAATCTTATGAAACTTTAAAAGATGAAATTATGAAAATTATAAGAAAATGGATAAATCTAGAGGTAACCAAGAGTCAGCAAGAAAAAGTCATGTTCTCTCTCATGTGCAGATACTAACTTTTAATGTTTGAACCTATGTAGAAAAGGAGATGTAAGAGTGGGTATAGGGGCTGGAGAGATGGCTTAGCGGTTAAGGCGCCTGCCTCCTAAGCCTAAGAATGCTGGTTCCAATCTCCAGCAGTTCTAATCTCCAGGTCCCATGTTTAGCCAGATGCAAAGTGATGAAAGGGCACTATGCCGCACTTGCCCATGAGAGGGCACATGCATCTGGATTTTGTTCACAGCAGCTGAGAGACTGCTGGCGCACCCATCTCTATCTGTCTCCCTCTCCCTCTCTGTCTGTCTCTCTGTGTGTCTCTCTCCAAAAATAAATAAAAAAAATTTTAAAAAAGAGTGGGTATAAGTGATAAAATTGAATACGGACTGTGAGACGGAAACCAGAGGTGTTGGGAAAGAGGAGGGCAAAAGGATTCATGTGACAGGAAAGCTAAAAGGAAGCTACTGGGGTGGGGGTGGAGCTACTGGAGGCGGGGCTATTGGGGGCAAAAGGGGATGAGGGGGAAGATGGAAGCAAGAAAACAACAAAATAAAATTTATTTTAAAAGGCTGTAAAATTGTAAAATAGAAGAAAGGTAAAAAAGAAGAAAATTAAAATGACTATTTTGACACAAACATCATTATATAACTATATTACCCTGTTTTTCACATAAAAAAGTCAAAGAAAAAACAAATTCAGTAATTTTTCTTAGGAAACAGGTATTATGCAGTGGGTACAGGACTTGAATCTGGGCATGTTAACAACCCCAAAGGACTGAATTTAAATACTAACAGTTATGACTGGTCACTCAACTTGTTAAAATTAACTGTGGGAGTGGCATGGTTGGAAATAAGTTAAACCACCCTATTTCTTCAGAGATGTAACTATTGTTGATGAAGTCTTCAATCACAGTCATGACCCAGTTATTAACACTACTTCCTCCCCTCAAACCTCCCACCCTCCCTACTATTCCCCTTCCCATCAGCTCTCTTTCCCTTCCAGTTGCTTTCTAGCATATCCTCTGGGTTCTTTCACTCTCTTTGTTTAACATGTTCTCTAACAATGTTTTTTTCTCTTTTTATCTCATCCTCTCTCTTTATTTTTTTTTTTTTTTTAAGGTCTTTTTCTTTTTACTGATTTTATTTTTTTAATTTATTTTTATTAGATATGGACATACTTAGTATGTAAATAGCACATCTGAGCACCAGCCTTTTCCTCATCCCTGCCCCTTTTCTGAAGAGGTCCTGCTTGTTGGGGATGCAGAGTTATGGGGGACTGGCAATGTCTATATGTATAATGTCCCAACTGTGGTTCTAACAATCTTTCCTCCCCTTCTGACCCAAAATTCCCTGAACTATGTTGGGTGCATTTTAAGTCTACGTCAGTGATGGGCTCTTAGGAGCCTCTGGATCTCTGCTTTGGTAGGTGTTGAGTGTCCCCAGTGTCTATCTCCTTCACTCTTGTGCTGATATCAGGTTCACAGAGAAATCAACACCCTTGCTCATTTCTCTAGTTCCTCTTTGGTTTCAGCTGGAGCCTTCATTAAGTGTGCTGGGTTGTTTATCTCCTCAGGTCCCATTCCCCTCTGTAAAAGAGAAGCAGAGTCTCCAGGGGAGAGTGAAGTCAGCACCAGTTAAATGGGATATCCATTATAAATTTAGAGAGTATTTAAAGGGTGTAGACCCTCTTATAGCCCAAGATTAGACGGAGCTTGACATTGGAAAGCAAAATCATTATCTGGATATGATTCTGACTTGTTTCCCAGTTCCAGATATGGTTCCCTTTGCACTGAGTGGATCCGTTAGTTAATCCAAGAGCAGCTGGTTACTCACCATGGCTGTGTGCTACTATTGCATGTGTGCGAGCATTATGTCAGGTTGTTTGCTTCTGAGTTGCTTAGACTTTGAGCTGCTTGGACAGATGTTGGCCATTTTCACCTGGTAGCTCATGGAGGGCCTTCCAGCTCTAGATGAACTAAGTGTCTGGGGACTGTCTCTCCTTTTGATTCCAACCATTGTCTCTCCTTGGTCTGTGCTGACAGTGTATGGTGTCTTCAGCAGTATTGTCTTACCATTAATCTCTGGTTGGTAATCAAGTGCTGTGACAGAAGTCTGCATTGTTTGTTTTGGAAGATCTAGTAGGCCTCTCTGACCAACAGCTCTTTATGGATGTAGACCACATCCTAGTACAGGGAAGTACAGGCCAGCACCAAGGGAAAACAAAAAAGAAAAAGAGAATAATGAGGAACAGGAGAAATTTGAAGTCTCACCCTCTCCAGGTTCCTTCTATTCAGGTGCCCCCCCTAAGGTTCTCTTGAGGGTTTAACCTTTTAGTCTAATTTCTAGGATATAGGATTCCATGGTACCAGTTCAATTTGGGTTCAGTTTTGTGTCCCCCTCCAACCTTCCCATTCCCCCAAGCCCTACCCTCCCAATTGTCCAAGCCTCAAGATTCCATTCAGGCATGTCAGCAACCAGGGCTGATCCAGGTTAGGAACTGTAGATGAGTGAGACCATGCAATGATTGTCTTTCTATGATTGTGTGAGTATGCTTAGTATGAGTATGAGGGTCTGTTGGGAACTGTGTATTCATCCTTTTCAGGAGTCTCCATATTCATTTCCATAGTGGTTGTACCAGCTTATATTCCCACCAACAGTGAATGAGTGTTCCTATTTCTCCACATCAAACAACATTTGTTTTCATTTGATTTTTAAAAATTTTATTTATTTATTTATTTGAGAGAGTGAGAGAATGAAAGAGGTAAACAGCAATAAAGAGAGAATGGGTGCATGAGGGTCTCCAGCCACTGCAAATGAACTCCAGATGCATGTGCCACCTTGTGCATCTGGCTAATGTGGGTCCTGGGGAATTGAAAAAGGTCCTTTGGCTTTTCAGGCAAATGCCCCAACTACTAAACTATCTCTCCAGCCCTCATTTGATTTTTTTAATGTTTGCCATCCTTACTGTGTTAAGGTGGAATCTCAGTTATTTTAATTTGCATTTCCCTAAAGGTTAGGGATTTTGAACATTTTCTTAAGTATGTGTTAGCCATTTGTAATTCTTCCTCTGAGAACTCCCTATTCAGTTCTCTGCCCAATTTTTGGAGTGGGTTGTTTGATCTTTTATCATTTGGTTTTTTGAGTTCTTTGTAGATTCTAGATATTAGGCTTCTATCAGTGGTATAGCTGGAAAAGATTTTGTCCCATTCAGTGGGTAATCTATTCGTTCTGCTTATGATATGTTTGTCTGTGCAAAAGCTTTTTAGTTTCATGAAATCCCATTGTTTGAGTATTTGTTTAATTTCCTGGGCTACTTGGGTTTTGTTGAAGAAGTATTTTACCAGTCCTATATAGTGAAGCATACCTCCTATTTTTTCTTCCAGTAGTTGAAGAGTTTCAGGTCTTGTATTGAGGTGTTTAATCCATTTGGACTTGATTTTTGTGTATGGAGAAATGAGTGGGTCTAATTTCATTTTTCAATGTATGGTCATCCAATTTGTCCAATACCATTTATTGAAGATGCTGTCTTTCCTCCACTCTACATCATTGGCACCTTTGTCAAAGATCAAGTAGCTACAGTTACTTGATCTAAGGTCTGGGTCTTCAATTATGTTCTAGTTGGTTTCTGTTTATATGCCAGTAACGTGCTATTTGTTACAATGGCTTTGTAATATAGCTTCAGATCATTTTTGTTTTTTTCCCCTGAGGATAATGCTTGGATATCTAAGCCTGCTGCCATTCCATATGATTTTTGAGGTCATTTTTTCAATCTCTGTGAAGAATGATCCTGGTATTTTTATTTGTATTGCATTAAATCTGTACCCTGACTTTGGTAGAATAGCTGTTTTCAAAATATTCATTCTACTTATCCAGAAGCATGAGATTTCTTTCTATCTTCTCAAGTCCTTCTCAATGTCTTTCTTGAGTTTTTTATCTTTTCACTATATAGGTCTTTTACATCTTTAGTTAGTGTTATTCCAAGGTATTTAATTTTTTGTTTGCTATTGAAAATAGGACAGCCTCACTGATTTCTTTCTCTGTATATTTGTCCTTTACATATAGAAAGTTTACTGATTTTTGTGCATTAATTTTGGATACTGACACTTTACTGAAGGAATTAATTGCCTTTAGAAGTTTTGGAATGGAGACTTTTGGGGCACTTATGTACAGGATCATGTCATTTGCAAATAGGGCTAACCTAACTTCTTCCTTTCCAATCTGAATCCCTTTTATTTCTTTCTCTTGTGTTATTGCTTGGGCTAGTACTTCTAGTACTATGTTGAAGAGCAGTGGTGAGAGTGGGCACCCCTGTCTTGTTCCCAATTTCAGTAGGAACTCCTTGAGTCTTTCCCCATTAAGTATTATCTGGGTTTTAGGTGCTTCATATATAGCCTTTATTGTGTTGAGATATAAACCCTCCATGCCTATTCTTTCCAGAGTTTTGATCATGAAGTAGTGTTGTATTTGTTAAAGGCCTTCTCTGCATCAATTGAGGTGATCATGTGGTTCTTATGGTTATGTTTATTTATGTAGTGCATTACATTGATTTCTGTATGTTGAACCATCCCTGCACCCCTGGGATTAATCCAACTTGATCAAGGTGGATAATGCTTTTGATTTGTTGTTGAACTCATTTTGCAAGGATTTTGTTCAGGATACTTGCATCTAAGTTCATCAGGGATATAGGCCTGTGCTTTTCTTGTTGCATCTCTGCCTTGTTTTAGTAGTAGGGATATGCTAGCTTCATAAAAGGAGTTAGGTAGGATACCATGGTCTCCAATTATGTGAAACAATTTAAGAAAAATTGGTTTCAGTTCTTCAATGATGATTTGATAGAATGCAGTTGAGAAGCCATCCAGTCCTGGACTTTTCTTTTGGGGGAGGTTTTTGATTAACTTTTCAATTACCATTGATATGATAGGTTTCTTCAGGAGATTAATATGCTCTAATTTTAGTTTGGATAGGTGGAATATGTCTAGAAATTCATCCATTTCTTCCAGATTATCCAATATTATGGAGGAGAGGTTTTGGAAGTATGCCCTGATTATTTTTCCAATTTCATTGATGTCCCTTGTGAGCTCTCCTTTTTTTCATTTCTGTTTTAGTTAATTTTAGACTTCTCTTTTTTTCTTGATCAAATTGGCCAGTGTTTGTCAGTCTTGTTTATTTTTTCCAAGAACCAGTTCTTTGTTTCATCAACTTTTTAAATTGTTTTCTTAGTTTCCAATTCATTAATTTCTGCTCTAACCTTGATTATTTCTTTCTGTCTTATGCTCTTCTGGTTGGATTTTTTCTTGTTTTTACATTATCTTTACATGGACACTTAGGTTATTAATTTGGGATCTAATTTTGTAATGAAGGCTTTTAAGGCTACAAGTTTTTCTCTAAGGACTGCCTTCATTGTGTCCCATAAGTTTGGGTAGGTTTTGTTTTCATTATTATTCAGTTCTAGGATGTTTACAGTTTCTTTTTTGATTTATTCCATGACCCATTCATTGTTTAAAATGTGTTCTTTAGTCTCCAGGAGCTAGTGGAATTCTTGATGTGTCTCTTGTTGTTAATTTCTAGCTTTAAAGCATTTTGATCTGACATGATTCAGGAAGTTACTTCAATTTTCTTGAATTTATAAAGGCAATTTTATGGCCTAGTATATGGTCATTTTTGGAGAAGGTTCCATGGGCTACTAAGAAGAAAGTGTATTCTGTAGAGTTGGGGTGGAAAGTTCTGTAGATGTCCATTACATGTAGTTGATCTATAGTGTTGTTGAACTCTATTATTTCCCTGTTGATTGTTCTGCTATGATGATCTATTGATGATAGTGGAGAATTAATGTCTGTGTCTATGATGGAGTTGGTGCTTATTTCTGTTTTGTTGCCCAGTAGATTTTGTTTTACAAACTGTGGTGTCCCTGTGTTTGGTGCATATATATTTATGATTGTGATTTGTTCATGTTAGATCATTTCCATGATGAGTAAGAAGTGGCTTTCTTTGTCCTTTTTTGGATTATTTTTGGCTTGAAGTCTGTTTTATCAGATATTAATATAGCAACACTCACTTGTTTTTTTATTTCCATTTGCTTGGAATATCATTTTCCATCCTTTCACCCTGAGGAGGTGTCTATCTTTAGTGGTGAGGTGGGTTTCTTAAAGGCAGCAGATAGAAGGGTTCATTTTTTGATCCACCCTGATAACTTGTGTCTTTTAATGGGGGAGTTAAGACCATTAATATTTAAGGTTATTACTATGAGGTTTGAATTAATCCCTACCATGCTGAGGTGTTTTGTGGGGTTTTGTGCTTTCTTGTGTTTTGTACTATGTAGAAACTCGTCCATTTTTGGTAATTGTGATTTTCTTGTTGGCTCTTGAGATTGGTTGTTTGTTATGTGTAGAGTGTTCCCTCAAGTATTCTCTGTAAGTTTGGCTTTGTGTTCATATAATCATAGAGTTGACTTTTTTCATGGTAAGTTTTCCTTTCACCATCTATTATGAGGGATACTTTTGCTGGGTATAGTATCTTCAGTAGGAAGCCATAATTTTTTCAACTTTGAAGTGTTCCATTCCAGGCCCTTCAGGCTTTCAGGGTTTCCATTGAGAAACCTGATGTAATTCTGATTTAATTTCGATGCCTTTTTATGTTGTGAGTTGTTTCCCTCTTGCTGCTTTTAACATTCTCTCTTTGTTTTCATTGTTAAGAGCTTTTACTATGATGTGTCTTGGAGAGTTCCTGTCTGTTTAGTGTTCTGTGGGCTTCTTGTATCTGGATGGGCCTCTCTTTTGAGAGATTTGGAAAATTTTCTTTAATAATTTTGTTGAATATGATCTCTATGCCTCTGGCCTGCATTTCCTCACCCTCTGGTATACCCATGATCAGGATGTTTGGTTATTTTAGGGTATCCCACAGTTACCTCATATTCTGTTCAACTGACTTTTTGAACTTAGCACAGTTTTTGGTCTCTTGATCACTTTCTTCCGTCTTGTCTTCCAGGTCAGATGTTCTGTCTTCCACATGAGCAACTCTGTTAGTGAGGGGTTCTAGAGAGGTTTGATTTTTGTTTTCTGTTGTGTTATTTTGCATCATGTCCTTCTTTGTGAAGTACAATTTCAGTTCAAGTTCTGAGTTTCTTCATGCTTCCTGGAATTCATTCTTACATTTGATCAAGTCTTCATTAAGCTTAATCAATTGGTTGTTGAGATCTATCATTTCTTGAATCACCTTCAATTCATTCATATCTCTTATGAGGGTGCTAACATTTTCTTCAATCAAGTTATGCCTACTGTCACAAACTGAATGCTCTAAGAAACAATTCTGTTCAAGTTGATTGATACGATTGATGGTTCTTTTCTGGTTTGCTTCCAGTTCAATGATTCTTTTAATCAGGGTTGTTGTGTTTTCATTTTGGGATTGAATTTCTGTTGATTTCTCTATGATTTCATTTGAGGCTTCCATTGTGGGACTAGGCATCCTTGTTGGAGATCTCTCAGCTTCTAACTTTTGTTGGCTTTTTTTATGCTGTGGTCTACCTTTTTTAGGGAGACTCTATTTTTTTGAGGAGAAAGCAAGTTTTGTCCTTTGGCCCATGCACCCTCTGACTCAGGTGAACAGGGATGCTGGTATGCAGTGGCCAGTCAGGATACCAGAGCAAAAGATCTGATTTCACAACCCACTCAGGCACCAGGCCTCCAAGGAACTTGGAGTAGCTGGGAAGGAGGGACCTGGCCTACTCATTCCATGCCACAGTGCCTGCCCACACTCCCTCTGCTGCAGGGAACTGGGACCAGGGAACTCAGAGGAGCAGGAAGCAGGGATCTGGCCTAGTCACTCCATGCTGCCCCCACCCACCTTTCTTTGTTTTTCTTGATTTTGCTTTTTCTCCTTTATTCTTCAAATTATACAAAATAGACAATTCTTTATAACATGATTTACTTAATCACTTATTTGACCAATATTATCTTAGCGACTAATGAAAGCATTACTAAAGCATAAGGAAGACACTCAAAGTAAATTGGTCCTCTCTTTAATTAGACATGTTTATTTGGAATTTGAAAAAAAATGTTAAAGTTTAAGCAGTAAAATTTAGCAGTTGCCTTTATATGGCAACAGCTAACTGCCTTCCCACAGCTCCAGTCCTCCTCTATGTGACTCATGTCACGTAGCTTTCCTGCCACTGCTTAGACCATGTGACCCTCCCCTGCTCAGTCCCTATATGCTGAGATGGCATCAACAAGCATCCTTTCAACCAACCAATCCCCTTGAGACCTGTGTCCCTTCCCACTCAAAACTGCTTATAAGCCCATTCCTCTGTTGAATAAAATGAGCTGCTCTCTGAAGCTACCTCATTGGTGTTTCTTCCCATGGCACTCACGACCCTGCTCCAAAGTTGCCTGGATGCCTCCAGGGAACTGGTGTGCAATGGCCTCTCAGGGAACCAGGGAACCTATAGCTGGCACGTGAACAGGCACCCTCCAAGATGCACTGGGGGTAGGTGAGTGCTCCACCAGAGGGATAATCATCTTCTACAGGGACATCAGCCCCCTGTGGCCTTGCCTTCACGACCAGGCTTGGAAGGTTTCTTTTTTTTTTTCCTTCTTTGTTTTCCATTTGTGCCATCCCCAGCCTCCCTGTTCCCTCTCCACCACCCCCTTATGGACAATCACACAACAGCTTTGTGAACTTCTATATAACAATACAAATACATATAAGCAATTTCCTGTTAATGTCCAAATTCTCACTGATTTAGAAAACTTCTGCCAACATACAGGCAAATGGTCTGAAAATTTTCAGTCTGTGTGCACAGCCTTCTCTCTGCTCTATCATGCTTCCACTAACATGGTTTAGTTTTTGTCTCCAGTTTAAATAGAATAGAAATTTAAAATGAAAATGCATTGCTTCTGAATGATGAATGAATGAATATATGAGGGTAAATGGTTGTCTGGAATCAATATGAAAAATGCACTTGAAATGAATGTGTGTATGAATATGGCTCACAGCCCTAAGTCTGCAGAGTGATTTCTGTCCTGAGCAGTGCATGCTCAGGAAGGCTTTGTCTTTGTGTTTTTGTGTTTGTTCTGCAGCACCAACACAGTGGGAAATTCATTGTGGAGTAAGTCCTCCACCAAGCCCACTGTCCTAGACTGCCTGACCAGCTTTTAATGTTGAATGGCCCCCAGAAGGAACACTGAAAGTAATTAAGATCATAGGCAGGGTAAACTGCAAGATTCTCCTATTGTTAAAAGGTTTTAAACTAGCAGAATCAGAGAGCTGCCCTGTAGCCCTGAGAAAGTCCAAAACTCTCCCTAAAAATAAATAAACAAACACAGCTCAGCTAAAGTCAGACCAGAAGCTTTAAGACCAAAGATCACCCCCCCACCCACACACACAGCTGCGTCCTAACACTCTCCAGTAATGATGTACTGGCTGGCAGGACTTGAAACTGGCTAAACCCAAGGCCACAGAAAAAGTGGTGGAAAGAGAGAGAGTGCTGTGTTGGCTACTGGAAAATCCCAACACTCCAGGGCTTGACACTGAGGAAGGGGTTAAACAATGGGAGGAGGCAAAGCAAAGGTGAAAGTCTCTCTACAAGGTTTTGCAAAGGTCTCTGAGCTAAACAAATGTGAGTGGAAGCCACTCAAGCCAAAAACCAAACCACACACCTACCAGAAGAGGAGGTAAAGTCCCTCCACACTTGCAAAAAAGAGTTATGCTGTCCCACTGTATTCCCCAGGGACAAAGAGTAGATCAAAAATAATTTAAGTTCTGGGACAGTCCAGGAAGATGTTCCTGTAATGTGTTACTTAATGCTTTCCCCTGAGGGGCTTGATGTGTAGATGGCCAGGTGGCCCTGGGAATAAGAGGGAAGCCTAACACACAAATCTCATTGTTGGACAGAGAGACAAGACACAGATCTCTGTGGTGTTTATGCTGCCCAGGAAAATCCCTAATGGCTCTTTCTTAGCTTTCTTGACTTGCTATGAATAGATGGGGACTTCTTATAAGAATTTTCAACTGCTTTGAGTTTACTTTATCTCACTATGCTTCTGTGGGACTACTAACAGAATAAACAGTCTCAAGATTTATGTTTAAATTTAGATGTGCTCCATTACTTAAATTTTTAAAATTTGCTAATAATGTTCAAATCTGTTTCATATTTTAAAAAATGTGTTTCAGGAAAGTTATAGGAAACAAAGTTCCAAAATCAGTAAATGATAAAATCTATGTTTATTCTAGATAAATAGTGTAAGCCAAGTCTGGTCTACTCTTTTATAAAAAAGTTATTTCAAAAGGCCTTTTATTAAAAGTCTTATGGTAAGGACAACAAAAGTTTTCACTGGTAGTTATGACATGAACTGACTAAAGAAGATAAACTGGAGAGGAAACTTTAAATATTGGATGTTAAATGTTTGATGAAAAAGATTGTTACAGAGTAGTTACATAGATTATAAAGTAAAAGTATGTAGATGAAAGTATGAGTAAAGTATGTGGATGAAGGTATGAGTAAGCTTAAACAGAAGGTTAAAGACAAAGTACTTAATTAGATTACAGACTTCTTGAGATATAAAATCATTATTAGACTAGGGCTTATATCAGACTAATGGAGTATTATCATGGCCAGTAGCAGGTTGCTATGGTATTCAGGTTGTAATCGTAACTTTAAGTCATTGATGGTAATCTGGTTGTAATGGTCATGAAAGACTGAACTTAAGAGTACCCAACCAAATTAGCTAGGGTCCTCAAATTGTCAACATTTTAACTAAATCTTACAATTAAAATTGACTCACTATTATTTAATTCTCTCATAAGGTTATTATATCTAAAACCCTGCCTCAAAAAATCTCAGAAAAAATTATCTACTGTCTTTTTTCCTATTTTATAAGGTAAATAGACTACATTTGGAGACACTGACAGTATTTATGCTGTCAACCTGCTCTCCTGGCTCTCTTGATTATTCATCTGGAGATCCCTGGGATGGATGCTGGTGGGTAGGGGTGACATGAAACCTCTATGCTAATAGCTTCTCATCATTCCCCTCTGGTACTCTTCAGATCTCTAGACAGCTTCCCGCCTGGTGCAAACTAACCACCACATTCTCTCACAAGAAAAACAAGTTACACAAAAAAACACAAACCACTATAACATGGGCAAAATACATCTAATATGTGGCCAACTTTCTCCCCTTTAATAACCACCCCAACACCTCTAACTGCCTCTTTTGTGCATCCATCACCTGTGCCCTGCTAACTGCAATCCCTATAAATGCCACCCTTGAATACCCCACATCAATAACAAACTATTCCCAACCCTGCCTTACTGATATCCCCCTCTGATTCCAGTCCAGGTATGCCCTTCTGCCTGTCCAGCTCTAAGCTGACCAGAGCTGAGTGCCTCCTCAATATTTCCATAACCAAGACCACTTGTGTCAAAACACCCACTCTCCTATGGTGCAAAGGGCTAACTACCCCATGCATAAGTGTTTCCTCTCCCACTTATTGTTCCACAGTCTTAATTGTTCCATAGGTATATCTCTACAAGGAAGAAGAAGCGGCCTACAAACTCTGCCCATGTCAATTGAGAGAGATTTTCATCCCTCTACTGGTGGGCCTTGGTGTGATGCTATCCCTGGGTGCTTCTAGTGCTACAGGATCTGCTCTTGTCCAGACCAACCACCTCCAAGGTGACTTCCAAGACAAGCTTGACCAGGCCATGATATCTACGACAAACAGCCTCAAATCCCTTCAGAGACAATTGAATTCTCTTGTGGGTGTAGTGCTCCAAAACTGCAGAGCGTTAGATCTCATCAGTGCTGAACATGGGGGGACATACATGATCTTGGGAGGAGAATGTTGTCTTTTTGTGAATGAGTCCAATGTTGTCAAACAACACGTTAAAACTCTCAAAAGGCTCCACAAGGAGCTACTCAACTGCTACAAGCCTGATGATCTCACCACCTGGTTCTGTAACCCTCTTGTCACTTGGCTCCTTCCCTCCCTTGGCCCCCTTTTCACTATAGACACCCTACTACTCGTGGCCCTCTGCCTCCTTAAATTCCTCAGACAACAAATATCTAACATTACTAAGGTTACTACCAATTGGGTCCTCGTGCACCACCTAGCTCAATCTGGACCTATAGAAAATTATAAAGAACTCACTCAGGATGACACTGCCCTATTATAAAAACAAAGGGAGAGTTGTTGGGTACTGCCAAGCACAGACTGTAGCCTTAAGGAGGTGGGCCTGTTGTCAAATGTAACTAAGGGTCCTGGGCTATGGAGGTTATCATGAGCCTAGATCCCAAACTGGTCCTGAGGCAGGTAAAGTGGACTGCTCCCTCTTCATGAGGTAGCAGCACACCTCACCCCCTGACAACCTTGCCCAGAGATGCCAATGAGCAGGGCTGCTCCTTCCTCAGGCCCAGGACACCTGGACATTCTGATAGCCTTAGGTTTCATTTTCCTCTTGGCCCCATGACCTTGTGACCAGTTGCCCTAGAAAGCTCTTATATGGCAACAGCTAACCCCCTTCCTACAGCTGCAGCCCTCCTCTATGTGACTCATGTCACATAGCTTTTCCTGCCACTGCTTAGACCATGTGACCCTCCCCTGCTCAGTCCCTATATGCTGAGATTGCATCAATAAGCAACCTTTCAACCAACCAATCCCCTTGAGACCCATATCCCTTCCTGCTCACAACCGCTTATAAGCCCATTCCCCTGTTGAATAAATGAGCTGTTCTCTCAGGCTACCTCCTGGGTGTTTCTTCCTGTCAAACAGCCACTTGAGACCCTGCTCCACAGTTATCTGGACCCCTCTGGAGAGCTAGTGTGCCATGGCCTCTCAGGGAACCAGGGACCCCACACTGGGCCCATCAACTCTCCATCATGGATGAAGGAGGAGAGTATGAGGCCTCCATTCATCCTTGAAGAGTTATAGGTGGTTAATGGTGGCTGGGGGAGACATTTTAGGCAGTGGTATAGCTACTGGTAGGACACATGTGCTCTTAATGGGCAGGCAATTCTTATTAAACTTAGTGGGTTATCCCCACATCCCCCCAACAAAAAAAAAAAAAGGTAACGACAAAGTAGAAGAGTGACTAGTGGGAAAGAAGGGGTTTGTACCGTAGAAGGGAAATATAGAATGGGGTCAAGAGAAGGTAATGAGAGGAAAGTATGATCAAATACATTATATGCACATATAGAAATTGTCAATAAATAAAAATGCAAATGAAAGCTCCTCTGGCAGATAATGTAATTTCATTGCTGATTTAGCCTGTTGGTTAGTCTTCCTACATTCTTAATCTTTTTGGAAAAACAGACCTCATTAAAGTTTAAGTGTATAATCTCCCCAAATAAACCTTTTTCTGAAATAATGGAAATAATTTCTGCTTATTGAAAGGAAGTAGAAAATCCATTTTGTTTTTTAAAAAGTGAAAACATTTAATTTTTTAAGTTTTTAAAAAATTAATTATGCACTCTATGAACAAGTTGTGTGTTGGTCACAATCCCCTCATGTTATATCCTGTCTTCCCCATCCACATTCCATTAAGGGTCCTCCATTCCATTACGGGTCAGTGGGGTTGCTAGTACTCACCATGGGGTTATGAATGCATCACTCAGTCTCTGGGGGTAGGATCCTCAGAATACTCCTTCCCACCCTATGGCTCTTACCATTTTTCTTCCTCCTCTTCCTCAATATTCCCTGGCCTTGGAGGGTATGTTATAATTATATTTTATTACTGAGCTCTCTGCATCATCTGGATTTCTGCTTTGATGATTTATGAGTGTCCTTGGTGTCTATCGCCATTTCTCTGGAGCAAGTTGTCAAGATAACAGTAAGAGCAGCACTCATGCTTAAATCACCACTTCCTCTGTGATGTCTCCTGGTCATTGGTAGATGCATCAATGGCTCTGTGATTGGATAAGAGGCCAGTGCAGTAGGAGAGAATTCATACCTGAGAACCAGTACTGAGAACTAGGTCGGAATTCTAGGGATATAATGGTCATAGACTACAAAGAGAAGCTCCCAGTAGTCTTTGGCTAAGAAGAGTCTTTGGCATCAAAAGTCTCTCAGTTAGATTGCTTATGCTCTTTAATCAATGCTGCTTTCACTCTTGGTTGGAGAATCTCTCTCTCTCTTTTTTTTTTTTTTTTACAGATGTCATTTAATTTTTCATGACATGTAATGAAAATAAATTTAGTATTTTTCCACCAGGTGGCACCCCTCTTTTGAACTCTGGAAAGACTGATAGCTGAGAAAGCCACTCTAATTCCAGCAATAGGACTTGTTCTGGAAAAACAAATCTAGCTAGTGGAATTGCATTAGTAGAAAATAACACATTCTAAGTACTCTAAAGATGCTTCTTAAGCAAAATGCATAGTCAAATTTATTTAAATTTGGAAAAATGAACTCTACATATATAAAGCCTTTCCCAGTTGAACTGATCTCCAGAAGACCTGAGTTCCACTATGATTTTTCATTTGATCCTTCCAACCAGATCCTTTTTTGTGTTGTTTTGTTTTGTTTTGTTTTTCAAGGTAGGGTGTTACCTGAGCCCAAGATGACCGGGAATTCACTTATGTAGTCTTAGGGTGGCCTTGAACTCACAGCGATCCTCCCACCTCTGCCTCCTGAGTGCTGGGACTAAAGGCATGCACCACCATGCCCAGCTCAACCAGTTCTTAATTTGAGACCTTCCCCAGCATTAATAGAGTTTTTCAGTCAGCACATATTTCACAATTGAATGTCTTGGCTGAGCTTACTTCATAAATCAACAGTTAATCTGCAGTCAAAGATTTCTAGGCAAACACTTCAGTGCTGTGGCACAAACCATAAAATGGGCAGTGTGGCTCTTCAAAGTTAATCATATGAGGATTTTCCAGGCACACATTTGTCAATGCCCATTGTTTTTCTCCAGCCTGTCGTTGCTCTTCTCAGTGGTCTTTTGTATGGGTTAGGGAGTGACTTGCCTTGCGAGATGTCACCTCAACAGTCAATGGAAAAGCAACTAGTTTCATAGCTGGGGATTCCCAGTGATGAAGTGTTACTGACAGGAACTGAATTGAATGATGTCTTTTTCTGTCCTTGGAATTTTATTTGCTGATGATTTATAGCCCTGCTGAGAATTCAGGAAGACATCATGGACTTTGTCATCTAGAGACAGTGAGAACAGGTGGGAGCCATCCATCTAGAAATATTCATGTGAGGCTTCAGGGCAGGGCTTCCTGGTCCTCTTAATGCTCATGTCTGATAAAAGCCTAAATCCTTAGGTTGGCAATTTCCATTAAGGTCCTGAAGACTGTCAGAGAAAGGCATGGAGGAGATTCAGTATAAGGCTGGATGACAGCTGAAAGCAGGGAGGTTTTTTAGAAGTGATTTATATGAAATTTGTTACATGTTGTTTAAAAATGAAATGTTCTTTTCATAATCTTCATGCAGATATTAAATTTGATCATTTTATATACTTATTTATGAATTTGTTCTAGTTCAAAGCAATCAGTATCCTAACTTATGAAATAAAATGTAAAATAGAGAAATTCAGAGTTTTTACAGTGATACTCTATTATTTTCTTGTGTTGCTTCTCATGCATCATACGTCAGATAGGGTCTCTAGCTCAGGCTGACCTGGAATTCACTACATAGTCTCAGGCTGGCCTCAATTTATGGCAGTCCTCCCACCTCTGCCTCCCAAGTGCTGGGATTAAAAGCATGCACCATCACGCCTGACATGATGAATATATTCTAACCATATCTCCACATGGTTGCCAGATTTAACAAATTGCATGCAGGTTTGAATTTCAGAGAGGTAACCATAGATATTTAGTCTAAATATATCTCATGCAACATTTGTGTTATACTTACCCTATAAAGCTATTTGTGCTTTATCTGACTTCATATCAGCTAAGCGTCCTGTGTCTTTTCTGGTTGACAGTTGTTGCAAGTATATCTCCTCTCCAGATGTTACAATAAGGATGGCAGAACACCTTCCTCTCAGACATGGCCCTTAGACTTCTTATTCTTTGGCCAAGTGTTAAGAAGTAGACTGCTGTACCTAGCTATTGCTAGGAAAATCCCATGATAATTTCATTTAGAACTGCAGAGCTGATGTGATTGAAAACTTGCTGGTAGTGACAGAACTCACTGAAGATTGTCTTATGATAAGACCTCTGCTGGAAGTGGTCCTTAAACACCAATTGAGGCAATCACATTGCTTAAATGACATGAAGAACCTTCTAGTGGGAACATTCTGACAAAATTTCCTTTTGGTCTCACCTAGCAAGAAACTGACCAGGAGAATACTGGCTCAGTATGATAGTTGTTTTTCCTTTCCCCTGCCATCCATGCACTAGTGCCTGCACTGAGGGCCAGCTGCAGAGTATAAACATGACATTGTGTCATTCTAAGCAACAGAGTTTGTCTGAAAAGTGCTACAAGCCAACTTCATAGTGTTTCCTTTCCTTATTAGTAGATAAATAGCATGAGTCTTAAGCATCCATTCAAAGTAAATCTGATTTCTTAATGAGCTTTATTTCAGAAACATTGTAAAAAAATGAATTTGGGGGCTGGAGAGAAGGCTTAGAGGTTAAGGCACCTGCCTACAAAGCCAAAGGACCTTGATTCCCTAGGACCCATGTAAGCCAGATGTATAAAGTGGCACACACATCTGGAGTTCAACTACAGTGCCTGAAAGCTCTGACATGCCCATTCTCTCTCTCTCTCTCCCTCTCCCTCTTTCTCTCAAACAAATAAACAAAAACAAAATATTTAAAAATAAGTTTTGTTGAGAAGGAAGAGAAAGGAAAATCACACCATTAAAAATTTCTTTAGCACACTTCTAAATATTTAGCTTTACTTTAGTATATACTTATTTAAAATACCTGAGAATTAGTTATGTGTATAACATTATGCTTGTCACCAGTAGGTGTAATGAGTGAACAAGGAGCCTTACTCTACATGAAATGGCATCCTGGCAGGGGAGGCTAACATATGCCTATTGTACAGTGAGGCAATGATGCAAAGTGACATTTGAAGAAGTGCCAGAGTTGGCCATAGAAAGAGCAAGTAGATGAAAGGAATGAGACATCCAGGTGCACCTTGAAGGATAGGCTTACTTGGGCTAATAAAGGAAGGATTATGACAGGAACTGAGGAAGAGAAGGAACATTTTAAGATCAATGAGGACCAGGTCTAGATAGTAGATGATTCATGTTGAGGCAAATATGGGGTACATTTGTAGAGGAAGAATAATGTGAGCTGTGGAGTTTAGATGATGACCATAGGGTGCAATTAGGAACTTTTGAATCTTGAAAAGACACTACTCTGGAAATAATCTATAAACTATGTAAAATAGAAAGGTAAATTTTGTAGTGTTTAAGTTGGTTGTGTTCAAATAATAATTCACAAGAATAGATGCAACAGCTCACAAAGCATGGTCTCTGACTTTTTCTCAGAGAATTGCCTTCACCATGTCTGCAGCCCTCAGGGAAAGGGTGCTGAGATCTGAGCGAATTTCTTGCAATACCCATACCCATGGTCATTGACAAGAGTATATCTAGGCTGAGCTATACATTGTGTTATCTCTCTTGGTATTTTATTGTCATTATGTTGCAAAGAGGAATTAGCCCTTGCTATACAGGAAGACTTTTTAAAATTAACATTCTGCAAAGGCTTAATGATTATAAATAAAAGCTAGAGAAAGTGGTTTTGCTACATAATTAAAAATGTTCTTTTCAGTGGGATTAAAGGGAATCCCAAGAGTAGTTAACTCCAGAAAATCTCTTAAAGAACTCAGAAGTGTAAATGCATTTGTTATACACAAGTGGAAAATAATTTTTTTATATTTTAATTCACATTATATGGCAAGAGTAAACAAATATGCTGTGGTGAATTCTCTGAGGCTTTCATCATGGAAAGTAAGTATATGATAAAACAAAACAAACACACAAGTTTGAAGCATCTTTCTAATTCATTTCTCCTGTGCTGCAAAAACATCCAGAATTACCACAGGAAAATCAATGAGAACAATTCTATTTTTAAAAAAATCTCATGCGGCTGAAGAGATTGCTTGATGGTTAAAGCACTTCCTGAAAAGCCTAATGACCTGGGTTTGATTCTCCATTACCTACATAAAGCAAGACACAGAAGGTGGTGCATGCATCTGGAGTTCTTTTATAGTGGCAGGAGGGCCTGGTGCACTCATTTTCTCTCTCTATTTCTCTCCCCCCTCTTGTAGTCTCTCTCTCTCCCTCTCCTTACAAACAAATAAATATTTTAAAAATATAAATAAATAAATAAGCTGGATAGAACTGAAGGAAATAATTCAGTGCAGAGATTAAATAAGCCAGGCATAGAAACACAAATAATGCAAGTTCTTATTCATACGTGGAAGACAAAGAAGGTAATCTAATAGTAGAGAGGAAAGTGTGGGGTGGGACTTGGAGGAATGAGAGGAGAATACTGGGAGATTGGATGACTAGTATTAAGATAGAGTTAGATAAAGAGCATAAATGTAGCTCAGTATGGTGGCCATAGTTTACAGTAATTTATTACATACCTCATAAGAAACCAGAAGGAGAGGATTTGAAGAAGATGCACAAAGAAAAGACAAATGTATGAGGAGGTGAAAATGATAATTACCCTGAATAAATTGCATATATATATATATATATATATATATATATATATATATATAAATTCTTACATTATATTCCATAATACTAGCCATAGTTTACACTAATTTATTACATACCTCATAAGAAACTAGAAAGGGAAGGTTTGAAGAATCTTTTTGCATGAAGAAAAGATAAATGTATCAGGAGGTGAAAATGATAATTACCCTGAATTGATTGCATATGTATATTGAATTAGTACATCATATTCCATAAACATGTAAAATTATTATATACAAATTAAAATGTTAAGAATGAATATTCTTAAATAGAAGTTGACTAAAGACATAGCAGAAATTGGACTTTGTACTACTCTGCTTAAATAATTGTACCTCTGAATCCTGTTTAAGAATAATGAAAATTGTTTTAAGAATAACACATTAAAATTGTAGGTACAAAGGAAAGAAAAAGATAGGATGAGCAATCTTGTCTGGTAATTCCTTGAGGAAGTGATATTTAAACTGGGCTGAAAAATTAATAATTCTGATAGGTGAGAGGGTGTGAGGAAAAGGAAAGAGAAATGTTAAACAGATTTACTTGGAAAGGGTATAATAAAGGACTCTGCCTCATGAGGAAACAAAGGAACATTTTGCTGTTAGAACTTCACTGAGTTGTTAATTTTGTTACAGTGAGTCATTCCTGTTTTGCTCTTGGATGCCTCTTCTCAGTATTGACTTTGCACTTACACATAGTGGATTGTTTGTTAAATGGGGTATAGATGTCCATGATAGTTTTCCTGTGTGAGATAACTTGTTGGATATAATGGCAGGGCTTAGCTAGAACCTTCTTTTGTCCATCTTCTGGCTAGCTAGGGCAGTGTGCATTCCATATGGGCAGTTCCTTAGGCCTTCATTTCCAAATGTGAGGGCATTTGATTTTTAATATTTTATAATATTTATTATTACATATAACTCACATAAACTGACCTTAAAGTAGCCATTTAGGAAAGTCAGACTATTAGCATTGTTGCTATATAATGAATACATACTTATAGTGGTCCCAATGTGACTTGCAGTCCTGTTCAGTGACAGACACCACCCTTTTGTCTATTTCCATGAAGCCACATAAGAGCATGCTCAGAGAATAGGGGCTATGTGAAACAGATACTGTATGGCACAATGCAGGTCTGGCCCTAGCCAGACCACATGGCAGAAGAAACCAGGAAGTGGCTTCTGTGAACATGGCATCCTGTGCAGGCCTGGCGTGACAACAGCTACAGTCCCATGATCATGAGAAACCTGCTAAGTGATGATCTGTCTGGAGATATTAAAGATTGTTTTTTCTCTATCCCTTTAGCGGCAGAGGACAGGCCCTATTTTGCCTTTACTGTCTGGGAGACCAACCATTCTATCCCAGCTAAAAGATATCAATGGAGAGTTCACCCCCAGGGCATGAAAAACAGTCCTTCTATTTCCAAATGTTTATATCCTCCGCCACAGCAAGAATACAATGTAAATGCCTTCTTGTTCATTACATGGATGATCTTTTGATTGCACATACCTCAATAACTGCCCTTTTGGGCCTTCTTAAATTACTCATTGAAGACCTCAAAAAACTTGGGTTTGCCTAAGTTCAAACAGTGCCCCCTTTTGGATTTTTAGGGTACAAAATTTCTACTACTATACAACCACTTACCCCTCACCTAATAAAGGACTATTATTCCCTCAATGATTCCCAAAAACTCTGTGGCCAAATTAACTGGCCCAAACCTTCTTGCCCATCCCTCCTAGTGAACTCCTATGACTTTATGACCTCCTTAGAGTTACTGATAACCCTTCAAGGAAAATTCTTCTAAATGATCACTGCAAAAATTTGTTACATAAAATATCCCACTACCTCTTTTCAATGACCCTCACAAGATTTGACCCATCTGCTCCAATCCTAAATGTGATCCTTTGGGCAGCAGGGGCGCCTTTGGGAGTCATCTGGCAAAACTAATCGACCCTTTACTGGGTACACCCCTCATGGGCACAGGCTCATAAACTCACCACCAACCTACAAGCAATGCTCCTCATAGCAATTAAAGCACGTACCTACACTAACAGAATCTACAATACAGAACCCTCCAAAATAATTCTGCCCATCCCCATGTCAGAACTTCAACCTCTTTTTAGGGAGGACCCCCTTTTCCACATCCTAATGGCAGGATTCCCCAATGAGATAGACAATCACCTACCCGCTCACAAACTACTTCAATCCCTAACAGCTTTGCCCACAAAGACTAACTATTTCTCCAGGCCTTCCAGTCAGCCAATACCCTTAGCAGCCTCGGCCTTTACAGATGCCAATAAACATACTTATGGACTAATTATTAACAGAGCAAATCGACTGGATGAGGCCTCTAAGTTCCCTAACCCCCATTCAGTCCAGCTAGGGGAACTATATGCCATCATCAGAGTCTTAGAGCTCTGTCAACAAGAACCCATCAACATCTTCTCTGACAGCAGTTACATGGTTCAAATGACAAAGATACTGCCCTTAGCCAATCCCAGGCCTTCTCATCATCCCATAGACATTGCCATCTCCACTTTACAATTACAGATTGAAAACAGATCGTACCCTTGGTTTATTGAGCATGTTCACTCACACACTGGTCTGCCTGGCTTTATTGCTGATGGAAATTCAAAGCAGACAAATTTATTGCTGTCTCCTCCTTGCCACCTTTAGAACAAGATAGACATTTACACCAAAGGTTCCATCTATCCCCCACTAATCTAAAACCCCTATACCCTGAGCTCTTGCTTAGCTAATGCAAACACTTAACCCGTACCTGTAAGGCATGCACCCCTCTAGCTCCCTTGGGTCCCCTACAGCCTCAAGGAGTCAATCCTAAAGGCCTTACCCCAAATTCTATCTGGCAGATGGATGTTACCCACATACCTTCCTTTGGTAACCTCAAATATGTCCATGTCATTGTGGACACTTACTCTAAGCTTACTTTTGCTAGTGCTCTGTCAGGGGAAAAGGCTTCCCATGTCATTAAGGCGACAAAAACCACTATGTTGGTCATGGGCGTACCCTGGTCAATTAAAACTGACAATGGCCCTGCATACACATCTGCCCAATTCACATCCTTCATGGAATCTTGGGGAATAGAACACCCCCTGGGATCTCCTACAACCCACAAGGAAAAACCATAGTGGAGAGAACTAACCCGACCCTAAAGGAACTAATTATAAAACAGAAGTCCACTATGTCACCCAAGGACCCCCCATTTGGCCACAGTGGAAGCTCTCTTCACCCTCAATTTTCTCACCTTTGATGAGGGAGGACTCTCCCCAGCCTACAAACCTTGGAGATCCCAACCAACCACAATGCCCTTACCCTTAGTCCACTGGAAGGATTCTCTCACTAATATCTGGAAGGGACCCCACCCTATTTTAACACAGGGCTGAGGATATGCTGGTGTCTTTCCAGAAACTTCACAGATCCTGATCTGGATCCCTGCCAGAAACATCAGTCCAGCCACTGACACAGGGATCAACCTTGATGAAGAGGATGATGCCAAACCTCTCAGGCCAGATACAGGACTTTAAACTTATTCCCCCTTTTTCTCCTTTTATTTACTTTTCTTCCTACCACCACTTCCCAAAACCCATTTCAGACAATTCTTTTTCAGCCATACTTGTTTGGTGTGATGGGCCTAGATTCCCACACTTTTCCTAGGCTTTATTTTAGCCACTCTCTTTCACTGTATTCCTCCCCTTTCAAGCACATACTTCTCCTTAGCCACACCTTTGCCTTTTTTGCTTATTAATGCCTCTTATGGTAATGCTACCCTCCAACCAACCATAAATTCCTTTCCAACTCCTTTGATTACATTGATCTGCTACCATTAAGGACACTCAATGCTACTAATTATGACGCTAAGGGTGAGCTCACGACAGTCACCCAACAACCTGTCCTTCCCCAGTCATTTTGAGGTTCTATAGTTAATTCTCACTCTCTGGGACCGTTTGCATGCCATAGAGCTACCACCACTTGGCCCTCCCATGCCTTCTAGGTGACAGCCACACCCCTCCTGTTTTCTCACTAGGATGGCGGGAAGCCAATGACGGGTAAGACTCCATGAGATGGGGCAACCTAAGAAAGGCACCATCACATGTGATGATCCCTTGGGGCCTGGGTTCAACAATGGCTTGGCCAAAAAACCTTATCTCCCAGGGTTGCCAATAATAAAAACAAAAATGAGTATATGTATGGCACAATGCAGGTCTGGCCCTAGACAGGCCACATGGCAGAAAAATCCAGGAAGTGGCTTCTGTGAACATGGCGTCCTGTGCAGGCCTGCCGTGTCAACAGCTACAGTCCCATGATCATGAGAAACCTGCTATGAGATGATCTGTCTGGAGGCAGGCTGCCATTGGTCACAAAAGGGGGCCACCCCATACAATGATTGGCCAGCCAAGCCCCTTACAACCACCTACACTTCTTTGAATAAACGAGTTTGCTGCATCTCACCCTCTGCCTGTTTTCACCTAACTCCCAGAGTCTGTGTCATGATTCTGTGCTTCTCACCCCAACTTGGCATAGACCCTGTTGTCCCTCCTGGGCTGGCCCTAGGGGGGACCCCAACAAGGTATCTGCTTTGTATTATTTGCCCAAAATAAATATGTGTGGTCATGGTGATATATGGAACACCCAGCAACCAGTGTGCATAGCTACCAATCAGAACAGATATACCAGTGAAGACATAAGCTAAGCACCAATCACAGCAGACAGTAACCACAGATAATTTTTAGGGCCTTGTAGATGCCTTATGCTTGCCGATAAGTACTCTTGGGAGTACTTCAACAAGCATTTTAAATGAGAGTCTTAATAAGGCCAGAGCTGCCTATAGCATATAGAATTATGCATCTATTCATATCTGAAATGAGAAGTGACTGATTTGTAAAGAAATGCAGTGTCATGATAGTCAAATGGCTCATCCTTAATCAAAATATTTGTTAGTAATATTAATCGTTGTACTAGCACAAAACTTTGTATTTATAAAGTGCTTTGTAATTTATCAAGTGCATGCATGTGTGCAGTTACTGAATTATTACTGGAGTTTGAGTAAAATGGATTGGAGAGGTTGGGCAATTTAACCAGGGCCACATGGCTAATGAGCAGAGCCATCATGATCAGAAAAAAATGTTTTAGAAAGCTATGGAACCATAAAAATAAGCTACAAGTTCTGGACTATAGAGGTTCTGAAAAATACATAGAAACTATATTATATTTGAGGAAATAATAGTGAAATAAGGTAAGTCCTGATATTATTGTGCTTGTATTTCTGAAAATAAAGCAGTACTTATTTGTTGGTTTCTCAAGAAAATTGTTTTCCTTTATTTATAGCTACAATCAGCTCTTGATTTTTAAATACCACTCTGCAATGAAATGAATCAAGAGTCTTGGAGAAATATCTGGTTCTAGAGAGGTTCAAGAAAAATAGAAGATGAATTGAAAGCTTGAGATGCCCAAAGGTAAAAAAGTATAAAAATCAAAACCAAACAAAACAAACAAAAAGAAACAGACAAAAATATAAATTATGTTAAAGAAATAGGAGTCAACTTGAAATAGTTTCTAATAGCAAAAGCTGTAAGAATTTGAATAATAAGATTAATAATAAAACATTAGATTATGATGTAATTCATATTCCTATAGTGACTTTCTCTCTTTCTCTCTCTCTCTCTCTCTCTATATATATATATATATATATACACATATACACACATATACACACATGTATATATGTATATATTTAAAACAGATGGCTAAATAAATGAAATGAGGCAAATAAACAGGTCTTCCTCACAGAAAATTCCAAATAATACATATACAATGTGTAATCCCCTTTGAGAAGACAAAGTATAAACTACACTCAACTTTTGAGTGTGGGCTCAGTATAGTGAGTTGCTTCCAATGAATAGTGTAAGAAATGGGGAAAATTATAACTTTACTATAAGAAACATGATACATACCAAGGCTATCATCAGCAATGATAAGTCATATTCATATCCTGTATGCTTGGTAGGGTTTGAGGAAATGAATGTTTTTTTCAAATGTTATTTATTTATTTAATAAAGAGAGGAAGGTAGAGAGAAAGATGAAGAAACAGGCAGATAGAGATAGAGGAAAAGATGAACATACCAGGGCTTCCAGCTACCGCCAGTGAACTCCAGACACATGCACCACCTAGTGTATCTGGCTTTACATGGGTACTGGAGAATTGAACCTGGGTCCTTTGGCTTTGCAAGCAAACCCCTTAACTGCTAAGCCATTTCTCCAGCCTGAGAATAAGAATATGTAACCTTATAATTTTTCCACAAAACAACCTCAATCTATTCACAAGAAGTGCATCAGACAAGCCCAAAATTTATAGTGACTTATTAAACACTTGATCGGTACTCCTCAAAATATCAGTCATGAGAAACAAAGAAAATTTGCAATTTTTTAGGCCAAAGGACCTCTAGAGATACAACCAATTAATTGCAAGGAGGGTTCCTGAATTGGATGCTGAAGCAGAAATTGCCCATTAGTAAAAAAAAAAAACTAATATAATATGACTGAAATCTGGAGTTTTGTTTGTAGGCATATATGCATGCTGGTTCTTTGTTTGGAAAATATATCATGGAAAACCAAATGGGAACACTGCCAGAGGTCTCTGTACTATCTTTGTGATTCTGCAAATATAAATCTAATTTATTCCAAAATAGTTTACTTAAAACCAGCTAATAGTTAATAGTTCTAAGGAGATTTCTGGGTTCATGCAAGTATTCAATCTTAATAAATGTGCATTGCATGACTATCAATCAGTAGGGTTTAGCATATGGCTTACAATTCAATTTTGAGGAATAGTGACTGTTTTTCAGCTTAATGTTTGCATTAACTTTTGAGTATCACCGTATATGTATCTATGTGTACTATATCAATCTTGGATATGTTTTCAACTTAAATTTATTTCATTTAGCTATGAAATGAAGGTGTTTTATTTGACACATTTTTTTTTGAGCATTTAAGGTCTCTATGGAAAACCAGAGAACCTAAATACTTGTTTTAACTTCACACAGGGACTAAAGGGACTCACTATTCTAAAAGCTGTAAACCATAGGCTTCTGTATCCTGTGTCGTGATGATGGTACTTGGTGGTACTTGGTGGGGTTAGGCTCCTGTCTTTTAACAACAGTGATGAAGCATCAGATCAAAGGAATTACTTCTCTTTGAGCTTGCAGACCTCACACAAGTGAGGTGTGTCTCTAGTAATGATTGAGCCATGAAGTCATCATGATGACTAACAATGGTATCTTATTTGATGATAAACAATTTGGCGTGTGTCACACTTCTGTAATGACATGATGAGAATGAATAAGAAAGTTTGTGAAGGCAGAAGTGGCTACTTAATGAAAGGAGTACTGAACTCCAGGTTGAACCAGGTTGGTATGTGCTGCACAGCTTTATTGCTCTCAAGTTCAAATTTTTCCTTGGTGAGAAGAGGAAGAAAGACTTCATGAATTCCCTAACACTGGCCTTATTTGTATATCAGTAGCATCATTGATGTGTGGCTTTTATATCTCTACACTTGTCTGGCCTGATACCAGGGAGCTACTGATTCATTTTTCATGTCTAAATAATTCCAAAATGACTCATTTTTTATTTGTATTCCCAGATCTTCTCAATTCCTCAGTCTTTCAGATTGTGAGTAAAAGATGCTAATCCAACTAGTAAACTCAGTGAAAAAAAATTAAAAAACAAACACATCATTTAATTGTTGGTTGTTGTTTTGATTATAGATGGCTCAGTGCTTGGTGATGGCTCTTGCTGTAATCTGTTGAAGAGTTGATTAGACCTAACTTTTCATTCTGGCAAATAATAGTTGGGCGATTTTTTTTTTTTTTACTGACTTGAATTATTTGCCAATGTCTCTCACAATGCCAAGCTTCCAGATAATGATGAAAAAATATTCTCATCTTTCTTACAGCTGCAAAAATCTTGACAATTTGTTGACTTTTTCACTTTAAATTCAATAATTTCACTTTGGTTGGATATTCCCATCCTTTTATATAAATTAGGTAAATACAACTTTGAATTAAGCTTTCTTATGCTAATATAATAAATATTTCAAATATGTATAAATTGAAGTGTTAAAATTCACCATCACATCTAAAATGTTTCTCAAGTGGTAAAATCAGTCAGCAAACCATGAAATCATTGTAATCATTAACCATCAGTCTAAGCAGGTTCCCAAAGAAAGATGTTCAACTTAGCAGTTTTGAGTTTCTGACTTTATATACATATTTCCTCAGGAAAGTATAAAATCAAAGACAATAAAATTTAACCATCATTTATTTTCTGGGGAAAATATTAGGTGAAAAGTATCTTCTATGAAGAATAATGACTTACCATGAGGCTGTTAGGCTGTTTTTACTATTGCTTTATTTTTGTTTATTTTTATTTATTTATTTGAGAGCAACAGACAAAGAAAGAGGCAGAGAGAGAGAGAGAGAGAGAGAGAGAGAGAGAGAATGGCGCATCAGGGCCTCCAGCCACTGCATGCCCTACCTTGTGCATCTGGCTTACGTGTGTACTGGGAAATCAAGCCTCGAACCAGGGTCCTTAGGCTTTACAGGAACACTTAACCACTAAGCAATCTCTCCAGCCACATTTTTTTTTTTAAATTTGCTTTTCTTAGAATGTGGGTTCTTAAATCTGGCTCTTACCACTTTCACTTTTGTAATTTGATACTGTTGAGACACTGTTATTATCCATACTTCCTGAAGGTAAAACCTACTGAGACTTGCAAGATGATGTAGTGATATACAAGTATCCTGGTGGAGGTGCCCACAAGCCCTTAATTTAGTGAGACCACCACAATGCACTTTTGGAGTAAGAAAAGGGAAAAGAGATAGAATGGAAATTCCCAAGAATTTATTAGCCATAAAGTGTTTTAACCAGAACATTTTCCAGAGTTATCTGATTTTTGTTTGTATAAATTCTCTTGTAGGGTTCTGTAGAAAATGGTCTACATTAGTTAAAGCCTGTGTTAATGGGATTTGGAACAGAGGCAACAAAACATTTTCTTTTCCCCCCTTTCTCTTTTTTGTTTGTCCCAAGTGTAATCTTTGGTCAGAATTCTTGCTTCTGACTTCACTTCTGTGTCTGTTTTGGACTGGATTCAGTGAAAACTCAATTCTTGTGCTAGCATTTTTTACAGATGGAAAGCTTTGGTAGATGAATCCTCTTTGAAACAGTTGAAAATAAAAGTTCTTAGTTTCATATAAGCAAGAAAAGTGTCTTCACTTTGTATTATTAGTTTTACCATCTTTGAATTCATCCTGTTTTTTTGTTTTTTTTTTTTTTCTGAAAATGAAAATCTGTCATGGCAAGGATCTTGTCAAATCATGTCTGAGGAGCTCAAATGCAATGTCTTGGTTCCAGCTGCCTGGGAACATGAGTAACAGGAAACAAGGGTGGTTTATTTTGTCATCGATGACCTGAAAATGCAGTAGGTGCTTTGCAAAATTACAAATAGCTTTAAATTTTCTTTTCTTATTTACATACATGTGTGCAAGTGTTCGTGCATGCCTGCGTACATGTGTGTGTGTATGTGTTAAAAACAAACCCACATTCTGGTTTACATAGGTGGCTGGGGGATTAAACTCCAGCCAACAGGCTTTACAAATAAGGGATCTAACCACTGAGCCATCTCTCCTGCCCTGACAGTAGCTTTTTTTTTGATATACAATGCAATTTTTATGCTGCAGTTATCAAATTAACATACATTTTTAACATGTATTTAGAAAACACACACACAAAAAGAAACCAGTGAGCCTGGAGTGGTGGTACACACCCTTTAATCCCAGGCAGAGGTAGAAGGATCCCTGAGAATTTGAGACCACCCTGAGACTACATAGTGAATTCTAGGTCAGCCTGAGCTAGAGTGAGACCCTACCTTGAAAAACCAAAAAAAAAAAAAAAAAAAAAAAAAAAAAAGAAAAGAAAAGAAAAGAAAAAGAAAAGAAAAGAAAAGAAACCAGTGAAAAAAAATCTCAGAATTAGAATTCTGCACAAGTATTAAAAATTAATTTACAGACTTTAATATTTTGTTTAAAATCAGCATGTATTCTGAGACACAATAGGTTGACTTAAAATATCAATTTTGTTACCATCAGCATGAAGAATGTTGATATATTGACCCCAGTGTTTTACTACTTTCTCTCTTGGGACAGGTGAGGAGTGGTGGGAGGACGGCCAAGGGCCATGGGTTTCAGTACATTGCTTTAGTAATGATCAGCCTTCTCTGTGACCACAGATTGAACTTCTAATGCAGCCAACTCTCTCAGAAGACTTGCTTTTGCTCACAAAGGGTAATGAAATAAGGGTGCATGAATCACTCCACATTCTTTACAGTTATTTGCAAAACAATTTTTCTAAGGGGAGAGCCATCATGTCATCATTGTCTCAAAAGAACATGCCCTATATAGTTGAATAAAATGAAGAAAGTATAATAATAGGTGATGCATTTACATTTCTCAAGGGTTCTTTCTCTGTCTGGTAGCTATGATGACCACAGCAAGGGAACAGAAGCTGTGCACATTACTGGAAACCTCTTGAGAAATGTGGCTGCCAAGGATAGCACAGGGCTTTTTACCCAGAGCACAGCTGCTAGCTACCACCTTGAAGCAGAGTTCCTAGGGTGGAACTAGTTGAAAGGAAGTACTGCTTTGAGACTAGGGCCAGAAGGTTCCCCTCAGAAAGATTTGCAAAAGTTGTTCAGAAAGGAGTAGAATTTGTTGGAAATGCTTCATCAAGAACCTTGATGGACAGCTAGTGGCTCCATCCTTTTACTGAAGGGATTGTCTTCAAAGCAGAGGATCCTGGGATTTAGGAATGCCTCTTTTTCATCAGGTCTAGACCATGCTGTGAAGGACACTCAATTGGTAGCTTCCTAATAATAAATAAATTATCTCCTTTAGTTGATATAGTTATTTTAATGATATAACTAGATATAACAAGAATCAAAAAGTAATTAAATTATTAGTGTCATAAATTGATTATCCCTATTTCAGATTATTTCTGTACAAAAGAAAGAAATATAATAAAAAGGAGATAAAGGGCTGGAGAGATGGCTTAGTGGTTAAGGCACTTGTTTACAAAGACAAAGAACCTAGGTTTGATTCCCCAGGACTCACATAAACCAAATGCAGAAGGGAACACATGCATCTGGAGTTCATTTGCAGTGGCTAGAGTCCCTGGAGTGCCTATTCTCTCTTTCTCTATTTTTTTCTTCCTCTCTCTCCCTGCCTATTTCTTTCTCTCTCTCTCAAATAAAGAAAAATAAAATATTTTTTAAAAAGAGGTAAAACTGACAGCTGCCTTGTTGAAGTTTATATACATGAAATAAATATTTCCTATTAGTTGACAGAATCTGTTTTCACTTCCATTTCATATTAATTTAGAAAACTCAGATATCATACTATAAGGAAGGAAAGTTAGAACTTGGAATAGGCTAAAATCCATGGCTGTATAAATTTAAAAGAAGAGGGGAAAATAAACCTGAATTTTTTATCAAATCAGATAATTCCCTTATATTTATGTTTTGAAGAATTGAAAACTATTTTTCTAATATGCCTAGTAAAATTTTATTAAAATTAATATTTTTATACCAAACAGTTGTTAGCCATTTAAATAATAGATGTTGAGACTCATCTTTAAAACATGTATAATTTTTATATATCTTAAATTTAAAAATTATTTCCCATCACTATATAACAAAAAGCTTAATCTTTATTTGTATATCATTGTAACATTTTAGTTGCCGTTTAAACTACCGGCTTCTAATAATATTGGTTTCATCCACCCATATTTGGACGTAGCTTAGTTACAGATAATTTAGTCAAAGCTGGTCACTTGGCATCTTCTGTCATTTGAGGCACATTCTTACTATTTATGCATAAGTGATTATAAAGTGCTTTGTTAACTGAAACATGGACATTTTTATTTGTTATAGAAATTCTTTTTTTTTTTTTTTTTGGTATTTGGTTTTTCAAGGTAGGGTTTTTCTCTAGCCCAAGCTAAAATGGAAGTTCTATAAATCATATGATAATTTTTTATTTAACTTGATAAATAACAGAAAGGTGCCTATTACAATAACCTTTTATATCATATATTGTTTAGAGTATATCATGTTATTCATTTATTAAACATTCTGGCTTGGAAATCCATTAGGGGATAGAAAGCATTATATAGCTTAGGCTTACAGAAATCACAATAAATAATGCTGATCCTTTATTATTTGGAATAGGCTTTAGCAATTCCCTCATATATGTGCTCCAATTAGTACTTGCAAAGAGTGTGTTGAGAAAGAGAACAGACAAAACAAGGGTCCATTCGGTCAGGGTGGAGCAGAAAGGACACACTTCAAGAAAAAGTTCACATAATGAAGTACTTAGAGGCTGAATTCAGAGTTTCATCTTAGAGCCAAAGGTCAAGCTCAAGTTAATCTGTGTGATGGGGGTGGCTCTCTTTTGATTACATTTCTTGCTGACCTTTTCCACATAACTATTGATTATATCATTACCTCATTTCAAAGTTGATAGACCTTTCTTTTTTAAAAATCTATCATCTATCTCACTAGTTCTCAAATTAGAGCATGTCTCAGGATTATGGGTTGTTAATACAGATTTCTGGGTTTATTTTTCTGGTTCAAAGTCTCTATTCAATATGTCTGTAGGAAATTTGGACAATTAGCATGTTTAATGAGTGTCTAGGGGATGCTGATACTACCAACTTGATTGAGTTGTAATAAATATCATTTCTGCTTATATGTGACAGAGTCACTTTCTGAGCTTTCAGAATAGTGATTTTACTGGGGGCCGCCCCCTGGCTTGTAGATATGCCTCATGTACTAGTTCCTCACATGATGGAGGAAGAGCTAGTTAACTCTCTGGCCTCTTCTTTTTTTAAAGTTTACATATTTTAAAAATTACATTTTAAAAAAATATATTTTTATTTATTTTTGAGGAAAGAGATATAAAATGAATGATGAATGAATATGGACATGCCAGAGCCTGTTGCCATTGCAAAAGAACTCCAGATGCATGAGCTACTTTGTGCACTTGGCTTTACTGGGAAATCTAATCCAGGCTGGCAGGCTTTGCAAGCAAGCTCCTATAGCCACTGAGCCATTTCCCCATTCCTGGCCTCTTCTTATAAGTGTATTAATCACATAAATGAGGGCTCCGCCCTCATGACCTAAATATCCCCAAATGATCCACCTCCAAATCCCTGGGATTTGGGGCAGGGCACATGACTTGGCAGTCCATAATGTGGTCTATGTGCTGGTTACCAGAATCAAGTGGATAGGTTAATAATATGTTAAAAATATGGGGCTCAAGTTCAATTGAACTTGCATGAAAATAAGGAACCTATTTTTCTGTTTATCTTTATCTCTTTAGTCAATTCTGATTATAATCAATGTTTGAGAAACACTAGTATTATACAGTTCTCATCCCATAAATAATAAAATTGGGTCTGTAGAAAAGTTATAAAAATATTTTTAAAAAAGCAATTATTGAGCAGAGCAAGATCTCTTTTTCATTCTAGCTTGTTCTTCTCCCTCTGATAAACCATAACAACAGTTTGTCCTCTCTTGACTAGAGCCATGCTCTCATCCTAATATCCAAGACTTTCCAAAATCCCTTCCTCATAACCTGTTTTCCTAATCTTCTTGGTTACTCTTGGGCCATTCCCAGATCTTTGAACAGGAACAAAAGTACTTACTGTAGTCTATGGGGGAAGAGAGGGTTCAGATTAGAACAAAACACATTCTACTGGTTCAAGGAATTTCCAGACTAGTAGCAGCTGACACATTCCCACATAGGGACAAACATGCATCCACACCGTGGCCATAAGACTGAGCCATAGTGTCATTGCTGAAGCAGATTAGCAGAGAAACTTCCACATGATCACACAAATATTTACACAATCTATTTGCCAGGTGTTTTTAAGAATGAAAAAATGTATTGAGATTCAATCTGTTGCCTAAGAAAAGCATCATACTGAAGCTAAATACAGCTGATGCTGTACTTAAAACCAACTGAATCTATAAAATAAAATTCTGTTAGAAGTTAGAAGTGCTAGTGATTAGTTTAGTTAAAATATGTGGAAATTTTCACAGGGCCAAAGGAAAAGGTTTTACAGAATTGTAAGTGGATTTTGTTTAGACCTTCGTACTGTTCTTTCAGTCTCCTCTTGATTTGCATTTCTGTTGTTTGAAGGAGGAGGCAGAGCTTTGCACAAAGGTAAACCCTTACTAAGGGTGCAGGTTCTCAGAACAGTGTAGCAGCGTGATAGGACTAAATAGAAAACATGTGGAATCAGTACTCATAAAGGCTAATTGGAACTGGGCTTGGTAAGATGGGTAAAATTTTGCAAATAGTGCTAATTTTTGCTCATATTGTTAAGTATAATAATTTTTCAGAATTCTTCTTATATCAACCACAGAAATTGGGACAATTGTCCAGTATTGAATAGAAGACCCCCAAGTCCCTATGTTAGTATTTATATACCTTGTCTGGGCATCACCGTTACCTCTTGTGCTTATAAAATCACAACCTTGTTCTGTCTTGAGAGGCTTAGGTTCTGGGGATATCAGTTCAAGATACCGAATGATAGAGACCATGGGTTCCTAGCTGATAGATTTCATAGTTCCTACTGATCAGAAATACTGCCCTACAGAATGGTAAAACCTGTGATGTATACTTGTTAAATTGCATGCAGCATAAATGCCTAAGGTCTTTTCTTAAATGCACTTTATTTATACCAGGAATGTAGTTTTAGTGTGTATATTGTTTCTGAGATCTTAATAGTTCAAATTATGAGTTTCTTATGTAAACACGTTAGGGATTAAAGACACCCAATCTGTCTACTCTGTTTACAGTGATTAGAAGTGCCATTTGAGGGGAGAGAAGAACATGAAGCTACCATATTTGTTTGGACTACAACAAAACAGAAACTTCAAATAAGTGAATGACAATATTATTCCTTCATCACCTTAAAATTAAATTCAGCTAATCAATCAAATTTAACTAATTTATTAAAATTGCACAGATGTTACAAAAAAATCTTAGTAAATCATGATATCTAATTGATTCATACAGGACAGTAGGAGTCAATGATGGGTTAATATTGCTGTGGTTCTATGCTGTGCTTTTGATCATCACATAAGCCACTAAGCTTTGTGTGGTGGTGTAATCTGTTTTGAACAGTGATGGCTTGTTTTTCTTTGTCCATTTATTAAGTATTTTTAATGAATCAGGTTTGAATTATTTGTATGAACCCACAGGTCATAATGAAATCCTCATTTCAAAAGACAAATAAAATATTTTTATTTCTGAGACATGGTGTTCTGAAGAGTCAAACCCCATAGCTGTTTATTGAATAACATTTTATTGGATTGGGATTTTATTAATAAGTATTCTATTATTAGCTCAATGCTCAAGCTCACTTCAGATATGACTAAGAAAACTGAGTTTTCTCATGGAAACAAAGATATTACTTTGGAGGAAAGAGCAAGTGATAGTCATTATTTGATGACATTTAAAAACATTTCTGCAAAAAACATTTTTTCTGTGTGTGCAGATGCACTGCCCATCTCACTAGTCATTTAATAAGAGGGAGCCTGGACATAGATGATACATGGTAAGGGCTGACATTCTGAGTTACTAGAAAGAGAGTATGGAATATCATTCAAAAATACAGTGTTCACATGTGTGAGAATCATTTCCTCTTTGTTCATGATCTGTACTTCTTCACCTTACAGTGTAAACATCTATGAACATCAATGTCACATTTTCATCTTGAGTGTGAAAATAATATTTAGCATGCCATCTATATTTAAATTTTTTAACAAAAGTAAAACTTATTGAACCTCATATCTATATGGTGTGATAATACTAGATTCATATAAACCTGAAATAATGCCTCATAGGTCTATGGTCATAAAAATCGAACAGTGATGGAAAAAAACACTATTGTGACTCCCTCAGGTAATTTATGAGGAATAGAAAATATGATTATCATTACCACTCTGAAGGAAATATTATTATTGTCTCTGTTACAAATGATGGATCTGAGGAAGAGGTTACATAATTTACCTATAGTTGAACAAATTGCAGTACTGATATTTGAAACTACACCATAGATCCCAAGCTCTCTAATCTTAATGCTGTACTGTACTGAGGGAAGACTTCATATAGATAACTTTTATTTAATTTTATTGACAATTTTTATACACATACAAAATGTATTTCATCAAAAGCCTCTCCCATTACCTTCTTTTGTCCCCTTTCCTTGTTCCCCTTCCACTGAAAGCCTTCTTATTTCATTATCCCGCTTCTATTCTGTTATCTGATTTTTTTTTTGCCCTATCCATCATCCATGGCAAAATGTTGACAGACCCACTATTTTACAGATAATGATAGTTTCTGTGGGGTCATAAATGCAACAACCACTTCATGTGTAAGAAACATTTCAAAGCACTCCTCCCCATCCTCTGACTTCCAGGCATGTATTCCTTTTCCATGAGTGGGCCTCAAATACAATCAGGAACAATTGATTACACCCAAAACTTCCACTATTGCACTCATGGACACATGTTTCCTGACTGGTCATTTATATACTTTGTAGGGTCCATTGCTGATTAAGAAGATTGATGAGTATTCTCCAGCAGGCTTATATAGTACTATCCAATACAATGACACCTAGCCAATAGGGAAGAGGTTTCTAGTTCAGTTCCAGCTTCATTCCTCAGTGTCCTGCAACCAAAGCATGTGTTGTCTTCATCAATAGTGTCTTGCAATACGGTTCTGGAGAGTAACATTGGCAAAGACCTATATTGTTTTGAGGACCTCAGGGACCTGTCTGGCCAACAACAAGATGGGAAGTATCCTATCCTGGGTACTAGAATCTTCCTATAACAACCCATGGCTTCTGAGTGTGACATTCTCTACCCCCGCAGGATTTAATTAAGTAACAAAAAAGTAGATCTACTTACGGATTTTTCATGATATCTTTGATTTTGATTAGTCCTTTCCCCAACCCCCTCCAGTCTTCCTGCCCCTACCCTAATTTACTTAAACCATTAAATCCCTGGAATTCCACTCCACTTCCTACATATCTACTATACCCTTCCTTTAAGTCTAGCTACTTCACCCCCTTCAGAACCCCTTTCTAGCTTTCTGGATTCTATTGACTCTTACTCCAGCCTACATAAAATCTAAAAATTCAAAGCCAGGATCTACATATGACAGACAGCATGTGGTTTCTTTTCTGAACCTGAATTACTTCACTTAGTGCAATATTTTCCAGCTCCATCCATTTTCCTGCAAATTTTAAAATTTTATTTTTCTTTACATTTGAATAAAAAATTTATATATGTATACCCCATCTTTATTCATTCATCAGCTGAGCATCTAAGTTGACTCCATTTTCCAGCTATTTTGAATAGAGCAGCAAGAAATATAGCTAAGTAAGTATATCTATAATAAAAAGCAGAGTCTTTAGGGTATGTGCCAAGGAATGTCGTAGCTGTATCGTATGGTAGGTCTATTTGTATGTTTTTGATAAACCTCCATACGAATTTTCATAGTGGTTGCACCAGTTTACATTTCCACCAACAGTGAATACAGGTTTTTTTTTTTTTTCCACACCCTAAACAACATTTATTGTCATTTTATTTGTAGGTGATAGCCATTCTGATTGGAGTGAACTGGAAAAGTAGTTTTAATTTGCCTTCCCCTGATGGCTAAAGATGCTGAACATTTATAAAACATTTATTGTTTCTTTATATTTCTTCTTTTGAGAACTCTCTGTTCAGTTCCATCACCAATTTTAATTGGGTTGCTTGATGTCTAATTATTAAGTTTTTTGAGTTCTTAAAATATGCTGGATTTTAATCCTCTGTCAGATGCATAGGTAGGAAAGATTTTTTCCCCCATTCTGTAGGTTGCTTTTTTGCTCAACTAAAGTTTCCTTTACTGTACAAAAGCCTTTTGGTTTCACGAGGTCCATTTGTTGATTATTTGCCTTGTTTTCTGAGCTACTGGAGTTTTATTCAGAAAGTCTCCACCTATGCCCATATGTTGAAATGTTCCCCTGCTTTTTCCTCTAGTGGTTTCAGAGATCAAAATCTTACATTGAGGCCTTTGATCCACTTGATCTTGTTAAATGCCTTTTCTGCATCTATTGAGAGACTCATGTAATTTTTGTCATTGAGTTCATTTATAGAGTATTACATTTATTAATTCATTTGTGTTGGACCATTCCTACATCTTTGTAATAAAACCAATTTGGTTGTGGTGAGTTGTCCTTTTTGTTGTGATCCTATAGTCTGTTTGCCAGTATTTTGTTGAGAACTTATACATTTATGTTCATGAGCAAGACTGATCTATAATTTTCTTAAATAACTGTGTCTTTATTGGGTTTTGTTATAAGGATAATACTGGATTAATAAAAAGAGTTTGGTAGTGCTCTTCTCTTTTTCTATGTTATGGTATAGTTCTAGAAGCATTGCTGTTAGTTCTTTGGTACAGGTTCTATAAGCTTCACTAATGAGTCCATCTGGGCCTGGACTTCTTTTAGTTAGAAGATTTTTTTTTTTTTTTAATGAGCTGCTTTCATAGGTTGTTTCAGGTTTCATTAAGTGGTTTATTTCATTTTGATTTAATATTGGTAGGTCATATGCATTTAGAAATTTATCTGGCTCTTTCAGATATTCCAATTTAGCAAAGTAGATTTTTTAAGGTATTTCCTCATGATTTTCTCAATTTCATGAGTATTTGTTGTAATGCCTCCTTTTTCATTTCTAATTTTATTAATTTAGGTCTTTTCACTCTTTTTGTTAGAATTACTACTGGTTTTTTGATGCTCATTTATTCTTTCAAAGAAGCAATTTTCTTTCATGGATTGTTTTGTATTTTTAAAATTTGGGGGGTTGTATATCTTATTAATTTCTGCCCTAATTCTAGTTATTTCTTTTCACTTACTCATCTTTAGTTTGGCTTGTTCTTATTCTTTTAAGGCCTCAAATTGCATCATTAAGTTATTTATTTAGAATCTCTCTAATGTCTTATTCATGGAACATAGAGCTATACACTTCCCTCTTAGGACTGCCTTCATTCTACCCCATTGGTTTGAGCATATTGTGTTTTTCATTTTCATTTTATTCTAGAAATTTTTGATTTCTTTTTTCTTTTGTTTTTCAATGACCTATATATCATTCAGTCATGCAATGTATTATTTCAACGAACTTGTGAATGTCCTATAGTCTTTGTTGTTAAGGAGTTTTATTCTGTTGTGATCAGATAGAACAGAAGAAATTATTTCAGTTTTCCTAAATTAATGTACATATATATGGTCTATTTTATGGAACATTCCATGTATTGCTGATAAGAATGTGTGTTCTGTAGTATTTAAATGGAATTTTCTACATATATCTGTTAGGTTCTGTTGTTATCTGGATGGACCTGCTTTTATAGGTAAGTGTGTCTTTCTATCTTTCTACTTTCAATATTTTTTGGTCTGTATATTTAGCAGAGTGAATTAGCTGAAGTTGCAGACAGAAAATACAAAAGAATGATTATAGTATGCTTAAATAAATCAAAGTTACAGAAATCAAAGAAAACAAACTCCTGAAGCAATCCCAACATGAATGAAATAAGGAGGTCCACACAAGATATGAGTAACATAAAAGAAATACTGAGGAAAAACAAATCTGAAATTCTGGTAATGAAAAACAATATAAGTCAGATTAAAAACTCTGTAGAAAACCTCACCAATAGAATGTATCAAAGAGAAGACAAACTATCTGAGACTGAATATAAGGTAGAGAACCTGGAGCATTGTAACAAGGAGATACATAAATTAAAAGTAAGGTATCAACATGACTTTCAAGAAATTTAGGACAATACAAATAGGTCAAATTTAAGAATTCTGGGCATAGAAAAGGAAAATTTAAAGACATAGTAGGTATTGCCAACAAAATCATAGAAGAAAATTTCTCTAAATTAAGGAAGGACTTTCCAACACAGATACAGGAGGCATTTAGAAAACTAAGTAGATAAGACAAAACCTCCCCTCCAGCAATAGGGTCTTACCATCTGTTTCTCAAGGGAAACCAAGGGTCTTAACAATAGCCTTTAATGTTTTGGAGGCTACTGGGACCTCCTTGGCCAACAACTCACTGGAAGGTATCCCATCCCAGGCACTGAAAATTTTCTAGTAACAGTCTATAGCTTCTGGATATGCCATTATTCAACAAAGTAGGTTTACATGTCTTATTTAGACTATCTTGAATTTTGATTGATCCCCCCACCCCTCTTTTATGTATTCTCTTCCCATGGCCTCACTTAGGCCTTTCCCCTCCCTGTAATCTGTTCTTCTACTTACATATATACAATACCATCCACTTAATTCCTTCCCTCTCCTCCCTCCCTTATAGCCTTTTACCAACTTACTGGCTTCTGGTACCAATTTTTGGTTCCAGTTCACACACAAGTCTATACATTTGTAGCTAAGATCCACATATGAGAAAGAACATGTGACATTTGGCTTTCTGAGCCTGGGTTACCTCACTTAATACAATCCTTTCCAGATCCATCCATTTCCCTGCAATTTTCATAATTTCATTTTTCTTTACTGCTGAACTCCATTGTGTAAATGTACCACACCTTTATTATCCATTCATCTGTTGAGGGACATCTAGGCTGGCTCCATTTCCTAGCTATTGTGAATATAGCAGCAATAAACATAGTTGTGCAAGTATAGAAGAGTCCTTTGGATATATGCCTAGGAATGGTATAGCTGGATCATATGGTAAATCTATTTAGCTGTCTCAAGAACCTCCACACTGATTTCCACAATGGCTGGACCTGATTACATTCCCACCAACAGTGTAGAAATGATCCTCTTTTTCCTCATCCATGCTAACACTTATTGTCATTTGTTTTCTTGATGGTAGCCATTCTAAAAGGAGTGAAATGGAATCTCAAAGTGGTTTTAATTTACATTTCCTTGATGGCTAAGGATGTGGAACACTTTTAGATGTTTATATGCCATCTGTATTTCTTCTTCTAAGAACTCTCTATTAAGTTCCATAGCCCATTTTTAACTGGGTTGTTTGATTTCTTATTGTTCTGTTTTTTGAGTTCTTTGTATATTCTGGATATTAATCCTCTGTCAGATGTATATGGCAAAGATTTTCTCCCATTCTGTAGGTTTTCTCCTTGCTCTATTCACAGTGTCCTTTGCTGTACAAAAGCTTTGTAATTTCATGAGGTTCCAGTGGTTGATTAGTGGTTTTATTCCCTGAGCAATTGGGTTTATATTCAGAAAGTCCTTGCCTATGTCAATATGTTGAAGGGTTTCCTCTACCTTTTCCTCCAGCAGTTTTAGAGTTTCAGGTCTGATATTAAGGTCCCTGATCTCTTGCCTGAGAGGTAAGGTCACTGAGAAAGCAAGCTGGTTCTGAGCAGAAAACCTTCTCCCTATAGACCAGCCAACTGAAAGCTAGAAAAAGCTGTATTGCATGCAGCCGTATGGGAGACAGAAGTTATCTGCAGTGAAAACAGTGGATACTGGAAAACTCAAGTTTGGCCAGACAGGCCCAATGACCGAATGGGTGCAATAGTGGCATGTCTGCTCTTGCGGAAACCAACTGCTCCATAATTGGACTGAAGGCCCTCTCTGTGGGAGGGAATACATGCCTGGTACTGAAAAACTAAGCAAAAGTCTATGGCAGGGGAGGTCATGAGCCTTAGGGGTATAAAGCCTGCTCTTGTCTGGCTAAATGTATTATTCCCACCATGCTGCCCTGAAAGCACTACACTTAATGTTCATATTCACATATTGATGCTACTCTCACTTCTGGTTAGAGAAGCTTCTCTTTTCAGATGGTAACACAGTACTGAGAAGAAGGGACAGAGGAGTATCCAGCACTGAACCATCTCTGTCACACCCTCCAAGGCTCAGGGTCCATTGCAGAAGAGGGAGTGGATAGAATGGAAGAGCCAAAGGAAGGATACGACTCTTACAATGCAACTGTCTAGAGAGAAATTGGCCTTGCTATCATGACCTTGCAGTGCCTAGCAATACCTTCACAAGACCCTCATAATAGAAGAAAAAGATGATGACATCAAATTAAAAGAGAGTCTAATGGAGCAAGGGAAGGGATATGATGGAGAATGGAGTTCTGAAGGGGGATGGGGTAGGAGAGGGAAATATCATGGCTTTTTTTGTATGTAAGTATAGAAGTTGTCAATAAAAAATAAAAAAATTAAAGAATTAAAAAGATCAAAAACCCCTCTCCTCCTTGCATTATAATTTATTATAAAATATCTACCCTGTATTATCATTTAAATACTTAAATACAGTGGTTACTATGTCATACAGTACACTTTTAAATAAATTTAATTTTTAAAAAATCTTAATTTTGTTTGGATGTCAACATTTTTTGGTTTTTCAGTCTTTTTTTCAGCTGCTCTGAACAAATTCCGCATATATATATGCGCCCCCTTGTGGGCAAGTGCTGCATTGCACCCTTGTGTCACTGCATCTGGCTAAAATGGACCCTGGAGATTGGAACCAGCATTCTTAGGCTTAGCAGGCAGGTACCTTAACTGCTAACCCATCTCTCCAGCCCTTTTTCAGTCTTTTTTGAGGCAAGCCAAACAGACTGCTTTTTTTTATGTTAGAGTGAGAGATAGTGAGAGAGAGAATTAACACGCCAGGGTCTCCAGCCATTGCAATTGAACTCCAGGTGCATGCGCCCCCTTGTGCACATGTGTGACCTTATGCACTTGTGTCACTGTGTGTCTGGCTTAAGTGTGACCTGGACAGTTGAATATAAGTCCTTAGGCTTCACAGGAAAGCAACTAAACTGCTAAACCATTTCTCCAGCCCGGTTTTTCAGTTTTTTTGAGGTTGGGTCTTTCTCTATCACTGGCTTACCTGCCATTCACTTTGTAGTACCAGACTGGCTTTGAAGTCACTGAAATCATCTTTCCTCTCCCTCCCAAGTGCTGGTATTAAAGAATTGCACTACCACACCAGGCTGGATGTAAACTTTATAAAGGGAACTGGTAGGTGATTATTTTGTACTGGAGTCCCTATGAAAACCTGGGAGTATTGAGTACATCAGGACCCTGTGATATAAGGAACCTCTGGGCAGAAGTTTAGTTTGGGTTATGTCAAAGCATTTTTTTCTTAATTTTAGTTTTCATATCTGAGAAATAAAATAGCTAGAGGAAGTACTTTCACAATCAGATCCAACTTTCATAGTCAGGAAGTCTCTTGTAAGGAAGATGATGATTTAGGTAGCTGACAATTCTATATCCCATTTCCTGGTAGTATTTCAAAACTGCTTAATCTATTTCATGATTCTTATGAATATATATTACCTCTCTATTTTTGTTTGTTTGTTTGGTGATGTTGGGATTTGAACTCAGAACCTTGCATATGCTATGTATATAGTTTACTACTGAGTTACATCCACAACACTTTTTTAAAAGTCTATTTTATTTATTTGACAGAGAGAGAGAGAGAGTCAGAGAGAGAGAATGGGCATGTCAGGGCCTCCAGCCACTGCAGATGAACTACAGATGCATGAGCCACATTGTGAATCTGGATTTTTATGAGAACTGGGAAATTGAACCTGTGTCCTTTGGCTTTGCTGGCAGGCACCTTAACCACTGAGCAATCTCTCCAGCCCCACAGCACTTTTTTTTTTTTTTTTTTTTGAGATAGGATTTTACTAAGGCTCCAAGCTGTCCTTGATTTTACTATGTAGTACAGGCTGACTATGAACTCACAATCATACTGCCTCACCCTCCAAAGGCATGCACTACCATGTCCAGCTTACCTATCTTTTAAATAGGTTTTTAAATTTAATTATTATTATTTTTATCAGAGAGAGAGAGAGAGAGAGAGAGAGACATAAAGAAAGCAAAAGAGAAAGGGGGGATGAATTGGTGTGCTAAGGCCTCCAGCCACTATAATAGAACTCCACACACATGTGCCATCTTGTGTGCATGTGTGACCTTGCACATTTGCATCATATTGTGTGTCTGGCATATGTGGGATGTGGAGAGTTGAACATGAGTCCTTAGGCTTCAAAGGCAGGCACCTTCACCACTGAGCCATCTCTCCAGCCCTTTTTAATAGGTTTATAGTTAAGGAGGTTTTCAAATTTGTTTTGTTTTTGGCATTCATGGCTTTTCCACTTTCTAATACATTGAATTGAAAAATTCCCAGAGTAGATGAAAATCTACTTTGTCAGTGTGGGAAAATCTAGTCTCTGAACTACCTAAGAAAATATTGTTACATGAATATTTCAACTAAAATGCAAGCAGCACACTGTTTTCAATAAAAATTCTGGCCAATAACCATACCACAATTGCATTCTTACTTAATGCCAACTTACACAGAAACATGCTCACTTAGAAAATATTTGAATATGTGCCTATAATGAATAATAGTACTTACATGGAAAAGTAGTAAGGTTTAATTAAACATTTTCTAGTAATTACAAATTGACTATTTGAGACACAAAAGAATTGTGTTTGCCTTGTTGGTCTGTTTTGGGGCATGCCAAAAACAGGACTTATCCTATATCCAGATAACTGACATATTTTATTTCATTGGAAATACCTAAAAGAAAGATAATTGCAAAGAATTAGTGAGATATTCATATCCTTGGGTTTGTAAACCTAGAAGAACAGAAAGAAACCTCTTGCATTTTGGTCAATAGTGAGACGCCAGAATGGCTATGTAAATGAAATGTGACCTCTTGTGTAGTACATGCTGATTGGTTATTGGATGAATTACAGTAAACAAAACCATAAACAGTATCCCAAATCACTAAAATATTCATTTACGGTAACAAGTAATTCAGATCATTAGAATGTCTTCATGTTAGCTAATACTGAGGGTCAGTGGGCCCACTGTTATTGCAAGTTGCTGTGTCCCTGAAGAATTGAGCAGAGGCACAATAGCAGCAGAAGCAGAGATAGTGAAATATTGCACTTCCAGAGGGGAGCAGACCAGAGCAGAAAGAAAGACGTCCAGAAGCTCAACAGCCTCACTGTACAAAGCATGGGGGCACTTTCGTCTCTGTAGAATAATGACATGACTCATTTACACAGCTTGGATTTTCAGCTTATTTGCATAGTGCCAGCTCTTCCATGCATGCTATGCCTGCTGCATAAAACACTATGTACAACTTCATGAGCTGTGTTTCTCATTGGTACCTTAACCCTTCATCCCGGGGTGTGTGTTTTAGTATTATAATGAGCAACAGGTTCCTTTTAGGCACTCTTTGGATTCTCTGTGTCCATGCCAGTAGTATGAGCTGGTTTTAGCCAGTTTGGGCTGGGTTTCCAGTCTTCCTATTTACCAACTTGTCTTTCTCACATGGTGATTTTGCATTCTGTGTAGGCTTTCTGGGTCCGGATCTTTCACACTCTGCCTTACTTATTTGCTTCAACTCCCCATTGAGAGTTGTCTCAGAAATCTTTCTGGGATGCTGAAGGACCATGGCCCATTCATTATAACCTCTTCTTGCTGTTAAGGGGGCAACACCTGCTTATACTATCCACAAAACTCTCCCCTATCTTATCTAGTAGCTGGAGAGAAGGATTTGGATCTCCTATAGCAGGAATTTGATGGAACTCCTAAGGTATCCCAGAAGGCTCAAGTTTTACAAGGAGTTTCAATGTAAATGATCACTTCAAGCAATGGCTCCTATAAAGCAAGAACCAGGAAAGCCATGCCAGAGGCATCTTTGTGAAGCTTGTTCCCAGAGGTGAGATATTTGGTACCTTTCCTTCCTTCCTTCCTTCCTTCCTTCCTTCCTTCCTTCCTTCCTTCCTTCCTTCCTTCCATCCTTCTTTCCTTCCTTCCTTCCTTCCTTCCTTCCTTCCTTCCTTCCTTCCTTCCTTCCTTCCTTCCTCCCTCCCTCCCTCCCTTCCCCCCTCTCTTTCTTTCTTTCTTCTTTCTTTCTTTCTTTCTTTCTTTCTTTCTTTCTTTCTTTCTTTCTTTCTTTCTTTCTTCTTTCTTCTCTTTCTTTCCTTCTTCAGTTCTGCAAGTAGAGAGAAAGATAGAGAGAGATAGAGGAGAGACAGAGAGAATGGGCATGCAAGGGCCCCCAGCCACTGCAAACAAACGCCAGATGTATGTGTCACTTTGTACATCTGGCTTTATGTGTGTACTGGGGAGTCTAGGCCGGGTTGTTAGGCCAAATTGGTTCACTTCTTAATACTCTTTTAGCCTTGTTCCAGCCTGTTGACTCCCAAACAGCATTTCTCTTTTAGCATTAGGAAGGTTCCTTCTTGAGCTATTGTTAGCATGCCTGTCACCTGCCCTTCTGTTTTAAAGGACACCTTCAGCCAAGGAATCTATTTGTGGTGGTACTAGAGCCTTTGTTATGGTACCTAGATTCCTTGCCAATTCTAGAGATAAGTGATGGTAGGCTCTTGAGGATGTCATGCTTCCCCCTATTCAGTGACAACCCCAGAATCCATCCCTAGGACAATTAGGAAGTGGATGAGTTGGATGGTCCTTTGGTTAGATATTGTTTGGATAAGTCTAAAGAGAAGCATGGAAATTTCTGTATTCATCTGGTCTGTTGATCTTTCTGAGAAGAGAAAAGCAAGAATGTGGGTCTTGGTCCAGTTGTGAGGAAAACAAACATGAACATAACTGCAGAGAAAGATATGACATTGCATTGACCACCCCCCCCCCTTTTTGGAGACAGGAATATAAATGGAAAGATGCCAAGTCTGTATGAAATAAAGGCTAATATCCCTCTTGGCTGGAAATAAATTATATTCTGTAGCCAGAATAACCACTATAACCCCTACCAAAGGGGCCAGATGAGGAGATTTTGCTGAGGATCACAACAAGGTCTATTCTTCCAAGATATCTTGTGTCTATGTTGGTTCATCAAGTCTCATGCATTGGGAATAATTAAAGGATATATCAGTTTGCAGAAACCACATTGGTAAATTGGTGCCAATAAGAGAAAGGTTTTGTGGTTTCCAATTATGAAATTAGGTCTTATTCTATGAGAATTTATCTGGAGATAACATTATGTTTAGAAGAGAATTAGTTGAATATTTGGAGCCAGAAATATAAGTCAAGAAATGCTTGCTTTTGGATTATTGTGGTTAATTATTATGGTGGTTTGAATTAGGTGTCTCCATAAATTCATGTCAGAAAATTGGTACCAAGAAGTAGGATCATTGCTGCTAGAAACCTGACTGTGTGGCTTTTGACCTTTTGGAATTAATTGCAGGAGGAATGTGGAAGAATTTTAAACCTTGGTCTAAGAGGTGCCTTGAAGTGCTGAAGGAAGAGATTAATGAACCATACTGGTCAGTATTGAAAGATCTGAATGTAGTAAGAACTGTGGATTGTGACATTAGGCTTACAAGTGGAAGAAAGAGCTTTGTCCTGACTAGGCTAGAGGCAGTTTGTGTGAGGGGTTTACTGCATCCATCCCATATCCTGAGAACTTGTGCAGGGTTACATTGCAGACAAATGGACTGGTGTCAGCAGGTAGATATGGCACAGAGAGAAATGCAAGTTTCCTGCTAGAGACAACACCCATTCAGAGCCAATTGTTTGAGAGATACCACCATTAAGATTGGGCCAGCTGTTGTGCATTGACAGAGCTGAAAGAATTTTGACTCTTTGAAAGTAGGAGACGAGAAGGCTGAAAGAGTTTTCTTGCTCTTCAAATTCAGCTTTGTTCCCCCTTGGAATAACATGTTGGTTGCCCACTTGGTAATGTGAAGTCTAACAAATGCAGGAAAGAGAGGGTCATTGGCTTTGCAAAGCAGTTGGCCTTTTGAAGATAGCCATTGGCTGATGGGAAGAAGGCTTGTTGAATCCTTGCATGGAGGTTTGGCGGAGCTGTGGCATTGATGAACCATGGTTTGCAGTGAAGACTCAAGGATGTTTTGGAGATACCAGGGCTATGGTATGGCTGACAAAGAAAGGTGCCAGCTCAGGATGGAATTTTTTCCTGGGCTGTGATCAGCCCAGCTGGAGAGGAAGAATTGGAACCCCAAAGATTCTGTCGTTGGTTGGAGATATCAGACTTGGAAATATAAGATTTGCTCTATTTTAGATCTTGTATTGGTTCAGTCTTTCCTTGGTGCAGTGTTCATCTTTTGCAATGTGAATGTATATTATGTACCATTGTAGTGTTTTGTGTTGCTGCTATTTTACAGAGCACAGTTAAAGTTCCTTGGACTATGGGGATGTTTAAATAATACTGGAATTAATAAAAATGATGGAGACATTTAAAGTTGGACTGAATGTATAGAATTTTTACATCATGGGAGGTCATCAGTTTATGGGGACCAGAGGAATAATGTGTGGTTTGAATTAGGTGTCCCCCATAAACTTGTGTTCTCAATGTTTGGTCCCCCGTCTGGTGAAACTTTGGGAGGTTGAACCTTGCTAGAGGAGGTGTGTTGTTGGAGGTAGACCTTGAGGTTTATTAGCCCCTCTTGATTTTGTTGATTAAACCACCCAGACTATAGTGTTTGTACAAACTGAAGTTTGTGGGGAAAAAAAACCCACATAAAAATTATTTAAAGATTTTGCAAGATGGCATGAGTGTCTAGAACTTCAGGATTGTAAAGAATTAGAATGCAGCAGATCCAGATCTTGAAGAATTTTTGTTCCTCTTATAATCATTCACTCCCATGTCTGTGTTTCACCTAGCATCCTTTCTACTCTCAAGTAAAATCTTTGGAACGTATTAACTGACCACTAGCTCGCTCCAACCCAAAAGGTGAGAACATCACCAAAGAAAATCAAATCCCTCTGGAGAATGTTTACTGAGAACATCACCAGAGAATATCTAATCCCTCTTGAGAGTGTTCCCTGCTTTGCTGCAGTTCAGCTACCTGATGCATTTGGAAAATTTCTTGATTTATGACTTCCTTTTGTTCCACGACTATAAAAGTTCAAGTAACCATTTCTATGTTGGAATATGTTATGTGAGGCAACCTGAATCCATTTTCCTGGATCATGGTCACTCAAATTGTTCCCTTTGATATGAGAACTGACAATTTGATATGAAAATTGACAATTTTGATGACTGATCAGGGGCTCCAAGGATGACCCATGTTCATAGGAGTTCTCCAGACTGAAGTCCAGAACTTGCACAAGTCCTTTGTGCTCAACTGTCCATGCCTGTGCTGGCTCCTCAGGTGCATGCTGGTGGGGATTTTTCTGGGGCCTGGCCTCCCATTGGTTTGATAAGTGGTCTGCTGACTTATTCTGAGATGATCTCATTTGTTTCAGAGCATCGGACTGGAACACTTGTTTTCTTTTTTATTGTTGCTGCATTTTTGTTGTTGTTGTTGTGTTTCAAAGCATTTGATTGCTAGCATTCAGAACCTTTTCTCCTACAATTCCTCCAGTATATAAGCCTAAGTCTTTTTTTTTCTGTAACTTCTCCTATTTATTGCAATCTTGCTCCTTGTTGTTTACATAAACCTGACCCAAAATACTAACTTCTAAGCTACCCTGGAAGGCTGAAATCTTAATAAAAGAAAAGCAAACAAACAAACAAACAAAAAAAAAAACACATACACACACAATACCACAATGAGAAATAGAAATTCAAGAAAAAGGGCAATACTAGGAGAAAAACCATATTGGCATTGGTAATTCAGTTTGTAAGTATTTGGAAAATTAGGGAAACCTAACTAAAGATAGCTTAGCTTCATAATTTTCTCAATGGGTAACATATGATATTCCTAAATTGTTTTATTTTAGTTAATCTTTTTGTGGAGGAACAATGAATTAGATATCTTAGGCAATAGATCATGCATAGGAAGCCTACTTTAACTAGAATTAACTAGTAGGTAAGAAAAGAAATAATGAAATTGAAATGAAATAATTTATAAGAGCTTTACAACTATTAAAACTATCAAAACACAGAGAAATGCTTAAAAGTAGGAAACTAATAACAAATTTCAGAGGTATGTCAGAACCAAAGATGAATTCTGAGGAATCTTTTTTTTTTTAATTTGGGCGGGGGCAGCAGAGAATGGGCGCGCCAGCAGCCTCTCAGCCGCTGTGAACAAACTCCAGATGCGTGTGCCCCCTTGTGCACATTTGTGACATTGTATGCTTGCATCACTTTTGCATCTGGCTAAATGTGGGACATGGAGAATCAAACAGGCAATCAAATGGATGTCCTTAGTCTTTGCAGCCAGGCGCCTTAACCGCTAAGCCATCTATCCAGCCTGAACCTAACTTTTTGTTATTTTTATTTACTTATTTTAGAGAAAGAGAGAGAGAGAGAGAGAGAGCGTATTAGTGCACCAGGGCCTCCTGCCATTGTAAACAAACTGCAGATGCATGTGCATCTGGTTTTACCTGGGAACTGGGGAATAAAACCTGGGCCATCAGGCTTTGCAAACAGGGACCGTTAAGCAGATAACAATCTATCCAGCCTAAAATTTGTTTGTTTGCTTTTTATTAAATAGAAACTTTGTATGGATACATCATGTGTTGGTATCATCATTTCCCTCCTTCTTGTCCATACTCCTCTGAGGGCCCGCTGTAGTGGGATTGCTGATGTTCACCATGGAATTGTGGTTTATTAGCTGTGAGAGCATTAGTTAGTCATTGTTGTATGGGAGCAGCAATGCCTTTGGATATTCCCTCCCACCCTGTGGCTGACTCTTTCTGTCCCCCTCTTCTGCAAAATTTCCTGAGACTTGTTGGTGTGCTTTAAGTCTACATTAGTGTTGTGCTCTCAGCAGATTCTAGATTTCTATTTTATTGCATTTTGAGTTTCCTCAGTGCCTATCTCCATCATCTGGGGTAGGTTGTCAGGCTTACCATGGAAGCAGCACTCTTGCTCATCTCATCAGTTCTTTTGTGTTTTCACCTGGGCCCTGGCTGCTGTTCGAGAAGTGGTTCATCTCCTGCCAGGGAGTCAGCTATCCTTGTCTTATTGTTAGATTTTGGTTGTCCTTAGTTCTTTCTGCTTTCTGAAAAAGAAATCAGATTCTCAAACTGAGAGTGAGATCAGTATACGTCAAAGAGGATACACATTATTAATTTAAAGAGATTTTGATGGGTGTAGCCTCAATTTTGGCCAGAGACTAGTGGGAGATCCTCATTGGCGTGCATAATCTTGGTCTCCATAGGTTGAATCTAACTTTTTAAAATTTTTTATTTATGCATTTGAAGGCAACAGACAGTGAGAGAAAGAGGCAGAGAGAGAGAGAGAGAGAGAATGGGTGCGCCAGGGCCTCCAGCCATTGCAAATGAACTCCAGATGTATATGCCACCTTGTGCATTTGGCTTACGTGGGTCTTGGGGAACTGAGCCTTGAACCAGGGTCCTTACTTCACAGGCAAGTGCTAAACTTCTAAGCCATCTCTCCAGCCCTCAAATCAAACTTTCATCAACTCCCTTTTACCTATTTTTCTGACTTTGTTGCTTTTGCTTTCTTTATCACATCCTACTCTCTTCTCCAGAAATATCCAACTGAAATACAATTCTATATCCAAGGAAATGATTGTTGTGGCTTCTTTGAGAAAAAACACAGAGGGACCCAGAGGAAAAAGTGATCCTGATATTTATTTGTACTCATTGGGCAAATACTGACCTAAAAACTTTAATCATGAGGTTTACTTAGTCATGTCAGGGCCTTCTGCAATTTGATAAAGAATTTTAACTCATCCTATTCTGCTACAAGTGAAGAAAATTTCACTTTATTAGAAACTTCTGTTGGTAACAACTTATTAGACCTTCAAAGAGTGGAAAATGTTAACATAGTTCTGCATAACAAGCTCAGCTTTGAGCTTTTCATCTTTAAATTGGCCCCTTTACATCTCAAAGATAGAGACATGAATTTTCTATTGCATTTCTGCTAAAATATACTTAGATTTAATGTAACTATGTTATGTGCTCTTTAAATCTGTGTTTATGACTATTGATTTTATGTTATTGTTTATGTGACATTTTGTTTGTTCGTGTAACTATTAGCCTGAATCTATGGCTTGATATTCTTGAGATGGTGGTTTAGAGGTTTCTTCTTAAGACTTATAACTGCAACAACAAGAAGTGATACAATTTGATCAAATATAATCAAGTGGTCTTTATTTGCTTTATGTCTGATATAAATTTAGATTCCCACTGATTTTAAAAAATTTATTTATTTGCAAGGGCAGGGAAAGAATGAGCATGCCAGGGCCTCAAGCCACTGCAATGAACTCCAAATGCATGTGCCACTTTGTGCATCTGGCTTTACATGGGTACTGAGGAATGGAACCAGGTTCGTTAGGCTTTGTAGGCAAGTTCCTTAACTGCTAAGCTATTACTCCAGCCCCTTCCCACTCATTTTTAAGTTGGCTAGTTTGTTTTATGTTATCTTATGGCTATGTTTTACCGTAAAGATTGCATAATTTTTGTCTATCAGTACATATATTTTTGTATGCTGCCTATGAATATATGTTATATAATATGTATACACAGTAAATCCCTCCATCAAATGGATTTGGTTAAAATTGGTTTATAAATAACTAATTGCTCATGTAAATTTAGCCTAAATTATTTTTAGTTTAGTTATTTTAGTTTATCCCCAGCTTTAAGAGCCCCAACAGACTAGGCATGGCCACCTGTTCCAATGGACCAATTAAGAGATGATTAACAGTAAGGGATACAGAGAAATTTTCATCAGTGTGGTCACATTGAGAGGGCCAAATAAAGAAGACCAGTAACTCCAAGTTCATCAAGAGCAGCTCTAAATTTAAATTTAAAATTTTGAATCAAAGGGAAATGCATAACTAAGCAGTTTTAGTCAAGTTTTGGTCTTATTTTTTAAATTTGTTGTGTTTTGTGGGATGGGGTATATGGGCACCACAGCACATGTATTGGATGCATGTTTCATCTTTCACCCTGTTTAAGAGGTCTGTTGTGGTTCATGGCTGCATATGCTGGGCTAGCTGGTCCACAAGCTTCCAGGGATTCTCCTGTCTCCATTTCACATTTGACAGTAGAAACACTAGGATTACCATGTCTGGTTATATATGGGTTCTGAGGACCTACACTTAGGACCTTATGCTTGCACAGCAGACACTTTACTCATTGATCCAGATATCCAGATATCCAAGATATGGTCTCCTTGATCATTGTAGAGTCCTGGTTCTGCAGGTCCTTAATGCTTGAAGGGGTGTACTGGATCTGGAGAGAGGATTACTCATGCTCCAGAGTGCAGCCTCACCCTCATGAATTATTGTTTTCATCTAGAAGTAGTCCTACAAGGGTCTGCTATACCTGGAACCCAAAATGACTACAGGTTTAGGGACATGACATCTTTGTGCCTTCAACCTTGAAGCAGGCTAAAAGGATTGTGTGAACAAATATACCTTGAGTGACTCACATGCCTGTGCAAAGTCAGTCAGGAGTCTGGCCTAAAGTAAAGGAGACTAATACAGAATGAAGACTGCATGAATAATAACTACAACCAGATGATTTAATCAATTAGAAAAAATTACAAACATCAAAGATTCTTTCTAGCTTGTATTAACCTTAGCAGATACTTCTAGCTACTTCCTGTGTTACAAAACTTCAGGAGATAAAGCTTTTGGATTCATAATTCTCATCTTGAACTGTACCAATTTATTCTAAAGACATACTCATATATACATGGACTTCAGAAAAGCTGGGTGATACTCATATTCAATTACATGGACAGTTGAGTACCCCAAACATCTGAATTCCAACCCCCTCTGACATTTCTACTAACTCTCACATATTTTTCCACATGTATGTGTGCACAGTGTGTGTCCCATGTATGTTTGTGTGGGTGCACATGCACATATGAGTGTACAGGGCAGCAAGTGGTTGACGTTAGATGTCTTTCTCCACTACATTCTTCTGTATTAAACTGAGGCAGAGTCTCTCACGTGAGCTCAGAGTTCACCAGTTCAGCCTCCCAGCTTGCCCTGGGGATCCCATGTCTCCACCTCTTATATGTCAGGATTACAGGCAGTCACCATGCCCATTTAGCATTTACACAGATGCTAGATATCCAAGCTTTGGTCTTCATGCTTATGCATCAAATGATCTATTCACCAAGCCATCGCTCCATGTCAGCATAATTATTGCATCATTTTACAATAAGATATTTTTAAATTATTTGAGATATTTGGAATTGCTATTCTTTCTTAATTGATTGAAATAATGCTGGCACTGGTTTTAGTGAGACTACAAATGAGGATCATGATACTGTCCTGTCATTGATGATGTTTGTGCTGTGACAGCTTACTTGGATTCTGACTCTATTTGAGCCAAGAGTTCATGTTTTAAAAGATTCAAAATTTTCACTACTTTCATAAGATAATTCTCTCCTTATTCAGTATAATTTTGGGAAAATCCAATTTTTAGATTGACAGACATTTAAATATCTCAAAATGAGCTTAAGCATTTCTATGTTAAATCCAAACTCCTAGACCAAACAGTAGAATTTCTTCCTTCTAAGGAAAAGGGAAGAATATTAACTAGGTTCAACCAAATGGGATTACTGTGTTACTACTGATCTTGCTGCAATTCAGTTACTGGTTAAAGGCTGCGACTGTTCCTTGGCTTGCTTGGACTTCTGCGTGCTTTTGAACCTTTTACTTGTTGATTCTTGTTTACCCCAAATATGTGAAGCTGACTTTTTAATACAAATTATACAGAACAATCTGTCTTCCTTGGTGGTAGTGTTCATGGTAGCTTTTGTTGTTGTTGTTGTGTTCAAACAAAATTGGTCAAATGATAAAGCCAGAAGAGATCTCACTAGGGATATAGGGTACTGGACTAGGAATGGTAGAATTTATTAATAAAATAATAAAGAAATGTGTGCCTTACAAAAAGATTCATATTCAAAAATAGAACATATAGAATAAAATATTATTTCAACAAAAGAGGACACTTGCAACCTAAGAAACTATACCCTCAGAGCCCATGGTTTTAATTCAGTTCGACTCCAAGGTACAGAAAACCAGGATGGAGAAAATACTAAACAACACCCACATGCTGCCAACAAAATGTGTATAGGAAACATTATAACAGGAGTTTTTGGAGTCCCACTTCTTTTTCCTTCTTGTTTTTTTAAAAATATTTTATAATGTCCATAACATCTGTGAAATCCTGATTTCTCACAAGGCTGGCCTTTTGCTTCTATCCCTGTCACTGATAATATTTGGTGCTTTGGGAAAAGATAATTTTGTTTGGAAGGTATTTGAAATACTTTGTTACTTGTCTGATGAGACTTCCTATTTACTCCCCCCAAATAGAATCTGGGGCAGCACCAAAATAAAAGGACAAATAAAGCCGGGCATGGTGACACACGCCTTTAATCCCAGCACTTGGGAGGCAGAGGTAGGAGGATCACCGAGGGTTCGAGGCCACCCTGAGACTACATAGTGAATTCCAGGTCAGCCTGGGCCAGAGTGAGACTCTACCTTGAAAAAAAAAAAAAAGGACAAATAAAATTGTTAGTCATAAATAATACTTAGAATAATTTGGACATGAAAGATAAAAGCATTCTAAAAAGCTACCCAGTCCATATGAGATTATGGCTATGAAATCAAATGCTCCAAAAGAAAAACTAAAATTAAAGCAACAATAGGTTATTTGAAATACTTTAAATATCAAATAAAATAACAATTGATTGTAGATACAAATGTAAATATTGCCTGTTTGGTTAGAGTATAATCTTTTTTTGGCTCAGTATCTTAATATTTCCCTCATCTGCTACCATTATGCCCTTAGTCATATTTCGTTCTTGAGTATTTCAACCTTAGATATTATACTTCTATTAAGTGTCATGTGTGTTATGTCAGATGGGGAGGGTAGAAAAGAAAGACAACTCAGAACTGGATTGTAATGGCTAATGATATAAATATGATTTGGGAGATTCATCCTCCATGTCTTTAGCAAGTACTTACATCTCATAAATACTGCCTTCCTACTTGCTCAGCCTTATATTTTATCAGACCCTGGGAATGATCTGTGGTACATAAGGCAGATTTGAGTTTTATATGTGTGAAAGGTGATATTTGCTCAATTGGATGAACTGTAAACTGAATTTTCAGAAAAAAAATACACATCTATGCTAAAGATTCGACATGGCTGATTGACTGAAAGTTGGAATGCTGCAGAGCAAAAGCCAACTTATCGTAAATTGTCTTTAGTCCTCTGAATAATCAATCATTCATTGCCCACCTCTGTGACTGACCTAGGATCCTGTCAATTATCAGGCAAGAACCTTAGAATGTATGAACTTAATTGAATACCAAACCAAAAGCTAAGATAGTCATGGATAAGGTCTAAAACACATCAGACTTTCCCCTATAACCTACCTGATATTCCCACCACTGTACTGGAAATGTCTTGATTTATGACCTTCTTTTGTTCTGTGTTTATAAAAATTTATGTGACTACTTCTATGTTAGAACATGTTATTTGATGTAACCTGAATCTGTGCTCCGGGCCAGGGTGACTTGTATTTGGTTCAGGTTAAAAAGCCCTCTTATGCCTTTTGAGATAAAGGTTGTCTTTTCCTTCAGCATTTATTTCAGAAGCCAGAGTTGGCTAAGATTCTGGATTTCTAAATGCTCACTGCTATTTTTCAGGCTTACTGAGATACACATATCTTCCTGTCATAACTCAGTATACAAAATTAGAAACCATCTGTCCTGCCTTATAGGACAAAGAAGCATAGTGACTAAGGGGGACTAAACAGGGGTGTTAGCACTAGCAATATGTACCACACACCCAGTTCACCATGTAGCCCAGGGTGGCCATGAAATTGTGACAATGCTTGGAAGAGCAAAGGATTCTATGAGTGGTGCAAAAATATATATAAACTGAGCCTGAAATAAGTTGTAATATCAGAAAGTAATGAAGAACTAAAAAGAAATAAAAAGGCAAAAGAGGGGGGAAAAGGAAGAAGAAAGGAATGAAGGAGGTGAGGAAGAGATATTCCTATACCAAATCCATAATCCCAGTCTCATGAGAAAAACACAAGGAGAATCCTATCTCTGGCCAATACTCCTCAAAGCTGTCAAGACCATCAAAAACAAGGGAAGTCTATGAAATTGTCACAGCCAAAAATAGACACGATGAATAAATATAAAGTGGAATCTTGGATGGGATCCTAGAACAGGAAAGGATGTTACATTAAAAATTAAATGACTTGGGCTGGAGAGATGGCTTAGAAATTAAGGCATTTGCCTGCAAAGCCAAAGGACCCCAGTTCAATTCTCCAGGACCCATGTAAGCCAGATGCACAAGGGGCCACACATGTCTGGAGTTCGTTTGCAGTGTCTGGATTCCCTGTCATGCCTGTTCTTTGTCTCTCTCTCTCTCTTTGTCTGCCTCTTTCTCTCTCACAACTAAATAAATAAATAAAATATATTTTAAAAAATTAAAGGACTCTAACCATTGTAGGCATTGATTATAACATTGCATCAATATGGATTTATTAAACATCACAAAAGGAATGTGTTAATATATTAGCAATAGGGGAAGGAATGTCTTAATATATTAGCAATAGGGGAAATTGTTCTCAAGTTTTCTTTACATCTAAAATTACATTTTAAAATGTTGGTAGTAAATGAATGATTAGGAGAGAGAATTTCCAAACTGATAACCTCTAATGAAATGTACATTTATTAATCTTGGCACAGAGAAACATCTCACTATCCTGTGAATCTTCTAGAATGTGGCTAGAAGGAATACTTATGCTTGCAAAGAAAATATTGTGTACTCAATGCTTTAGAATGCCTTTTTTCTTTTGCCATAAAGCAAACTGATGATGGCTTATATAAGAATAGGTGAAATAAATTAATCTTATGTAATTCTAGAACTATGATTTTTAATTACCTGGCAAATATATAAGGGACTTTTTCTTATGATTCTGATTTAGTAAGCTTTAATGTGAATATAGCCTGTCATGAAAATATTTTTTCAAGGCTTATTCACAGTTCTTTGTGACTTTGTATTTGAATTGCACATATTTTCAAGACAGCATCCACTGACATCACACTTTTAGGAGATCTGATACCAAGATTGGCAATGATTCTACTACATCTCACCCATTAAAAAAATACTTTAAGAAGGGATAAATGTACTCCACTGGACCATTCGTGGGCTAGTTGTGTAAATCAAGGAGTAAAGCAAAAACACCTGGAGAAATTAACCTATGAATAAAATCTATTAATGTTTACTAGCAGCCAAGCATTCTCAGTGTCTACTTACATGTGATCAAAGAGGCATCCTGCCAAAAAATTGCCCTGTATGTTTGAAAAAATATAAGCTGTACTCAGTTAGATAGAGATGTCTCAGAATAGGTTAATGTATTTTGTGATACCTCAGGTTTCTCTAATTTCCCAAGCTCTTTGTAAATTAAAAGTCTACTTTCAGGGCTGGAGAGATGGCTTAGTGGTTAAGGCATTTGCCTGCAAAGCCAAAGGAGCCAGGTTCAAATCCCCAGGACCCACATAAGATGATGCACAAGGGGGTGCATGCATCTGGAGTTTGTTTGCAGTGGCTGGAGGCCTTGAAGTGCCCATTCTCTACCTGTCTCTTTCTCTTCTTTCTCTCTCTCAAATAAATAAATAAAAATTTAAAAGTATGACAAAATTTTTTTTTAATTCTACTTTCAAAGAAGACATGAGAAATGAGTTCCTATACAATTCTACAATAGGTAACTATGATTTAAATAAATGTTTCTCCAAGTCTGATTTGGTCTGGCAACTGTTATAACTAGTAATATGTGTGTGTGTGTGTGTGTGTGTGTGTGTGTATAATTTCCAGACTTCCTGAATCAGAAACTCTTAGGTTGGATGCCAAAAATCTTTTTTAAAAGGCTTTAAAGTTTCTTTGATGCATGCTAAAGTTTGAGTACCATATATCTAAGAGCTCCTTCTCTTGGACTGGGAGACCAATGTTGTGATTGCTTGTTAGTTTTATTATGGTGCTTCTCCCTGAGGGAACTGAGAGAGTTCAACAGGCTGAAAGCCATTACTTGTCCTTACCGTTTAAAGAGCTACATATGGTTTGGTACTCAGAATTAGGTATGTAGAAAATAGTGATTAAATAATCTAAGATGAAGATGAGTTCTCTGATTCTTTGTCTGACTTCTGTTCTGTGTAGAATGAATTCAGGGCACCTGCTTCTTTAGGGAGGCTATGAGAGCTAAATGTCATGATTGAGATAGAGGCATAAATACATTTTATGCATTATGGAAACAAGTTTATTTCAAGGCCTCAGTTTCCTCAATAAATATAATTAAAATGCAATTGATTGACTGTGTGAAGTGAGCCTCCAGTCCAATTAGAAAGCAGTTAGTTTCCCCCCATAATAGACATGCCACTAAGGCACCTGTTTGGTCATTTGACCAGGCTGGCCAAACATAAGTCTTGGAGTATCCACTGTTGTTTATCAACACTGATGACTTCTGTCTCCCATAGGACTGTATGCAGCATAGGCTTTTCTAGCTTTCTGACATCTGGTCAGCAGGGAAGATGTTTTCAGATTTCTCAGTGACCTTGAGCCCAAGCATGTGGAGTCTTCAGCAGTAGGGTCTTACCATCTATTTCAGGTGGGAAACCAAGTGCCTTGGCAATGACCTGTAATGTTTTGGGGCATCAGGGATCTCTCTGGCCAACAACTCACTGAAAGGTATACCATGCCTGGCATGGAAATTTCTCTAGTTACAATCAGTGGCTTCTGGGTGTGCCAATGCTCAAAACAGTAGGTTTTCATACAGCTTATTCATACCATCTTGAATTTTGATTAACCCTCCACCTTTACTTAGTCTCTTCCCCTGACCTAACTTAAACCATTCCACCCACAGTAATCTGTTCATCTACTTACATATATACAATACCATTCCCGTAAGTCCTCCCCTCTCCTCCCTCCCTTATAGCCACTTTCTAGCTTACTGGCCTCTGCTACCATTTTTTTTACTCCAACTAACATAAAGTGTTAACATTTGTACCTAGGACCCACATATGAGAGTAAACATATGGCACTTGGCTTTCTGGGCCTGAGTTACCTCACTTAGTATAATCCTTTCCACATCCATCCATTTCCCTGCAAATTTCATACTTTAATTTTTCTTTCCTGCTGAATAGAACTCCATTTAATAAATATAATACATCTTCAATATCCACTCATCATTTGAGGGACATCTCGGCCGGTTCCATTTCCTAGCTATTGTGAATAGTGCAGTAATGCACATGAATGTGCAAGTATCTCTAAGGTAGTGAGATGAGTCCTTAGGATATATGACTAGGAGTGGCATAGCTGGGTCATATGGTAATTCTATTTTTAGCTGTCTCAAGAACCTCCACACTGATTTCAGAAATGACTGTGCCAGTTTATATTCCCACTAACAATGTAGAAAAGCTCCTCTTTTTCCACATCTTCCCCAGCATTTATTGTCATTTGTTTTCTTGATGATAGCCATTCTGGTAGGGATGGGATGGAATCTCAAAATAATTTTTAATGTGCATTTCCCTGATGGCTAAGGATGTAGAAAAATTTTTAGATATTTATAGGCCACCTGTATCTCTTCTTTTGAGAACTCTCTATTTAGTTCCATAGTCCAAATTAGTTGTGTTCTTTGATTTCTTATTATGTAGTTTTGTGAGTTCTTTGTATATCCTGGATATTAGTCTTCTATCAGATGTGTAGTTGGCAAAGATTTTCTCCCATTCTGTAGGTTGTCTCTTTGCTCTATTCACAGTGCCCTTTGCTGTACAAAAGCTTTGTAATTTCCTGAGATCCCAGTGGTTGATTAGTGGTTTTATATCCTGAGAAACTGGAGTTCAATTCAGAAAGTCATTGCCTATGCCAATATGTTGAAATGTTTCACCTACATCTTTATCTAGCAGATTCAGAGTTTTGGATCTGATATTAAGGATCCTGATCCATCTGGGCTTGATTTTTGTGCATGGAGAGAAATAAGCATGTATTTTCTTTCTTATACACAGAGATATCCATTTTTCCCAACACCATTTGTTAAAGAGACTGACTTCTCCAGTTAATATATTTCATGGTCTCACTCATCTGTGGCTCCTAATTTGTGTTTTCCTGAGATGCTGACATACCTAATAAACATCTTGAGGACTGGACAATAGGGATGATTGGGTGGGAGGGCATGGAAAGGGTGGGGGACAAAAAACTGGACCCAAATGGAAATAATACCATAAAATCCCATACCCTGAAGGACATACTAAAAGGTCAAACCTGCATTAGGTGCTTGGAGAGAACACCTGAATCACTGGGGCCTGGAGAGGGTAGGATGAAGACTAACTTCAATCTTCTCCTGTTTCTCTCTGTATCACTCCCTCTTCTCTCTTTTCTCTCTTTCTCTTTCATATTACCTATACTTTTTCTTCCTTCTTTTCCCTTGGCACTGACCTATAACTCCCAATACCTGCGTGTGGTTAACATCCACAAGGGGCTGTTGATCAGTGAGACCTACAAGGTTTCCCAAAAGACAGATTTCTGTCAGAGTACTTGATGATTCACCAAAGGTTATTGGTAAGACCCTACTGCTGAAGATCCCATATCCTGTTTGAACAGATCATGGAGAGACCTGGCTGGAATCTGGCAGAGAGTCAGTCCTCAGACAGTTAGCTTGTCTAGTGCCAGAAGGTGCTAAATAAGTGACTGGGGGAAAACGACCAACATGTGTCTAAGCAATTCATGGTCTAAGCTACTCAGCAGTAAACAACCTGACGTGATGCTCACACAAGTGCAGTAGTGGCACATAGCCATGGTGGGTTACCAACTGCTCTAGATTTGGCTAACGGATCCACTCAGTGGAATGGAACTCATACCTGTAAATGGGAAACGAGTCAGAACCATATCCCAAAATGAGCCTGCTCTCCAATATCAAGCTCTCACCAATAACGGGATACAAGAGGGCCTACACCTATTAAATTCTCTCTAAAATAATAATGGTTATCCATGCATCTTTCACTGACCCCACTCTCCATTGGAGAATCTGCTTCTCTCTTTCAGATGGATGCATATCCTGAGGAGAGAATCAGCCCACCACACCTCAACAGAGCACCAGATAAAGCCATTGAGTTATAGGGGAAATGAACAAGAGTGCTGCTTTATCAGTGAACCTGGTACCAGCACAAGGGTAAAGGAGATAGACACAAAGAACTCTCAATCCCCACAAAATCAGATATCCAGAGACATAGAGACTCACAAAACTTCATAACTGAAATAGACCTAAAATAAACCCAACATGGCTCAAGGAAATTCATGGAAGAGGGGGGCGGAAAGATTGTTAGAGCCATGAGTTGGGTCATTATACACAGAGTCATTGCCTTTCCCTCATAACTTATGACTACCCCCACAAGGCAAGACCCTCATTACCCATGGGGGGAGGACAGGGAGAAGGCTAATGATGGTACCATCATGGCTGTATATATACTATATACATAACTAATGAAAAATTTAAAAAAAAAATCAGGTGGCTTTAGCTGCCCTGACTTACATCTAGGTCTTCTCTTCTGTTCCAGTGATCTACATGTCTGTTTTTGTGCCAATACCATGCTGTTTTTGTTACTATGGCTCTGTAATATAGGTTAACATCAGGTAAGGTAAATACCACCATTCTCAAAATTGTTTTGGCATATGAGGTTTTTTTGCTTCCAAATGAATTTAAGGATTGTTTTGTCTAGTTCCATGAAGAATGCCATTGGAATTTTTTTCAGTTTTTAAAATTTTTATTTTATGCCATTGGAATTTTGATGGGAATTGCCTTAAATTTGTAGATTGCTTTTGGTAAGACTAACATTTTCACAATACTGATTCTCCCAATCCAAGAACATGGGATGTCTTTCCATTTCCTACTGTCTTCTGCAATTTCTCTCTTGAGTGTTTTAAATTTTTCATTGTGCAACTCATTTACTTACTTGGTTAAGGTTATTCCAAGGTACTTTATTTTTTTGATGCAATTGTGAATAGGAGTTATTCTTTGATTTCATCCTCAGCATGTTTGTTGTTAGTATATAGGAAGGATTCCTGTGTGTTTATTTTGTATCCTGCTACATTGCTAAAAGTGTTTACTAACTCTAACAATTTGCTGGTAGAGTCTTTAGGCTCCTTTATATATGGATTCATTTCTGCAAATAATGATATTTTGATATCTTCCTTTCCAATTTGTATCCCTTTTATTTGTGTCTCTTGACTTATTGCTATATAGGTAAGACTTCCAATACTATGTTAAGTAAATGTGGGGACAGTGGAACCTTTGTCTTATTCCTTATTTTAGTGGAAAATTTTCAAGTTTTTACCCATTTAGTATTATGTTGGCTGTAGGTTTTTCATAAATAGCCTTTATTATGTTGAGATATGTTCCTTCTATTCCCAGTTTCTGTAGGACTTTTATCATGAAGGTTTGTTGGATTTTATCTTTTCTGCATCTATCGAGATGATCATGTGATTTTTGTCCTACAGTCCATTTGTATGGTGTATTTCATTCATCAATTTGTGTATGTTGAACTGTCCCTGCATCTCTGGGATAAAATCTACTAAGTTGGGGTGAATGATTTTTATGATATATTATTTTATTTGTTTATTTGACAGAGAGAGAGAGAGAGAAAAGACAGAATGGGTGTTCCAGGGCCTTTAGCCACTGCAAACACACTACAGAAGCATGTGCCCCCTTGTGCACATGTGCAACATTGCACACTTGCTTCACTGTGCATCTGGCTAATGTGGGACCTGCATATTTGAACATGAGTTCTTAGGCTTTGCAGGCAAGTGACTTAATCACTAAGCCATCTCTTCAATCTTTGATATATTCTTGTGTTCTGTTTGCCAGCATTTTATTGAGGATTTTTGCATCTATGTTCATTAGAGAGATCAGTCTTTCATTTTTTTTTCTGTCTTTGTCTGGTTTTGGTATCAGGGTAATGCTGGCTTCATAGAAGGAATTTTTTTGTATACCTCCTTTTTCTATTTTATAGAGAGTTTGAGAAGCATTGGTGTTAGTTCTTCCATGAAGGTCTGGTAAAATTCATCAGTGAATCCATCTGGGCCTGTGCTTTATTTGTTGGGAGATTTTTTATAACTGTTTTGTTCTGTGTGCTTGTGATAAGTCTGTTTAAATTGTTTACCTCACCCTGATTTAATTTTGATAGGTCATAAAATTCAAGGAAATCATTCATTTCTTGCAGATTTTCAAACTTAATGGAGTATGTGTTCTTAAGGTATGTCTTTATTATTTTCCTTGTGTCATTGGTATCTGTTGTAATGGTACTTTTTCATCTCTACTTTTGTTGATTTATGTTTCTTCTCTCTTTCTTTTGGACAGTTTGGTACATGTTAATCAATTTTGTTTATCTTTTCAAAGAACCAACTCTTTTTTTCATCTTTTTGTATTTTTTGATTCTATTTTATTAATTTCTGCTCTAGTCTTTATTTTTTCTTCCCATTTACTGAATTTTGGTTTGCCTTGTTCTTCTTTTTCCAAGGCCTTAATTGAAGCATTAAGTTGTTTGCTTGTAACATTTCTAATTTCTTAATATAATCACTGAAAGCTATCAATTTCCCTTAGGACAGGCATCATTGTGTCCCAAAAGTTTTCGTATGTTGTGTTTTCATTATCATTTGATTCTATGAAGTTTTTTAATTTCATTTTTTATTTATTCATTAACCCATTCATCATTTAGTAGCATGCTGTTTAGTTTCCATTATTTTGTGTATGCTCTATAGCTTTTCTTGCTATTTATTTGTAGATTAATCCCATTGTGATCAGATAGAATGAAAGGAATTATTTTATTTTTTGCATTTATTAATTATTTATTATTTATTTGCTTTGTATCCTAATACATGGTCTATTTTAGTGACTGTTTCATGTGCTATTGAAAAGAATGTGTATTATGCAGCATTTGGGTGGAATGTTCTGTAGATATCTGTTAGGTCCATTTAATGTATGAGCTCATTTTATCCAGATACATTTTTGTTCTTTTTTTTTTTTTTTTTTTTTTTTTTTTTTGCTGGAATGACCTGTTCATTTATGAGAGTGGGGTATTGAAGTCACCCACTACAATTGTATTTGGTGTTATCAGTGACCTTAAGTCTAATAGTGTTTGTTTGATGAAATTGGGATAACACATATCAGGTGCATATTTGTTTAGAATTATGTCCTTCTGCTGGATTGTGATCTTTATCTTTCATAACTAATGTTTCTTTGAAGCCTATCCTGTCAGATATTAGGATAGCAACAACTGCTTATTCTCTAGGCCCATTTGCTTGAAATACCATTTTCCATTCTTTCACCCTAAGGTTGTATCCATATTTTATGGAAAGGTGAGTTTCTTGGAGGCAATAAATAGAAGGATCCTGCCTTTTAACCCAGTATGCAATCCAGTGCCTTTTGGTTGGGACATTGAGGCCACTGATATTAAGTATGATTATTGAAAGGTACACATTTATTCTTGCCATTCGTTTTGCTTTGTAGTTCTTCCTACTTTTCCTTTACTCTCTTATATTAAGTATTATTTTAGTATGTTTTTTTTTTCAAATTCCTTATGTGTGTGCTTTTCTTTCTCTTCAGCATGAACAATCCCTTCAAGAATTTTCTGCAGAGCTGGCTTAGTGATAATATATTCATTTACTTTGTTTTTGTTGTGGAATGTCGTTATTTCTTCATTAATTTAGATGGATAGCTTTGCTGGATAAAGTAATCTTGGATGACAGGTTTTTTCTTTCACTACTTGGAACATATCCTTACAAGTTCTTTTGGCTATTAAAGTTTGTGTTCAGTAACCTGCTGTTATCCTGATGTGCTTGTTTTTATATGTGACTTGATTTTTCTCTCTAACTTATTTCAATATATTTTCTTTGGGTTGTGTGTTTACTAGTTTAATTTTAATATGGTGAAGAGAGGTTCTTTCCTGGTTTTGTCTTTTTGGTATTCTAAAGGCTTCCTGTATCTGTATTGACCCCTCTGTACCTATTTAGGGGAAATCTTCTTCTATGGTTTTGGTGAACACACCAAGTATGCCTTTGGAGTACAATTCTTCTCTTTATACTATACCCTGGATTCTTTTCTTTTCTTTTTTTTTTTCTTTTTTTGGAGACTGAGAAAGAGAGAGTGAGAAGAAGACAGATAGAGATGGGTGTGACAGCAGCCTCTCAGCTGCTGCGAACAAAATCCAGATGCATATGCCGCCTTGTGGTCAAGTGCAGCATTGCGCCCTTGCGTCACTTTACATCTGGCTAAACGTGGGATCTGGAGGTTAGAACTAGTGGAGATTGGAACCAGCATTCTTAGGCTTAGGAGGCAGGCACCTTAACTGCTAAGCCATCTCTCCAGCCCTATACCCTGGATTCTTATGTCTGATCTCTTCATAGTGTCTGGAATGTTTTGAAATTCCCCATTCATGCCTTCCTATTATTATCTTTCTCTCTGTTGGACTGTATTAGATCTGCCACCTGGTCTCCTAGTTTTTGTAGTCTGTTCTTTCCTTGATCCATTCTATTGGTGAGACTTTCTACAGTATTTTATCTCTAGTATTTCTGATTGGTTTTTCTTCAGTATTTCTATTTCCTTACTCATGTCTTATATTGACCTCCTTATTTCATTAAGTTGGCATCCTGTGTTCTCCTTCAGGAATTTGTTTTCTTCTTTGATTTCTTTGAATCTATTAGACACATATTGTTTTTTAATTCTTTGCCAGGCATTTCATTTAAATCAGTCTCACTGGGGGTCATTTCTAATGGATTTCTAATTTTTGGTGGAATTGTATTGTCTTGACTTTTTGTGTTTCTTGTATTATAATGTAGAGATTTTTCCATCTTGAGTTAATTTGATGCCTGCGTTGTCTAACTATCTTTAGTATTTTAGACATGTGAGTAAGACTTTACATATCTTCAGTGTAGGAACATAAGGTGCCAGGTGTGTCTCTTATATTACTCCCAGAGTAATAGTAGAAGTGACCCTGGGTGTTGAGTTTGCCTGCTATGCAAGTATTCTAGTAGGCTGAGTGGAGCAAATTACTTGCAAATTCTAAACTCAAGTGAGCAATATACACATTCATTCAAACCCAACACAAAATATTTATGCAAGAGGAGGGATTAAAACAAATAATAATCTAACAAAGTCAAAGTCTCAAAGCATGTGTGTTGCCCCACAACCTCAATTCTGTCAATTAGAAGGCTGGGATTTCTGTCTGAAATGGGTTCCAGGTCAGCCTGGGGACAAGTGGGACCCTGCTATCAATAATGTCAGAAAAAGACAAAGGCCCTACAAATCAGGAAACATCAAAGACAATAGTCAACACCAAAATACAGCTTACTTGTAAATCGTACAGCTGAATCTAACTCATAACCTGCTCTGACATGGAAGGTGAGATTCACACTGCCAGTGCAGGTGTACATACCTGGCCTTGTGTATTATCTTTTGGGATGGCTTCCAATCTCACCTATGCTGAGTGCCCATTTTGAACTCTCTGTTGTGCTGTGAACTTAGTTAGGCTGCTTGGTTCACTGGATCTGGTATTCTGATTGGCTGTACTGAATGTTATGTGGCTGGGGGTAGAGGGATTCTCCAGTGGATTGTGGTACTGGCAGTTGGGGGAAGCAAGGCTTGCAGGGTTCCTGGAATTTTACCAGAGCTGCTCAGCAGGTCCCATTTGTTCTCCTTCAGTAGCTGCTCAGCTTGTCTTTCTGTATTCTCCTTCAGGTTTTTTGACTTTGTGAGGAGAATGGTGTGAGTGGAAAACTCTTTCTCCTGGGTTCTCCTGTGGCTCAGGAAGAGCTGGGAAACTTCATGGACCAGTGCCAGAGCAGGAGCTGATTCTGGTTGATTGCCTGCTTGCTAGAAGCTCCAGGTCTCTCCTGCTTCTCTACTGAGGTTGCTAGTACCTTATATACCTTCACTTTTTGGTAGAAGAGTGTACTTTACTGTTTTTCTGCTTATTTCCTCCTGCAGGTTGTTTTGGCATGGCTACTACAACCATCTTACCTGGCAGTTGACCTCTTTTAAAAATGATTTAATTGGATCTGAATATAACATAATATATTAATTTTCTATGACTTAATAATTCTACAACATAGTTTACTAGATTAATTTTATTTCATAGATAGGTTATGCTTCTTTAACTATGTGTATTTCCACATTTTTGATCAAAGAAGGCTATTTATTTTTTAGAAGCAGACTTGATACATACAGAAATATAGGTTATAATTTAATAAAGAGGACAAATATTAATTAAATAATAATTTGAGACAAGCTCCACCTTTAATCAGAAGCTCAACATTAAAAGGAGCTTGGAGGGCTAGAGAGATGATGGCTTAGTGGTTTAGGTGCTTTCTTACAAAGCCTAAAGTCCTGGGTTCAATTCCCCAGTACCCAGGTAAATCCAGATGCATGAAATAATGCATGCTTCTGGAGTTCATTTATGGGGGCTAGAGGCCCTGGTTTGCGTGCTCTCTCTCTCTCTCTCTTTATCTCTTTCTCTCTCCTTGCAAATAAATTAACAAAAAACTTAAAAGAAGCTTGGAAATATAAAATTAGTTCACTCATGTAGGTCTCATTCAAGAATTGTTTGTGTACCTAATATGTAGCCAGTCATTTATTAAAATTTCTTTTTAACAGCAGGACTGAACGATCTTGAAATAGGGCTCAAGTAATGAATATAGCACAAATTTATATATGGGTTTTTTGAAACTTTTAAAATTTATTTGAGAGAGTCAGAGAGAGAGAGAAAGAGACAGAGAGAATGGGTGCACCTGGGCCTCCAGCCACTGCAATTGAATTCCATACCCATGTGCCACCTTGAGCATCTGGCTTATGTGGGTCCTGGGGAATTGAACCAGGGTCCTTTGGCTTTGCAAGCAAACACCTTAACCGCTAAGCCATCTCTCCAACCCACAAATTTATATATAGTTCTAATATAATTTCAGACTTTTATTGGATTCTAAAATGAAAAATTTGTGAATATGGGAACTAACCTTATATTAAAAGACAAATACATTTTATTCTACTAATGATTAAATCAAAGCAATATAGCTATAAAACCAAAGAATGCATTTAATACCTGCAAGTTTATATTTTTAGTGTTGGAACTTGACTAAAAGCTTATTATTTGTATACTGCCTAGAGTACTAAGGCTATTTAAATCATTTTATTTGTTTCCTGGTTCATGACTCATAATATTTTTATTCTTTTTATTAAATCAAAGTTTTCTTTTCAAAACTCATATTCACTTGTTCCTTAGTATTCATAAGTTGTCATGTGCTCAACTTTTTTTTTTTTTTTTTTTTTTTTTTTTTTCGGTTTTTGTGAAGTAGGGTCTCACTCTGGTCCAGGCTGACCTGGAATTAGCTATGTAGTCTCAGGGTGGCCTTGAACTCTCAGCAATCCTCCTACCTCTGCCTCCTGAGTGCTGGGATTAAAGGTGTGCGCCACCACACCCGGTTTATGTGCTCAACTTTTTAGAGTACTGTAGCAGATAGCTTCAGGTTTGCTGAGATGAACTTCCAGACCAGGCACAGATATCGATGAAGGGATTTATTGAAGCTTACACATGAAGGGGAAGTTCCATAATTGCAGAAGAAGCTGGCCTGATCTTCACAGGACCAAACAGAGAGCAAAGCCAAAAGCCAAAAGGCACACAGCACAGCACTCCTCAGGGACTCCAGCTAGGCACATTTTGCATATCTTTAGATTGAAATCCTAAACACACCACTGTGGGTCTTTACTGTTACCTTTTCCTGGGGTTGTTGACCACTAACATCCTGGGTGAGGGAGGGAGGAGCTGGGGGGGAAGCAGAGTCCATCCTGGAGCAGCGGGTGAGTGCGATGATAAAGATGATGGGCAATGAACCCCCCAGGAGACTGTCTTATGGACAGCACTCATTTATTTAAAAGGGGAGTGGGTTTATAAACACTTGGGGAAGGTTGAGATGGCACATACAGACTAAATGGCGATCGGAGGCATAGCTTATGGGCTGTTATCTAAGTGGTGGAAGAACTAGTAACTTCAAAGCTGTGGGGGAAAGAGTTGCAAGAGAAGATAAGGGGAATGGTGGAAGGCTGTGACTTCAAAGACTACCAGAGGAAAGACTACATGACTTCAGCCACATAAAGGTCTCTTGGGCAGCTAGCCACAAGGTCAGGAACTGTGAGGTGGGAGGGTGGGCAAAATCTGACTTATGGAATGGTCAGAGCCTTTGGGGATCCAGGGGGAGGGCTTCACCAGTTCTGCCCACTTTGGGTGATTACAGGGCACGCTACAACCTACAACATAGGGAAGGCCAGTCACCGTCGCCAGGGACTCCTGATGATAGGGCCAGCTGCAACCCCATAGCCCAGGGTCCCTGGCCATGTCCAACAGTTCAGGCCAGCCTCCTTACAATCCAAGCCTGTTTTTAGCAATGCACAATATACTGCCACACCTTAAGATCACCCAGAGACACTGCCTCCAGCAAGGTGGCTGCAGATGCAAACTACAAACTAATAAAACACTGAATATATTAGGGGCCATGAACTCAAACTACCACAAGTACAAATGTTACAGCTATCTTCATGTTGCTGAAACAAAAACCTTTGACTAAAAGCAGCTGATGGGAAAGAAGGGTACATTTTTACTTATAGTCTGGAGGGGAAGTTCCATAATGGCAGAGAAAAGATGGTGAGGCAGAGGCTGGATATCATCTCTGCCACAGCAGGTGGAAAACATGTCAGGGAGTGAGCTCACCTGTAGCAAAGGAAGCTGGCTATAACACCCCTAAGCCCATTCCCAGCAACATACCTCCTCCAGCAAAACTCCACATTCCAAATTTCCTTGAGGATTCAGCATTAAGAACATTCATGAGTTTATGGTGGCATCTAATTCAAATCACCACAGGTAACTTTTTACTGTTTTAATAATTTGCTTTGGGGTTCTCCCTTGATTATAAGGTACAAAAGTGACTTGTGAGTTCATAGCCCAGTTTTTACTTTTATTCATAATTTCCTGCTATTTGTGAACGTATCTTCATAGTTCTATGTTCACCTTTCATTTCTGAATGCTGCATGTGAACCAACCTCTTTCTTCATCAGAATGTAGTAATTATTAGGCTTTCTTAGCATAGTACCTTTAGTGTCACCTACTTTTTTCAGATGTGAATGCTTCAACTCTAAATGTGTTTGTTAAGCTCCATATAGGCAGAGTCATGGGTTGTCATTCTTGGAAGTTACTGCCTTTGATGGCATTAGTCATAGACAGCATTTGTGTCCCCAATGTCTTCTTTGCCAGCAGTTGGATATCTGAGGGCTTGGTGCAAGAAAAAAAATGTTAATAGCATGGCCTCTTCTCTGTCATAATTTTCTCATATATTTCCTTAAAAGACTTGTAGTGACCAGAGACATTATAATTATGGACCAGGGTTTAATTAAACATAGAAGAAAATATCTAGGTCAGATTAACAAGGAACAAGGTTGAAAACAATAAAAGACTTGTCTTCATCTAAAAATAGATCCACCATATGGCCTAGCTATACCACTCCTGAGCACATATTCTAAAGACTGAACATTTTACTACAGTGATAATTGCTCACCAATGCTTCTTGCTGCTCTATTCACTATAATTTGGAAATTAAATTGGCCTAGATGCCTTTCAATTGATAAGTGGATAATGAATATATTATACATATACACAACGGATTTTACTTCAGCTGTAATGAAAAACTGATTGGGCTGGGGAAATGGCACAGTGGTTAAGGTGTTTGCGAGTGAATCCTAATGACTTGGTTTTGATTCCCCAGTACCTACATAAAGCCAGATGCACAATGTGGCACATGCATGTGGAGTTCGTTTGCAGCAGCTGGAGAACCTGGCATGCTCATTTTCTCTGTCTCTCTTCTATCTCTCTCTGCATAAAATTGATAGGTAAAAATATTATAGGGCTGGGGAAATGGCTTAGTGGTTAAGGCGATTGCCTGTGAAGCCTAAGGACCCTGGATTGATTCCACAGGACCCACATAAGCCAGATGCACAAGAGGGCACATGTGTCTGGAATTCGTTTGCAGTGCTGGAGGACCTGGCATGCCCATTCTCTCTTTCTCTCTGTCTCTTCCTCTCTCTCTCTCTCTCAAATAAATAAATTAAATTAATTTTTTTAAAATATTATAGAAAAGAAAAAAATAAGATTTTCATAAAAATAGATGGTTCTGGAAAGGATTATATTAAGTGAGGTAACCCAGATGCAGAAAGTCAAAGGCTGCAGATTGTTTTTCATATATGGGTCCTAGCTTTAAATATTGTAAAGGCTATGAAGCTATAATGGGACCATGAGGGAGGTAGGAGAGGGGAAGTCTTAAAGGGAAAGGATGATGGATAAGTAAGTAGAGGGGTGAAATATTGGAGGTGGAATGGTCTAAATGAGGTCAGAAACAGTGGATGGAGGAGGGAAGAGGAAACAGAGGGTTAATTAAAAGGAAAAAAAGTACTGCTTTCTATTTTATTACAAGTGAATTATTTAAATTTTTATTTAAATTATAATTTACTTGTAGTTAAATGATAATGTAAAAGTCATTTTTTATAAATCTTGTAACACAAATGAGATAAAATTGTAAACCAATTTCAGACCAGGTTCTAAGGAGGAACACTAATTTTGAGAGTTGAAAAAATTTTCTTGTGTGTGTGCCAAGAAGTGAACCTTACTCTTATACATACTATGTTATTACCAAATGCATTTAGTACATTCACAATAAGTTCATGCTAGAAGAAAGTAAATTAAAGGCAATATATTTTTCTAGATTAATACAATAACTATGTTAAGAAGTTGCTACAGTACCACAACCTGAGAGATAAAGAGGTATGTGATAAAAAGAAAGGAAGAAACAAATTCTAAAAAATATTGTTTCTGAGAAAAATTTTACCATTTTCTGAGAAAATAGTATTTACTGATAGATAAGTAAAAAAGAGTTGTTAAAAATCACTTCAGAATTCCAGGATTTTATGTTTGTGCACTATGTATATCTGAATGCCTGTTTTTATTCTATAAATTAATGTTCAAATAATTTTGATTTAGCCCAGTCTGGGTTCCCTGCACAAACAGGGAACCCCTCACCAACAGAGTTATTCATGTAGAAGACAGAACCTCGGACATGGAAGACAAGACAGAATATATTGATCAGAAGGCCAAAAACTTTACTAATCACAAAATCAAGTGAACAGAATATGAGGTAACACCTCTGAACACCCTGAAATGATCAAACATCTGGATCATATGTATACCAGAAGGAGAGGAAATCCAGGCCAGAGGCAAAGAGAACATATTCTAAAAAGTATTGAAGAGAATGTTCCATATCTCTCAAAAGAGGCCCATCCAGATAAAAGAAGCAAACATAACATCAAACAGGGCCAAAGAATAAACTTTCCCAAGGCACATCATAGTTAAAACACTTAACAATGAAAACAAAGAGAGAATGCTAAAAGCAGCAAGAGAGAAATATTTCACAACAAACAAAGGCAATCCCATCAGAATTACATCAGATTTCTCAATGGAAGCCTTGAAAGCTAGAAGGGCTTGTAATGGAACACTTCAAAACCTGAAAAACTATGGCTTCCAAATCAAGCTACATTATCCAGCAAAAAGTATCCTTCATAATAGATGGTGAAAGAAAAACTTTCCATGGAAAATGTCACCTCTATGATTATATGAACACAAAGCCAAATCTAGAGAATACTTCAGGGAATACTCCACACCAAACAGTCAAACAACCAATCTCAAGAAGCCAACAAGAAGATCAAAATTACCAAAATAGACTAGGCTCAAAATAGTACAAAATAAAAGAAAGCACCAAACCCCATAAAACACCTCATCATGGCAGTGATTAATTCAAATCTCAAGTAATAACCTTAAATATTAATGTTCTTAACTCACCCATCAAAAGACACAGGTTTTCAAGATGGATCAAAAAACTGGACTCTTCTATCTGCTGTCTAAGAAACCTACCTCACTACTAAAGATAGAGACCTGCTCAGGGTGAAAGATATTCCAAGCAAATGGAAATAAAAAACAGGCACGTGTTACTGTATTAATATCTGATAAAATAGAATTCAAATAAAAATTAACAAAAAACGACAAAGAAGGCCACTTCTTACTCATCAAGGGAATGATCCAACATGAGCACAACACAATCATAAATATATATACACCAAACACAGATGTACGACAGTTTATAAAAAAATTCTACTCCACAACGAAACAGAAATTAACACCAACACTATCATAGTTGGAGGTTTTAGTACTCCACAATCATCAATAGACAGATCATCCAAGCAGAAAATCACTAGAGAAATAATAGAGCTCAACATCACAGAACAACTAGACCTAATGAATAGCTATAGAACTTTCCAACCAAACTCTACAGAATACACTTTCTTCTCAGCAGTCCATGGAACCTTCTCCAATATTGACCATACATTAGCCATAAAGTGTGCATCCATAAAGTCAGGAAAACTGAAGTAACTTCCTGCCTTATGCCAGATCACAATGCTTTAAAGCTAGAAATTAACAAGAGACATATCAATAACTCCACCAGCTCCTGGAGACTAAACAACACACCTTTAAACAATGAATGGGTCATGGAAAAAATTCTAAAAAGAACTTGTAAAATTCCTAGAATTGAATGATAATGAAAACACAACCAACCAACACATCTAGGACACAATGAAGGCAGTCTTAAGGGGAAAATTAATAGCCCTAACTGCCTTCATTGCAAAGACAGAGAGAGACCCCAATTTAATAACCTGACTGTCCACCTAAAGGCACTAGTAAAACAAGAAGAATCCAACCCAAAGAGCTCTAGGTAGAAAGAAATAATCAATATTAGAGCAGAAATTAATGAATTGGAAACTGAGAAAGCAAAACACAATGAAATGAAGAACTGGTTCTTTAATAAAATATACAAGATTGACAAGCCCCTGGTCAAATTGATCAAGCAAAAAAGAAGTCTCAAGTTAACAAAATCAGAAATGAAAAAGGAGAGATCACAATAGACATCAATGAAATTGGAAGAATCATCACAGCATACTTCCAAAACCTCTACTACAAAAAATTAAATAATCTGGAAAAATGGATGAATTCCTAGACACATACCACCTATCAAAACTAAACTCAGAATAGATTAATCTCTTAAACAAACCTATCACATCCATGGAGGTTGAAAAGGTAATCACCCCCCACCACCCACCCCAAATAAAGAAAAGTCCAGGACTGGATGGCTTCTCAGCTGAATTCTATCAAACCTTTCTAAAACTGAAACCAATGTTTCTCAAATTTTTCCATATAATCAGAGACCAGGAAGTCTTCCCCAATTCCTTTTATGAAGCTAGCCTCACCCTAATACCAAAATCAGACAGAGATGCAATAAGGAAAGAAAACTATAGGCCTATATTCCTAATGAACTTAGATACAAAGATCCTGAACAAAATCCTTGCAAACAGAATTCAACAACACATCAAAAGCATTATCCACCTTGATCAAGTAGGCTTCCTCCCAGGGATGCAGGGATGGTTTAACATATGAAAATCAGTCAATATACTACACCACATGAATAAATTGAACCATAAGAAGCACATGATCATTTCAATTGATAGAGAGATGGCCTTTGACAAAATACAATACCACTTCACTATCAAAACACTGAGAGAATAGGCATGGAGGGTTTATATCTTAACACAATAAAGGCTATATACAAAGTTCCTAAAGCCCAAATAATACTTAATGGGGAAAATCTTAAGGAGTTCCCATTGAAATTGGGAACAATACAGGGATGCCCATTCCTACCATTGCTCTGCAACATAGTACTAGAAGTACTAGCACAAGCAATAAGACAAGAGAAAGAAATAAGAGGGATTCAAATTGGAAAGGAAGAAGTCATGATAGCTCTATTTGCAAATGACATGATCCTATATATAAGTGACCCGATAGTCTCCATCCAAAAACTTCTAAAGGTGATCAATTCCTTCATCAAAGTGACAGGATACAAAATCAATACACAAAAATCAGTAGCTTTTTTATATGCAAAGGACAAATATACAGAGAAAGAAATCAATGAGGCTGTCCCATATTCAATAGCAACAAAAATTTAAATGCCTTGGAATAACACTAACCAAGAGTATGAAATATATATATATGATGAAAACATTAAAACACTCAAGAAAGAAATAGAGGAGGACTTGAGAAGATGGAAGGCTTCCCATGCTCCTGGATAGGTATAATTCATATTGTGAAAATGGCAATTCCATCAAAATCAATGTACAGATTTAACACAATACCAATAAAAATACCAGCATCATTCTTCACAGAGATTGAAATATGATCTCAAAATTAATATGGAATGGGAGAAGGCCTCAGATATCCAAACATATCCTCAGTTAAAAAAAAAAAACCTGTATTAGTCAGGGTTCTCTAGAGGAACAGAATGGATAGAATGAATTGTATCAAAAGGGAATTTATTGGATTAGCTTACAGAGTCCAGCAATAGCAGGTTGCAGGTCCGAGAGTCAAGAAACCTGGTAGCTGTTCAGTCCACGAGGCTGGAGGCCTCAGCAGTCCCAATCCGGCACTGAAAGCCTGGAGGCTTCCTGGAGAGATGGTGCTCTTCAGTCCACCCTGGTCTTCAGTCCACACTGGAGAGCAGCAACACCAAGCAGCAAGTACCAAGTGGAAAACACCAAGCAGCAAAGCACCCAGTGGCAAGCAGCTAGCAGCACCGGCAGCCAGGTGGGAGAGAGAGCCTTTCTTCCCAGAGCTCCTTTTTATCAACCAGCCCCCTCCTCCAAGAGGGGCCGCCCACCCTGGGCCACCCACTCTGGTGGAAGGGCTTACCCCTGGGGGATATTCTTCCTTTAGTTAATCCTTCCTAGAGGCAGCCTCAGAGACACACTTATGAGGAATGTCTGTGGATTCCTAAACAAATCAAGTTGACACAAACTTAACCACCACAAGTCCTCTGGCAGTTTCACCAAACCCAGTCTAAAACTATATTACCAAGCCATAGTGAGAAAAACAGCATGGTGATGAGATAAAAACAGAAACATAAACCAATGGAATCAAATAGAAGACCCAGACCTTAGGTCAAGTAACTACAGCTGCTTGATCTCTGACAAAGGTGCCAATACTATAGACTGGAGAAAAGACAGCATCTTCAACAAATGGTTTTGGACAAATTGGATGACCACATGTAGAAAAATGAAATTAGACCCATGCATTTTGCCACACACAAAAATCAAGTCCAAATGTATTAAAGACCTCAATATAAGACCTGAAACTCATAAACTACTGGAAGAAAGAAGAGGAGGCACTCTCCATGATATAGGACTAGGAAAAGACTTCCTGAACAAAACATCAGTAGCCCAGGAAATTAAACAAGCACACAACCAATGGGATCTCACAAAGCCAAAAAGGTTTTGCACAAACATACCATAAGCAGAGCCAATAGATTACCCACTGAATGGGAGAAAATGTTTGCTAGCTGTACCATTGACAGAAACCTAATATCTAGAATCTACAAAGAACTCAAAAAACTAAAAAATAAAAAAAAAAAATCAAACAACCCACTCCAAAAGTGGGGCAGAGAACTAAATAGGGTGCTTTCATAGGAAGAATTACAAATGCCCAACACACATTTAAGAAAATTTTCAACATCCCTAACCATTAGGGAAATGAAAATTTAAAATGACTATGAGTTTCCACCTTACCCCAGTAGGGATTGCAAGCATTAAAATAATCAAATGAAATCAAATGTTGGCAAGGATGTGGAGAAATAGGAACCTTCATTCACTGTTTGTGGGAATGTAAGCTGGTACAACCACTATGTGACTCAATATGGAGACTCCTGAAAAAGATAAATGTAGAGTTACCAACGCCCTATTATTCCCTTACTGGGCTCAACTGCTCAACTCATAATAGCTAAAAACTGGAATCAACCCAGGTGCCCATCATTGGATGAATGGTTAACCAAGATGTGGTATTATCTACATGATGGAATTCTACTCAGAAGTAAGAAAAAAATGACACAATGAAATTTGTAGAAAAATGGGCAAACTGGAACAGATAATTCTAAGTGAACTCACACAATCACAGAAAACTGTCACATGGTCTCACTCATTTGTGGTTTCTAACCTGGATCAGTCCAAGTTGAATAACATCTTGAGGCTTGGACAATAGGGAGGGTAGGTCTTGGAGGAAGGGGAAGGATGGGGGGGGCACAAAACTGAACCCAAATTGAACTGGTACCATAGATTCCTACATCCTGGAAGTCAGACTAGAAGGTTGAACCCTCAAGAGGACCTTAGGGGGAACACCAAAATTGAAGAGCCCTGGAGAGGGTGAGATGAAACCTAATCTTAAATTTCTCCTGTCTCTCTTTTTCTCTTTCTTCTGTCTTTTCATTCTTTTTTTTTTTTTTTTTTTGTTCCTTGGCACTTGCCTGTAATTCCCTGTACCTGGATATGGTTTATATCCACAATGAGCTGTTGATCATAGAGACCTATGATTCTTAGTGAATCTGATATCAGCACACAAGTGAAGGATATAGACACTGAGGACACTCAACACCTACCAAACCAAATATCCAGAGGCTCACTGAAGTAGACTTCAAATGCTCCCAGCATGGCTCAGGGAATTTTGTAGAAGAGGGGGCAGAAAGATTGTTAGAGTCACAAGTTGACACATTTTGTACAAAGACTTTGCCTCCACTCCCCCATAATGCATGTCCGACAATCCTCATGGGATTGCCTTGCATCCCCAATGAGGAAGGACTCTTCAGAAAAGGGGCAGTTAGGAGGGAAAGGATGGTATCAACATGTGTGGTTTACATACTAAACATGCCCATATCAAATAATAAATAAATAAAGATTAAAAATTTGATTTAGAAACAACTTGGGACATCTATTCTGATTTACTTATGCTCCTGTACTTCTGGAGAGCCTTGCAATTCCCAGAGCTCAGAAGCTGAGTTTAGATAAAATGAGGTCTGGTCCTTGGTCTTCATCTACTGATGTTGAGATTTGCAGAGATGGCAACATTCCCATCTGCTACTTATTAAGTTACTGCTCCTCCCAATTCTTTCTGCATGAAAGGAGACCAAAACTATCAAGGTTAAGTTTCATGTCCACATTTCTGCTGGTGACTAGGAAACTGCTATTTTCTGCTTCCATGAAGCACAGTGGCATGCAGAGGGATAACACCATATCCATAAGGATCCTGGGATGGTTATGTGCAATTGCCAATTGACTGGATCTAGAATCACCGAGGAGATAAATTCCTGGACATGATTATAAGGGAGTTTCTAAATTAGATTAATGGAAGAAGGAAGACCTACTCTAAATATGTCTCTTCCCCATCACTCAAATTATAAGGCAAAGAATCCCTTCCTCCATTAAGCTGTGTCTTGTCATGCCTTTTTTTTTTTACAGCAACAAGCTAAGTAACAAGTACTTGACACAAAAGGCTCTCAATGTACTCTGGGTAATTGCTTTTCACACAGGAACTAATTAAGGAATATAGTGGATTATGTAGGTCCACACAACAACCAGCAGACCCTGGAAGTGGGAGGACAGAGTAGATGGCAGAATTCAGAAGAGACAATTTGTAAGTGAGAACTGGCTGCAAAGTTTCATTCATTTATGATAGATTTAAAAGGATAAGTATCTTTTTTAATATCAAAATATGTTTCATTCTGGACTTCTTTCAGATTGATTCAAATTACAGTCATCAAAGCAATACAATGCAAAGGGAAACCACAAAAACAAAAGATATGCCTGGAAGGATTAAAGGTCATGGGGACAAGTTGTGAGGGGAACCAAAATACATTGTGTTGTTAACATGATCTAGGACAGCACAGAACAGCTCTATTGGTGTTCTTCACATAAGAATCATGAAAACTGAACAGTAAGGTTCTTAACATGTACAGAAAACTGTCATGGGCTTGTTTATACTTTTATAACAGCTTTAAAGTTAACTAAATAACTAAAGAAATGATGCAGACATTTTAATATAGTGCTATAGGTAGGCTCACAGAATTAGACCCAAAGGATTTGTAAAAATCAAAATGAAAACATTATATAGTTATAATGTCCAAGTAAGAGAGAAGAAACTTACTTCTGTTTTCAAGATTCACACAGCTACAAAATGTAGTGTGCCTTTTTTTTATTATAATGAGATGGATAAGTACACATCAGACTAGATACCACATGCAAAATATTTCCTTGAACTTATCCAAAAACTTCAAAGAAAACATGAAAGAGCACAATAGAAAAAAAATATGCTCTAGTTATTCACCCTGCTCCAACTGTCAACATAAAGGCAGAAAAAAAGAGAGCTAGCAATGTCTTGCAACTACTGAGAGACAAACTTCTAGATCAGTGTATTAAAAAAGTGAACACTTCCTCTTTTTACTCTCCTACATTTAACTAGAATCATGTTTTAAAAAATTGATATTAAGTGTGACCCTTCAAAGCTATGACTGGAAGAAGTGAGTCATTCCTTCAATCCCTACTGATTGAGAAAGGGAGGGGAACAAAAAAATAATCAACCAAACAAACACACACAAAAAACACACATACAAACAAAAACCAACCACCAGGGTCTCTGTTGGTTTGCTGCCTTGACACAATGTTGGTCCACAGAGGCAGGATTTCTTGGGGAACTGTAACAGTAACTCATCAAATGCAAGAACCATTATTAAAGTGAGAGTCCAGGGTCTGTAGAAATGTACACTATGCTTATGAAAATGGTCTTACAATAGTAAAACTGCAGTGCATTTGAGATTAGTTTTTCTACACTCTAGTAAAATTTGTTGTTTTTGCTTGCATCAGTATGGTCACTTGTGATTAAAGTAGCAAAACTGCACAGTCCTCTTGGGCCTCTACTCACGACTAATTCATGTTACTCAGGAACAAGATCATCCTATGCAGACAGATAGCTCCTTAAAATAGCACTGGCTCATTAAATTTAATTTGACAGAAAGAAGTTTAAGGAAAAAGGGGGTGAAAAAGTACAAATGTTTGGCCTTTATTTTGACATTTTTACTATGTCAAAGAGCAAAAAAAGAAAACCTTCATGTAATTCAACCTCATGATTACTTTTTGCACCATAATTTGTTTCTTACCCCACAAAAGGAGGCACTTTCAGTATCTTTAAAAGGTGTTTAATCCTAAAACATAGTTACTAGAGAATAATTCATTAAAACAGAATTTGATACACTCTAAAACCTATATGGAAACTACCAGTTACCACTTGAAGTCAATGGTATGCTCTGGTCTATTACAGGAAATGAGGCATAGAGCAAATCTAAATACAGAAAGATCTCCTACACAGAGAGAAGAAAGCTTACTCCTTGATGACATCAAAGCGGCAGCTGCTCTTTCTTTACTTTTATCAGTGAGTTTTCATTCCAGCTTTCCTTCTTATTTTTCCTTATTATTATGTTTCTTACAGTAGTTAATGTAATTAACTGTAATTAATACCACAGAAAAGCTACTTGATTCCATTGATCTTGGAGGAGGAATGAGACCTTATGGAAACAACAAGAGGAAAAGAAAGAATCTCTAATGTAGAACTACACTCTGTGAACAAGGTCCTTTGAAGTCATGTCCCTGCCGGGATCAGAGGCGCACGATCAGAGCAGTGGGGGGAGCAATGTCTGTCTCCCGGGGCAGCATGGTGGCACATCAGCAGGCATTGGTGCACTTGAGAACAGCAGCAAAAACAAATCTGGGTACACTCATGAAAAAGCCAGATTATGAAGTGGAGACCTTTGAGAGAAGTTTATGCTTAAAAGACACAAGACTTCAGGATCATAAAGCCCTGCACTGATATTTTTTATATGCCCTACTGTGGCTAGTATGCTTTAGTAAAATAGTCTAAAGAATTAGGAAGAAAAACAAAACAAAGCAGAACAGAACAGAAAACATGACAATATCTGAAAAATATAGCTGTCTATTCTGGCAGCTATATTGCAGAAATTCTTGACTATCTTTTAAATCAGCTGAGAAAATGTTGATCATTGTATGTAAATGAATAAACTGTCCATTTCAAAATACAAAAGTATTACCAGTAATCACCTCTGACTTTCAGGTTTAAATTCAGTGCAATTGACAAATGCATTGTTAAAGGAAAACACAGCTTCCACACACTCAAAACATTTGTTTCTATTTCTGAGAGCACATTTAAAAATTATTGCACAGATTTTATTTATTCATTATTTATTTTTTATTAGTTATGTATATAGTGAGTGTACAGCCATGATGGTACCATCATTAGCCTTCTCCCTGTCCTCTCCCCATGGGTAATGTGGATCTTGCCTTATGGGGGTAGCCATTAGTTATGTGCATAATGACCCAACTTGTGGCTCTAACAATCTTTCCACCCTCTCTTCTGAGAATTTCCCTGAGCCATGTTGGGTTCATTTTAGGCCTATTTCACTGACGAGGTCTTGGGAGTCTCTTTGTCTCTGGATATCTGATTTGGTAGTAGTTGAGTGTTCTTTTTATCTACCTCCTTCACCCTTGTACTGGTACCAGGTTCACAGGGAAAGTAGCACTCTTGCTTATTTCCCCACTAACTGGCTTCAGCTGGTGCCCTGGGAGGTGTGATGGGATGATTCTCTCCTCAGGTTCTGCCTCCATCTGAAAAAGAGAAGCAAATTCTCCAACAGAGAGTGAAGTCAGTGCAAGATACATGGATAACCATTATTATTTCCAAGAGACTTTAATAGGTGTAGGCCCTCTTGTATTCCACTATTGGTAGGAGGTTGATATTGGAGAGAGGGCTCAGTTTGGGATATGGTTCTGACTTGTTTCCCCTTTCCACATATGAGTTCCATTCAACTGAGTGGATCTGTTAGCCAAATCAAGAGCAGTTGGTAACCCACCATAGCTATCTGCCACTATTGCACTTGTGTGAGCATCACATTAGGTTGATTGCTGCTGAGTACCTTAGACCACAAATTGCTTAGGCAGATCAGTTAAGTAGCAGGATACAAAGTCAATGCACAAAAATTAGTAGCCTTTCTATATGCAAAAGACAAAGATACAGAGAAAGAAATAAGTGACATTGTCCCATTTTCAATAACATCAAAAAAAAAAAATACCTTGGAATAACATTAACTAAAGAGGTGAAAGACCTTTATAATGAAAACATAAAAACACTCAAGAAAGAAAATGAGGAGGACTTGAGAAAATATAAAGACCTCCCATTCTCCTGGATAGGTAGAATTAACAATGTGAAAATAGCAATTTTACCAAAAGCAATATACATATTTAATGCAATACCAATAAAAATCCCAACATCTTTCACAGATTTAGAAAAACTGATCTCAAAATTCATATGGAATGGCAGAAGGCCTTGGATATCCAAGCATATCCTCAGCCAAAGAAATACTTGTGGAGGCATCATCATACCTGATCTTAAACTATATTACAAAGCCATAGTTATAAAAACAACATGGTACTGGCATAAAAACAGGATTATAGAGCAATGGAACAGAATTGAGGACCCAGACTCTGGGTCAAGTAATTATAGCTACTTGATATTTGACAAAGGCCCTAAAAATGTAGACTGGAAAAAAGACACCATCTTCAACAAAGGGTGCTGGACAAAGTGGATAGCTATATTCAGGAAAATGAAACTCGATCCACACATTTTGCCATGCACAAAAATCAAGTCCAAATGGATCAAAGACCTCAATATAAAACCAGATACTCTGCTACTACTGGAAGAAAAAGTAGGAGGAACTTCCCATGATATAGGAGTGGGAAAGGACTTCCTGAACAAAACCCCAATAGCTTAGGAAATTAAACAATCACTCAACCATTGGGATCTCATGAAGCTAAAAAGCTTTTTCACTGACAAACATACAATAAGCAGAGACAATAGATTACCACAGAATGTGAGAAAATTTTGCCAGATACACATCTGACAAAGGCTTAATTTGTAAAATCTACAAAGAACTCAAAAACCTAAACAATAAAAAGTCAAACAACCTACTCAAAAAATGAGGCAGAGACCTGCACAGGGAGTTCTCAGAGAAAGAAATACAAATGGCAAACTCTTAAGAAAGTGTTCAATATCCCTAATCATCAGGAAATGCAAATGAAAACATCTATGAGATTCCATCTTACCCCAGTAAGGACAGCAAACATTAAAAATTCTAGTGACAACACATGCTGGCAAGGTTGTGGAGAAATAGGAACCCTCATTCACTGTTGATGGGGATGTAAGCTGGTACAACCACTATGCAAAGCAATATGGAGACTCCCAAAAAGGATGACTATAGAGGTACCAACAGACCCAGGTATACCCTTACTGGGCATTTACTCTAAAAGCTCCAAGCCTCACTTCAGAGATATGTGCACAGATGTTTTTTAAACAACAACAGAGGTCAATGGGCATGGACCTCCAGCAATAAAAGCAGACAAGTGCCAGACACTCAAATATTGAGTTTCCTACATAAGACACAAGGTGTTAAGTTCTAGGTTTCTCTAATGTAATCAAAGCCCTAAGAACAGCTGGCACAAAACCATCATATCATGAGTGACTGCATCTCTGGATATAAATTTTAAAAAATATTATTACATAATCATAATCCTCACTAATAATAACTGGGGTTAGGTATAACAATGTATAATGAAATTAAGTGTATTTATTCTCTTTACCAAAAGCAAATGCTATCCTACCTTGGTAAAACAAGACTTGCTTCAAACAAGGCTGCTTTGCAGAGAGAGCCAAACAACAAGCACTGAAAACCAAAGTGCCATCACCTGGGTTAAATCTGTTTTTACTTAAACAGAACACAGGCTAAAATTTTAGTAGATTTAGGCCTGAAAATAATTAGTGACAGCAATGGAATTGTAAATTTGCTAAGCTACCTAAACAATTTCTTAATTAAAAATTTAAAGATAAGTTTACATAACTTTTCTCTTTGAAGCTGACCCGCCTAGATGTTTATGTTAACCCTGACAAACCCTGCAAGTCACACAATCATGGCCTCATACTTAATTATGGTTAAAATGTGCACTATTTTAAATAGTTAAAATGTGAGAAGGAGCAAAATCGCTTGGGGCTTTCTTTTTTTTGTCATTGTTTGTTTGTTGTTTTGCTTTGTTTTTTTAAGAGATTAAAATGTTTCTGGATAAGGATTAGCTTCTCAAAGTGTCTATCATTCTGTACAGAAGCTTAAATATGTAAATGTAGCCAGACCCCAGTATTAAAAGCCTGTCATGTTATTTTTCTTTATAGAAAGCAAGATAATGATATATAACACTGCCATCACATAGCAGAGTGTTTGCTATCTTAGTTTAAAAAACAATCTTTAAAGACTTGCTTCAAGGTGTTTTTGAATAGCAGTGATTCAGATTTTAGGGAAAGAAGTGTATCTGCAGTTACCCCCTCTCACTGATCCTAATCTGCAGTGCTTGTGACTACACTTTTCCCAATATATGTAGATTTGAGCTTTTCCCCCAGTAATCACTACAGAAGGACAAATATCTTCACATCAGTTTCTCTCTATCTTTGCACAATGATTCCCATCTGCCCAGTCCCACAGGATGCCACAAGGAAGAAACAGAGTGGTGAGGCCATGTGAGTTGATCTGGAATGACAATGCAAGACACCTGGCAAGAGATGACAGCTATGTCCAGATTACATCACTGATAAATTCCTCTTTACTGTTTTAATGCACAGCTCAAGTTTCCCTTTGCTTTCCTGTGTATTTGTCTGGTGTACATGCTTGTCATCATTCCTGGACTCTTGTTATAGGAAAATACATTTACTTCCTGCCCTTGTAGATCCTTCAAATATTATCTGAGATTTTCACTGGGCATTTCAAGAGCAAGTCATATCTTTCCAAAGGTAAACAAATAACTAAAGCCTTTTCATTGTGTACCTCTCAATTTCTTTGGCTTTTAGTCACTTATTACTAATTTCTGATGATTCTCTAAAAAGTGAGCAAGTATCACATTTCTCCATATGCATATGTTACAATGGTACAGAGAACATGATAGGGCTGAACAAAGCAGACCCATAGTGATGACAGAGGGGTTGGTAACATGGGAAGCAAGGCCTCAAGCCAGAATATCGGAGGCCCATTACCCTGACTCTGTCACTTGCATAACTAGGAACCACCTAGTCCCTGGGCTACCTGAGTTTAAGTTAATATCCTGTTCTTTATTTTTACTTTCTAACATTCTTGTTTTTAAAAAAGCATATAATGACCTTTTTATGATTAGTGGTCAAAACTGTATTTTTCTTTCAGTTGCCTTTTTGTACTTGAATGTACAGAATGAATAGAAACAGAAAATTCAACAACACAAGGGATGGATCAGTCAGCAATGAAGATTTATATTATTCTACTGGCTAAAGAATTTAGTGATGCTCATTTCTTGCTTGATGATAAAAGAAACATGGACAGGACATTGGAGAGGAAAATGACAGATATAAGCAACAGCTTTGCCTCATTTCACACTGTTCACCCTGTGCTTTTGCACACACAAGTGAAATAGAACACTCCTTGCCTTGTTTTTCTGATTCTTAGGGAAAGTTTGTAATAGTTAATATACTTTTTGCTAGTTGTTTTTAATAAGATGTTAATCAGGTTAAGGAAGTTCTCATTCTGTGAAGAAATTGTGCAATAAATGCATATGAAGTTTTATTAAATTTTCAAACATCATTTATTTTTGATTTTTGTATAGTGAAATATGTTGGTTTTTGAATGTTAATCCAATCTTACATTTCTGGGATAAATCATTGATGATCATAGTATGTTCTTTAATATATAACAGATTTTGATATGCTAATATTTTATTTAACATTTTAATGTTTATGCTCTTCGAGAGATGGATCTGAAATTTTTCTAACAAATTCCTTATGATGTTTTGGTATCAATGTTATGATAGTTTCATAAAAATGATTGAAAGTGTTTATATTATTTTTCTGTTCTAGAAGAATTGTGAAAAATTGTTATTTTTCCTTTACAGGAAAGAATTTTATGTTCAAATTATAAGTGATACAATCCGGTCTAATGCTTTTTCTGAGGGTGTATGTGACTATGTACAGAGCCTATTTCTTTAATTACTGCTTGACTATTTAGAACTTTTTTATTTTAGAAGTATATATTTTAAAATCATTTAATCTAAATAGCTCTGAATGTTGACTATGTTCTATTTATAAATTATTTTCCAGTCTTATTTCCTTCTTAAATACCTCTTTGGGTATGGTTCTTTTTTTATAAGTGTCTGAGAGAGAATAGTTATTATACCTATCAAAAGCAATAGTTTCTTACAAGGAATACTTTAGTTACATTGTATCATTTTGTCACCATTATTCAATTCCAATTAAAGGTAAAATTTTTCTCTTATCTGTTCACTTAGCTATGAAAACTTATGATACTATTTATATAATTTCTAAACATTTGGCCATTTTCTGAGTTTTTTTCTTTTTTAGTATTTATTTTTTTATTTCTATTATTCTAATTTTACATTCATAGTATTGGTTCCATTATCCTCTTCCCTGTCCTCCCTCTTCCAAAGGGACCCTCATCAATGGGGAATTTGGATGGTGCATTGTGGGGGCTGTCAAGAGTTCTGGGGGGTAGGGCCCAGTCTCTGTGCTTAATGCTCCAACTTGTGGCTCAAACAATCTTTCCACCCCCTCTTCTGTGAGTTTCCCTGAGCCACATTGGGGTCATTTTTGTTTGGCTTCAGTAATGAGGTTTTGGGGGCCTCTGTGTCTCTGGATATCTGGTTTAGTTGGAGTTCATGTTCTCTGTGTTTATCTCCTTCAGCCATTTTCTGGTGTCGTGATCGCCATGGATGCTGTATTCTCGTCCTTCCCCTGCGTTGTTCTATGGTTTTAGCTGGGGCCCTGGTGAGGTGCAATTAGCTGATCCTCCCATCAGGTTCGTTGTCCATCTGAAAAGAGAGAAGCAAATTCTCCAACGGAGAGAGAAGTTAATACTAGATAGAAGGGATGACCATATATGTTTTGGAGAGAATTTTATATGTGTCAGCTCTCTTTTAGCCCACATTTGGTGGTCTCTTGAACTTGGAGACTGAGTTCATTTTGTGTACCTGTTTTTTGACTTATTTCCCAGTTCCAGCAATGTGTTCCATTCCACTGAGTGGATCTATTAGCCAAATCAAGAGCATTTGGTTACCCACCATGGCTGTTTGCCACTACTGCACTTGTACGAGCATTACGTCAGGTTGTTACCTACCTACTGGGTATCTCAGTCTGCAAGATGTTTGGACCAATGTCAGACATTTCCCCCAGTTGCTCATGTAGCACCCTTTGGTACTAGACTAGCTAACTGTTTGGGGACTGACCCTCTTCCAGATTCTGGCCAGGTCTCTCTCTGTTTGGTCTCACACACATATGCTGTCTTCGACAGTAGGGTCTTATCATTAACCTTTGGTGGGTCACCAAGAACTCTGACAGAAGTCTGTCTTTTTTGGGAAACCTTGTAGGTGTTTCAGATCAACAGCTCATTGTGGAAGTTAACCCTGTGCTGGCACTGGGTGTTATAAGTCTGTACCTAGGAAGGTGTGGGTCCCACACAACCACACCCTCCACCCTGCAGGCCCACGTGTAGCCCCACCCACAGGGTCCCTGTACCACCCTATTCCCCGAGCCCCCTAACTGAAGACACTTCAAGGTAAACTACAGCTTCCTGCCACAGTTAACAAGATTCCTACACTGTGATGGCAGACGACAGCACAAAAGAAACAACAAGAAAAATCAAAGGCAAGTAAATCTAAGACTGCTCAGTCTCACAATAGATGTCTCTAACCAAAACATAGAAGAGATATTAGGATTAGAACCCCAAAATGAAGACATAAGCAATGCAACCCTAGCCAAGAAAATAGCAGAACTTGTAGAAAATCAACAAAGGGCGAATAATTTTAGGAATGCTGTTCTGTCAAGATTAGACCTAATAGAAAAGAGCCGGGAAGGGCTCCAAAACAGTTAAATGACTGAAGGAGAGGGGAAAAAGAGAGAACCTCAATAACCAGCTGGCTAAGCTCAATAATGACATAAATAAATGCAAGGATAAATTCCAAGAAGCACTAAAAAAATCAGAAAATGATGTGAAAAGGGAACTCAACAGGGGATTGGAAACTATACATAAAAAAATCAGTAGAAAATAAAAACCAAACTGAACAAATGGAAAACTCCATAGAAGCTTGGAAGAATAAAGTCAGCCATGTGGAAGATAGAAACTTAGAACTGGAAGACAGAACAGAAGAAACAGCATGTGAATCCAAAAATAAGTTCAAAAATTGTTCTGAACAGAACATGTGGGGAATGTGGGATAGCAGAGAACTGAACAGGGAGTTCTTCGAGGAAGAAATACAAATGCAAACACACACTTAAGAAAATGTTTGACATCCTTAATCATCAGGGAAATGCAAATTAAAACAGCTTTGAGATTCCACCTTACCCAGTAAGAATAGCTAACATTAAAAAAAAACTAAGAAAAACAAATGCTTTCACTGTTGGTGGGAATGTAAAATGGTACAAACATTATGGAAATCTATATGGAGACTCCTGAAAAGGATGACTATAGACCTACAAACAGATCCAGTTATTTCCTTACTGGGCATTTACCCTAAAAGCTCCAAGCCTCAGATCAGAGAGATTTGCTCAACCATGTTTATAGCTGCTCAATTCACAATAGCTAAGAGCTGGGATCAACCTAGATATCAATCATTATATGACTGGAAAACAAAGATGTAGTATATCTACACTATGGAATTCTACACAGCAGTAAGGAAAAATGAAACAATGAAATTTGAAGAAAAATGGCCTAACATGGAACAGATCATTCTCAGTGAGCTCACCCAATCACAAAAAGATAACCCTCACATGGTCTCATTCACTGTGGTGCTGGGGATTTTTTCCCTCCACCACCAGCAGGTAGAGCAGAAGAGAGAGAGAACCAGGCCAGCCGCTTCTCTTGAGGCTGAGCGAGAAGGCGGGTGTCGACGACTCAGAAAACCTCCCCAAACCACCGGGGAAAAGAAAACCACATTGAGCCGGGAGAAACGTCTAAGGCGGAAAATCTCTCCGTTTATTGTCAGGGGAGGTATTTATATACTTTGAGGAAGGGGGCGGGAAGAGGGGATGAGAGAAAGGTATAAGGGCCAATAGTATTTCATCACGTCAGCAGCAGCTGTGTGGAGGCAGTTTCAGATTAGGTGCTGAGTCAAGGGCAGGTCACGAAACTCTACTCAGGCTCTAGAAGCTCGACTAGGCCTCACCGGGAGTAGGCCAAGATTGGCTGGGCTAACCACTCGGCTTCACACTGGGCAGGGCCCAACACTGTGGCTCCTAACCTGAATCTGCCTGAGATGCTGTCACACCTAATAAGTATCCTGAGGACCAGACAATAGGGTGGGACAATAGGAGGGGAGGGTAATGGTAGGAGGGAGCATAAGGTGGGAGGGTAAGGGTGGGGGAACACAAATAGGGACCCAAATGAAAATGGCACCATAAAATCCTATATTCTGAACAACAGGCTAAAACACTGATCCTTCAGCCTGTAGAGGGAAAACCTGACTCACAGGGACCTGGAGAGGACATCATGAAGACTAATCTTTTCCTCTTTCTTTCTTTCTTTCTTTCTTTCTCTCTCTCTCTCTCTCTCTCTCTCTTTCTCTCCATCTTCTCTCTATGCTATCTTTCTCTTTTATATTACCTATCTTTTTCATCCTCACCTTCCTTTGCACTGACTTGTAACTCCCAGTACCAGCATGGGGTTAATTTTCACAATGAGCTGTTGATCAGAGACACCTACAAGGTTTCCCAAAAGACAAGATTTCTGTCAGAGTTCTTGATGACCCACCAAAGGTTAATGGTAAGACCCTACTGCCGAAGACACCATTTACTTTTGGGACAAAACATCTAGTGACCTGGTCGGAAGAGGATCAGTCCCCAGGCAGTTAGCTTTTCTAGTGCCAGAGAGTGCTGCATGAGTGACTGGGGTAAAATGACTGACATCTGTCCAAACAACTCTCAGTCTAAGATACTCAGCAGTAAACAACCTGACATGATGCTCAAACAAGTGCAATAGTCACACGCAGCCATAGGGGGTAACCACCTGCTCTTGATTTGGCTAATAGATCCACTCAGTGGAATGTAACTCATTGCTGAAACTGGGAAATAAGTCAAAACCATGTCCAAAAATTGAGCCCATTTTCCAATATCAAGCTCCCCTAAACATGGACTTGAAGAGGGCTTACATATATAAAATTCTCTCTAAAATAACTATGGCCATTCCATCTATCTGGTACTAACTTTTCTCTCCATTGGAGAATTTGTTTCTCTTTTTCAGATGGAAGATGGACCTGAAGGGAGGATCAGCCTATTGCACCTCACCAGGGTCCCAGCTGAAACCACAGAGTAATGCAGGAAATGGGCAAGAGTGCAGCTTTCTTGGTGAACCTGACACCAGAATAAGGCTGAAGGAGATAAACACAGAGAACATTCAACTCCTACTAAGCCAGATATCCAGAGACACAGAGGTTCCCAAGACCTCATCACTGAAGTAGAACTAAAATGTACCCAATGTGGCTCAGGGAAATTTGCAGAAGAGGGGCAGAAAGAGTGTTAGAGCCACAAGTTGGTTCATTATGCACAGAGACTTTGCCTCTCCCCCATAACTGGTGGCTACCCCCATAATTCACAACCCACCTTCCCCAATGAGAAGGGTCCCTTTGGGGGGACCAGGGAGGAGGCTACCAGAAGCACCAACATGAATGTGAAATTGAAAACAAACAAACAACAACAACAAAAAAAAAACAGGATTATAGACCAATAGAACAGTATCGAGGACCCAGCCTTTGGTTGAAATAATTACAGCTACTGATATTTGACAAAAGCCCTAACAATGTATACTGGAGAAAAGACAGCATCTTCAACAAATGATGCTGGACAAAGTGGATAACCACATGCAGGAAAATGAAACTCGATATACACATCTCACCATGGACAAAAATCAAAGCCAAATGGACCAAAGACCTCAATATAAGATGGGAAACTCTGCTACTACTGGAAGAAAAAAATAGGAGGAACTGTCCATGATATAGGAGTGGGAAAAGACTTTCTGAAAAAAACCTCAGTAGCTCAGGAAGTTAAACAATCACTCATCCAGTGGTATCTCATGAACCTGAAAGTTTTTACACAGACAAACATACAATAAGCAAAGCCAACAGATAACACACAGAATGGGAGGAAGTTTTTGCAGGCTATACAACTGACAGAGGCCCAATTTCTAGAACTTACAAAGAACTCAAAAACCTAAACAATAAAAAGTCAAAGAACCTACTCACAAAATGAAGCATAGAACTGTACAGGGAGTTTACAGAGGAAGAAATACAAACGGCAAACACACACTTAGGAAAATGTTCAACATCCCTAATCATCATGGAAGTGCAAATTAAAATAACTATGAGATTCCACCTGTAGCAGACAGCTTCAGGTTCACTGGGATTAAATTCCAGACCAGGCACAGTTATGGAGGATGGGTTTTTTATTGAAGCTTACAGATCGAGGGGAATTTCCATAATGGCAGAAGAAGCTGGCCTGCTTTTACAGAACCAAACAGACACACAGCACAGCACAGCACACCTCAGGAACTGAATCTAGGCACACTTAGCATATCTTTAGATTTAAATCTCAAACCCACCACCACACCTTAAGTTACAACCAGTGAAACTGCTTCCAGCCAGGTGCTGCAGATGCATACTACAAACTAATAAAACACTGACTATATTGGGGGACATCTATTCAAACTATCACATTCTGTCCCTGGCTTCCAATAGATTTATAACTATTACAAGTAAATTGTGTTCAGTCCAATTTCAAAAGCCCCCAAGTCTACCAACTTAAGATACTGCTGAAGTCCCAAGTTTCACCTGGGATTAAAGATTTTCTCTTAGCTGGGAGTCCTGTAAAATCAAACAAATTTTAACATATACTTTTAACATGTAAAGGCACAGAGTAAACATCTTTTACTGGTTAAAGGCGTAGCAAGGAGAGATTGGAATAATATAAACTCAACCACCATCAAGCAATCATCAAACTTCTGCAGTTTAAGTTTAATATAACTAGAGACTGACAGTCTTCAGGTTTTCCAATTCTGTCCCTCTAGCTTGGCAGAGTAGCCAGGGAAATCTTTCATCCCAGGCCAACAGTGTACTCCATGGCAGCTGTTGCACAGTCCTGGTATATCCAAAATGTCTTCAGGTCTCCATGCAAACCACGGTTTATCTTCCAAAGGCTCTTCAGCCTATAAGAGCATCATGCCCTGCCTCATGCCACATCTCCAAAGCAGCTCCTGGAACCATGTGTGCACTTTATGACCACTCCATGCATTTTTATGCTTTTAAAATTAATACCAGGTGTGCAGGACACTGCCATATTTTTAATTCAGGGACAAAATAAGTCATACACTTGAAAACTAGGTTTCTTCTCCATTCAACTCCTTTCCAAAAAAGTTTGCATTTCTAATGCTTTCCTCAGGCATCTTCTCCATTATTTTAATGCAAAGCAGTTGGGCCATCTTCCTTAAGATTGCTAATGTGTTTTACAATAGTAGCTTTAGAAACCTAAAATCAGTCTCGGTGCCTGTAATTTTAACTTGATTGAGGTTTTCCAGTTTAAAATCTTAAATCTCTCAGTCTAATATCTTTAGCCAAGTACATCAAACCATTACAAATTTAACCTTGATTAAACTCTCTGAGCCTAGGCAGAAGAATGTTGCTACGCCTTATGCCAGTAGCCCATTACTAACAAAGTCCTCTGCAGTCTTTCTTTCTCCTTAGAAAGTTCATAAGCCAAGCCTCTAAGTTCAATATTATCTTCACTTAGCATTCTCAAACTCTCAGAATAGTCCATAAAACTTGGCTTATCACTCCAGAAGGTGTCTTAAGTTTTAAGCACCAAGTCCATGCCTGTTCCTCCAAAATAAAGGTTCCAAAAGACCAAAATTCACATGGTCAGGTTCATCTCACCCCACTTCTGGTACCAACTTCTGTAGCAGACAGCTTCAGGTTTGCTGAGATGAACTTCCAGAATATGCACAGTTATGGAGGATGGGTTATTTATTGAAGCTTACAGATCAAGGGGAAGTTCCATAATGGCAGAAGAAGCTGGCCTGCTTTTACAGTACCAAACATACATGCAACACAGCACACCTCAGGAACTCCAGCTAGGCACACTTTACCTATATTTAGATTGAAATCTCAAACCCACCACCACACCTTATGATCTGGCCAGTGACACTGCCTCTAGCCTGGTGCTGCAGTTGCATACTACAAACTAGTAAAACACTGAATATATTGGAGGGCCATCTATTCAAACTATCACACCACATCACCCCAGTAAGGATGGCAAATGTTAAAAAAATCTAATGAAAACAAATGTTGGCCAGGTTATGGAGAAATAAGTACACTCATTCACTCTTGGTGGTAATGTAAGATGGTACAACCACTATGGAAAGCAATATGGAGACTCCTAAAAAGGTTGACAATAGAGTGACCAACAGACCCAGTTATTCCCTTACTGGGAATTTACCCAGAAGCTCCATGCCTCAGTTCAGGTATTTGCTTAACCATGTTTATAGCTGCTCAATTTATAATAGCTAAGAACTGGAATCAACCCAAATGTCCATCATTAGACAAATGGATAACCAAGATGTGGTATATCTACAAGATGGAATTCTACACAACAGTAACAAAAAAATGGCACAATGAAATTTGAATAAAAATGGTTAAACTTGGAACAGATCATTCTCAACATACTCATCCAATCACAGGAAGATAATTATCACATGGTCTCACTCATCTGTGGCTCCTAACCAGAATCTGCCTGAGATGCTGATATACCTAATAAGCATCTCGAGGACTGGAGTGTGGGGCTGGAGGGGAAGGTAAGGGTGGGGGGAGAACACAAAACTGGACCCAAATGGAAATGGCACCATAACAACATATATACTAAAAGGCAGACTAAATCATTGAACCTTCATCAAGTCCTTAGAGGGAACTCCTAATTCACAGGTGCCTGGAGAGGATATGATGAAGACTAAACTTAAGCTTCTCCTGCTTCTCTTTCTCTCTATCTCCCTCTTCTCTCATTCTCTTCTATATTACCTATCTTTTTCTTCCTTCTTTTCCCTTGGCACTGGCCTGTAACTCCAAGTACCAGCATGCAGTTAACACCCACAGTGAACTGTTGATTAGAGAGACCAACAAGGTTTCCCAAAAGAAGACAGATTTCTGTCAAAGTACTTGATGACTTACCAAAGGTTAATGGTAAGGCCCTACTGCCGAAGACACCATATGCTGTTGATTCGGAACATGGAGTGACCTGGCTGGAATATGGAAGAGAGTCAGTCCCCAGCAGTTAACTTGTCTAGTGCCAGAGGTGCTACGTGAGTGACTTGGGGACGCGACCAACAACTGTCCAAGCAATGTGTGATCTAAGCTTCTCAGCAGCAAACAACCTGGCATGATGCTTACACAAGGGCAATAGTGGTACACAGACATGGTGAGTAACCAACTACTCTTGATTTTGCTGACAGATCCACTCAGTGGAATGGAACCTACAGCTGGAACTGGGAAATAATTCTGAACCATATCCAAAAAAAAAAAAAAAAAAAGCCCGCTCTCTGATATCAAACTCCCACCAATCATGGGCTACAAGAGGACCTACACCTGTGAAATTCTTTCTAAAATAATAATGGATATCCTATTAACCCGTGCTTACCTCTCTCCATTGGAGAATTTGCTTCTCTTTTTCAGCTGGATGCAGAACCTGAGGAGAGAATCAGCCCATCGTACCTCACCAGGGCCCCAGCTGAAACCATAGATTAATGAGGTAAATGAGCAAGAGTGCCTAGCTAGAGTGGTGTCTTATTGAAGCCTGTCATGGTGTCAGTTTTGTCTTTTCAGGTTCTGAGTAATTTTTCAGATAATAAATATGTCCTGGTTGTCAAAAGTTCCACTTTCAATCTCCTCTGAGCTACGAGCTCCTCTACTTCCACAGTTTGTAGTTTTTAAACTTGTGGATTTTGTATTTCATTCAACTTTCATTTGTTCTCTGTTGGCAGTGTGGGTCTTCAACAAACTATTTCAAATAGCAATAGGATATTCTTCCATTTGGTTTATACTTTACTCTTGAACAGAAAAACATAGCAACAGCTTATCAAAGGTATTTCCAAACTAATATTTCCTGTTGATGGATATAAACATCTTTGAGGATCTTGCAATGCCATTTACTACTATTAGCCCTTTGATTCTTAAGAATTCACACCTGTGTCACTTGCAAAATGCATCTATACTGTCCTATTCTTATTCCATTGCAATTTAAATTATAAATTATAATACAAAGTTATCATCAGTTCAAAGAACCAAGGCTTGTCATCTATACCATCTAAATCATGTGTGAGTAAGTTTCCAATTATAATCTCTCCTAGGGCAAAAATTGTCCCTGATTATTTTCTCTAAAACAAGAAAATTAGTCATTTGCTCTGAAGGCACAGCAATACACTGATATTCCCATTTAATAAGTTGAAAAGTTCTTGAAATAATATGTTTTCTACCACAATGTAGTAAAGATAGAAATCAATAACAAGATGTGGAAAGGAAGTATTGGAAAGAACTGGGAGTATTTCTTATGGACCTTACAGACAACTTTTCTGAGAAGATTTCTGTGAGAAGCCTTTTCTGTTACATTCCTATGCTAAACTCATGCTCTGAAGTTCATTTATAACAATGCAATCAGTTTGCTTGGAATAATGCAACCAGATTTCCTACTCCTTACATTTCCTTTACCCTGAACAGCACTGGAGATCAGTGTTGACAAGGAATGTTGGACATGTTGACTTGACCTCAAGCCATGTTCCTTACTTTATCTCCAAAGTGACCTGGTTGAACTCTTGTCTCAGAACAATGTGTGCATGAGATGTGTTAAGCACCACTGAAAATTTGTGAATGTGTGTGTGTGTGTGTGTGTGTGTGTGTTCTGGCTTACAAAATTTCAACAGGTTCTGCCCCTCAATTTCTTCCTTTGAGAAAATGTTTGAGGAAATTTGGGAGTCAAAGTTCTTTGTTCTTTGCTCGCATATGACTATTTTTTGCTGGTCAGTGAAAACACCAGATGAGTGCCTGCCTGATAAATAGCAGCCTCAGAAGTCCAAGCAGCTATAGCAGCAGCAGCAGTGGCAGAAACAGCAGGTTCACTCTTGCTGCAAAGCGATCCAAGAGTTAGGTTGGTTGTTTCAGGCTCTGCTCCAAGAAGTAGTGGGCCCACCCTTGGGTAAACCATGGCAAGTGTTATTGTCTATGTTTCAGGGCACTGCCACAACTGGGCAAAAAGCCAAAGGTCATAAACTAAAAGAACATGAAATGAGGCAACTTTCTTTCTGCCCCACCCCTGTTTTTCTTTTTTGTACTGAGTATTGAAACTGGTGCCTTGCATATGCTGAACAAATATGTGTTCTATCACTGAGTTATATCCCCAGGCCTCAATACATTTTTTTTTAAGATAAAGTCTCACTAAGTTGACCATGCTGACCTTGAACTTGCTATGCAGTTCAGGCTGTCCTAAAATTTGTGACCTCCAGCTTCAGTCCCATGAGTAGCTGAAATGGCAGGCTTGTGTCACCATGCTGACAAACAACTTACTTTGGAAAAAATCAAATGGATCAAGGAAGAAATCTGGGAGATGGCTGAGGCCATCTGTTAGTTATATACCTAATCTTTTCACATTGTTCTATGACAATATTCTAATATTTTCATCTGTCCAAGCCAACTGCAAAAGGTTTCATAGTCTTAGATTTCTCATCAGAGAACACTTTAACAACCTATCTCACATCCCTCATGTATCTTGCAACTGGAATAATGCATGGACTGCCCAAATTATTAAGTCTAGTTTCTGTTTAATAGATCATTCCTTAGTATAACTCTTTCTTCCCATGTTTAATCATTTGTGGCCAACACAATTTGGATGGACCTCCCACACTTTTCTTTAAACTGCTTCAGTTAAAGATGTATGTTCATTCATTCTACAGATGTTCTGCTTCCACACAACTATAAGAAATGCCATTTAAAAAATATTTATTTTTATTTATTTATTTTATGAGAGAGAGAGAGAGAGAGAGAGAGAGAGAGAGAGAGAGAGAGAGAGAGAGGAGACATGCCAGGGCCTCTAGCTACTGCAAATGAACTCCAGGCAATATATGCCACCTTGTGCATCTGGCTAACGTGGGTCCTGGGGAATCGAACCTGGGTCCTTTGTCTTTGCAGGAAAGTGCCTTAACTGCTAATCCATCCCTCCAGCCCAAGAAATGTCATTTATTAATATTTCTTTTTGCCACATACAGAAAGGATCCCTTTCCTTCAGCTTAAAACACCATATTCTTCACTTCTAATTCAGGCTTCACAAGCAGTGTTTGAAGAGTTCACATTTCTGGCCGTAGATTGATCATTTAGGTATCCTCTAGGATGTTACAAGGGTTTCTCTAGCATACTTCTTACCTCATTCTGACTCTTCCCCAACCATGCCTTCAAACAAGGCACTGTGTGTGCAAAGCAATCTAGGTTTCTCTTTATGGACTTCTACATTCTCCAAGCCTACTCATGTTTCCCAATTTCAAAACTCTCTCTACACAGTTAAGTATTTGTTACCATTGTCACTACACATTCAGTACCACAATCTGTATTAGTTCCTTTTGTCTCAACACCAACTCAAGATAGATTTAGTGGAATAAAAAATAATACATATATATGTTATCTACAGGTCAGAAATCTAAAATGGGTAGTTAGGGTTCTAGTCTTTCAGAAGGTTCTAGAGGAGAATGTGTTCCCTTGTCCTTTCCAGCTCCAGAGGACAACTGCATTTCTTGATTATTGAAATCTTTTTTTTTTTTTTTGCCTTCAAAGCCAGAATCACAGCATGATTGACTCTTTAGTTCTGGTCCTCTGCATCTGAACATACCCCCTTTCTGGCTCTAATCCGTTCATGTCCATTAGTCACAAGACAGTGCAATGACATTGTTCCCATCTCAAATCCCTTAGCTAAGTCACATATGTCTTTGTTATATAAGATAACATGTTCACTGATCCTGGAGATCAGGATGGGTATCTTTATATGACATGCACTTACTTTAGAATCATACATTCCTGCCCAGTTCCCCTGCTGCTGACTTGGGGCTGCCTGAAGCATGCCAGTGTGCAGCAGAAGCAGGCCCCTTGCTCAGCCTTCCTGATTGAATGGTCCCTAGGTCCCCTACTCCCAGATCCCCTTCCCCAGAGGGTGGGAATTAGTAGTGAGCATGCCAGAGCTCACAGTTTCTTCCCCACCACCCAGTTCCTTCATCCAAGTTCCCCTGCTGCTGGCTTAGAGCTGCCTGGACTCTGTGAGCTTGATGCAGAAGCAGGCTGTTTGCTCCACCTTCCTAATTGAATAGTCCCTGGGTGCCCAACTTCCAGATCCACTGATATGGAGAGTGCACATGCATAGTGAGTGGGTCAGAGCTTCTCAGCTCATCCCACATCTGCCAGTTCCCTGGTCCTGATAATTCTGTGGCTGGCATGGATGGTCTGGTCTCTGCAGGTGTGCTGTGGAAGCAAGTCTTTTGTTCTTGTTTCCTTATTGACCTGTCCCTGGGTCCCCAAATCCATATTCCCCTGCTCCAGAAGGTTCATGGAGTGAATAGGCAAGAGGTCCCAGTTCCTTCCCCACTTCCCAGTTTCCTGGTCCCAGTAATCCTGCTGCTGGCTTGGAGTGGCCTGGTCCCTGCATGTGGGCTGCAGAAGCAGACCTTTTGCTCAGGTTTCAGGACTGATGATCTCCTCAGTTCCCAAATCTGTGTTTCCCTGAGCCAGAGGGTGCACAGGCCACTATAGGACCTGGCATATTGTTCATGGCTCCCCAACTTCCTACATCCTGGTCCCCAACTACTGATCCCCTTGTGCTAAAGAGTGCATGAAAGAAGGATGAGTACACCAGAGCCCCCAGCTTCCCCAGATACCTTTGAAATAATAGTAATCTCCTCAATCTGCACATCTATGGTTTTTAACCCCATCACCCACCAATCTGGTTCATATTTAAAACAGAATACTCTTGCAGTTCCTAAAAGGACAAATACTTGCTTCTCCCTCAATAAAATAAAACTTTTACCCAAGATGGATAGATCATAATGCAAAAAGAAAGAAAGAAAGAAAGAAAGAAAGAAAGAAAGAAAGAAAAAGAAAGAAAGAAAGTCAGAAAACTGAGAGATCTCCACCAAGTCCCACAATGGAAGCCTCCAATTAAATAATACAGAAAACAACAAAAATTGAATACCAAAATGAAAACACAACAAGTGGTGTGACCCTGGTTAGAAGAATTGCTGAACTGGGAGGAAATAAAAAAAATTGACAATTGCATAAATGAATTGAGCAGAATCATTTCTTAGATCACTCTGATTTTGTCACTAGGTTTAACTTAATGGAAGAAAACCAGATAACTCTCAAAAGAGATGTAAAAGAATTGAAGGTAAGTCAACAAATCTCAAAAACAAGCTGATTAAACTTAATGAAGACATGATAAAAAGCAAGAATGAAGTCCAGGAAGCATCAAGAAAATCATTCCTTGAACTAAAATTGTACCTCAAAAAAAAAAAAAAAAAAAGAGAGAGAGAGAGAGATGTGCATTATGCAACATAACACAATAGAAAACAAAAATCAAATAGTGCCAAAAAACCTGTCTAGAACCCTTCACTAATACAGTCATTCATGTGGAAGACAGAACTCTGAGTTAGAAGACAAGACAGAAGGAATTGATTGGAAGTACAAAAGCTTTGCTAAGTTTAAAAAACTATGCAAACAGAATATGAGGGATACACTATAAGAACCAAACATCTGGATCTAGTTATAATAGAAGGAGAGGAAATCCATGCCAGAGGCATAGAGAATATATTCACCAAAATTATTGAAGAAAATTTTCCAGATCTCACAAAAGAGAGGCCCATTCAGATAAAAGAAACTTACAGAGAGGACCAAAGAAGAAACTCTCCAAGGTACATCATAGCTAAAACTCCTAATCATGAAAATGAGATAGTGCTGAAAGCAGCAAGAGAGAAACAATTCACTACATACAAAGGCAATTCCATTCGAATTAACTCAGATTTCTCAATGGAAACCCTGAAAGCCAGAAAGGCCTCAAATGAAACAATTCAAATTCTAAAAAAAAAATATGGCTTCCAACCAGAACTACTGTACTGAGGAAAGGTATCCCTTATAATAGATGGTGAAAGGAAAACTTCCCATGAAAAAAGTCAACTCTATGATTATATGAACACAAAGCCAAACGTACAGAGAATAATTCAAGAAATGCTGCACACAGAAGAGTCAAACAACTAACCTCAAGAGCCTATAAGAAGATCATAATAACCAAAAGTAGAGCAGGCTCTAAAGCACCAAACTCCATAAAGTACCCCAATATGTCAGGGATTAAATTTAACCTCACAGTTAGAACCTGGAATATTAATAGTCTTAACTCATGCATCAAAAGATACAAGTTAATAGAGTGGATCAGGAAAATGGAGTCTTCTATCTGCTGTCTTCAAGAAACCCACCTCACCACTAAAGATAGACACTTCCTTAGGGTGAAAGATTGGAAAAGGATATTTCAAGCAAAGGGAAATAAGAAACAACCAGGTGTTGCTATATTATATATGAGAAAATAGACTTCAAACCAAAAGTAAACAAAAAAAGACAAAGAAGGCCACTTCTTACTCATCAAGAGAATTCTCTATCATGAGGACATCACAATCATAAATCTACATACACCAAACACAGCTGCAAACAGTTTATAAAACAAAAACTACTTAACAACAAAATAGAAATAAACACCAACATCCTCATAGTTGGAGACTTCAATACTACTCTATCATCAATAGACAGATCATTCAATCAAAAAATCAACAGGGAAATAATAGAGCTCAACAACACCATAGATCAACTAGACATAACAGACACCTACAGAACTTGCCAACTGAATTCTACAGAATACACATTCTTCTCAGCAGCCCAAAATAGACTATAAATCACACCTCCATAAATTCAGGAAAGTTGAAGTAGCTTTCATCATCATTTCAGATCACAATGCTTTAAACTAGAAATTAACAATGAGAGAAATACCAGGAACTCCACCAGATTCTAAAGACTGAAAAACACACTTTTAAACAATGAATGGGTGGTGGAAAAAAATTGAAAAGAAATTGTAAAATTCTAGAATTGAATGATAAAGAAAACACAACTTACCAAAACTTATGTGACACAATGAAGGCAGTCTTAAGTGGAAAATGATAGAGCTAAATGCATTCATAACAAGGAGAGATTCCAAATTAATAACCTAACTGGCCACATAAATGTGTTGGAAAAACAAGAAGAATCTAACCCTAAGAGCTCTAGATGGAAAGAAATAGTCAAGATCAGAGCAGAAACTAATGAATTAGAAACTAAGAAAACAATTTTTAAAAATTGATGAAATGAAGAGCTTGTTCTTTGAAAAAAACAAACAAGATTGATACACCCCTGCACAATTTGATCAAGCAAATAAAAAGAGAAGTCTCAAATTAATAAAATCAGAAATGAAAAAGGAGAGGTCACAACAAACATTAATGAAGTTTGAAGAATCATCAGGTAATACTTCCAAAACCTCTACTCCACAAAATTGGATAATCTGGAAGAAATGTATGAATGCCTAGACATATACCACATACCCAAACTAAACTCAGAGCAGATTAAAAGGTAATCAAAAACTTCCCCAAAAAGAAAAGTCCTGGACAACATGGCTTCTCAACTGAATTTTATGAAACTTTCACTGAAGAACTGAAACCAGTTTTTCTCAAACTGTTACATAGAGAGCAGGGAATGCTCCCAACTCCTTTTATGAAGGTAGCATCACCCTAATACCAAAACCACACATAAATAAAACAAGAAAAGTAAATTATATTCCAGATGAATTTATACTCAAAGCTCCTGAACAAAATCCTCACAAACCAAATTCAACAACAATTCAAAAGTGTTATCTACCTTGAACAAGTCAGCTTCATACCAGGGATGCAAGGATTGTTCAACATATGGAAGTAAATCCATGTAATAAACCACATAAATAAACTTAATAACAAGAACCACATGACCATCTCAAGTGATGTGGAGAAGGCCTTTGATAAAATACAACACCATTTCATAATCAAAATGCTGGAGAGAATAGTCATGGAGAGTTTATATCTCAACACAACAAAAGCTATACATAAAGCACCTAAAGTCCAAATGATAATGGGGAAGGACTCAAGGAGTTCCATTGAGATCAGGAACAAAATAGGGGTGCCCATTCTCACCACTGCTATTCAACATAGTACTAGAAGTCCTAACACAAACAATAACAGGAGAAAGTGATAAAAGGGATACAAATCATAAAGCAGTCAAGTTAACCCTATTTGCAGATGACATGATCCTATACAAGTGACCTGAAAGTCTCCATCTCAAAACTTTTAAACGTGATTAATTCCTTCAGAAAAATGGCAGGATATAAAATCAACACACAAAATCAGTAGCTTTCCTATATGCAAAGGACAAATATACAGAGAAAGAAATCAGTGAGGCTGTCACATTTTCAATAGCAAGAAAAACATACCTTTGAATAACACTACCCAAGGATGTGTAAGGCCTCTATAAACAAACTCAAGAAAGAAATAGAGGAGGACTTCAGAAGATGGAAAGTCCTCCCATGATCCTGGATAGGTAGAATTAAAAGCAATGTACACATTTAATGCAGTACTAATGAAAAGTCTGCCATCATTATCTGCAGAGATAGAAAAAATGATTTCAAAATTCATATGGAATGGGAGAAGGTCTTGGATATATAAACATATCCTCTGCAAAAGAAATACCTCTAGGGCTGGAGGGATGGCTTAGCAGTTAAGGTGTTTGCCTGCAAAGCCAAAGGACCTCTGTTCAATTCCCCAGGACCCATGTTAGCCCGATGCACAAGGAGGCACACATGTCTGGAGAGTTTATTTGCAGTGGATGGAGGCCCTGGCACACCCATTCTCTCTCTCTCTCTTTCTCTCCCTCTCTGTCAAATAAATAAATAAATAAATAAATAAATAAATAAATAAAAAATATATAAATAAATAAAATATATTTTTTAAAAAGAAATACCTCTAGAGATACCACCATACCCAATATAAAGCTATATTTCCAAGCCATAGTAAAAATAACAGCATGGAACTGGCATAAAAACAAAAATATAGAACAATGGAACAGAATCGAAGACCTAGATCTTAGGTCAAGTAACCACAGATACTTGATCTTTGACAAAGGTGTCAATAATAATGTAGACTAGAGAAAACATCTTCAACAAATGGTGCTGGATAACCCTATGTAGAAAATTTAACTAGATCCACTCATATCACCATATAGAAAAATCAAGTCCAAATGGATTAAAGACCTCAATATAAGACCTGAAACTCTTCTGCTACTGGAAGATAAAATAGGTACTCTCCATGACAGAGGATTTGGGGGAAGGCTTCCTGAACAAAACCCCTGTAGCCCAGGAAATTAACAATCACTTAACTACTAGGATCTCACAAAGCTAAAAAGATTTGCACAGACACAAGTACCATAATGAGAGCCAACAGATTACACACTGAATGGGAAAAAAATTTTGCCAGCTATACCACCGATAGAGGCCCACTATCTAGAATCTACAAAGAACTCAAAAAAAAAAAAAAAAAAAAAACTAAACTATAAAAAAAAATCAAACAACCCACTCCAAAAATGGGACAAAAAACTGAATAGGGAGTTCTCAGGAAGAAATACAAATGACTAACTCACACTTAAGAAAATGTTCAACATCCCTAACCATTAAGGAAATGCAAATTAAAAACAACTATGAGGTTCCCTCTTATGCCAATAAGGATGGCAATCATGAAGAAATCAAATGACATGAAATGTTGGTGAGGAAGTGGGGAAAGAGGGACCCTCATTCACTGTTTGTGGGACTATAAGCTTGTACAACCTCTATAGAAATCAATATTCAGATTCCAGAAGAGGATGATATAAAGCTTCCAAGAGACCCAGTTAGTCCCTTACTGGGCATTTATCCTAAATACTCCATGCTTCACTACAGAGATATTTGCTCAGTCATGTTTATAGCTACTCAATTCATAGTAGTTAAGAACTGGAATCAACCCAGGTGCCCATCATTAGATTACTGGATAATGAAGCTGTGTTACATTTACACAATGCAATTCTACTCAGCCATAAGAAATAAAATGATACAATGAAATTTGTAGAAAATGGACAGACATGGAACAGATCACACTCAGCAAACTTACACAATCACAGAAATACAAACACTGCATGTTCTCATTCATCTGTGCTTCCTAACCTGGACCAGCTTGTGTTGCTGACACAACTGATAGGCAACTCAAGGCCAAGACAATAAGGTACAAAGATTTTGGGGAAAGGGGGAGTGTTGGGGGGAGAAGCAAACACAAAACTAAATCCAAAATGAATTGGTACCATAGACATTTTTATCCTTGAAGATAGACTCAAAGATATAACCCTCAACAGAAGTAAGAGGGGAGCAACTGAAAAGAAAGACCCTGGAGAGGTTCAGATGAAGTCTACCCTTAATTTTTTTTTTTTTTTTTTTTTTTGGCCCATAACTTGCAGTAGCAGAAATCAGTTGCTACCCATGATGAGCTGTTGATAGGACAGAAGAGGTCCCTGAATCAAAACAGACTTCTATAAAAGCACTTGACTACCTGCTTGAAGCAAAAGGTAAAATCCTATTACTAAAGACACCATATGCTGCTGAAACAAAGCATGGAGAGACCTGGCTGGAATCTGGAAGAAAGCCAGGCCCCACACAGTCAGTCTAGTGCTGTGGAAAGGGCTAAATGAGCTACTAGAAGAAAGTGGCCAACAATGGTTTGAGCAGCAAGAGGTTTAAAGTAGTCAGAAGCAAACACATTATGTATATGCCAGTGAAATAGTGCACTCAGCCTTGGTGGGTAACCAATAGTTTTCTGATTGACTAAGAGATCCACTCAGTGCAAACGAACCCATATCTGGAATTGGGAACCAGGTCATAATCCTATTGAGACAAAGATTATGCCCTCCAGTGTCAAGCTCTCACTAGTCTTTGGCTAAAAGAGGTGCTACATATATCAAATTCTCCCTAAGTTAGTTTTTTCTTTTTCAGAAGGTAGTGAATCCTTAGGAGATAAACTACCCCTCGCACTTCAGCCAAGCCACTGCTGAAACCAGAGTAATTGGGGAGACAAGCAAGAGTACTGCTTCCATGCTGTTCCTGATCATCAGTGCCAGGTGAGAGAGACAGACCCTTGAGGATACGCAACTCTTACCAAAACAGAGATCTAGAGGCTCTTAAGAGCTATCACTGAATTACACTTAAAAACACACCCACCATGGCCCAGAGAATTTTGTGGAAGAGGGGGCAGAAGGATTTAAGAGCCATAGGTTGAGACTTCATGTCCAGAGGCATAGACTTCCCCTAAAACTGACTGCTGCTCCCACAATGCATAATGCACAATCCCATGGGGAATACCTGCAACCCTACTGAGGAGAGTCCCCAGCAGAATAGGGGAAGGAATGAAGGAAAAGATGGTACCAACACATGACATATCCATGCTATGTCGTTAATAATAATATATATAGCTGGGTGTGGAGGCACATGCCTTTAATCCCAGCACTAGGGAGGCAGAGGTAGGAAGATTACCATGAGCTCAAGGTTACCCTGAGACTACATAGTGAATTCCAGGCCAGCCTGTGCCAGAGCAAGGCCCTACCTTGAAAAACAAAAACAAACAAACAAAAATCACAAAAATGATAATAAATATAAGCAAGAATAAAAAGGAAAAAAAAGAAGCATGGATTCCAAACCATGAATTCTGTGGGATTGTAAAGTGTCCTCATTTCATATATATATATTTTTTTAATGTTCTGAATACTAAATATTAGATCCAGACTTTTTCCTCCGTATTTTTGTTGTGGTTTCCCTTCCTTTATAAGAAACAGTAGGGTGCTCTAGATGTTGGAAGGGGTATGGAATATAAAGGGAATGGGATTTGGATTTTTTTGACATATCTCATGTATTTGTACTTTTTAAATATAATGTTTTCTCCAAAGAACTATTTGCTTTTTGCTTACTTTTTATGATAAATGAAATGGAACATTTCAGTAAATTGTTAAAAAACCTAACAGTCAAAAAAACAAAAACAAAAAAACAAAACAAAAAACAGCCAGGCATGGTGGTGCACACCTTTAATCCCAGCACTGGGGAGGCAGAGGTAGGAGGATCACCATGAGTTCTAGGCCACCCTGAGACTACATAGTTAATTCCAGGTCAGCCTGGGCCAGGCCACCCAAGAATGAGACCTATCATGCCAGTTAATTCCAGGTCAGCAACTGGGCCAGTCAGTTGAAACAATCTATGTATACAATCTCAGAAAACAAAACAAAAAAAAAAAAAAACAAAACAAAAAACCTAACAGAATCACATCATGGGAAAGTTTCTTGGGGTACTTAGGGAACAAGAATGAAGAGAAAGGACCTGGTATCTCTGCCAGCCTTCAGTAAAGCTGCCTAACAAGCCACGCTTTAGCTGAGGTATTCACAGGAACAACTGGTCATGATGCAGTCATGTTGTATTACTTAGTATAACAATCATATGTATACAATCATCCCCTTTTAGAAAAGGCTCAGTCCCACTGTATAGTTTCCCTTTTCCTGGGCTTTCCTAAACCAAAAAACAAAAAGGCTAGAAAAAGAAAAAGCTGTGACCAGGTCCTACTGAAACAAGACTTCCAGTCAAGATGGTGTCCATTTCCTCCCCCTTCCCCATGCTTCACATCATGGGAAAGTAAAGACAAGATCCCATTGCTACACTGTCCCAACAGACCCCGACTAGGGTACTTAGATTCTAATAGACCTCCAGTGGGAGGGCTCAGAGGCCCAAAGTAAAGAACTAGGATGGATCTGTTAAATGATCTGGTTACCACACTCCAGTAAGTTCAATGAAGACATAAATAAATGCAGTCCCTCAAGCCCCTCAAGGAGCTTTCCCAGCTGCCATCTCATTTGCCATCCCATCCACAGTCCCACCCACCATCCCAGCTGCCCCAAAACAGAAGAAAAGTCCTGCACAAAAAATTTTGTGAACAGAACACAGGCTAAACAGTTCCAGGCCATCAGGCTGGAGAATTTTCAATAAAATCCATCTCTGGCCTTTCCAAGAATGTACCATCAGATCCCAAGACATTTATCATTAAGACTCAAACAGCCCAAAGCAAAGTCTCAGGCCAACCATCCCCCATCACCCAGACTTCCTGTACCACCACAGGCTAAGCAGTCCCAGAGTTAAATAGATGGTGGAAAAAAACTGACAAAACTTTGAACATAAAGCAAATGGAAATAAGAAACAAGAAGGTCAAATTGCTGTACTAATTTTGAATAAAATAACCAAACTCAGAACTCAGGTGCAAAAATTATAAAACAAAAAAACCAATTAAAAAACCACAAAGAAGGTCAAACTTCTTACTTATCAAGGGAACCATCCAACAAGAGGATACTATCATCATCATCAATCTTTTCATGCACCAAACACAGGTGCATTTGAAGCAAATGGAAATAAGAAACAAGCAGGTAAATTTTGATAAAACAAAAACCAAAAGTAATTAAAAAATGCAAAGAAGGTCAACAAAACAACAAGAGGATAAAATCATCAATCTTTAGCACACAAAAACAAAACCTACCATCATAGTTAGGGACTTTAATACTCCACTATTGGCAATAGACAGATCATCCAAACAGAAAATTAACAGAGAAGTAAGAGAGCTCAACAAAACCATACATCAATTAGACCTAAGGGACATCTACAGACATTCTACCCCAAACCCACAGATTACGTATTCTTCTCAGCAGCTCATGGAACCTTTTCTAAAATAGATCATTTACTGGGTCATAAAGTCTGCCCCCATGTTTTTGGAAAATTGACATAATTTCTTTCATAATATCAGACCACAATGCTGTAATGCTAGAAATTAAGAACAAAAGATGAGCCAGGAATCCCACCAATTCCTGGAAACTGAACAACACACTTTTATACAATAAATGGGTAGTGGATAAAATAAAAAATGAAATTGCAAAATTTCTAGAATTGAATGACAATGAGAACACATCATATCAAAATTTATGGGACACAATGAAGGTAGTCCTTAGGGGAAAACTCATAGCACCAAATGCCTAACAAAGACAGAGAGATCACAAATCAATAACCTAACCATTCACTTAAGGCATTGGAAAAACAAGATGAATTCAACCCAAAAAGCTCCAGACAGAGAGAAATAATTAATATCAGAGCAGAAATTGATGAATTGGAAACTAAGAAGACAATAAGAAAATTGATGAGACAAAGAGCTGGTTCTCTGAAAAAATAAACAAGATTGATAAACCCCTGGAAAATTTGATCAAGTGAAAAAAAGAGGTGCTTCAAGTTAACAAAATCAGAAATGAAAAGGGAGAGATCACAACAGACATAAGTGAAATTGGGAGAATAATCAGGACTTATTTCAAAAACCTCTACTCCACAAAACTGGATAATTTGGGGGAAATTGATGAATTCCTGGACACATATTGTCTACCAAAGCTAAAATCAGAGCAGATTAATCTAAACAAACCTATCACACCCATCGATATTGAAAAGGTAATCAAAAACCTCCCCAAAAGGAAGAGTCCAGGACTAGATGGCTTCTCGGCTGAATTCTATCAAACATTCATGAAAGAACTCAGACTAATTTTTCTCAAACTGTGCTATATAATTGGAGAACAGGGAAAGCTCCCCAACTCCTTTTATGAAGCTAGTATGACTTTAATACCAAAACCAGGCAAAGATGGCACAACAAAAGAAAACTATAGGCCTATTTCCTTCATGAATTTAAATGCAAAGATCCTCACAAACTGAATTCAACAACACATCAAAAGCATTATCCACCTTGATCAAGTAGGCTTTATCCCAGAATGCAGGGATGGTTCACATATGGAAACCTGTCAATGTAAAACATAAATAAGCTTAAACACACACAAAAAAAGATGATCATTTCAACAGATGCAGACAAGGTCTTCTGCAAAAATACAACATCACTTCATAATCAAAACATTGGAAAGATAAGGCATGGATGGTTTATATCTCAACATAATAAAGGCTATATATAAAGCTCCTCAAGCACAAATAATACATAATGGGGAGAGACTGAACAATTTCCATTGAGATCAGGAAAGACAATGGTGTCCACTCTCAATTCTGCTCTTCAACATAGTACTGAAAGCCCTATCTCAAGCAATAAGACAGGAGAAAGAAATAAAAGGGATACAGATTGGAAAGGAAGAATTTAAGTTAACCCTATTTGCAAACAACATGATTCTATACATAAATGACCCAAATACCTCCATCTCAAAATTCTTAAAGGTGATTAATTCCTTCAGCAAAATGGTGGGATACAAATCAATACACAAAAATAAGTAGCCTTTCAATATGCAAAAGACAAAGATATAGAGAATGAAATTGGAGACACTTGTCCCATTTTCAATAGCAACAAAAATATATAAAGTAAAATACCTTGGAATAACATTAACCAAGGATGTGAAAGACTTATATAATGAAAACATAAAAACACTCAAGAAAGAAATTGAGAAGGACTTGAGAAAATGGAAAGATCTACCATGCTCCTGAATAGGCATAATTAACATTGTGAAAATGGCAATCTTACCAAAAGCAATATAGATTTAATGCAATACCAATAAAAAACTCAGCATTTTTCTTCACAGAGATAGAAAAAATAATCTCAAAGTTCATATGGAATGGCAGAAGACCTCAGATATCCAAGCACATCCTCAGCAAAAGAAACACCTCTGGAGGCATCACCATACCTTATATAAAGGTATATTACCAAAGCCATAGTAATAAAAACAACATGGTACTGGCATAAAAACAGGATTATAGACCAATGGAACAGAATAGAGGACCCAGACTTTGGGTCAAATAACTACAGCTACTTGATATTTGACAAAAGCCCTAACAATGTAGACTGGCAAGAAGACAGCATCTTAAACAAATGGTGTTTGACAAACTGGATAACCCCATATGCAAGAAAATGAAACTAGATCCACACATCTTGCCATGTGCAAAAATCAAGTCCAAATGGAACATAGACCTCAATATAAGTCTAGGAACTCTGCACTACTGGAAGAAAAAACAGGAGGAACTTTCCACAATATAGGAGTGGGAAAAGACTTCCTGTACATAACCCCAGTAGCTCAGAAATTAAACAATCACTCAACCATTGAGATCTCATGAAGCTGAAAATTCTTTTTACACACCAACATGCAATAATCAAGCCAACATATTACCCACAGAATGGGAGAAAATTTTTGCTGGATATACAACAGAGGCCTAATTTCTAGAATCTAAAAGAACTCAAAATCTAAACAATGAAAAATCAGGGCTGGAGAGATGGCTTAGTGGTTAAGGTTCCTGCCTGACAAGCCTAGGAACAACCTGTTTGATTCACCAGGTCCCACATTTAGCCAGATGCAAATATAACACAAGTGTGCAATGCTGTGCTTGCCCGCAAGGAGGCACATGCATCTGAACTTCATTCACAGCTGTTGAAATGGCCCTGGCATGCCCATTCTCTCTCTCTGCCTCTTCCTCTCTCCTTCTGTTTCTCTCTCTCTCTCAAAAAAAAAAAAAAAAAAAAATCAAACAACCCACTCAAAAAATGAGACAGAGAACTGAACAGGGAGTTGTCAGAGGAAGAAATATAAATGGCAAACACACACTTAAGAAAATGTTCAATATCCCTAACCATCAGACAAATGCAAATTAAAACAACTATGAGATTCCACCTTACCCCAGTAAGGATAGTGTTTAAACATTAAAAAATCAGATGAAAACAAATGCTGGCAAGGATGTGGAGAAATAGGAACCCACAATCACTGTTGGTGGGAATGCAAGATGGTACAACCACTATGGAAAGAAATATGGAGACTCATAAGAGGGTTGACTATAACTCTATACCAACAGACCCAGTTATTCCCTTACTGGGTATTTACCCTAAAAGTTCCATGCCTAAGTTGATAGAGATTTACTCAACCATGTTTATAGTGGCTCAATTCATAATAGCTAAGAACTGAAATCAACCCAGATGTCCAACATTAGTCTAAGGGATAACCAATATGTGGCATATCTACATGATGGGATTCTACACAGCAGTAAGGAAAAATGGCACAATGAAATTTGAAGAAACAATGGTCGAATCTGGAACAGATAATTCTCAGCAAACTCACCCAATTACAGAAAGACAATCATCACATGGTCTCACTTATCTGTGACTCCTAATGTGGATCTGCCTGAGATGCTGACAAACCAAATAGGCATCTCAAGGACAAGACAATATAGAATGTGGGGCAGGAGTGGAGGTTAAGGGTGCAGGAGGACACAAAACTGGACCCAAATGGAACTGGTACCATAAAATTCTATATCCTGAAAGATAGAATAAAAGGTTGAACCTTCACCAGGTCCTTAGAGGGAACACCTGAGTCAAAGGGCCCTGGAGAGGGTATGATGAAGACTAACCTTAGTCTTTTCCTCTTTCTCTCTCTTCTCCCTTTGTCTTTTATATTACCTATCTTTTTCTTCTTTCTTTTCCCTTGGCACTGGCCTATGACTCCCCAAACCAGGATGTGGTTAACATCCACAATGACCTGTTGATCAGAGAGACCTAGAAGGTCTCCCATAAGAAGACAGACTTCTATCAGAGCACTTGATTACCCACCAAAGGTTAACAGTGAGACCCTACTGCCAAAGACACCATACGCTGTTGATATGGAACATGGAGAGACCTGGCCAGAATCTGAAAGAAAGTCAGTCCCCAGAAAGTTAGCTTGTCTAGTGTCAGAAGGTGCTACATGAGCAACTGGGGGAAAATGTCAATATCTTTCCAAGCAACTCATGGTCTAAGATATTCAACATCAAACCACCTGATGTGATGCCACCCATGTGCAATTGTGATACACAGCCATGGTGGGTAACAACTGCTCTTGAATTGGCTAATGGATCTTCTCACTGGATTGGAAGACATAGCTAGAACTGGGAAACAAGTAAGAATCATTTCCAAAAAATGAGTTTGTTCTCCAATATTAAGCTCAATCTTGGGCTACAAGAGGGCCTACACCTATAAAATTCTCTCTAACCTAATAATGGTTACCCCATTTATCTGGTGCTGACTTCACTCTCCATTGGAAAATCTGCTTCTCTTTTTCAGATGGATGCAGAACCTGAGGAGAGAATCAGCCCATCACATCCCACCAGGGATCCAGCTGAAAGCATAGAGTAATTCAGAAAATGAGCAAGAATGCTGCTTTCTTGGTGAACCTGGTATCAGCACAAGGGTGAAGGAGATAGACACAAAGAACACTCAACTCCTACCGAACCAGAGATCCAGAGACACAGAGGATCTCAAGACCTCGTCACTGAAGTAGACCTAAAACCAACTCAACATGGCTCAGGGGAATTCGCAAAAGAGGGAATGGAAAAATTGATAGAGCCACAAGTTGTGATACTATGTACAGGGACATTTCCTCTTCCCCAAAACTAATCAATAGCCCCACTATGAACCACCCACAATCCACATGGGGATAACTTACATCCCCAGTGAGGTGGGTCCCTTCAGAGGGAGGAGGATAGGGAGGAGGCTAAGGATGGTATCAACATGTGTTATTTACACACTGAGTATGCACATAACTAATAAAGAAAAAAGAAGCAAAAAAGAGACACTCCTTCATAACAAAATAAATTCTGGCAACTTTCCACAATCAAATAATCCAAAGGGATTGCTTTATAATTTCTTTAGGGAAAAAAATCAAGTGGATGAGGCTATGTAGGAAAAGAAGCATTTTAAGTCTTCTAGAACTTATAGCATTTGGAAAAGGAGAAGAGACAGTTCTGTAAATTCAGTGGTTGTTTTATTCTGAGATCTACAGAGCTCAGGGGCCAAAGACTGCTGCAGAGGAAGAGGGCCAAGCAGGTGAGTATTCAACCAGAACCTTCCATTGTATCTGATTTATGTGTTGGTTCAGGATACCCTTTGTGTGAATAGAGTTTTTGTTTTTCCAAAAACTGTTGGATGGAAATTATATAAAAGAATTTGAAGTAAGTCCAATTCAGTGAGAGACAAGGCCAGGAATAGATTCTGGTCATTTCATTCTGTTGCTTAAATCCCTTCAGTGGTTCCGTGTCAGTGTGAAAATAAAATTTGCAGAATTACACAATTGCACATACGTTATTACTGACCCATATATTCACTTTACATATTTATTTACTTATTTACTTTATTTATTTATTTATTCAATGCCCCAAAGAATCTTGACAAGTTCTGTATTGTACCAGAAGTGATCACCCTATTCTCACTTGTCAATCTTTATCTCTTTTGTTAATATGAATATCTTTAAAGTGTAAACTTCCCACCATCATTTTATTCCCCACTTAAGCTCTTTCAATTTACCTCTCCTGTCTGTATCACAGATTGACAGCATTTTAGAAAGCCAAATGATAAAACAACTTTGGTATACATAATAAACACCAAGGATTTGTCAGTTTAATATTTTTAAAGTTTAAATTTGGGGACTAAGGAGAAGACTCAGTGGATAAAGCAACTGCTGCACAAGCATGAGGATCAGAGTTTGAATCCCCAGCAGCCTTGTAAATGCCAGGCCGGTGTAGTAGCTGCCTGTAACCCCAGCACTTTGGGGGAAGAAGCAGAAGACTCCTGTGGAAAACCAAATCAGCAAGATCTATGTCCAAGTGAGAGAACCTCCCTCAGTCAATAAGGCAAGAGTGATTGAAGGGGACATCGGACATAAGTATTGGTCTCCACACACATGTTCATGAACACACATGTGCATGAATTCTTCTTATACATACACAAAATTTAAATGACACATATTAAATTATTACATTCTACCTGGAGCTGTGTGAGATTCAGTCTCTGCTTTTCAGAAGACACTTTGAGTTACAAGATTCCTCTGAGATGACTGGGCTTGCTAGCTCATCAGAAATTGTGTTAGCAATCATTTTGAGCAAGGAAAATAATTCATTGTTACCTTCCTTCCTTCCTTGATCTTATTTACAAGTGGGGAAAGAAATATTCATGACACAGAATTGAATAAAATAAGAAGTAACAATCAGCATGGTACAGAAATGAATAACCTAGCAGCAATTCTACAGTCCCTACTAACAATTGGTAACTGCTAAAAGCAAAAGCCAGCATTATTCACTTACAGCAGTCTATCTTTTCCCTTCCTTTCACTTCTGTTTCAGTTTAGTTAAAAGAAAATGAGAGGTACTGGCTGTGGTCATTGATCTTCCTCCAGTAATTCTGACTCACCACAGCAACAGTTCAAACAAGCAGCATATAGAACCTGTCTCCAATGGAGAGGAAGGGTAAGTTCTGCCAAGTGATTCGTAAAACTACTAAGAATACTCTGCCAAAAGACATTCTGCAGAGAAATTGTCTATTTCTTTTCCTTAACAATGTTTCCCAAAGAATACTGATCTTCATGCATGCCAAGCTCCACTCACTGTCCATACCTGGGCTTCATAGATAGTGTGTCAAGAATATTCTAATGCTAAAAGTATAACTAAATCAATATAGGAAGAAACAAATTTTATTTGTTTATCTATTTTAAATAATTTTGTCTTGTTTTGTTTTTCGAGGTAAGATCTCACTCTAGCCCAGGCTGACCTGGAATTCACTATGTAGTCTTAGGGTGGCCTCGAACTCACAGCAATCCTCCTACATCTGCCACCCAAGTGCTGAAATTAAAGGTGTGTGCCACCATTCCTGGCTTAAATAATTAACTTCTGTAAAAACTTGTTTTTATAAAGTAGTGCAATTTTATAAGAAAATACTTCAAAAACTTAGTAATATGAAGTAAATGAGCTCACAACATTTGAAATAATGCACACCAACATAATGTTCTAGTAAAAAAGGAAAATGTATCTCACAGTCATGTTTAAGGTAAAGAATTAGCTATGTATTTAGAAAAACATTTCTTAGTGTTATTGAAAACATCAAGTTCAATTACCTGTGACTATTACAATTCATTCTATATTTCATTTTACTCTAAAGTATATCAATTATTTATAAATTATAGTATTGCTAAAAATTCTATATCAAATTAGAAGTATAAGCTAATTTTCTACATAAAATTTCTGTTAACTGAATTAAGTCATGTCAAGGTTTAGTTCATTTTGTTTTCCTAGAAAATTTCCTGGAACTCTGAACTTAAGAAATATTCAAAGTAATTAAAGATTGTCTCCAGTTTTCCTTATGGTCTGGAAACTTGATTCACTTGAGAATTTTCTCTCCAGGAATATTAAAGCTGTAATTTCAAAGAGGGAGTTTCTTTTTAGTATCCTATAACATACATTTAGTTTTTTTATGGGTTCCATACCAATAATTTATTGAATGGGAGTCTGTACACAGGCAAACCTTACTGTGGAAACTAAGACACCAGAGTGGTTTCCACTTTCCCACCATCCAGTGAGGGGAGAGGAGGAACTCCAGGACAAGAGGACAGGAGAGAAGGGTTGGGGGAGGGGAAGTTTGGAAGGTGCAATCCACTTTTCCTTCAGAAACAAATTCTAACAATCTATGTCCACCAAAGTCCAAGGAAGTAAATGAGGTAGGCTGCGCTGATTCTATTTACAAGGAGCACAGTGAAGCAGAGGAGGTGGAGATCTGAAGGGAGGAAGGGACCAGGGAGTAGACATACCCTTCCTTTTCTTTCCTCCGCACACCAGTTAAAAGTTTCTTTAAAAGCCCACCACAAGTGAGGCTGGAGGGAGGCCTAGAGGCTGGGGATAGGACTTCATTTAACTCTGCCATCTAATACCAGGGCCCAGCCCTTCCCAGCCCCACATGGAGCTCCCAGATTATGTGGATGGATAACAGGTGGGCCCTCAGGAAGAGTTAAGGTAGATATGATATCTGGCATTTGCACGTCTGAGAGGGTTTAAATCCCAGTTAAAGCTGGGGAAGTCAGGGTGAGGGTAGCAGTGCCCACTGAGGACCTCAAGTAAGGATGGAGGGCATTGAGAGAGGTGGGATCCAGCGTCCACCAGGAGTGAAGTTGAAGAGGGGGAAAAGTGGGTGATTTGGGGGGAGGGATCTGGGTTCCAGGAGACCGGATTCATGGAAGAGGTGGTGGGTGTAGGCCTCCAGCAGGGGCAGTCTGAAGATGGCTGTACCCCAGGTGATGCTATATGGAAGGCTTCAAGCAATGGCCCAGACCTGAACACCATTGTCCTGGGGTGAGATCTGATCTGGGGAAACTTGAATCCTGGGTAGATGGGATTCACCTGTCAGATTTGGTTCGGGATGGGGGTTCCTAATGCCTTGCTGATCTCCACTAGCTGATCAACCCCACTGCTGGCAGAGGGGAAGTTCAGCCACTATGCAGCCAGCTGACCACACATGGGTGGATGAAGTGTAATGATGATTCCAAAGATGAGCTCTGGGGCTCGGTAGTGCCGAGAACAGAAGTGGGAGACCCTTCCCTCTCCCCCAACTCCTGCCACATACACTAACTGCTTGCACTGTCAAAATCCCAGAGCTTGGGGACAGCAGTGTTGGGGAGCACCCCTGAGCTCCAGGCTCCCATGCCCCAGCCAAGGCCCAACTGATGCCTAATCCTAACCCCTATGTCTTCTGGGCCAGAGGCTGAGCCCCTGGGTCACCACCTCCAGTTCTACCACCTCCACTGCCTGGCCTTACAAATGAGCAGGGTCGCTGGCCAGAGACCACAAGGTGGCTCAGAACATGGTGCAGGCCCTGCTCCCTGCCCTGGACTCCAGCCTTCTATATTATTCTCACCTCCAGCAGTGCTTGGAAGAACGTAAAATGAAAACAGAACAAGCAAAATGTATGGTTTAAAGGATGGTCAGGAGGGAGCACAGAGTGCTCCAGAACTGACTACTCGCTGCTTTTATTCAGTTTCTGGTGGTAAAGCTAAGGGGCGTCTGAAAATAAGACTGATCACGAGTTTGTATCAGATCAGATCAGATCAGATCAGATCAGATCATGCGCTGTTTATCAGGAAGCTGTGAGCTCCTTGTCTATAACAATCCTCACCCATAGTGCATAGCTGTCTGTGTCCTCAGACTTAGCTTATGCAAAGATTACCCTGTAGCCAATTAGTTTGATATCCACATCTCCCCCTTTTTTTTCTTTCAAAAGTGGTCTGATGAACCAGGAATATATTGTTGTTGCTGGCGAATAAGTGTTTTTAGGTTGATCCCTCCAAATTGCGGCACAGGAGACGACTCTCATGTCCTCAAGCATAGTAGTAGGACTTGTGAGAACATCTTTTTGAACAATTGTAACTCAGGTGAGGCTCTTGTGATCCTCACTCCCTCCATATGATAGGGAGTTGTCAGTAGCTCTCTTACCATTATTATAGACCTTGTACCATTGCATTGTTTTACTCTAGAGTTGCCATAGTTACCTGGCTAAAACATTCTTTACCTCAGGATGGCTTCATGTTATGTCCAGAGGAAAAATACTATACAACATTCTACCCTTTCCTCTGGCTCCTACATTCTTTCCACCATCTCTTCCACAAAGTTTCCTGAGCCTTGGAGCAGGGGTCATGGAGGGGGTGAGGGGATAGGGAGTGATATGTCTGTTGTCCATTTTCGAGCATTTGTCAGTAATGTCACTTAAACAGTCACTTGTTCTCAGGAGCATAACCCATGATACATGTCTCCATCAGCAATCACCACCCACTGCATGTTAGCCTCTACCACCAAGGCAGGGAGCAGCAATACTCTATGGGTGCAAGCAGAGATATCTAGCAGGCAATGTAACAGGACCATCACATCCATCTAATAAAACAATGCCCGTGGCTTCCCCACTAGGGCCTATGACCTCCCCAGCCACAATGACCTCCCCAGCCACAGGCTTTTGATGGGGTTTGCAGTACTAGATATGAACTCCCTCCTATAAAGTAGGCTTTGAATCCAATTAGAAAGTTGTTGGCTATACCCACAATAGTCATGCCACTATCACACAGGTGGGTACCTCTTGCCTGGCATGTTGATGATGCAGCACTCGGGGTCCACAATTTAGCCAGACTGCATTCTGCCAGTCTTTCCCAGCAGCCTACATAGCACCTTCCAGCTATGAAAGCCAGCCGGCAGCAAGATGACTTCTAGCTCAGTCCTCGCCTGATTTCTCCATGTCTTCTGACCAAAGCACACCATGTCTTCAGAAATATGGTCTTATCATTTAGTTCTGGAATGTAACCAACAACACCGGCAACAGCCTTTTCATTTAGGGGCCTTCGTGGCCAACAACTCTTAGGGAGGTAGCCCATCCCTGGCCTTATATAACTGTGGTAGGTAATTTTATAAAGCTGTTGATTATTGTAGCCTGTAGTTTGATGTAAAGATTGTATTCAATTTATGAAAGTCCAAAAATGTAAATAGTTCAAAATAAACCAATTATCAATGAAAAACTCATCAGCACACATAATTTTTTGAAAAATCTATACTCAGGGTGGTAAAATAATTCTCTTAAATTAAGGCACTAAAAGGGCACTGCAACTCTCATTTACAGTGTTTTAAGGCTAATTTACATTTTAAATAGTGTATACAATTCTTATGCTTTCTAACTTAGTGCATATCATTCAAAACCACAAAGAACTACATTAACAATTACAGAAAAAATGTACCTTACAAAATGCATTTAAATCTGGTTCTTTTGTGCAGTTAGTGCCCAATGTCTCTAGCAGTAAAATAATTCAATAAGGCTTGGCAAAATAATGTAGAAATTGAATGCATTTTTTTCTTCTCCCAGTCTCCATCTACAAATTGTTAAAATTTTAGGAGGGTGTAACTGTCTTCCAGGTTGACCTTGAACTCACTTTGGCCTCAAATTCATAGAATAGAATTTTTTTTCAATTTTGTCTTTCAAATTTAGGGATTAAAGCCTTGTGTCATTACATCTGTATATCTGGCTTTTTTTTTTTTTTTTTTTTTTTTTTTGGTTTTCAAGGTAGGGTCTCACTCTGGTCCAGGCTGACCTGGAATTAACTATGTAGTCTCAGGGTGGCCTTGAATTCACAGTGATCCTCCTACCTCTGCCTCCCGAGTGCTGGGATTAAAGGCATGAGCCACCACACCCAGCTTTCTGGCTATGTTTTTGATCTTTAATCTTAAATGTACACCTTAAAAAGACATGACCTAATAGAAATAAAACAGACAATATAGACCTTAAGCAAAACTGTTTTGAAGGAGGAAAGGACAAATAAACAGGCAATAATTTGTATATCTTAATGTTACACTGTAAGTTAAAATTGTTCTAAAAATTATAAGATATTAGTTTAAGACTTAAGAACAAAGTCATCTTTTTGATACATACATAGGCCCCAGATTCTTGAATGACATTTTTTTTTCAGGAAGTGTACCTTCTGTAATTTCCTCTGAGAAAAGGAATAACATTAAAAAAAATCCCCAATGAACACACAAAAATAAAATTTTACATTTGGTATTTGTATATCATCCTGAAAAAGAATTCCATTGTGATCAATCCAATTAAATTGCCTTTAATATATATTTTAGAGGGGCTGGAGGGATTGCTTAGTGGTTAAGGCATTTGCCTGCAAAGCCAAAGGACCCAGGTTCAATTCCCCAGGACCCACGTTAGCCAGATGCAGAAGGTGGTGCATGCATCTGGAGTTTGTTTGCAGTGGCTTAAGGCCCTGGTGTGCTCGTTATCACTCTCTCACTCTCCCTCTCTCTCCCTTTCTCTCTGTCAAATACATAAATTTAAATATATATATATATTTAGAGGTATTTTGATATTTTATTTTGATTATCTGTGATCATTGAAAAATGGAATTAGAATTTTGTTAAACATGTTTTGGAAAGAAATCATTATCAAGATTTATATATTTAATGTTAATCTCTATAGCCTAATGAAACTTTTGTTTTAAAGTTCCAATATCACCCAAACAAGTTGTATTTAAAGTTTTATGAAGCATTTAGTAAATCAAGCATAACATTTTATAGGTTTTAAAAAGTTAAGGGTACTTGAGTTTATAAATGTGTGCTTCTAAGCTCTTTTTTTTTTTTTTTCTTGGTTTTGCAAGATAGGGTCTCACTCTGGTCCAGGCTGACCTGGAATTAACTATGTAGTCTCAGGGTGGCCTCAAACTCTCAGCGATCCTCCTACCTCTGCCTCCCAAGTGCTGGGATTAAAGGAGTGCACCACCACACCTGGCTAAGCTCTTTTAATATATCAACAAAACATTCATATTCACACACATTCACACTTTAAGTTGTATACAAAAATATACTAAAAGCAAAATTAAGAATAATGAAAAATTGAAATGGCCACAAATTATATATTTTATACACACACACACACACACACACACACATATATATATATATATATATATATATATATATATATATATACATACATACATACATATGGAAATGTAAAATTCAACATAAATGATCACTGATGAAGTTACTCTACAGCAGATGATTTTCCGTTTGTTTTTGAGTGGTAAACAGCAGAGAGGGAGAAGACCTTACAGATGACAATATGTTTTTAAACATTTAGGCCAAAGCTTTATGTTCTTTTATTCAGTTTATATATTTTGTTTTTGAAAGCTAAGGAAACTGTTTCAAATACCTTGTGAGAATCCAGAATTAAAGACTTATCAGGCTCATAACAGGCAGGGAAGACTTAGAAGAAAGTGGCCTTTTTTTTTTTCCTTTGTATTTTGAATCCATACTGTACTGATTTAAGAATAGCTCTCCAATGGTTTTTCCAGTTGCTCTCTAGGAGGTAGGAGAGTGGTTTGATTATCTGCGGAATCAGTCTATACATGATGTCCCATCAGAAAAGCTGTGCAGTGTAGAAAGAGGTAAGCAAAATTATTCAATGCATGTTTGAAAGCAAAAGAGAGAGATTACTATTTGGCACAGAGGAAAAGGGCAAGGCTGCTTCCTTGGGCCCAGGCAAGGTGAATGGTCATGGCTAATAGTAACTGTTTAATGGGGAAAAGAGAAGGTTGCTCCCCCAGGGGAGAGGACCTGGGCCCAAGAGCAGAACTGATAGAGAGGGACGACATTAGAGGTTTCCTTTCTCATGAGTCCATTTCATACTGTCTCCACCAGAGCCAACAATGCCAGATCCACTGAGCCAGTGTCAGGAAACTGAGGGTTAGTATCCACTACTGTCTGCAATGGCTTTAAGAGTTGTTCCTCTGAGACTTGAGCTCCTTAAGATTTTAAAAAGTGTTAAAGAACCTTAATATATTTTTTCTGCTCTGTGGAAAATTCTTCCTTGATGATCTCCTGACTGAATCAATCCCAAGGACCGGTGGAAATTCCCTGTTACTTACAGTTCCAATGTGGAGCCCCTATTTTTGTTTTTCCTCAGTCTCCTTGGCCTTTCACATTCCCTGTAGTTATAATGTCTGTGTTCAGTGCTTGGAAGAATATGAAATGAACATATGAAATATGTTTTAAATGAAATTAAAGGTGGTTTAAAGGAGGGTCAGGGGATGCACTCAAGAGCTCCCCAGACTGACTATACTTGCTATTTTTATTCAGTTTCAGGCAGTCAAAGCTATGGGGAATTGCATCAGATCAGACCATGTGCTATTTGTTTATCAGGAAATATTTGGAAAAGCTGTGAGTTCCTTGTCTTTAAGAAGCATCACCCAAAGTATAGCTTTCAATGTTCTCAGCTTAGCTTGTATAAAGATTACCCTGGGGCTGGAGAGATGGCTTAGTGGTTAAGGCATTTGTCTGTGAAGCCAAATGACCCAAGTTCAATTCCCCAGGACCCATATAAGCCAGATGCACAAGGGGCACATATGTCTGGAGTTCATTTGAAGTGGCTAGAGGCCCTGGAGTGCCCATTCTCTCTCTATCTGTATCTCTTCTCTCTATCTCTATTTCTCTCTCTGCTTGAAAATAAATAAATACATTTTTAAAGAAAGATTACCCTGTTGCCAATTAGCTTGATATCTATACTACATTTAGACCTTTAAAAAGAAAATATCATTGTTGATGCTTAATTACATATCAGATGCAAACATTGAGTCCAGTTATTTGGCATAAGCAATTAAACATGAAAAAATTGCCCTCTAGATATTTACATTTATGGTAATAGATTAGATTGTTCTCACTTTTGTCAGAGAAGCTGATTTTGCAATTGGCTGACTACTGGGGAGACTCAAAACTCATCAAAGTGTTGAGAAGAAGTGACTACGAAGAAGATCTCAGCACTATGTGAGACCTCTGTGTTACTGCTCCAAACCTCAGGGAACATTGTGGAAGAGGGGGTGGAAAAATAGAAGACCCAGAGGATGGGGAGGAAGGAATGCTGTCTACTGGACATCACCTCACAGGGACTGTGGCCAACTGCACAAAACCTATACAATACTGAGCCACGAACATTCTCCCAAGGAGAAAGGCAAAAGTGCGAGAGAGACATCAAAATAGATAAAGATTAGGTGTGCAACAGAGTGATAGGAGTGCAGGAAAGTCCTTGAACCCTAAACCCTAGGTTCGTTTCTAATTTTAATCAAATAATTGAATAAAAAAGAAGAGTGAGAAAGATAATTATTAAATTATTATATTTATTAAGGGAAGTATAGAGCCAAATAAAGGCAACCACATGGCTAGAGATCCCACATGGAGGGCATGAAAAAACTACAGAAAGAGAAGAGAATAACAATTCAAGGAGCTCCTACCATGTCAGGTATTCGAGGGGAAAAGAACCCATGTGGAGACCCAGGCCAAACCAGCTCAGGCCCAGTCTAGGATCCCCAAATTATCAGAGAGCATGTCCTCCCCTTGTAAAGGTATTTATAACCGTATAGTGGTGGGCTGTCTTATAGCTCCAGTGAACCAGAGGGATAGCTAGTTGGTTAGGGCTAGGGGCTGTCTCAGGAAGAGGCTAGCCCTGACATCAAGTTCTGGGGGCTGAACTTGATCAGCCACAGTGTTTCCTATGAAAGACCACCCTCCCTAGAGGGGTCCTGGTTGTTTATGGAAAAACCAGTCTAGGGGACTAAGCAAGAGATAAGAAATCAGATTATCTTTGATTTCTAGCAAGTGCAAACTTTTCTGTCTTTTTTACCTTCAGTAGTCCAGTCACCCTAACTGTACCCTTCTTTTAGGTGGAAAGAAGGGAATCAGTGGAAAGAGGATGAGGAAGGGGACAAGAGAAGGAAACAGGAGAGGTTATAATCAAAACACATTAGATGCATGTTTGAAAGTTATAAAGATTTAAAAATTTAAAGCAAAAATACCCTATGAAACAAAACCTAAATAATTAAAGCAGACTGCTCTGTTTTGTTGTTCAGCTTGTTTTCAACAAGTGTTTGGGTTCCTGGTGTCCTAAAAGTGCAGGTTCTGCAGCAGGAGTGACAATCATAACTGAAAGGTGTTAGCTTCAACTTCACCAAGGCCATAGACAGACCATTGTGTATTCTGGGGTCACACTGGGCAGGACATAGTGAAGATTTTTCAAAGTAGAAATAAAAGGTACTTTATTTACTTCTTCTTACATTACCTCTGTAATGGCCAGAGGATGGGGAGTATAATAAATAAAAAAGGCTTTATTTCAGTGGCTATCCCACATCCTACATACTACTAAAACCACAGCAATAAACTGTTAAAAGTTCATGTCAGAAGCATAATAACTAAAGCATGGTGGTAAAAATGGAGGAGGAGGTGTCCTGTGTTCTAAGATAACAATGGTAAGAAACAAAGGTCTCTGCCTCTTCCCAACTTCCTGCAGAGCTCTTTCAAAGAGATTCCTCTTCTAATGCAATGTCTCACACATTGTAAAGGCCAATAATAAATGTGGTAGGAGCAAGTAGAATTAGAGTTAATTAGGACTGGGCATGGTCTCTGGGCATGAAAATGGTGTGGGAGGAAGAGTCCAGGGCTGAGTATCAGGATATCAGTGGACCAATCAAGACTGTGCCACCAACCTGCTGGGTGTCCTGGAGATATGTACATCAATCTCTGGGCCTAAAAGGCTGAAGAAATGTTGAGCTTCATTTTAGCGATGTGAAGTTTTAAAAATTTGTTTGTGTGTACTTGTATAAATGTGTGGATATTTTTGCTGTGTGTGTGTGTGGGGGGGACCATGGTGCATTTGTGGAGGTTTGAGGACAACCTTAGTGTGTTTGTCCTCTCCCTTCACCCCATTGAAGACAGGGTCTCCCATGTTTTTGTTTCAGTCTTGCTGCTTCGTTGCAGGTGTGTGCCCATCTAGTAGGCTGGCAAGCTTCTTGATTCTCCTGGCTCTGTCTACTATTGCCACAGGGCATGTTGGGATCACACAGGCATGTGCCACTCACTTTCCATCTGTGTGGCTTTACATGGGTTTTGGGGAGTTAAACTCAGGCCAGCAGGCTCGCCTTTAACCATAGAACCATCTCTACAGCCTGGATTTGATTTTTTTCTTTTTAGAAAATACATTTCATGTCTAACAGGATATTTGCATTGTGGAATTCATCGAGATTTATGGAATTTTAGGCCAGCCTGAGACTATAGAGTGTGTTGCAGGTCAGTGTGTGCTAGCATGAGAACTTGCCTCAAGACAAAAAAACAAAGAACACTTGAAAGTCTATATTTATGAAAAATTACTCTTAGATAGTAAGAAAGATGCTTCATTCCAAAATATAAAATAAAAATTAAGATTGCATTGTTCACTTATCAGTTTTGGAAGAGTTTGATGTGTCACCTATAAGAGGGTTATTGAAACATCTCATAGTTTTTGAGAAAATTAAGTGATACAGCATCTACAAGAAGTAAATTGGGGACACCTTCTGTTGCATTAACTTTTCCTGGAGATATGAGACCAAGCTTCTATTTACCCCAGATAGGGCACCAGCAACAGAGCAGAGTAACAACTCAAATCCAACTTGGCAAACCAGTGAGTTTATTGGACAAGAAAAACTCTTCATTACTTACTAGAGAACTGGTGACAATTCACACAAGTTGCATTCCTGGAGCTCCCTTCATGACTGGCCAGCAGCTGGGAAGATGGAGAGTCCAAGCTTGATAGATGGGGAGTCTCTTCCTCCTCGCAATTGTTACTGCTAACTCGACCTTGTGATGTTTCTAAACTTCAGGAGCTTTCTGGGGCTTAGCCTTGCAAGTTTCACATACTTCCTGAGTCTTAAGGAGCCTCTCTCCAAAAGGGAATGTTTTAATTCAGAGGCAGTAAGTAAACATCTCCCAAAAGAAGAAGTAAATATTCCTTTGTCATAATTTGTCCTGAATATACATTTAAAACACATATAAGATGTATTGTATGCATACATGTGTACTCTGTACACATATATAAACATTTACATATGTATGTATGTATACACAATGTTACAAAGTACCACTGATCATTCACAGAGTGGGTGCATTTCCCTGTAGGGCAGGAGAGAAGCAGTAGAGCTATGCAGCAAGTCCTCACCATGCATTGGTGCCTGAGTGTAGCCATTACACATAGCAGTACTTTGCAGGAAAGGAAATCCTTGGCATCATTATCAAAATTATTCTAGTGCTAACTTACAACCATGAGACAAACCTTCCTGATTGATGTGGCTATTTGAATTATAAATCTTTCCAGTTTGGCTGCTGTAAACAGAAAAGGAAGTATCTATTTTAAAAGGAGACTCCAAGGTGGAGAGATATGTATAAAAATTGAGATACCATAAATGAACTCCCCGAAAACCATCCTTGCCTGGATGTTCCTTAGTACATTCTTTCTAATAACTCAGGACTATAGGTATATCATTTTGAAGACTGTTTTCCATCAAATATTATATATACTATATGTAACATGTATATAACTATATGTAACATACACACACACACACACACACACATATATATAGTACACACACATATATGAACAGAATGTATAAGGAAAATGGAAAAGGTTTAATGTTTTATTTATTTTCTAATTTTTAAATTTTAATTTCATGTGTTTTTATATGTGTTCTTTAGTTTTCTACTAAAAAATGTTTTTATTTACTTATATGTCAGAGAAAATAATTTGGGTATGCCAGGGTCTCTTGTTTCTACAAACCTTGGACATATGTGCCCATTATAGATCTGGTTTTATGTGTATGCTGGATAATTCACCTGGGCCTCTAGGTTTTGCAAGCAGGTGCCTTTAACCACTGAGACACACACAATTTTTAAAATTCCATTAATGTGTTGTGTGTGTGTGTGTGTGTGTGTGTGTGTGTGTGTGTGTGGATGGTAGAGTATTTCCCCTTAACAATAACCACACAAAGGTTGGAGAGATGACTTAGCAATTGAGGTGTTTGCCTGCAAAGCCAAAGGACTTTGGTTTGATTCCCCAGGACCCACATAAGCCAGATGCACAAGGTGGAACATGCATCTGGAATTTGTTTGCAGTGGCCGGAAGCCCTGGTGTGCCATTCTCTCTGACTCTCTCTGTGCCTCTTTCCTTCTCTCAAATAAATAAATAAAAATTTAAAAAATAATCATACAAAACCAAAATTCAGTGTTGGCTCATCACTGAGCTTATTACAATATTATTATTTTTTTATTTTTATAAGAGAGAGTGAGACACATTGAAAGAGAGAGAAAGAGAATTTGCGTGGCAGGGCCTCCAGCCACTGAAATTGAACTCCAGATGTGTGTGCCATTTCCTGCATATGTGTGACCTTGCATGCTTGTGTCACCTTGTGTGTCTGACATATGTGGGATCTGGAGAGTCGAACATGGGTCCTTAAGCTTCACAGTCAAGTTCTCTAACCATTAAACAATCTCTCCAACTTTAAAATAGATTATTATATAAGTGTCATTTATTTCAAATAACTTGGCAATGAGCTTGAGAAAGCATATTTTTTTTAAAAAAGGTAGGAATAAATATGTCATTATATCTCTCATCTTGAAATATTCAGCAGTTCAGGATATGGATAATAATTTATAGTCATCTTAACTTTGAAGAAGTTCAATAAGAAAATGGATTGTTTAGTTTCCTTAAAACAAGGAGAAAAAAAATAAAACAATGTATTCCTTCTCTTCAGAAATACAAATTCATTCAAGAATAGCTAGTATATTTTCTATCCAGTAGGGAGCAGTCATAGTCCATGATGTTTCGATAAGTTCATGTCTCAGAGTTATGGGCACATGACTGTTAACACTGAACCATATCATCAGGTCCTAGCACGTTATGGGCTTTGTAGAATACAGTCTCAGTATTCTGTCTTGTGTACAGGATACCTTATTATACTTATCCTTTATATTAAAGTAGTAGTTACAGGGCTAGAGGGATGGATTAGCAGTTAAGGTGTTTGCCTGCAAAGCCAAAGGACCCAGGTTTGATTCCCCAGGACCCACATTAGCCAGATGCACAAGGGGGCGCATGCATCTGGAGTTTGTTTGCAGTGGCTGGAGGTCCTGGTACACCCATTCTCTCCCCCCCCCTCTCTCTCTCTCTCTCCCTCTCTCTCCCTCTTTATCTGTCAAATATATAAATAAATAAAATATTTAAAATAGTAGTTAATATCAATTTATAGGAACATTAATTTGGACACAAAGACATGTGACCACCTTGTGTTCATTTACCATACTTTAAAAAATTCTGAAGGGAACAAACTGTGGAGTGAGAAGTTGATACAGGAAAAACATGCAAAGTATAAAAATGGGGTAAGTTTAACATTCTTGGAAAGAATGTGTGCCACCAGTTATGCAAGCCTGTTGTTGACCAATAGCTAATTAATGTACAACATGCTCATGGAAATCTTAGTGAAATATAGGAAATTTTGTCTGATGGAGAAACTAAGAAAGAATCAAACTCAGAATCACTGATAATATGAGATAGTATAAAGGAATATGCATATAAGGGTCACCTTATTCCATTTTGACTACCTGCTTCTTCATTTCTCTTTCATTGACAAATTATAGTTTAAATGTATATTCAGTAGTATATGATAATTTGGCACAATTTATAATGATCACATCAGGACAATAAGCTTCTTCATCTCCTCAAAAATTGGTCATGTTTAAGCTGGGCATGGTGGCGCACACCTTTAATCAGGAGGCAGATTTAGGAGGATCGCCGAGAGTTCGAGGCCACCCTGAGAATACATAGTTAATTCCAGGACCTGGACCAGAGTGAGACCCTACCTTGCAAAAAAAAAAAAAAAAAAAAAAAAAAAAAAAAAAAAAAAAAAAAAAAAAAGGTCATGTTTATATGTTGAGAGTTTTGCACTCTTCCTGTTATCTGAATAAATATCATAGACTGTGGTAGTCAATGGTTCTCTTAGCTGCTGTAGAAAACCAGAACCAATGTCTCCTACCTGTTTTGACATACCTTCAGTTTCTCTTCATTGTTATCCTTCATAGTCTTTAGCAACAATTCTGCCATTCTGTTCTTTTATGAAGTTGACTTGTTCCTCAGTTCATGAGAACATGTGGTATTTGTCTTTCTGTCTGGCTTATTGTCCTTAGTATTTCAATCTTCTTTTTTTTTTTTTTTTTTTTTTTGATTATTTTGGTTTTTTGAGGCAGGGTCTCACTCTGGCCCAGGCTGACCTGTAATTAACTTTGTAGTCTCAGGGTGGCCTCGAACTCACAGCGATCCTCCTACCTCTGCCTCCCAAGTGCTGGGATTAAAGGTGTGCACTACTACCGCTGGCTTCAATCTTTTTGATAACCAGTCTTCTTGATCTTATAGTGGTTATGGTTTTAATTTTTTTGATATTAAGCTTCATGTACTTGTTTATTTTTATGTGTTTGAGAAATATCTGTTTAGATATTTAGTTCCTTATTGATTGGATTATTATTTTTTTGCTTTTGAGGATTTTATATATATATATATATATATATATATATATATATATATATATATATATTCTGGACAATTATACCTTGTTAGAAATATAGTATGAAAATATTTTCTCCCATTCTGTAAGTTGTGTTTAAATTACCGATTATTTGCACAAGCTTATTAATTTGATATAATTCTATTTGTCCATTTTTATTTTGATGCCGCTATTTAGGGGAAGCTATTGAAAAAAAGTTAGCACAGCAATGTCTTGAAGTGACTTCAGAGTTAGAAGTTAAATATTTAGGTCTTTGATCCATTTTTTGTTTAATTTTGTGTGTGGTCAGATGTATCAATTTTGTTTCATTCTTCCAGATTATGATATCTAGTTTTTCTTTGCTCTGCTCTTTTAGCATGATGGAAGATATTAAAATATGAAAGGATAGTATCTACTTAAACAACTGGCAAGCACATCTTGCCATTTTAGTTATCTGTGGTTTTTGAATGCTGTAATATCAAATCTTTGAGTATAGAATGCTTATGCTTCTCTGACGTAATATATTCCTTTAACATAGTTCTGAAGGAAGACTGCCAAGTCAGCATCACAGCACACACTGTCTTGTAGCTCTGTTTGCCTTTCCCAGCATCCAGTCTGTAGCTGAACAAACGTAACTAAAAGAAGAATCACATATGTCAGGGAAGAAGCAAAGTGAAGAGGTTTACTTTATAGATATTCATCTGTCTTCAAAAATAGGTTAATGAGCACTAAATATGTTCATTTAGTTTGTCAAAGCATTAACTATTAGATTTTAATAATGCTATCTCTCCAGGCCATTCTCTCCAAGCATGTGTGCCCAGATAATCCCTATCTACTGTTAAGGAAATTGGCTAAGCACCCCAAGGCTTAGATGAAGAAGTCTTCCTCTCAGTCACTTTGTGGTACTTTGAATAAAGGTCCCCTATAAGCTCATGTGTTTGGAATTCTTGGTTGCCAACTGGTGGCAATTTAGAAAAGCTGTGAGGCCTTTGGGAGTTGTAGCCTTACTGGGGTGGGCCTTGGACTTTATAGTCCAGCTTCCTTGCCAGTGAGAGAGCTCACCCTTTCTGCTTCCTCCCATTGATGTGACAAAATACAATGCCCAGATGTCTGTTCTTGCCATCATTTCCTTGTCATGATGAAATATCCCCTTGAAACTATAAACTGAAATAAATGCTTTCCTTCCACAAGTTGTTTCTGGTCAGGTGCTTTCTTCCTGAAACAAGATGGTAACTGCTACATAGTACATGTGGCCCTGGAAGGGGATGTGGCAATCAAAACCTCACTTCACTGAGGGAGTTTCTGCAGTGGCTTCAGAAATCCCTAATAGATAGCTATAAAATCTAGATCAAGAAAAGGCTCACTGGGCATGGTGTTCACAAGAACCACTGTTGAGATAACTACTCCTCACAACCTCTTGTTCTTTCTAGTAAAAGGTATGATTCCATAAAGCTTAAATTTTTTTTTGTCACAGGAATTTACAATTAATCTTGAACTTGACTTTAATATTTTCCTTAATTGTACCAAGACTAAACAATAAATAACTATTTTGAGTAAATTGTTAAATAGAATACTACCTGTTATAAAATTTGCTAAAATTTTAACATCAATAATTATTAATTATAAGCAATTACTTTATAAATTATGAGTTAGTCATGCTGTAGGTGGATTGCTTAGCAATATTAGTTTTATTTTGGAAGCAATATAGAGATACATGTCATCATGTTCCCTCGTGTTTTCACTTAAACGTGACAATGTTGAGATCTGGAATTTAAAGTTAGGAGACATGCCTCTTAACCTAATCCTGCTCTGTAAATTTCATTTTATACTATTTGCTGCACAAGCACATCCATGTACACAGTTATAGAAATATTGGGTCTTTAACAACAAGAAGAATTTTGGAGTGAACTTCAGCTCACAACCCTCAATAATGTGAATCAGCCCTTTAATCTACTCTTTGATGTGGAAAATGGATTTTCCCCTAATGCTATTTAAAATATGCATATGAGGTATTCTGGCCAATTCTCTGACCAATGTGTTGATTCTAAGTGCTCTGCTAAGCCATTCTGAGGAATAAACAATTCTGTAGACAAAAGTTATGAGACAGATTTTGAACCTCAGTCAGGATTTAGAGTTGGGGTTGAAAGAGATCAGCCCATCTCAAGAAAGGATGAACACATACTCTTGATGTTAGAGGGCTTGGAAGCAGACCAGATGAGGGCTTTTGGAATCTATTATTAAATAAGGCCTAGAGCCAAAGTCATTTCACAGAGTGTGATTCTGTATATGAGGATATGCTCTGATGGTGAGAGGAAAACAAAAACATCATTTAAATTTTCTGTTTGTAAAGGGGTGATTTTGTATAGGAAAAGAAAAATCCTATTGTATATGTATTGAGGACGAAGTGGCTTTTATGTTATGCCACATGAGATATTCTTTAAGCATCTTTGAGCATGGGCTAATTTAGGTCAGAAGTTATAAGTGGAGCCTTATATTAATTGAAAAGTAACACAGTTTTTCTTTATCCTCTCTGTTATGATCATATTTTAACTTTGAGAAAATATTTCAATATTTTCATTTGATTTCACTCCATAGATGGATTCTAATGTTATTTCTACAAATGGTTTTGTACTACCTTCTCTTTAATAATTAAAATATACTCTGTGAGTTGGAGGTATGGTTCAGCAGTCAAGGTGCTTGCCTGTAAATCCTAACAACCTGGGTTCAACTCCCCAGTACTCACAAAGTGAAGCATGCATCTGGAGTTTGTTTGTAGCTCTTGGAGGCCTTGGCTTGCCCATTCTCTGTATTTCATTTCTCTCTATCTCTGTCTCATATTATTAAAATATTTTTTAAAACTACACTCTGCTGTTTAGTAAAATATCTTTTTCCTTTTCACTGGGTTGGAGATGATGTAGTATGATTTGAATTTGAAGAATGATGTTTTCTGTTCAAAGCCAAACTGTATGCTGAGGCTGTGTTGACTGATAGGAAAGACTGAGAGGGTCACATGTTTGTGTACATGATAAGTGTGTGTTTTCCTCCTGGCTGTTGAGGGAACCCTGCAGAGCTTCTGAGTGGGAAAGGTGTTCTGAGGGCCATCCTCTGGTGTCTTGTAGCTCAAACCAGACAAGGATAATATCCTGGGAACTCAAAAGGATGGAAGTAGTAACCTGTTGCCTAAAATTCATCTAAATCAGAGGCCTGTTAATATGCTAGTGTATATGTGCGTATCTTTGCTTGGAGGCATTACTTTTCTCATTGCTATGACATCATGCCTGACCAAAAGAACATAAGAATGGAGGGTTTACTTTGCTTCATGGCTGAATGCATACCCCAAAGTGCTAGGGAAGATATGCAGTGGGAGCATGGGATGGCTAGTCACATTGCGCATGTACTCAGGAAGCAGAAAGATGAATGCTAATACTTGGCTTGCTTCATGGTCAAGAGCATACTCCAAAGTGGTGGGGAAGGCAAGGCAATGGGAGTATGGGGCAGCTGGTCACACTGTACATGCAGCCAGGAAGCAGAGAGGTGAATGCTAGTACTCATCTTGCTTCCTCATTTTTACTATTTTATTCAGTCTGAGACACTGGGGTCTACACATATTCAGGCTTAGAGTCTCTGCCTTAGTTAAACCTCTCTGCAAACACCCTCACACATACAACCAGTGGCACATCTCCTCTGTGATTCTAAATCCCATCAAGCTGACAGTGAAGATCCATCACAAGTCACCCTTGTCAATGTGACATCCAAACACATCACTTTAAATAAAAACAATCCACCCTGGTCCCTAAAATCTTGTGTTCATCTCATAATAAGAAATGCATTCAGGGCTGAAGAGATTGCTTAGTGGTTAAGGCACTTACCTACTAAGCCTAAGGACCCAGGTTTAATTCTCCTGGACCCACGTAAGCCAGATGCACATGGTGGTGCATGCATCTGGAGTTCTTTTGCAGAGGCTAGAGTCCCTGGTGTGACCATTCTCTCTCTTTCTCTCCCTCTCTCTGTCTCTAATAATAAAGTAAATAGAAATAAAATATTTTAATAGAAAGAAATGCAGTTAGTCTAACTACAAAAGTTCTTATACAATATGAGTACAATTCAAAAGTCCAAACTCTCTTCTGGGACTCTAGACAACACTTAACTCTGAGACTCAATGAAATTAAAAATCAGCTTACATACTTCCAACACACAATGGCACAGAGTAAACCTGTGCATTCCAAAAGAGAGAAAAAGAAGGAAAGTAAGGAAATAGCAGACCAAAACAAGACCAAAACCCAGCAAAACAAGCACCAACTCCAGCATGTGGGCTTGTGATAGCATCATCTGGGTTCCAGTAGGCTTGCTAGCCCTTCCTTTCCATTTCTGCCCTTTAGCACTTGTAACCTCATGATGGCAGCCTTCTTTCTACAGATATAATTGCCTTACAGTCTCCACTGTAACTCAGGCTTCACCTTCACAGCTTCATGTAATGATTTCTCATTGCATCCTTGGAAGTTACTCAATCCTGCCATATAATATTACCAAGCCCTAGTGGCTTTTTACAGCCTTGGTAAAAGCCTCCATGATTCTATTTCTTGAATTTCGCAGACTGAAAACCACATGGAAAATGCTGCCAGCTTGAGATATAGCCTGTCCCTCTTCTCTCACAGCAGCACTGGCCTCTATGTGCCTTGGTGGCTGAGCCTGGGAAAACAGTTGTTTCCATCAGAGAACCCCTGGAGTAGAATTCTCAGTTCAGGTTCTTTCCTTTCAGATGAATTTGCTCTTTTACAAAGTATAATCTTAAATGGGTGGAATTTTTTACTATTATTGCAGCACAGAATATAAAGTTTTTCCTAATGGTGCTAAACTGTTTAATAATGATAACTGCTTTGTCTGCTCCCTCCTTGTGTGTAACTTTAAACTCTCTCAAGCTCCTATCCTAACCAATCTGCACATTCCTCATATATTACTGATCTCTCAGTATAGATCTGATTAAGACCAGTACATAATAACTATGGCACAGACTAAATGTTATGTTGTCTTGAAATTTCTCCCATTATAAGCTGATTTAATTTTTAATTCAGCTTTAATTAACTTTGCAGGCCATGGGAAGATAAGAGAGTTTTCAAGAGAATGTAACACAGAGGGCCTTTAATCTAGTTACTAATACAGCCTTTACTCCCTTCTGAAATTTTGTGAGTGAAGCCTTCTCTCAACATAGTCTTCCTCCACACTTCCTCTAGAATGCTCCATAAATTTTGCTTATATCACGTATCAGAGGTGGCCAATTGTTTTAGCTTCTCTGGATCACACAAAATGAAAAAGAGTTGTCTTGAGCCACACTATACCATGCTCCAAACACTTCTACTTTCTTCCTGAAAATCACTTCCAAAGTTCTACAAACCACATGGTCAGATAAGTCACTTCATAACCTTATTCTATTAGTTATCTTTCTCATTTCTGTGACAAAAAGATGATCAACAACTTAAAGAAGGAAGAGTTTATTTTGGCTAATTATCTGAGGGTATAATCTATAATTGTAGGGAAGGGATTGTTTTGAAGTTAGCTCCACTTTGCTGGGATGAACTTCAAAACAGACGCAGTTTATGGGAGGAACAGTATTTACTTCTGCCTACAGATCCAAGAAGAAGTTCCATTAATGGTGGAAGAAACTGGCTCCCATTCATAAATTCAAGTAGAGAGAGACAACAAAACAGCCAGTATTACAAGCAAACACAATCCTGGCAGTAAAACAGCAGGGACCCAGCAGTAAGCAGCAGGGACCCAGGCAGAAGGCAGACAGTTATGCATACTTTTTGCCTGGAATTCACAGATCTAATAGACTCATGACCATCTACATTGTAAATTGTCTTTAGTCCAACTTCAAAGGTCCCCACAGTCTTTACCAATTTAAGATTGTGCCAAAGTCCCATGTCTCTTCTGAGATTTAAGACTGTCTTTAAATTGTGAGTCCTGTAAATCAAACAAGTTATGTATTTTCAACATATAATGGCGCAGAGTAAACATTTCTATTGTATAAGGCACAACAAGGAGAGATGTACCAATGCAAAATAAATAACCATTAGGCAAACATCAAACATATGCATTTCAAGTCTGTTGGGCCCTAAGAGGCCCCGGTGTGAAGCCTAGTGGTTCTGAGCCCAGCTAGAGTCTAGCGACCTGTCCTTGGCCTACTCCCGCTTGTGAGGCCTAGTGGAGCCTGACTAGAGTTTAGCGACCTGTCCTTGGAGTGACTCAGCAAGATCTAAGAAACTGCCTCTGCCCAGCTACTGCTGACGTGGTGAAATACTATTGGCCCTTATACCTTTCTCTCATCCTTTTTCCCACCCTCTTTCTCAAAATATATAAACACCTTCCCATGACAGTAAACTGAGTTTTCTGCCCTGACAGACTCCCTGCTCAATGTGGTTTTTCTCCCTGGTGTTTTGGGGGGGAGGGGTTTGAGACACCGACACCCGCCTTCCCGCTCAGCCTCTAGAGAGGTGGCTGGCCTGACTCTCTCTCTTCCGCTCTACCTGCCGGTGGAGGGAAACTGACAGACTGGTGCCCCGTGTGAGGAAACAGAACTACCTGCCGGGGGAAGAAACCGGCAGACTGGTGACCCCGACGTGACCAAGGAAAAATACAAAACTATGCTGATGGGCTAATCGGATTGCAGACGGGTGTACCCTCAGAAATTATGAGGTAGTCTTCATATCTAATATTCTAACCTTTACTTCTGTAACCTGTGCTTGCTTCAAAGTCTTTTCATTCCTTTCTCTTTCCTTTCATTTCCGGGTTGCCAGCAAACCACATCTGCAGTGCCTGTATTCCTAAACGGGTCATACGTTCATGGCAGACACACCACGTGGGCAGATCTAGAGAAAAGACTCACCACATGGGCAGACCTGGAGGAGACTTTAAGCGTTTTGCCCCCTCATTTGAGTGGGGACTCCATCCCAAAAGACAAAACAAACCTGATGGGGAGATCTGCTCCCAGCTGTACTGTGTTTGGTATCATTGAGCCATCCCCTAAGGACACAGGCTCATCTGGCCGTCACGGATCTAAATCTAAACTTAATTCTACAGCATGTTTAGCTATTTTTGGGGCCTTTATGCTTATGTTGTACTCATGTGTATTACTATTGCCCTGATTTTACAAAAACTGCTCCTGCAATGTGGCTTAAAAGTAAAACAAAAACCCTCCTTGACTCTTGGGACAAAACTTTTGTTTTAGCCCCATGGATTAATTCAATTCTCCTTGCCATAATTGCCGGCCTTAAAGACATCTCTGTAAAGGAGTTCATTTTTGCCCTTAACAAAAGCTATAAGGAAAAACTAAAACTGATTTTTAAAATCTCTTTCCTCCCAAGGCCGCCACCCAAGCCACCACCGGCCCTGCTGTCTTTTCAACTGTAACTGCTGCCTAAGGCAATTGTGCTCATAGTGGACTAATGTGCTTGACTAAAGATATCGGACTAAGATTTTAAATTTTTAAGTTAAAAAACCTCAACAAAATTAACATTATAAAGACACTGAGGCTGATTTCAGGTTACTGAACTACTATTGTCAACCACATTAACAATCTTAAGGAAGGCCTGCCAGAGGGTGAGGAGGCAGGTGGGCGGGCTCCTAACTTACTTTACATTAAAACAATGGAGAGGATGCCTGGAAAAAAAACTATTAAAAATATCTTGGGAGCGGGCCGGCGGTCAGCCAGGAGGAGAGTCACTGCCATCCCCGCCCCTTGCCTCTCAGCACCCCCTCAATGCTCTTAGCTGAGTGTCCTGCAGGGCCCAAAACATTTACTTTAAAAAATAAAAAAAATAATAAAATGTTCAAAACAGACCCAAGCCACCTAAATACCACAGCTAAAAAAAATAAAATAAGACCATGATTCTATTTTGTTGGTTTTCAAAACTAAGGCCATGATTAAAAAGAACGGCTGGGGACATTCATATTGTGCTGCTAAAGGTAAAAAAACCTGCTTTTCAAGTCTATATGGCTATATCCTACACACCATTGTCCCACACTTCACTGCCTTCCCATTAACTTAGGGCTGGAGGCAATCTGGCTTTTATCCGTAAGGCAGCCCCAAAACAGGTCCTTTTACATACAATTTGCCATCCATCTCCAGACTTAACTGAGCACATTCCCTCACACACTGGTCTACCTGACTTTATTGCTAATGGAGATTCACAGATAGACAAATTTATTACTGTCTTCTCCTTGCCACCCTTAGAACAAGCTAAACGTTAACACCAAATGTTCTATCTATCCCCCTTAATAATTCAAGCCCAGCTAACTCAGGCAGTAAAACATAAGACTAAGCCCACTTCCTACTTAATGTCACTGGGGGCTATTCTTAAGGTGTTAATGGTGGGTTTAAGATTCCATTATAAAGATATACAAAGTGTGCTTAACAGGAGTTCCTGAAGCTTACTGTGGCTTGGCTACAATAATTTTTCTCTAAACTAAAACAACTTCATATACTGGTTAAACAACAATTGGCTTCAGGACATGTGCGGCCTTCAACAAGTCCTTAAAACTCCCTGGTTTTGGTTATAAAAAAGCCTAATGGCTCTTGGAGACTTTTACATGACTTAAAAAAAAAAAAATAAATGATGCCTTTTTGGACCCCCCAGAGAGGACTCCCTTGGATTCCAGCCATTCCCAACACCCATTACTTAACCATTATTGATATTAAAGATTGTTTTTTCTCTATTTCATTACATCCAGATGATGTAAAAAAAAATTTGTGTTCTCCATTCCCTCAACAAATTTTCGTGGACCAGACCTAAGGTTTGAATGGACCGTCTTACCTCAAGGCATGGCTAACGGCCCCCCCCATTTGTCAGTATTACATGTCTCATATCTTTTCTTCCTTGATTAATCAACCTAATGTTTTATTCTACATTTATATGGATGATATTATTTTAGGTCATTCCAACCCATCTGATCTCCAAGATCTCACTGCTAAATGCCTTGCCATTTTACAGGCCAATGATTTTAAAGTGGCTCCAGAAAAGGTTCAGACTGCCCCTCCCTTCAAGATTTTGGGCTCCATGTTATTCCTTGATACTGTCTCTCCTGTCAAACCCCAACTCCATATTCAAAAATTCTATACTTTGCCTCAACTCCAAAAGGTGCTGGGGGAAATTAATTGGATGAGGCCCTGGATACCCATAACTACTGAGGAACTGTCCTCTTTGTTTGACCTCTTAAAGGGCCTTACTCTCTCCTCTCAGATAACCTTGCCCCCTCGTCATGAACGAATTCTACATAAGGTACAACGGGCTATAGATGCTGCTACCCTAAAGCGGTTTGATCCTAACTTACCTATTTCCCTCTATATTTTCTCTGGGAAAACATTATGCACTGCGCTGTTAGCCCATTGGTGGAGTCCCCAGAGTTTACTCTATAACTAACCAGATTGCAGACTGCATTATCAAGGGCAGGGACACCTCTGTCTGTCTGATTGTTTGGCACAGAGCCTCATTTCATTGTCACCCCCTTTAAGGTAACAGACTTCACTTGGCTTCAGAGAAATAACAACAGGGTTGCTATGGCCCTCAAGGGGTTTCTGGGTATAATTGATTGTCACTATGGTCCTAATAAATGGATGAGTTCCTTCTCTAGGTTGGAATGGAGATCCCCCAGACTTTTTTTTATCTAAACCCAACCCTGATTTTCTTACCATGTTCACCGATGGGGGGGGGGGAGCTTGGGAGCTTCCCTAATTGTTTACCCTCCCCTAAGGGTGGGAGAAAAGCCTATGCCCATAAAGTCAATCTCCCGTGAGGTCAAAGGGTCACCACAATTCAAAGAACTATTCACTGTCGTTTTGGCTTTGGACACTATTTAGGAGCCATTTAACTTATTTTCTGACAGCCTTTATGTTGTTAACCTGTTACCCAACCTAATTGAGGCCCATATTAGGCTGGACTCCAATATTATAACCCCCTTGATGATTCAAGCCCGCTCCCTACTTAAACAAAGAATTAACCCCATTTTTCTTCAACATCTCAGAGGCCAACAAAATTTACCAGGATTCCTCTCTAAAGAAAATGATTTGTCTAACAAACTGGCCTCTCAGCCTCAATGTAATACAGTCTCAGAAGCTACATGCTTCCACTTATTAACTCATATAAATTGGAGGGGCCTTAAACATAAATATCCCCACGTGCCAGTCAAGGACCTTAAAAAAATTGTCCAAACTTGCAAATCCTGTCAGCCTTTCCTCCAGGTACCTCCTCTTCAAACTACAGACGCTAATCCTCGAAGGCTATGCCCTAATCACCTTTGGCAGATTGACGTTACACACTATTCTCCATTTGGAAAACTTAAATATATTTTTCTCTCAGTTGATACTTTCTCCCATGCTTGCTGGGCATCGGCACATGCCGGGGAAAAAAACTAAACATGCTATTAGCCATATGCTTCAATGCTTTGCCACCCTTGTATTGCCAGATCAAATCAAAACCGATAATGGTCCCTGCTTTGTAAGCAGGACTTTTATAGATTTCCTCCAAACCTAAAAAATCTCACTTTCCACAGGCATCCCATATAACCCGTGGGGCCAGGCCATTGTAGAAAGATATAATCAAACTCTCAAATCTCAATTACAAAAACAAAAGGGGGATTCCCTACCCCCACATGACCAACTAAAAAAAGCATTATTAACCCTAAATATTTTAAATTTTTCTAAAGAAGATAGACACTTGTCCCTTTTTCAAAAACATTGGACCTCAGCTGTCACCTACAGCTCCATCTGGGTCAAATGGAGGGACCCATTAACTGGGGCCTGGAGGGGACCCGACCCCCTCCTCACAGCAGGGAGAGGATTTGGATGTGTCTTTCCTCAAGAGGAAAAAAGAACTATTTGGGTACCAGCAAGAGACTTAAAATATTTACCCCAACAAGGGAACGATAATAATCAACTCTCCAGGGAGTATTCCACCCCTGAGAACTGTGCCTCTGTTTCTTCCCCAGGAACAACTGGAGGTGTGGATGCTGCTAGACCTAAATGAAGCCAGAAAAACTCCACAAAGATTTACAGAAGAGGAGAAGGGACTTTCAAGACAACCCGCTGTGGATGGATTTACATGACTTTTTCCCCTACTTTCTCCCTCCCCTTAAACCCCTCCTTCTTCTTCTTGCTTTTTCCCTACATTCTCCCTCCCCTTGGACCCCTCCTTCTCCTTCTTCTTATCCTCACTCTCGGGCCCTATGTAATTAATAAGATTACACAATTCATTCACCAACAGCTAGAGGCAATTAAACTTCATCAGGTCACAATTAAACTTCATCAGGTCAAAACACCACAGGTTTGCAACTCAAAAGCAATGGCTTTTCCACTTACTGGCTATCCACCTAGCGTCTCTCCCCTGCCCTCCATCGAACCAATGGGTAAGATCTCAGACAGGCTGAGACAACCTAAGACAGGGCATGGAGTGGAGTTTCAACAGGCTAGAGGCATGGTACTCAGTGACTGGTAAGATTCCCAGAGGGGGACAACCTAAGACAGAGGCCATGCCATCCTCCATTCTTACAAAAACAAAAGGGGGAGAGGTTGGGCCCTAAGAGGCCCCAGTGTGAAGCCTAGTGGTTCTGAGCCCAGCTAGAGTTTAGCAACCTGTCCTTGGCCTACTCCCGCTTGTGAGGTCTAGTGGAGCCTGACTAGAGTTTAGCGACCTGTCCTTGGAGTGACTCAGCAAGACCTAAGAAACTGCCTCTGCCTAGCTACTGCTGATGTGGTGAAATAATATTGGCCCTTATACCTTTCTCTCATCCTTTTTCCCACCCTCTTTCTCAAAATATATAAACACCTTCCCATGACAATAAACTGAGTTTTCTGCCCTGACAGACTCCCGGCTCAATGTGGTTTTTCTCCCCGGTGTTTTGGGGGGCAGGGGTTTGAGCCGCTGACACCCGCCTTCCCGCTCAGCCTTGAGAGAAGCGGCTGGCCCGACTCTCTCTCTTCCGCTCTACCTGCCAGTGGAGAGAAACCGACACAAGTCTGAAATCCATTGCCAGTGACTGACAGTCTCTGGATTTTCCAATTCTGCCCATCCCACTGGGCTGAGTAGCTGGGGAAAACTTTCATCCTGAGCCAACAGCAGTCCATGGTAGCCTTGCACAGTCCTGGTTTATCCAAAACATCTTCTGGTCTCTATTGCAAACACAGTCCATCTTCCAAAAGTCTTACTGGGCTCTCTATCAGGGACTTCATGCCCTGCCTCATATGCTATGTCTCAGCAACAGCTCCTGGAACCATGGCACTTCATGACCCACCAATACCAAATGTGCAGGACACAGCCAAAAACCCTTGAGAAACTTAAAGAAGGAAGAGTTTATTTTGGCTCATGATTTGAGGGTACAATCTATAATGGCAGGGAAGAGATGGCAACAGGATGAAGTGGCTGGTCATATTGCATCTGTGGTCAGGAAGCAGAGGCAGATGAGTACTTACTGATACTCCCTTTATCCCTTTCTTCTTATTCAGCTTGGAATTGCAATCCATGTGATGGTGCTTTACACATAAAGGTTGGGATCTTCCTGGCAGAGTTAAACTTCTCTGAAAACACCTTCATAGACAAATCCAGAGGTACGTCTTTTAGGGGATTCTAAATCCAATCAAGTTGACAGTGTGTGGGCACTTTTCATTGTACTATAACATTGCCACAAGCACTGAATTAGTGAACATGGAGGCATTCTTTCCAGAAGAAATACAGGGTAAAAGTCTTATAGGGCTCTGTCTATAAAATTACTATCAATGAAGTAATACATAACCTTGTTTAATGGGCACATTATATAATATATATTACTGGTTCATACTTCTTTGTAAATACCTCCATAGACAAGCCCAGAGGTATATCACCTAGATAATTGTAATACTGAAAACATGACCTGTGGGTCCTCGCTGCCCCCGGGAGTCGTTGGCCAATTATATCCCAGGCATAGGAGGAGTTGGGGGGTACAGGGTCTTGGAGTGGGTGAGTGCAGCAGGAGACAGTCTGACAGATAGTGTTCTCTTTTATTCAAAAGGGAAGTGGGTTTATAAACATGTGAGAAAGGTTGAGAAGGTTCATAAGGTGATTGGATACATAGGTTTATGGGTTGCTATCTAATTGGCTGGTGTTGGAAGGCAGAAGTTGTGAGGGAGAAGCTGCCAGGGAGATAACAGAATTGGTGGGAAGAGCTAGGTGACTTCAGCCACATATTGGATGGCTATAGCTGCAGGGAGACTGTTTTCTACCATGTAAGGGTCTCTTGGGCAGCTGGCCACAAGGTCAGGAACTATGGATTCAGGAATGGCAAAACATGCCTGGAATGCTCAAGTGCTTTGCAATGGGGAGAGGGCCTGCCAGTTTCACCTCCTCTGAGCGAAGATGAGGCACACTATGACCTCACTAAAAGGTAGGGCCAGCTCTGTTGCCAGAGTGGGTTCCTGACAATAAGGCCAGGGGCCACCACCACAGCCCAAGGTCCCAGGCCATGCCCAACAGCCCAGGCCAGCTTCCTCACAGTCCTAGGCCGTGTTTAGCAATGCCCAACAATGACCAAGAGCATTAAAACCCAAAGGCAAATGAAGCTTGTCTGATGCATTCGTTCTCACCATAAGTCACATGGGAGCAGGAATTAGAATTAGAAACCATAGACAGCACTTCACCACTACTCTTAGGGTCTACTTTAAACAGGAAAATCACCCAGGCCCCCCCAAAAGACAAAACAAACAAACTCCACAACACCAAATGACCCAGAAAACATAGTTGTTTGCACTGAGTTAAAACAAGAATGCAGAGCACTGTTTGTTTGACCTCAGCTGAGAACATACATATTAGGGTCACGTTTTCCATGAATGAGTGAAACATTTCTGCCATATTGAATTTTAAGCTAAATAATATTAATGTGTAGAGGAAATCACAGGTAGAGAATCTATAGATAGTGAGGACTGACAGGATACAGAAGTAAATTTGACAGAATGTATAAGCATAGAACTGTTTGTGATTATGCCCAATTTTTTCATTAGTTCCAATAGGAAAACTTCTGTGTCATTTTCCAAGAATAATAGTAATAATTGCTACAAACATATATTCTTTCTTTCTTTGTTTTGTTTTGTTTTGTTTTGTTTTGTTTTGTTTTTTGAGGTAGAGTCTTGCTTTAGCCCAGGATGATCTGGAATTCACTATTTAGTTTCAGGCTACCCCCAAACTCACAACAATCCTTCTACCTGTGCCTCCCAAGTGCTGGGGTTAAATGCATATGCTAACCACACCCAGCTATAAACACAAATTCTAAAGGAACTTTTGGCTTTTAGTTAGAAATTTGCATTTTTCCCTTTTTAGTGAAAGTGAAAAGTATGAAATGATTGATGAAAGAAGAGAATGAGGTGTCAGTTCCCCTTGGCTCAAACACAGTGCTTGCTAGTATTTATTTAAAAATATTTTTATTTATTTATTTGCAAGAAGAGAGGGAGACAGAGAAAGATGAAGAGAGAAAGAGAGAGAGAGAGAGAGGGAGAGAATGGGTGCACCATGGCCTCTAACTACTGCAAATGAACTCCAGATGAATTTTACCTTGTGCATCTGGCTTATGTGGTTACTGGGGAATAGAACCTTACTCCTTTGACTTTGTCAGCAAGCACCTTAACTACTAAACCATATCTCCAGCCCAAGTTTTTCTTTCCTTTATGTTTTTACCTTTGATAACTGGAGAAGGGAATTCAGGAATATCTAGTACACTTAACAGAAGCATAATATGGTAGCATATTGATTTTTGACTCCCCATCACACATGTTAAAATGAAGACTGTTTGTTTTACTTGGTTGTTATTCCCCTCTTAAAGTTCAAATATGATTTCATTCTCCATAAATCAATAAAATCTTGAGTTGGTAATTTCTTTGTTTTTAAAAAAGAATATTGCATCATAATAGTAGTCTTGGGAAAAATAAGATCTCCTCCTTCCCTAATGTCAGCATTTAAGCCACAGAATGAATATCAAGATGTTAAATTGTTATTTTCATTTAATCTTAAAATAATGAAAACAATCAAAATGAAACAAAGCAAAAATATAAAACTAAACTCAGAAAACATAAAACTATTTACTCAATTGTTTCTTTTTCTTTTAATCAAGACTGCATGAGAAGATTCTTAGGAAAAAAATAATGGCAGAAAAATATAATTTTGACTTATAAAATTGTAGAGCTCAAAAAATAATATTTAGGACTAGAGAGATGGCTCATTGATTAAAAGTGCTCACTTAAAAAGCCTGAACTCCTGGGATTGATTCCCCAGTACCCATGTAAAACCAGACACACAAAGTGGCTGATGTGTTTGGAGTTCATTAGCAATGTCAGGAGACCTTGGCACATCCATACTTTCTTTCTCTGTCTCAATTAAATAAATAAACAAATAAATAAATAAAATTTAAGCATGTGATATGTAATATATGTCTCTCAACTTTAAAGTTTTTCTGAGGATCCAGCACAAAACCAGTGTTAGGCCCTGATTTTTTTTATCTTCAGAACATTCCTTAAGATTTTTCTGTTTTTGAGCAAAAAGGAGTAAAATAATCCTAAAACAAATACCTATGACTATGACAGGCATTTAGTTCAGCACAAACCAGGGAAGTTTTGAGAGTAAGTGAAAGATATATGAAAATAATTAAATCTATATAATCTCTATATATGATGGAGAGATTATATATGAACCTGTGAAATATTTCTTTTTAGAAACTGTTTCAAAAAACAACATTTTGTGAAAATAACATTTTATGCATAAAATTAATGTAATACTATCATCATATGTATTATTTTAATTTTAGAAATAAAGTATAGCCTTTATTCTTGGTCCATATTGAAGAACTGTAGTCAGTGTTTAAAATTCACATTTTTAAAAGAATATTTTATTTATTTACTTATTTATTTATTTGAGAGAGAGAGAGAGAGAGAAAGGCACATAGAAAGAGGTAGAATGGGCATTCCAGGACCTCCAGCCCCTGCAAATGAACTCCAGAAGCATGTGCCACTTTGTGCATCTGGCTTACATGGGTACTAAAAAATCAAACCCTGGTCCTAAGGCTTCACAGACAAGTGCCTTAACTGCTAAGTTATCTCTTCAACCCTAAAAAGAAACCACATTTTTAACATATATCATTGATACTTTTCCACAGAATGTATTTATTACAGTATGACCTTATTAATACTATTTCCCCAAGATCTTGGACTCAAAGAATACTGTGGCTAAGACACAAACCATTTGCTGGAGATTATATTATGTCTATATTTATTTTGAATCTTCTCTGTAAATTATTATCAAGCTCAATTGAGAAAACATTTTCTCAATACATATACTCACAAGATTGAGAACAAATTCTTGCTAGGTAGAAAAAAGTTCTCATTTGCAAACTTTAAAACAATTGGAATTTATAGCTTAGTCCAACTTTTTCCTCCCAATATTGTTATATTTGCATTTTATTAATGCAATTCAATAAATGTTTTAAAAGGCTTGTTTTAATACTGCATTTATTGAATGTGTTCATTAAACATTGCCAGCTAATTTTGAAAACAAAGTAGTAGAGATATAAAATACTCATTTGTTACATATTGCATCTCAATTATAAAAGAGTTTCATTGATTTGCAAAATAATTCTTCAAAACTTTAAAAAAAAGATGGCAGGTATCATTGAGTGAAAGTATTTTTTTGTCATTCTAAACAATTTATTTATTTATTTATTTATTTATTTATTTATTTATTTATTTTTTGGTCTTGCGAGGTAGGGTCTCACTCTGGTCCAGGCTGGCCTGGAATTCACTATGTAGTCTCAGGGTGGCCTCAAACTCTCGGCAATCCTCCTACCTCTGCCTCCCAAGTGCTGGGATTAAAGGTGTACGCCACCACGCCCAGCAACAATTTATTTTTGTATCCAGCAGTTGCTTAGTCACAAACTTTTGAGGTATACTCTGAAAAAATATAAAAACACTATAAATTTTGATTATTGCAACTTCTATGGAGGTATATTACTTCAACATGATTGAATATAACCATAAATTATGGATAAACTTTCATCTATTTCTCTGCTATTTCAGTTCTTAGGAAAGGATAATGATTGTACCATGATATGTTACTCCAACACAATATTAGTATTGTCATTGCAAAAAGCAATTTTATCTGTTAAACCTTCAGGTTCACTTTATTGCAGCATTTATAATACTGCCAGATATATTACCTTCAACAGAATAAATTTCCAAAGATTAATTAATTATATAAAATGGATAATTATTAGTGGAATTAATGACTGATGGCAATGATTTCTAAAAATCTTTCATGTTTTATTTTCTATGAGAATTTTCTTTCTATTTACAAAGCTGAGACATTAAGATCAATGTTTCAATTTTTAAATATGTACAAAAAATTCAATTGTGAATTTAAAATTCACATGTTTAATTTAGGGAAATAGTCCATTTAATCTGAATGAAAAGTCATACTTTTAGAGAATTATGTAAAGATCCTTTCTCTACATGCACATGTTAAATTGTCATTTTTCTATGCTTATCCTTCCAAATGGCCACTTTCGCATGTTAATATCTTTCCTTTGTGGTATTTCTATGGGTTCATGGTGCATAATATCTATCAACAAATAATGTATAACATACACATATATGAAATCCCTTGAGAATTTGAAACTGTACTTGATTTTCCATCAACTATGGTTGAACTTATTGTTGTAGTAGAATTTTTTAAAATAACAAAATGTTACCAGGTAAGAATAGTTTTAGATTCACATTCTATATGCATGATGGAGCAGTATAGCAAAAGCATTTCAATGACTCTGTCTTATGGGAGAACTGTGGATCTATTTGCATATAGTTTAGCTATATTAATATACAATTTTCTCATAGGTTTCCACTGACCCCAGCAACCTGCAGTTGGAGGAATTCATACAACTTAAAATTATCCCACAGGCCATGGCAAAGGTGATTGGGTGATTGGCATAGCTTTGTAAGTGCTTTTACCATCATTACCTGAGGTTAGAAAGAATAAGCAATACTTAGATATTCTTGTCCAGTGCACTAATGTTTTATATATCAGTATCTCGTCCGCAAAATGACTTACAACAGAAAATAGCTAAAAGAAGAAAGATAGCAAACACAGCTCTTAAAGAATCCTGTGTCTTTGTGTGCTCTTACATACAACTAGACAACAGAGGCCGTGGCAGAAATGAGAACCAGAAAGTAAACGGTGACTGTAGCTATGAAAGCTAATTTTAATTCAATGCCTAAGAAAATTTTATTTAAATTTTGCAGTTACTAAAGATATTTTTTTTCAAAAATAGAGGAAAATGCCTTTATTTACTTGAACCACAAAATACCACAAATAGCCAAATAAATCCTGATAAAGAACAGAGCTGGAGGTATCACACTTTACTTATTTCATAACCACATATAATACTACAATAACCAAAACAGTATGGCAATGGCATAATGACAGTTATATAAACTAAAAGGGCAGAATAGACATCCCACAATAAACTTGCATATTCACAGCCAGTTGATTAGTTAAGAATATATGATGGGTAATGGATAATCCCTTCAAGTGGTTCAGCAAATATTGAATATTTTCATGTACAAGAATGAAATTAGAATCATCTTAGATCACAGATGAAACAACTCAAAATTAACTAAAGCTTACATATAAGACTTCAAAATGGTTGACTCTCTCGAGAAGCCTGACCCTGATCTAAGGCATGTACTATTTTTCGTCTCTTACATATATACCCCCTTATCTAAAGCCTTTGTTTAATTGATATTAAAAACTTTTCTTAAAAAGAAAACTTTTCTTAATAAACTGTAGCTTTGACTCATGCTGAAAAAGCTTTGGAATGACATGTGACTTGAACAATAGCATAGATGATTTAATGTTCCTTTACATACATTAAAATACATGCTTCCATGTTCCATCACTGTAATCATTTCATTATAGATGACGTTTCTCCTGTCCCAGTTACTGCATTAATTCAGAAAAGCCCAGCCTTCTATTGCACTGTAGAAAGTAATTGTTTGAAAAATTTTGCATTAAATAATGACCATAAATGACCAAATTTAGGGACTGGAGAGATGGTTCACTGTTTGAAGGAACTTGCTTACAAAGCCTGCTGGATTGTGTTCAATTCCCAGCCCGCCCCCCACCCCTGTGTAAAGCTTGATGGGCATTTATTTGAAGTAACAAGAGACACTGGTACATGTATGTATATAACTATACATACATAAATATGTGCAAATAAAATAAAATTAGAAAAGTGATTAAGCACAGGGTAGTAGTTCTCCATTTTTAAAAACCTTGAGCTAGTTTTATTTTTCTCTACATTCTAAGAAATGTATACCATAAGCTCTTTTCTTCAAACCACCAACTCTGACTTGAGCTCAGGTCATATATTGTAAGTTGTCAATTCACTGACAAGAACCACCATATACTCACCAATAGATCTTCAAACTGACCTTCATCTATTTGAAGAAAACGTTCTTTGTCTCTTGCTAGATAGGAAGTACCCACAATCCTATATGGAGAAAAGCTGCTGGGTAACTGAGACTTTTCAGTCATTCAATTATTCTTTCTCTCTTTGCATTGTATAGTATCATTGTGTAGTATGGAACAGCATCTATAATAATAGTGTAAAATTTTCTTCATATATTTAATCTAAGAAAAAGCATATTTATTTTAAATTCTGCAGCCAAATAATATCACTACACTCTAAAAGAAAACAACTTTTCCAAGTATCATTTCTCACTGTATCTCTTTCATCTCTTATTTCTATTTCATCCCAATAGTAGTTTATTCACCCACAAACTAACAAAATTACCATTTTCAAAGGAATGAATGACTTCTGTGTAATTGGTAAAGTGTACTGCTCAGATTCTGTCCTCCTACTCATGCTTTCGTGTCCTCCAGCCCTGTCCTCCTCCTTCTCTGTTTACCTCCTGTTCTGTCCTCCTCCTCCTCTGTCCCCCTGCTCTGTCCTCCTCCTGCTCTGTCCTCCTCCTGCTCTGTCCTCCTCCTGCTCTGTCTTCCTCCTGCTCTGTCCTCCCCTTGCTCTGTCCTCCTCCTGCTCTGTCCTCCCCCTGCTCTGTCCTCCTCCTGCTCTGTCTTCCTCCTCTGTCCTCCTCCTGCTCTGTCCTTCTTCTCCTCTGCCCTCCTCCTGCTCTGTCCTCCTCCTCTTCTGTCCTCTGTCCTCCTCCCTGCCTGTCCTCCCTCCTCCTCTGTCCCTCCTCCTGTCCCTCCTGTCTGTCCTTCTTCTCCTCTGTCCTCCTCCTGCTCTGTCCTCCTTCTCCTCTGTCCTCCTCATGCTCTGTCCTACTCCTGCTCTGACCTCCTCCTGCTCTGTCATCCTCCTCCTCTGTCCTCCTCCTGCTTTGTTCTCCTCCTCCTCTGTCCTCCTCCTGCTCTGTCCTCCTGCTCTGTCCTCCTCCTGCTCTGTCCTCCTCCTGCTCTGTCCTCTTCCTCCTCTTTCTTTCTCTTGCTCTGTTCTCCTGCTCTGTCCTCTTCCTCCTGTTCTCTCCTCCTTTGTCCTCCCTGTCCTCTGTCTTCCTCCTGCTCTGACCTCCTCCTTCTCTGTCCTTCTCCTTTGTCTTCCTCGTGCTCTGTCCTCCTCATGCTCTGTCCTCCTTGTGCTCTGTACTCCTCCTCCTCTGTCTTCCTCATGCTCTGTCCTTTTCATGATGAGTCCTCTTCCTACTCAATTGTTCCACATTTGACACAGTGAACAACCTTTCCTCTGACCCCTTTTGTTTAGTTGTGCAAATCATTTAAGTTTAATATTTCTCAGTTTGTTCATTTTGGAATACAGACAATATTATCCTATGTTTTTTAGTTCAGCCTTCAATCCCAGCACTTGGAAGGCTGACATAATATGATGAGTTTAGGGCCAACTTGGGCAACATAGCAAATTTAAGGTCAGCAGGAGTCACAAAGAAATACAAACAAACACAAATAGACAATCAAGCAAACAGGAAAAAAATAACTAACTCAGTGCTCACATGTTGTTAGAATTAAATAGGGAATCACTGTCCTTGATGCTTATACATTTGCCTCTCTACAATAGATTTTTTTGCAAAGTTAAAGGGCTATGTTTCGAAATTTATATACTTAGAATAACACTCTCTTCACAGTTCTCTCATTCATGTGCACCCAGAATAAAATATCTAGCCCCGTTCCAGATCATAGTCTCTGTTCACACTGTTTCTGCCACAGGGATTGGTCAGGGAATGTTTCAATCACTCTGTTCCACATCAGTCCAAAATGTAGTGACTTATAATCACAATTTATCTGACAGTTATAAATCAAGACTATTCCTCTGAAGCTTAGCTGTATGTGATAGATAGTCACTGACTACTGGACTGGGGATCAAAAATGCATCAAAAATGCCTTAGATGGCTTATTACAATATGTATCTAATTTTCCTTCCTTTAGTTCACACAACATTTAATTTCTTTTAATAACCAAATATAATTTTTAGAATAAATGTATAAATAGGAATAACTTTTAAGCTAAAGACCAAATAATGGTAAGCAGTGTGATAAAAAGATAATACCCCCACAGTGCAAGATGCACATTCCCCATTGATGAGGGTCCCTTTGGAGGGGGAGAGAACAGGGAGGAGGACAATGGAGTCACCAATATGATTGTAAAATTAGAATAATATAAACAAAATAATAAATTATTTTTGAAAAGTTAAATCCTTCTTTTAACTTTTTAATAGAGCCCACATCATGGCAAAGTACTAATTTTTGTGTTTATTGAAGAACTGGATTCAGGGGCTGGACCATGACATGGCAGTTGAGGTCCTTGCCTGTGAAGCCCAAGGACCTGGGTTCAATTCCCAGGACCCACGTAAGCCAGATGTACAAAGTGGCACATACATCTGAAATTTGTTCACAGTGGCTAGAGGCCCTAGTGCACCCATGCCCTCACTATCTGCCTCTTTCTATTTCTCTATAATGAATAAATAAATAAAGTAAAATATTAAAAAAAGAACTGGATTCAGGATTTTTAAAAGTAGCTCATGCAAACCATTATTGAATATTTATTCCATCTTAAATGTTTGTGAAACTGTGTCTTGAAAGTGAGATTTTGACATACACAGTAGCTTACTGCATATTAATTTAATTGAATGACTATGAAAGCTACACATCTTTACATCCCTATTTTCTTTTACAGGTTTGTTAGGTTGTTCTTGTGAGATGGTTAATCTATGGATTGGATCCATAGGCATAGTCACAGTAATTTGCTTTGAGTTTGAATCAACTCCTAGCTGTAATTTTGTTAATTTCTTTTGACATGTTTTACTTTTATATCAACCTCTTCATTCTATTGTTTCTCTTCCTGTGTTTCTCCTTTTCATTTTGTAACTAGTCTTTCTTGAGTAATTTATGGAGATAACTAACTTTAGAACTAATGTTAAACCTTTCTTACTGGTGAATTCATAAGACAGGCTTGAAACATAGAACTTTACCATGAAGAGATGAGCTCATTCATGCCATTTGAGTGAATGCTAGACACAGAGCCAGACAATAGCTCCTTTGCCTTAGTGAGGAAAACAATCTGGCTTTCATTTTAAGTGAAATAAATGCTGTAAATCACACAAAGGTTGTACTAGTTAGCTGAGGAAAATGTAGCATGTGTTAAAACATTTCCCCTGTTAGATTGTGGTTGGCAAAATGTTGTCATACTTCAGAAGAATCAAGCAGTTTATATCTTCTGTTATTCACCTTCACTTTATGTAATTATTGAAACTAATCATAGTCACATCTAGTGAAGTCATGGAACTGAATGAAAAGCATGGCTACAGTATTGCATTGTTCTTACTCCTGGAAAACGGGGAGGATAACTAATATTTTTGAACACACATTATGATCCATCCCTGAGTTGCATAATTTAAACTGACTCATAACATTTTACAATGTTGTTGTAATTAGTAGTGCATCTTTCACATAAAGAGATCCCAGGTAGCTTCCTTAAATCCTAGAAGCAGAAAGCAGGGTGATATAAATTTTCAACTTGCTAGTTAAAAAGTCCATCATTTTGCCACAAACCTATTACCTCCTATTTATTTTATACACAAGAAAACTTTTGATTATTCTTGTGCACTTCTGCTTATGCAACTATTTAACAATACATGCAATGTCAAATACTCAGGTGAGTTTTAGTAAAAACAACCTGGCATGATTTTAATAACAAGATGATAATGTTTTCTGTAATGCTCAGAAATTAAAATAGTGTTGGGGTCCCCCTCGGGCCAGCCCAGGAGGGATGGCAGGGTCTCTGATGAGTAGGGGGTGAGAGGCTCGGAGTCACAACACTGACTCTGGGAGTTGGGTAACATCCATCTGCCAGATAAAATTTGGGGTAAGGCCTCTAGGATTGACTCCTTGAGGCTATAGGGGGCCCAAGGGGGCTAAGGGGGTGCATGCCTTACAGGTGTGGGTTAAATGTTTGCATTGGCTAGATTAGTGGGGGACAGATGGAACTTTTGGTGGAAACATCTATCTTGTTTTAAAGGTGGCAAGGATGAGATAGCAATAAACTTGTCTACCTGTGAATTCCCATTAGCTTATTGCTAGGCAGGCAGACCAGTGTGTGAGCGAACATGCTCAATAAGTCTGAAGGTGGATGGTCCATTGTAAAAGGACTTGTTCAAAGTAGGAGTCAACACCAGATTCCTGGGCTGCCTTTCGGATGAAAGCCAGAGCAGAGGGGGGTGGGGTACCAAGGCCTGGCTGTTGCCTCTGGGGAAGGCGGTGAAGGGTGGGGCAATGGTGTGTGTTAGTGAACTGGCAGCTGCCTGGGTGTGTCCAGGACAATCAGGCAGAGGTCCTTCCAAGGGTAAAGAGGGGGAAGGGTGGTTATGAGCATGGCTGCCCCAGGCGGTGGTTGGGGGCTAAAAAGGCAGCGGGCAGGTTGTGGTTTGGGTGGTGGTCTTCGGAGGGATGAGATTTTAAGAACCAGTTTCAGTTTTTCCTTACAGCTTTTGTTATGGGTAGAAATGGCTTCCTCCATGGAGGAGCCTTTAAGGCTGGCAATTATGGCAAGGAGGAGAGAAAACAATGGGACGGGGGGGTGTGCCCCTTGTAAACCTCACATTTCTTTGTGAGGAAGAGAACCCGGGACCAAATGGAAGGGTCCCAGATATTCATCCCAAAAGCTATGGAGGTCCTTTTGTTTCCCTTTAAACCACATTGCCGGAGGAGGGCCTTAAGAGCCTGCAACTGTGGTGTCCTCCAATGGGGAGGGAGGTGTCCTCCAATGGGGAGGGAGGTGCCCATGATGGTGTGGTGGTATTTGAGGGGGGGGCTAGGGGGGATACTCCTGAATCAAGGAGATAACCCAGATCAAAAATGAAAGCCCAAAGGATAATCATGTAAACCACAACTTCTAATGCTGGGGCCAGCTGAGACATACAGATAGAATGTTTAGGACTCATGTGTCTTGTGCTTAGTGGGGGACTTCCATGGGTCATTACTCCATGGCCGTATGCACACATGGTGTCTCCAGTAAAGCTCAGCCAAAGGCCTTGCCTTGGTTTCAAAATCGGGTGGATCAGATCCTTACGTGATTTCGCTGGGACAAATCGAAAGTCAAGGGGCCAACATCGGCTTCAGGACTGTGTCTCTTCCTATTGGGGAAAAGGACAAACAAAAGGAAAAGGGGGGAGGAGGGGGTTTCTTGCTCACCCTTGGGCAGCTGTTAGCACATGGAATAGCAAGGAGCCTACTCACCGGACAATCAAGAAGGGGGAGTCTTGCCAAACACCAAGGGGGCTACTTGTTGACTATCAATGAGGGGGCATATCACCAACACTGGGGAGCAGAGGGTCCCTGTTCAGGTGCCAGATATTGGGGTCCCCCCTAGGGCCAGGCCACGAGGGATGGCAGGGTCTCTGCTGAGTAGGGGGTGAGAGGCGTAGAGTCACGACACAGACTCTGAGATTTGGGTGGAAGCAGCAGAGGACAAGCTGCCACAAACTCTTTTATTCAAGGAATTATAGGGGGTTTTAAGGGGCTTGGCTGGCCAATTGTTGTATGGGGTGGTCCCCTTCTTGTGACCAATGACAGCCTGTCTCCAGACAGATCATCTCTTAAGCAGGTTTCTCATGAGCATGGCACTATAGCTGTTGTCATGCCAGGCCTGCACAGGATGCCATGTTCACAGAAGCCACTTCCCGGTTTCTTTTGTCATGTGGTCTGGCTAGGGCCAGACCTGCATTGTGCCACACAAAATAGTACTTATAAAGGTAAAGAGATATGTGTGTTGAATTGCTGAGAAGTTATCAAATTGTATGTTAAATCATTAAAAATATATTTCAAATGGTTCAGAGGATCAAGGCTAAAACTTTGTACATGTGGGCACTCTACCACTCAACCATATCCCCAGTCATATTACATCATCTATAAACAGATAAATTAAATGAAAATATATCAGTTAGTGCTGAAAAATTGGAATTTCCAATTAGCGTTTGCTAAAATGCTAAAATAGGAATTTAGGTAAGCTTATTTAAACAAAGCAGAGGATTAGGTAGTGGTTACTAAGGCTAGCTCACTTATGAAAAGCATTCCACTAGCCAGTACTGAGTTCCTCTACATACTGGGTCAGTCAGGCAGGTCTTGGACCCACTTTCTGTCCTTGAATTAATTGATATGATGTAATTTACTTCTTAGCCAGAAGCCAAGATTGCGTCCAAGTCAGAACAATGACTCATGATCTCTTTCCAACCAATTTTAATTGGAGTTATAACTTTCTAAGTTCAATACAGATTGAGAGCTTTGAGTTTTTATGTTGGGTTTGTAACTATCTTTACATGTATAGCTAAAATATGTCTTTCCTGTATCTAAAGCCCTTCATGTCCTAAAAATGAGTCCATTTCTCTGATTAATGTTTTTATTGTTATCTTTAAGATTAATATAGAATTGGTGAAGGAGTATTTGGGATAATGCATGGACATAAAAATAGGGATGAAAAGTAGAGTGTGAGAGAGCAAGTGTGAGTGAGTGGAAGAGACAAAGACAGAGAAGGGGAGTAATAGATATGTTTGAAGTCTGTGAGACAAGATTTCTCTGTTTCTCTTTCAAATAATATATATATATATATATATATATATATATATATATATATATATATATATATATATCTTTACATGAAATTAAAACATTTTGGTAATTGTTTTTTTTTTAATTTAAGTTATTTATTTGAGAGAGAGGTGGAAAGAAGAAGAGAGAGAGAGAAGGAGAGAATGGATGTATAAGGCCTCCAGCCACTGCAAATGAACTCCAGACACATGTACCACCTTGTGTTGTGGTGTTAGATTGACTTTAAACATGAAATGGATGAATGGGAATGAGAAGACAATGATCTATAAAGTGAAGACTGGAGCACAGCCAGAACGTTGGCAAGCCAACAAGTGAAGACATCAGAACATTTTGAAAAAAAATTAAACATATTATAATGTAAACACAACTCTCTGATTATATATTACTGCAACCCAGTGATGACATGAATCTGACATGTTTTAAAAGCCTAAAGAAGAGCAAGAGGAATACCTAGAAATATATTATTCTGCATTTGCTATAACTGTGCAATGCTGTAGTTAATAGAGATCTTGATCATTTGTCTCCCAATAATCTTTTTTGGGGGGAGGGGTCATTCGTACCTACTAAATAAAAACAAACCCCTTAATGTGCAATTATAAACCCTATGTGATTTGTGTGCCTTTGACCTGCCTTCCCAGAATCCTACCTATTTACTGCCCCATCCACTCTCCATTGTCTTCCTCTGTGTTCCATGGAATGGCTGCCCTGTGCCCAGCTCTCTGCACATCATTGGTCATAGCTGTATATTATCCATATCTCCTCTACTTATTTCTGTCTACTTATTACTTATTGAGATTTATGCATGGATTCTTCCTTGATTATTTGATTGGAAGTTTTTGTAGTCTGATTAAGGCATCATGGAAATACTCCTTTGTACTTCACTCTGACAGACTTGTGCAGCTGTCAGCTTCTCCAGTGGGCTGTTCTTTGTTTAAAGCATGAATTGTCTTGTTTATCTCTCTATTCCCAAAGTCTTAACAAGCATGTATCTCTAATTTTTTTGGGGGGGAGGGGGGTTCGAGGTAGGGTTTCACTCTAGCCCAGGCTGACCTGGAATTCACTATGCAGTCTCAGGGTTGCCTTGAACTCCTGGCAATCCTCCTACCTCTGCCTCCTGAGTGCTGGGATTAAAGGCGTGTGCCACCATGCCCGGCATATCTCTAATTTTTACTTTAATTAAATTAGAAGATTGTTGAGTTAGGAGATGATAGTTTAAATTGAAAGAACAGGAGCTATGGTAACTATGATGGCTCTGATTTGTCATGGTAAAATCTCAGCATGTGGCAAAGCATTAAGCCTATATGACAATGTTTCCAAAACTTGAGAAGAGAAAGTAGAATATATGTTTGGGGAAGGACAAGGGATGGGGATACAGTTGGGACCCAAAAGGAAAACATGCTATGAAAACCTTTACTCTGAACAACAGGCTAAAACATTGATCCTTCAGCAGGCCTGCAGAGGGAACACCCAAATCACAGGAATCTGGAGAGAGCATCATGAAGGCTAACCCTAATCCTGTCCTGCTTCTCTCTCTCTCTCCCTCTCACTCTCTCTTCCTACCTCTCCTCTCTATACTCACTTCCTCTATAATATTATCTATCTTTTTCTTCCCTCACCTTTCTAGGTACAGACTTGAAACTCCCAGTGCCAGCACGGGGTTAAACTCCACAATGAGCTCTTGATCCGAGACACCTACAAGGTTACTCCCCCCCCAAAAAAAGACAGACTTCTGTCAGAGTTCTTGGTGACCCACCAAAGGTTAATGGTAAGACCCTACTGTTGAAGATAGCATATGTGTGTGAGACCAAACACAGAGAGACCTGGCCAGAATCTGGAAGAAGGTCAGTCCCCAGGCAGTTAGCTAGTCTAGTACCAGAAGGTGCTACACGAGCAACTGGGGGAAAATGTCTGACATTGGTCCAAACAACTTGCAGTCTAAGATACCCAGCAGGAAACAACTTGACGTAATGCTCATGCAAGCACAGTAGTGGCAAACAGCCCTGGTGGTTAACCAATTGCTCTTGATTTGGCTAACAGATCCGCTCAGTGGAATGGAACTCATTGCTGGAACTGGGAAATAAGTCAAAACCAGGTAAAAAAAATAAGCTCAGTCTCCAAGAGCAAGATACCACCAAATGTGGGCTAGAAGAGAGCCAACGCATAAAAAATTCCCTCCAAAACATAGATGGTCATCCCTTCTACCTAGTACTAACTTTTCTCTCCGTTGGATAATTTGCTTATCTTTTTTCAGGTGGACAATGAATCTGAAGGGAGGATCAGCTAACCACACCTCACCAGGGCCCCAGCTGAAATCATAGAACAATGCAGGGGAAGGGCAAGAGTTCAGCGTTCATGGAGAACACGACACCAGAAAAAGGCTGAAGGAGATAAACACAGAGAACATCCAACTCCAACTAAGCCAGATATCCAGAGACACAAAGGCTCCCAAAAGCTCATCACTGAAGTAGAACTAAAATGACCCCAATGTGGCTCAGGGAAACTTGCAGAAGAGGGGGCGGAAAGATTGTTATAGTCACAAGTTGGGGCATTATGCACAGAGACTGGGGCCTACACCCCAAGACTCTTGACTAACCTCACAATGCATGACCCACATTCCCCATTGATGAGGGTCCCTTTGAAAGTGGGAGGACAGGGAGGAGAACAATGGAACCAATACTATGAATGTAAAATCAGAATAATATAAATAAAAAAGGAAAAAAATATATTTAAAAAATCTTAGCCTTATTCTTGACATTGTTTTCAATTTTAAAAAAAAAATGTAGTTTAAGGTATGAGATGAGCTGAATGATTGTTAGTTCTTTTGGTCCCACCTCCACCCTGACTCAACTTGATGTGCTATCACTGTTTTCAAGGTTAATCTTTTTAGCAGTTGAATAAAGAAGTCAGTTTTCAAGTTAACGCTCAGCTGCATAGCTCTGTGATTCTATATAATCCGTGCTAATATAAGTAGTAATTTCATATTTGTATACATCTTTTTCCTGTGTATATCATATGCATACTCATGTCTGACAGGTACCTATATTAGAAGAGATTGGTGAGGAAAAGGAATGGCCTGGATATAGGCCCCACCAACTAGTCATTTAAAGAAAAAGAGCAATTCTCAAGGCAATGGCTACAATTACACTGAGAGTATCCAAGACGGGCAAGGAAAAATGTTTTGAGCTGGCAGTGAGGGAAACATCATTATCCTGTCTCAGCTTAGGGTGCTGTAACAAAATATTAGAGTATGTAGTTTAAACAATGTAGATATACTTCTTATACTTCTGGATGCCAGAAGTTCTAGATTCAGTTACTTGCAGATTTTGATGCTAGTGAGTATTTTTTTGTAGACTTGGCTTCTTTCCCTGCTGTGTTCTCACATGGAAGGGGGTGGGAAAGGGAGACAGGAGCACCCTGAACACCTGATCTGAGCCATGGAACTCTCCAGTAGCCTCACGTTCAAATATCATTACATTGAGGGTTAGGGCTTCAACCTATTCATTTTGAGGAGGCTCAAAATCCTATCCAGAACATAGCATGTTTGCTCCATAATATGACCAAAATAATTCCAGGGCTAGGAGGCTACAAAAGTCATACCACATCAGATGTTTTCTGGGAAGGCAGGAGCACAGGATAGTGCTGCTGCTGTGTCTGTCACACAGACTAGTAGAGATGGCTGGAGCAAGATTTTCTTTTTCTTTTGCATGAGTTCATGCATGCATGTGTATAATGTGGTATGTGTAATGTGGTATGCATGTGTGTGTGAGGTATGTTGTGGTTTGTGTGGTGTGATGTAGATGCCCATGAACTTTTCTGCAGTGGGGTATGCTTGCCTAATGTAGAAGGTGCTTACCTATAGTGGCTAGAGCTCCATCGCTCTTTTGCCAGGTCTTTTTTTTTTTTTTTTTTTTTTTTTTTTTTTGAGCTGGAGTCCTTTTATTAATTCCAGACCTTGCAGGGCTCTGATTATTCTCAGGTCTCTGCCCCCCTGTGGGACTGTGATAAGAGTACACCATGGCAACATTCAGCTAACTGTTTATGTGGGGTCTGGAGATTGAAACTCTGGCTGTCTCAAGCCTTCTCAAGTCCTCATGCTTCCACAGTTACCTGCCTGGACACCCAAAACTTTTCATTTTTCTATAGTCAGCATGTGAGGTGCTATATAAAGCCTGAAATTTGCTCTTAAATATTACCCAGTTGTTTATGTTCTATTAAAACCAAATTTCAACCAAACTCCTCAGACCTCTGGGCCTGGAAACCTTTCAGCAAGTTCTATTTTTGTTTCCTCCTTCTGAAAATGTCTCTTCAGACACAGCTATGGCACCTATCTTCCTTACTCTATATTACTTATGGAAGACTGGAAATTGAAATGTGTCATGGATGAAAACATGAGATGGAGGAGAATCCTGGATGTATGCATCCAAATGTTTAATATTTCTCTATTCATGTTGTGAAAATTTAGAAATAACACTAAAGATCAGATTTTTTTAATAGGGGCCTGAAATGCTGGAGGATGTTGGAGTGGAAAATCAGTAAATCACTACATTCCCAACAGTCAGGAAGAAATAATCTGACCCTTGAGGTCAGAAAAAGGTTACAAACAAGGAAAGGCAAGGGAGGGTAAAACAAAGAGGTAGAATTACTGACTGCTAGACTTATCAAGGATTCATTGAGGAAGCAACCTCCAACAACAAAATACAGCATTAGGGAAAAGAGATTCCCCCCACAATAAACCCACCCCATATTTAAAAAAAAGAAAAGGTAAACTTACATAAGCATAACACAGAAGGTGGAAACCATCCCATGCTGCTTACTTGGCCATTATCACTGCATCACTGAACAGAGTGAAGGAGATCACAAGGGAAAAACATGCCATCAAAATACTCTGCTGAGAAGAGTATAAAAGCATAAACAGCCTCACCTACAAAAATCAAGAGCCTTTCCCCCTCTAAGTACAAGCAGAACCACATGAACATCCCTGGAAGTGAACTAAACTCCAGTAATCGGATGAATATAAACATCCTCTAGGAAGTTACCTGAACAACAGCAGTAGAGCCGCCAGCATGAACATCATCCAGGAAGTGATATGAACTGCAGTAATGGATCCAGTATGGATGTAGCAGACAGCTTTAGGTGTGCTGAGATGAACTTCCAGACCAGGCACAGTTATGGAGGAAGGAATTTATTGAAGCTTACAGATCCAGGGGAAGTTCCATAATGGCAGAAGATACTGCCCTGCCTTCACAGGTCCAAACAGAGAGAAAGAGAGAGAGAGAGAGAGAGAAAGAGAGAGAGGAGAGGAGCCTCACTCCAAAATCCACACAGCACAGCACACCTCAGGAACTCAAGCTAGGCACACTTTGCATATCTTTAGATTTAAATCTCAAACCACCACCACACTTTAAGATCCCCCCAGTGGCACTGTCTCCAGCCAGGTGGCTACAGATGCAAACTACAAACTAATAAAACACTGAATATATTGGGGGCCATCTATTCAAACTACCACACTCTGCCCCTCACCCCCAATAGATTCAAAACTATCACACACTGTAAATTTTATTCAGTTCAATTTCAAAGGTCCCCACAGTCTTGACCAACTTAAGTCCTGTAAAATCAAACAAGTCAAATACTTTCAACATAAAAAGGCATAGAGTAAACATTTTCAACTGGTAAAAGGCATAGAAAGGAGAGACTAGAACAATGCAAACTCAACCACCATCAACAATCATCAAACTTCTGTAGTTCAAGTTCAATATAACCAGAGACTGACGGTCTCCATATTTTCCAATTCTTTCCCTCTAGCTGGGCAGAGTAGCCAGGGAAAACTTCCATCCCAGACCAACAGTGCACTCCCTAGTAGGCCTTGCACAGTCCTGGTATATCCAAACATTTTTGAGTCTCCACGCAAATCACAGTCCATCTTCCAAACACTCTTACAGCCTATCAGGGCATCATGCCCTGCCTCATGCCACATCTCAGAAGTGGCTACTATAACCCTGTGAAATTCATGACCACTCCATGCATTTTTCATGCTTACAAAACTAATACCAGGTGTGCAGGACACAACCATATTCTTAATTTGGGACCTAAATAAATTGTAACTTTGCAAAGCAGGTTCCTTCTCCAGTCAACTCTTTCCAAAAGAGTTTGCATTTCTAACAGTCTTTCCTCAGGCATCTTCTCTATTGTTTTAATGTAAAGCAGTTGGGCCATCTTCCTTAAGCTTGCTAATGTGTTTCACAATAGCAGCGTCAGTAACCTAAAACCAGTCTCAGTGCCTCTAATTTTAACTTGCTTGAGGTTTTCCAAGTTAAAAATATTAAATCTTTCAGTCCAATATCTTTAGCCAAGCACATCAGTCCATTATAAATTTAACCTTTATCAAACTCTCTGGGCCTGGGCAGCAGGACACAGCCATCCCTTATGCCAGTAGCCTGTTATGGGGTCCAGTGTTGCACAAGTAAGACCATCGACTCACAGAATGTGAGGCAAAATTTTATTGGGTAAAAAAAAAAAAAAAAAAAAGCCTGCCCCCTAAGCCTAAGAACACTGGTTCCAATCTCCAGGTCTCACGTTTAGCCAGATGCAAAGTGACACAAGGGCGCAATGCCGCACTTGACCACAAGGGGGCACACACATCTGGATTTTGTTTGCAGCTGAGATGCTGCTGGCGCACCCATCTCTATCTGTCTTCCTCTCCCTTTCTCTCTGTCTCTCTCTGTGTCTCTCTACAAAAAAAGAGAAAGAAATGAAAGAAAGAAAGAAAGAAAGAAAGAAAGAAAGAAAGAAAGAAAGAAAGAAAGAAAGAAAAAAAGAAAAGAAAAGCTGGTACACATCAGGGCTACTCCCAGAGGTTTGGGTTCTCAGGATATAGCATTTAGTTGTTTGGAGTGTCAGATTTTATTGGAAAAAAACTACACAATATTTATTGCAAAAACAGGATGGGAGTTAAACCATAAATCTTAATTCACATGTTGCAGTTAGAGCCATAAAATAACCTTAAACATAAAGGGGAATTCAGTTCATTATGGCAGGGACATTCCATTCTTTAATGATTAAACAAACTGGTTAATCAGTTAAAGAAGCACCTGGGGGCGGGGGTTAGGCCATATTCTCCAAATGTCTTGCTTATTTGCCCTTAAAGATTTTGCTTAACAATGCAGGCCCAGGGTAATGTTATTCAGACCAGCAGAGCATCCTGTTTATCTACTATCCCCACCTGTTCCAGCAAGTGTAAAGTGACTTCTATTTTTCTCTAAGCTTGATGTAAAGAAATAATAACATTTTTCTCTCTTTATATTTCCCCCTGCTCAGATATGGCACTGAGTTAAATCTTTGACTCATGAGGGATAATGTCTAGGGTGTGTTCAGTTTTAGATAGAAGGGTATACTGTGTCCATAATAAGCTTAACAGAATTAATTTTATTTTAAACATATCTGACCAAAATATTAATAATGTAGGGTCCTATGATAAGGCCTAAGAGCAGTAGTATCAGGAGCCAGCAATAGATGAGATAAGTGTAGTTCTAATTAGCCTTGGTGACCAATCACACATAGACTGAAACCAGTTTCCAGTACCCTGTCTTTGGAGTTCTCTTCCTTTAAGTTTTTTTTTTCTAATTAAAGCCAGTGTATTTGGGATTATTTCCAACTGATTGGCATAAAAGCAACAAGTTTAAAAGTCCCCCTTATTTTATAAAAAGTAAGTTTCTTCTATTCTATTTTGTCCCCTCCACTTTTATGGCCTTTGAAGTCATTAGGATGACCTGGTGGGGGGCCCTTTAAATGTCTCCAAATGGTGTCTCTTTATCCTAACTCTGTCCTTGGGCTGAAAGGGATGGGGGAAAACAGGGTGTTTCTGAAAAGCAGCCTTGACTGCCAGAACAAATGGACTCCTGGATTCTTTGTCAGACTTGGATAGAAAGAAGCCTTTCATAAGTCAGTTATCTGTTTAAGCTCCATTGTGGAAGGATGGGGGTATTCATACATTTACATAAGGGGTACATCTGGCCCTTAACAGGATGAAGGGAAGGAGTCCCATCCATCCTTCACAAGTCTCTAGGGTTAATTTAGTTAATATCTCCTTTAAAGTCAGATTCATCTTCTCTACCTGTCCTGAACTCTGAGGATGGAAAGCATAATGTAATTTCCAATGTTTTAGTTAATTCTTTGATAACTTTGGATAAAAAAGCAGGTCCATTGTCTGATCCTATCATGAGGGGCAATCCATATCAGGGAATTATTTCATCTAGTAATTTCTTTGCTATTACCTGGGCTGTCTCAGACTTGGTTGGAAATGCCTCTACCTATCCCAAGAAAGTATCAACATAAACAAGCTGATACTTAAACCCATATTGGCCTTGCTTTACCTCAGTAAAATAAACATCCCAGTATCTTCCTTGCTCTGTCCCTCTTTCTCTTGACCCCATTGATGGCACTTTACCAGAGGAGGCATTTGTCTGTTGGCAGGCCTAACAGTGGGTGGTGGTGTCCTCAATGATTTCCTCATTAGTTCAGCTAGCTTGTTGCTGCCTGAGTTCCTTCATGTAGTTGTTTAGTCAGTCTCCACCTTAGGGATTGGGGCAGCAAGAGTTGTCCATTCTCCAGTTGATGTTATCCTTGTGGGGTTTGTTCCTTTATCATATGAGAGGTGAGCCATACATACTGTTCTGTGTATGTCGGTCTCTCAGGAAGAGTGGACGCTGGGAGGGTGACCAGACAATCTGATGGATGCTGAGAGGCAGCACTTTTTGTTGCTAGGTCTGCCAGTCTGTTCCCTCTTGCTTCTGTGGTCTCCCCTTTCTAATGGCCCAGACAATGAATTACAGCCACTTTAGTAGGTGCCCAAATAATAAATAAATAATATATATTATTATTAAAATAATAAATAAATAATATATATTATTATTAAAATAATAAATAAATAAATAAATAATAAATAGTTGGTAGCCAATAAGTCCAAAATTTTATTTTTATTTTTGATGTCTTTTACTTTCTGTTGTTAATACTGCAAAGGCAATGGCTGTCTGTATATTCACTGTCTTGTCCTTTCCTAATATCAGAGCCTTAGTCAGTGCTATCAGTTCCACTTTCTGAGCTGATGTACCCCGAGGCAGGGCCTTAGCCCACAGAATTTTTTTCAAAGTCACCATAGCTGCCCCTGCATACCTTATTCTGTCAACAACAAAGCTGCTGCCATCAGAATACATCACCAGGTGAGGGTCCAGCCAAGCCATATCTGTCAATTCCAGGCAGAGTCCATGAAAGGAGGAGATGATTTCTAGGCAGTCATGCAGAGGAATTGATTTCTTATCAGTTTCAAGCAGCAGGGAGGCTGGATTCAAAGCCCCAGTTTGGTGAAACTGTATCCTTGGTTTATCTAAGAGCAAGGCCTGATAGTGGATTATGAGGGAGTTGGAGAGCCATTGGTCTGGTGGCTTTTTTTTAAAATAAAAAAGAGTCTCTATCACATGTGGGGACATGATTAACCAATTTTGTCCCATGGTTAATTTGCCAGTGTCCTTTGTCAGAATAGAAACAGCTGCAGTAGTCTGGGGACAAAGGGGCCACCCAGTGGCAACTGGGTCTAACTTTTAGATAAGTGGCCCCAGTCTTTGGGTTAGGACACCCCTGGCTGTCTCCTTTCTTAAAATCCATTTACAAGTGGAAGGGTTTGGTTAAGTCTGTAAGCACCAGGGCAGGGCCTGATGTCAGAACCAACTTTAGTTTTTGGAATGTTTCAGTCCAGTTAAAATCTTTTTCTTGCCTTCTTGTAACCTCATATAGAAGCTTAACTAATTCAGCAAGCCTTGTAATCTAAGTTCTCTAATAATCCACAGCTCTGAGGAATTTTCAGATTTGTCTCTTAGTCTGAGGCATGGGAATCTGAGCGATGGCCTGAATTCTAGAAGCTGACAGCATCCCCTTACCTCCTTGGAGTTAGTGTCCCAAGTAGGTTGCCTTACACACACACAGCTGAGCCTTCCTGGCTGACACATGATAGCCCAGATATGTTAAGTTGTCCAAGAGATGCTCCATGGCAGACAGGTGTTTCTCCTCTGTTTCTGCAGCTAGAAGGAGGTTATACAGGTCCATGTATTATAGGAGAGTTGTCTCAGGTGTTTCCTTGTGAAAGCCATGCAAGTCTCTTCAGTGGTGTTGGGATCTCAGTCCTGCCAGGTGGAAGAAAAGACCTCTTCAATAACATTAGGGTTCTCCATGAGGTGGCCATTGACTCCCAACACTAGTTTCTTGGTTTCCCTTCAGAATCTTTTTCATGTTTCTCTGTAGTGAAGAGGGTATGCAAGAGTTGCTGATAGGCCTCCCATGTGACTCATGGGTATAGAAAACTTTCTCAAGAAAGGATATCAGAGAATTTGCTTTAAAGCAGATTTAGGTTTAGCAATAAGAATGGCGGTGCTGGGGACTCAAACCTAGGTCTTTAGGTTTCCTAGATAAACATCTTAACTGGTAAGTCATCATTTATTTGACTTTTCTATATCATCTGTTTATATCCTGATATACATTTTAGGTACATCTGATGTTTGCCTTATATAAGGAGTTTGTAACTTGATCAAGTACCTTAACTAAATTTATGTATTTAACCTCATGTCTATTCATCAAACACTATTAGACTTAAGATCACAGATAACACCAAACACAATAGTAGTGGTGACTTCAATGCCCCATTCTCATCTCTTGACAAGTCATCCCAGAAAAAAATAAACAAAGAGACATCTGGATTAAATAATGTCATGGAACAAATGGACCTAGCACATATACAGAAATTCCATCCAAATGCTGCAGAATATACATCTTTCTCAGTAGCACATGGAACAGTCTTGAAAATAGACCATATATTAGGTCACAAATCAAATCTTAACAAATACAGGAAAACTGAAATAATCCCTTGTATGCTATATGACCACAATGGGATTAAACTGCAAATCAGCAACAAGAAAAACTACAGAGCATACACAAATTCATGGAGACTAAACAGTACAGTATTGAATGATGAATGGGTCATTGAAGAAATCAAAAATGAAATCAATAAATTCATAAAATCAAATGATGTTGAGAATACAATATACCAAAACCTTTGGGACACAATGAAGGCAGTCTTAAGAGGGAAACTTATAGCTCTAAGTACCTATATTAACAAATTAGAGAGTTCACAAGTAAACAATTTAATGCTTCATCTTAAGGCCTTGGAAAGAGAAGAACAAGGCAAACCATAAATCAGTAGATGGAAAGAAATAATAAAGATTAGGGCATAAATTAATGAAATAGAAACAAAAAAAAAATCCAAAGAATCAATGAAACAAAGAGTTGGTTCTTTGAAAGGATAAACAAGATTGATAAACCCTTAGCAAATCTGACCAGAAGAAAGAGAGAAGAGACAAAAATTAATAAAATCAGAGATGAAAAAGGCAGCATTAAATGGATACCAAAGAAATTCAGGAAGCCATATGGACATACTTTAAGAATATATATGCCTCTAATTTGGGCTGGAGAGATGGCTCAGTGGTTAAGGTGCCTGCCTCCTAAGCCTAAGAATGCTGGTTCCAATCTCCAGGTCCTACATTTAGCCAGATGCAAAGTGACTCAAGGGTGCAATGCCGCACTTGACCACAAGGGGGTGCATGCATCTGGATTACATTTGCAGCAGCTGAGAGGCTGCTGGCACACCCATCTCTATCTGTCTTCCTCTCACTCTTTCTCTGACTCTGTCTCAAAAAAAAAAAAATGTATGCCTCTAATTTGAAAATCTGAATGTAATTAATGGTTTCCTTGATTCATATGGCCTACCAAAGTTAAATCAAGATGACATAAACTGGTTAAATAAACCTATAACAAGTACAGAGATCCAAGCAGTTATAAAAAGTCTCCCAACTGAAAAAAGGCCAGGCCCAGATGGATTCACTGGTGAATTTTACCAGACATTCATGGAAGAACTAACACCAATGCTTCTCAAACTTTTCCATAAAATAGAAAAGGAAGGAATTCCACCAAACTCCTTCTATGAAGCCAGCATCACCCTGATACTAAAACTGGACAAGGAGAAAACAAAAAAAGAAAATTATAGACCAATCTCCCTCATAATCATAGATGCAAAATTTTTCAACAAAATATTGGCAAACAGAATACAAGAATATATCAGAAAGATTATTCACCCTGACCAAGCAGACTTTATCCCAGAGATGCAGGGATGGTTCAATTTACACAAACTGATAAATGGAATATGCCATATAAATGGTCTAAAGGAAAAAAAAATCACATGATCATCTCAATATATGCAGAAAAGGCATACGACAAAATCCAACATCCCATCATGGTAAAAGTATTACAGAAACCAGGAATAGAAGGAACCTATCTCAACATAATAAAAGCTATTTATGACAAACTTACAGCCAACATAATACTTAATGGGGAAAAACTTGAAGCTTTTCCACTAAATTCAGGAACAAGACAAGGGTGTCCATTTTCCCCATTTTTATTTAATATACTACTGGAAGTCTTAGCTATAGCAAAAAGGCAAGAGACACTCATAAAAGGGATATGAATTGGAAGGGAGGAGATCAAATTATCATTTGCAGAAGATATAATTCTATACATATCATCTCTCTCAAATAAAAAAAAAGTACAGAAAAGAAGAGGGAAATGAGTGCAAATAGGGACAATAATTTATATATTAGACATGTTTGTACTCTCCATGACTTATTCTGTGACATTATAACACTACTGTTGCTGTCTCTGCCCACTCTTCATGTCTCAGATGTTATTGTTGCTTAGTATTTGATGGTATTTTGTGTTTTCCACAATTTGAAAATATTTTCCACACATTCCATCCTTTTGGAGTTTGTATAACAAAGCAATCTCATTGGGAAGACATAAATTTGAATGGGGGAGGAGATTCTCTAAGTTACCTAGCTCTAAACCAGTGGCTCCATAGGGTGAATTTGAAGCAAATTCATTTCCTTTGAAAGGATAACAGGAAAACCATGCTTTTCAGGCTGTGACATCCAGTGGGAAAGAAGAGAATGCGTTATAATCTCTTCCTCTCCATGCAGGGCTTTGAATCTCAACCATGGCCTGTACCACTTCCAAGCCCTGCATACCAGCACCACTATCTCCCTTCAGAGAGATGCATTCTTCTGCCAACACTCACTGCTCTGCAGACAAGCCAATTAGAAATATCAGCCAAGGTCCTTCCTATAAGGAGCCTCAATGGAAACTTGAACATCCATGACATACAGTGAAGATGGATATTATATCAGAAGTAAAAACAAAGAGGGGAGTTCCCAGAAGGAAGAAAGGGCTTTCTGATAGGTGATCATGAGCTGCTGATGCTGGATTAAAATTATGGAAGAGATGAACCGATGAAAAGTGAGAAAATTCCAGGCTCATTATTCAGTGTGAGAAAAAACAAGTCTATCAGGTGGTTAAATTTAATGCCACTCATTACTTTATTGTCTCACTAACTAGAATTACCCTTTCCATCTTCTGTTCTGATGCTAGAGATGGCTCGCTGCAAAGTCCATTCTACCAACAGAGGGTGTGAAATCAGTTCCAAACCTAGAAGAGATGGGTTCTCAGATTTTTCCCTGATGTCTGTCACTCCTTTGAGCTATACCCCAGTACTGTGTTCTTCCTCTGTGTGTGACAACCCAGTTTGCAGCGTATTCAACACCTGAAGAACTGGCCTTCAGCTTTCTGCTGGAGACCCCAGATGGCCAGTATTCTATGCTTTGAGTTCTGGATCAGGTAAAGGAGGAGCCCTCTTCCCCATGTGAGCTGAACAGCTCTTGCCACTTCTCTCCTACCACCAGGCCCTGGCCCACTTCTTCAAACTGTTCCCTTTTTTCCTTCAGCCTGAGGGAACAATGACTGTTTAGTGGTCTTTTCTTTTATTCTGTCAGTTTCCTACTTATTATCTTCATGTAAAACAAACAAATCTTTACTCATTGTTCAATAATGGATGTGATTTCTGCCTCTGGATTAGATGCTGACTGATATCATGGATACTATGAACTGTAAGACTGGTGAAAATTCCCACACCACAAAATTCACTGGAAATATCTTTTTTAAGAAAATTTCTATTATTTATAGATTTATAACAATTTTTAAGCGGGCTTGAGAGATGGCTTAGAGGTTAAGGCGCACTCCTGAAAAAACTAAGGACCCAGGTTCAATTCTCCAGGTCCCACGTAAGCCAGATGCACATGATGGAACATGCATCTGGAGTTTGTTTGCAGTTCCTAGAGGCCCTGGCTTGCCCATTCTCACTCTCCATCTCTGTCTCTCTGTCTCTGTCTCTGTCTCTCTCTCTCTGTCTGTCATAATAAATAAATAAATAAATAAATAAATAAATAAATAAATAAATAAATAAATAAATAAAAATAAAACCTTAAAAAAATTTTAAGGGCTGGAGAGATGGCTTTATGGTTAAGGAGCTTGCCTGCAAAAGCTCAAGGATCCATGTTCACCTCTCCAGATCCCATGTAAGCCAGATGTACAAGGTGATGGAAGTGCACAAGGTCATACACAAGTTGGCACATGTGTCTGGAGCTTGATTATAGTGAATGGAGACCCTGGCACACCAATTCTCTCTCTCTCTCTCTCTCTCTCACTCTCTTTTTCTTGGCTAAAAAAGGCCAGTCTGTTTGGCTTGCCTAAAAAACCACAAAAAAAAAAAAAAAGGAGTTTTAAAAACACAGGAAGAATATGAAATCAGGTTCACCAGTTAATAAAATGTATGTGATTCATATATTTTTTTCTGTATTATACTTTTGGAATGAGAAAATTACTGGCTTTCCAAAGAAGAATATCAAAGAAGATGTGCTCTGATTAATCATTTTTGAAGTATTTTCAAATTTGACTCATGGTTTCTCTCCTATTCTACAATTTAACTCCATCTACCTTTATTTTCTCTTTTGCTTTTTCAAGCCAGGGCCTCGCTCTAGTCCAGACTGATATAGCAGAGTAGCATCAAGGTGATCCTTCTACCTCAGCCTCCCAAGTGACGCTGGGATTAAATGCATTAGTCACCATGCCTGGCTTGGTGTCCTTGTGTAGTTGTGTGTATTCAACTGTAACAGACCAAAAGAAGAGCGCAGTGACTTACCCCAATTTATAATCCCAACCTATCACCTGTTTGTGGTTCTCTGGGTGGTGAGTAGAGCTCTATAGACTTTGTCCAACAGAGAAACTACACATTTGGTATAGAGAAGAATTCTTTGGACTAAAGATATGTTATATTTCCAAGGTAATACACACATTTATTTTATACATTTAATTTTATGTATACTAGTAACTATGGCTTGATGTAGATAGAATGAAATCCAAACTCCAGAAAGAACTTGTTTCTATGTTTAAATCTTTAAAATAATGTATTCTCAAAGCCCAGAAGCTTTATGACTTTTACTAATGTGTTTTATATTTTGTGTAGTCTCTTTAGAAATGCCAACAGCACTGGTATTTGTGTTACTGAGCACTCTGACAAGTTGCCTCATACATGTGGCTGAAGCTGGGAAGGCAGGTCAGTTGTAGTTAAATAGGCAAATGAAATAATGGGAAAATTCCCCAAAATATCCTATATTTAAACATAGTAGAATTCTAGACAAGACACACTTGGATAAGACAACATAGTCAATGGCTTAAGACTAAAGCTGCTAAAAGACCTACCAGTTTTAAATTTGAGACTGTTAATATGTCTTATTAAGCAAGGTTATTTTATCAATTTGGAAGAATTTATTTCATTGATAAATGTTTGCTAATCAAACTCCTCATCTTTAAATAAAAGTTTTAATTCTGAGGTAATTTAAACCAGATGATACAGGGAGAGATATTTTGAGGAAAAAGAAAAACATTACTTTGTTATTTTTTGAAGGAAAAAAACCCCACATTTTGACAGAGTAGCAAGAATCTTTTTGTAACTAAAAAAATATTTATTTGTATGTATGCATGCATACATGAGTGGGTGGTATGGCCACACCAGGATCTATTACTGTTGCAAACAAATGTGGGTTGCTTGGGAATTGAACCCTGTCCAGTAAGCCTTGCAAACAAATGGCTTTATCCAATAAACCATTTTCCCAGCCTGTTAGCAAGTATCTTAAGAATTACAAAATTAATATACTTGAAATTGAAATTCTTCTAATTTATATGTATCAAAACAACATTTCTTGGCCAACAATACCTATAAAGAAATAGATTTTCGGGCTGGAGAGATGACTTGGTGATTAAGGCACATGCCTGTGAAGCCTAAGAACCCCAGTTCAGTTCTCCAGGTCCAACATAAGTCAGATGTACATGGTGGTACATGCATGTGGAGTTCGTTTGCAATGGCTAGTGGGTTTGGTTTGCCCATTCTCACTTTCTCTCTGTGTCTTTCTCTCCCTCTCTCTCTGTATTTCATAAATAAATAAAAAATAAATCTTATGTAAAGTAACCCAGGCCAAGAAAGCCAAATGTCACATGTTCTTTCTCATATGTGGATCCTAACTACAAATTATTGTACTTCTATGTGAGTAGGAATAAAGCTCAGTAGCATAATCCAGTAAGATAGAAAGGGGATATAAAGGGAATAGAAAGGGAGGGGGAATTAATAGGATGGTGTTGTATATATGTAAGTAGAAGAACAGATCAATGGGGGTGAAAAGGCCTAAGTGAGGTCAGGGGAAGAGATTGAGTAAATGAAAGGTGAAGGGAGGGCTAATCAACATCTAAGAGGACATAAATAAGTCATATGGAAACCTACTGTTGCAGTCAGGTTCGCATTGCTGACAGAAATCACCCGACTAAGAGCAGCTTGTGGGAAAAAAGAGGTTTATTTTGGCTTACAGGCTCGAGGGGGAAGCTCCATGATGGCAGGATAAACGATGGCATGAGCAGAGGGTGGACATCACTCTCTGGTCAACATAAGGTGGACAACAGCAACCAGAGAGTGTGCCAAACACTGGCAAGGAGAAGCTGGCTATAATACCCATAAGCCCGCCCCCAACAATACTCTGCCTCCAGGAGGTGTTAATTCCCAAGTTGCCATCAGCTGGGAACCTAGCATTCAGAACACTTGAAGTTTATGGGGGACACCTGAATCAAACCACCACACCTACTTTTCTGGACAATAGAACACTCAGAAGCAATAGATTGTTACTAGAAAATTTTCAGTGCCAGGGATGGGATACCTTCCAGTGTGTTGTTGACCAGGGAGGTCACAGATACCCTCAAAATAATACAGGCCATTGCCTGAGCTCCTTGGTTTCCCACCAGGAATAGATGGTAAGACCCTGTTGCTGAAGACTCCACATACTTGGGCTGCAAGGTCACTGAGAAACCCTGCTGGAGCTGAGCTGAAAGCCTCTTCCATGTGGACTAGCTGACAGAAAGCTAGAAAAAGATATGCTGCATGCAGTTCAATGGGAGAGAGAGAAAACACCAATGAAGATACTCAACAGCGGACACTGCAAACCTTAGGTTTGGCCAGCCAGGCCAAATGAGCCAATGAGTATAATAGTGGCATGTCTGTTATGGGGGAAACCAACCACTCTCTACTTGGCTTGGAGGCCCGCTCCATGGGAGGGAATACATCCCTGATACTGAAAACCTACAACAGGGAGAGTCATGAGGTCTAGGGGTGTAATGTCTGCTGGTGTCTGGCTAAATGTATATATTATACTCACCAAACTGCACTTCTATTAATGATCATACCCATATATTAATGCTACTCTCACTTTTGGTTAGAGAAGCTTCTCTTTTCACATGGTGGTGACCTTGGGATAACTCAGAAGGCACCATGGTTCTGAGAAGAAGTGACAGAAGAGTGCTCAGCATTGAAATATCTCTAACATACCTTCCAAGGCTCAGGGTCCATTGCAGAAGAGGTGGAAGAAAGAATGTAAGACCCAAAGGAAGGGCAGGATTCCTTACAACGCACTCCTCCAGATACAAAGTGGCCTGGATATCCATGACCTCACATTGCCTGACACTATCTGCACAAGACAATCCTAATAGGAAGAAAAGATCATGACATCAAAATAAAAGAGAGACTGATTGAGAGGGGGAGGGAATATGATGGAGAGTAGAGCTTCAAATGGGAAAGTAGGGGAGGGAGGGAATTACTATGGAATATTGTCTACAATTATGGAAGTTCTCAATAAAAAAATTTAAAAAATAAATAAATCTTAAAAAAATAAAAAAAAAAAAAGAAATACATCTTCATCAGGCTGGGGATATGGTCAGTGGTTAAAAGCCTTGCTGCTTAAACATGAGGGCTTCTCTGGCTGGAGACCAGGAAACCACCATGTTTGACTCCCTAGAATTCCTGTAAAAGGCTGGCTGTGGCTGCATATATCTGTAACCCCAGTCCATTGAGTGAAATGGAGACTTGAGAATCACTGAGGTTCAATGATGGACAATAGATCTGAGTTAAGAGAGACCTCACCTTAAGGAAATATGTGGATAAGTGACATGGTTATTCATATTCCAGAGAATTAATTAAAATTTTAAAATAGGTAATCATGCATCACTTAATGATAGGAACTTGTACTGAGAAATTTGCTTCCAGTAAATTTTATTGTGTGATCATGATGGAGTGTACTCATACAAACCACAATTTTATGGATCCAGTGTCATATATATATATATATATATATATATATATATATATATATGTATGTATATATGGTATATGATTTATTTTTGACATATATGTAGTACATCACTGTATAAATAATACTGCTATCATTTGCCATGGCTTATTGAAACCTAATAAATATTGTAAATATTGATGTTATTAGTCTATGCTGTACAATTTTTATGTTAATTGAAAATACAATGGCCAGGTATCATTTTCCTTTGAGAGGTAATGTAATGCAGAAAACAGTAAATCAAAGTGGTAATTCTCTGAGACATTTCCCTTGAGATTTTTTTTTTATCGAATGAGGCTAAAAAATAAGTTGAACTATAATTTCTGGTATATTAAGCTTACAAAGAAATACAAGATTCGGGATATAGTAATTATTAAGTTTTATAAATATGACTTTTTAGATAATATAGATTCCAACAAAACATTCTTCTTAAGTTTGGTAAAATGTCTATGTCATACCAACTCTTGATAATGCCACTACAAAGAAAGATGGTTGCTCATGCACAAAAATAAATCTGTAATTTTTTCTGAAAAACAACAAAGCCACTTTGGTAGGCAGTTTATCTTTAATGGAAACAAATTAGAGGAAGAGAGTAGAAGAGTGTTTTCAGACAAATGCATGAAACATGGTAGAAAGAAGATAAAGTTTTATTAAGAACAAAAAAAGACTGTCAGTTAAAATGTTAATGCATAACACTAGTCCATGTTGAATGGACAATAGTGTTCCCCTTAGAAAACTTCACTACCACCTACATATGTTTACTTTATACCAACTACTGTTGTTTATGTTTTGTCATCAGCAGAATTCTATTCTATATTCTCTTCCATAATGATCCTCATGTTGTAGGTGAGAAAACTGAGGTGTAAGTATTTTGCTTGAGTTCCACAGTGAATCCAGAGCTGTCAGTTGTGTACTGCAGTAAGATTCTGGAATCTAATGCACTTAAACATGGAGATACTGTTGTCAAAAGGAATGGAAAAAAAAATGTTAAGATCCAAGGATAGTATACCGTTCTAGTGTTTTGTGCTTGCTAAATTATCTGTATTTGACATATTTTACATTTGTAGATGGAACCAGGCCCCACTAAACTTCTTTAGTGCATAGAACTATAATGTCATTTCATTGATATAAGGTAATTCTTATGAAAATGTCTCAACATTTTGCTTGAAAACTATTAGTCTCCATACCTTCAATTTAAAAAGGAACTAAAACAAATTCCAACCATGCATTGTTTCCGAAAGGACTGGCAATTACCAACCAACAATAGAGTCTCCCATTACTCATGGGTTTGGTATTTTGCAGAAAATATAAATTTTCTACAGTTTTATCCCACTCCATTTGGCAAAATTGAGTGTCTAATTCTTTAAAATAATTGTTTTTGCAAACATTGCTTTTGAAAGCCATGCAGAAATTAATAGAAATGATTCATGGACAACATTGTTCACATAACTGAAATGACATGGTAAAATCATAACTATTAACAGATATATTTTTAAAAATTCCACATGAATATAGAATTTAAAGCTTTCCCTTTTGTGCTCTATATTTTATTTCTTAAAAATCTTTAAAGAGTTATATATCTGAATTAAGAGTACTTTATTAAAGGAAATTTAGTATCATTGATCTGTTAATATATCCTTTATATGAGTTCTAAATATAGTGAAAAATTATTTTGAAAACTAAAACAGCTATATAAGCTATTGTTTCTAAATGTTTTATTATAGCAAGATGGACATAACATGAAATTTTATTTTACCCTTCTGCAAGTCTAGAATTCAGCGCTATTAAATATATTAGTAATAATTTGTAACCATAAGCCATATACATGCCTAGAGATTTTCATCATCTCTGGTAAAACCTCTGTACTAATTTTCCAGCTATTCCATCTTGGGGAACTTTGTGTTACTTTCATTTTCTATAATTCTGGCTGTTGTAGGTTCTTCATATGAATAGAATTGGTTAATAGTTCTCTGTGTTTGATTTATCATGGTTTATCTGTGATTGAGTACAGATCAAAGTTTTATTTCTCTTAATTGACTGAACCAAATGCCATTGTATATTTACTACTACATTTTGTTTTTCATTTACTATGTTGATGATCATTTATTTTTATCTACCCTTTGAATTATTGGAAATGATGTTGTTTTCAACACTCATGAACAAATTCATAAATTCTTTCTTCCAGCTTCCTTGGGTATGCACCTAGGAGTGAAACTACTGACTCATATATTAACAATGTTTAATGTACTGAGGGAGTGCCATACTTTTTCAATGGAGTTGTAAATTCCACATCATTGTTATCAATTTCCAAGTATTCCAATTTTACTGTAACCTAACCAACATTTTTTACTTTCCATTTTTAAAAGTTACTTTTATTCTAGTGAGTGAGAAGTGATATCTTACTGCTTGACTTGAATTCAATTGGTTATGAATAATGTTGAGCATCATCTCATAGCTTGTTGGTCACTTGTACATCTTTAAAAAGTATCAATTGAAATATTCTCACTTTTTAAAAGTAGGTTGCTTGTTTTTATTGTTGCTATTGTTGAGTTGTAGGTATTCATATATATTCTGGATTTTAATCTGATATCACATAATATATATATTGCAAATATTCCTCCCCACTCAGTCATTCTCCCTTGTTGAATCAATCCATTATGTACAAAGGTTCTTAATTTTGAAAAGGTCAATTTGTTTTTTTATTTGTTGTTTGTTATTTTTATTTTGTATCCATGAAATTGGTGTAAAATCTAGTGTCATGAAGCTTTTCTCCATTTTTTTCTTTTATGTATTTAGTAGTATATAACACATCACATTTATATTCATTTAGAGTAAATTTTTGAAGATTATAGATGGTACTGTCCTACTTCATTCTTTAACATGTAACTGTTTCCTTGAATATTGTTTGTTGAAAAGATTGCCCAGTTTCCATTAGAAAGACTTAGCATCCTTATCAAAAACAACTGAGGACCACACTCCCCAGCCAGCCAACTTGTACCACCCTCAGTAGGAAGACCTAAGCACTCCCCAGCCACACTTCCCAACCCAGCATTGAGTAATCCTTTCAGGGTCCAGGTGAGTGCCCCCCCTTATGATCAATAAGTCCTCTGGGGACAACTTGGGCCCATATATGCTTGGACTAGAAATCAAGCCCATTTGGCACTGACCCTACTCCTTGGCCTGCCCACTTATGTAGGGGTACCTGGACTCATTCTATTCCCCATCACAGATCCACATTTAGATTCCAAATATAAGGAAGATAGCCACCCCAGTTTCCAGTATGCTAAGCCCAGACTTTTGGTAGACCACAATCCCATGCCCACCTGGCTAAAGGCTGACCAAGCCATTAAATGCCGAGCTGCTGTTGGTGCATTCTCAGCAAGACAAAACATCAGTGGATTCAAATCCCCAAACAAAAGGTACAGATCAGAAAACTGGATCTACCCACTTGCTGCCTTCAAGAAACCCCCCTTACCATTAATGGGAGAAAAAAACTTTAAAGGATTGGAAAAGATTTTCAAAGCAAATGGAAATAGGAAACAATCAGATGTGGCTATAATATCTGACAAAATATACTTTAAACAAAAAATAAGCAAAATAGATAAAGTAGCTCATTTTCTACTCACAAAGGGAACAATTCAGGGGTTATAGAGATATTTCAACAAGATATATTACAATAATCCACATATATGCACCAAACATAGGTGCACCAAATTTAGCAAAGCAAAATCCACTAGACATTAAATCAGAAATAAGTTCTAACACAATAGTAGTGAGTGATTTTAATACCCCATTATCATGAATAGACATATAGTCAAAACAGAAAATAGAGAAGCAAAGGAGCTAAACAATACCATAGATCAAAGGAATTTAGCAGATATCTACAGAACATTCCACCTCGAATCTATAGAAAACATAGTATGCTAAATGGCTCATGGTGACTTCTTGACAATAGATCATATATTAGGACATAAAGAAAGTCTCTACAAATTCAGGAAAATTAACATTACTCCCTGTATTATATCTGACCACAATAAATGCAATAAATCTAGAAATCAACAATAAGAGAAACAACAGAAAAACCACTCCTGGAAACTGGATAACATACTATTGAACAAGTAATAGTTCATTAAAGGAATTAAGAATGAGATGAAAAATTATAGAACTGACTGAGAATGAAAACACAACATACCAAAATGTATGGAACACAATGAAAACAGTCCTAACAGGGGCTGTAAATGCCTACATTAGAAAAAGAGACATCTCAAATAAATAACTTGATAATCCATCTGAGTGCTTTGGAAGAACAAAGACCATCCAAACACAAAAATACTCAATGAAAAGTGATAAGAATAAGACAGAAATAAATAAATAGGAAATGAAGAAAGACTTCTGGTAAGATGGCAGCATAGGAGCCATGCCAAACCAGCCCAGGGTGAGATTTAAGAAAAGCCACAGCAAAAAACACTCTTCTTCTGAAAAGTACAGGAGTATAGGTTTTTCTTAGACACAGGGGAGAGCAGGAAAGACCAAGATCCACCAGAAAGGAGGAAAATGGCCAGAATCCCACTAAGGAGTTTGACACCCCAATCTCCAAGATTGGTGTGCCTGGCACCACCACCAGGCACACCAAGCAGCAGCAGAGACCAAAAAAGGGGATTTTCCAACCTCATCAGCCTCCTTGCAAAGTCAAGAAATCTGAAGGAGCTACTGAAAGAGATACAGGTGGAACTGTGTGAGCAACTCCAGGATTCCTGCATTCTCCCATCCCCCAACCATCAGAACCTTGACACCCCAACATTCAGCCCCTGGTGGCAGTGCATCCACCACAGCTGAACAGAACTCCAGCTGCAGCTTCAAAGCATAACACAGAGGGATTGAGGTGGGCATTCAGCATTGGTGACATTAGAAGCCACACCCAAAGGTAATGAGGCCAACTGACAAAACAAACAAACAAAATAAAATAAATAAAGCAGGTACATAAGCCTTCATTCTTCATTGGAAGTGCTAATCTCACATTCCATACATCAGGACAGGCTATGGGTTACATATTTTGAGTTGACTTTACTGTTTTCAAATAAGCAGTATTTGGGAGTTGAATATTGTTGCCTTTAATTTTTTTTTTTTTTTTTGCTTCTGTCATTATTGGAGGCAGGGTCCGGTCCAGATCCAGGCTGACCTGGAATGCAATTCAGAACAGAATTCTACACCTCCTAGACACACACCCTTAGGGATTTAGGCTTTATAAGACTTTCTGTTTTAATCCCCACATTTGTATACACTGTGCTGGTCTTTATTGAATATGTAGGTTGCTTAGTTGAAGTTTAGAATTTGCCAGTAAATTGTTGCACCTAGTCCACAAGAATACCTGCTTAGAAAGCAAACTCAACACCTAGGATTACTTCTGGGGTTGGATTGGGGTACAGCACCTTAAACCCATATCCTGAACATATATAAAGGTGGATGGCCATATCTAAGAACACTGCAGATAAGTAGAAAACCCAAGCATCAAATCAATTCAGGATGCAAAAGTCATTACATTATAATACAAGATACACAAAGAATCAGTACAATGCAATCCCACCAAAATTTATAAATCCATCAGAAATGATTACAAATGAGACTGTTTTAGATGAAATGCCTGACAATTATTTCAAAAGAATAATTATATCTATACTCAAAGAAATGAAAGAAGAAATGAAAGGATTCAAAGAAGAAAACAAAATCCTGAAAGAGAACACAGGAAACCAGCTTAATGAAATAACAGGACATGAGTTAGGAAATAAAAATACTGAAGAAAAACCAGGCTGAAATCCTAGCTCTGAAGAATATAGTCAGTCAAAAAAAAAAAAAAAAAAAAAAAAAAAAAAAAAAACTCTGTGGAAAGTCTCACCAGTAGAATGGATGAAGGAGAGAACAGAATATCTAAACTAGAAGACCAAGTATCAGACCTAATACAGTCCAAAAAGAGAAAGACAAGCTAATAGAAAGTTATGAATGGGAATTCCAAGTTACCTGGGACACTATGTAAAGATCAAACATAAAAATTCAGGGGCCGGGGCATGGTGGCACACGCCTTTAATCCCAGCACTTGGGAGGCAGAGGTAGGAGGATTGCTGTGAGTTCGAGGCCACCCTGAGACTACATAGTTAATTCCAGGTCAGCCTGGACCAGAGTGAAACCCTACCTTGGAAAAAAAAAAATTCAGGGTATAGTAGAAGGAGAAGAATTTCAATCCAGAGGCTTAGTACATGTTTTGCACAAAATCACAGAAGAAAAATTTCCCCAATTTGGGAAAGAAATGTGAATGCAGATACAAGAAGCTTTTAGAACACAAAACAGAATAAACCTAGAAAGAATTTCTCCTCACCATGTTATAATTAAACTACTAAACATTCAAACTAAAGAAAATATACTGAAAGCAGTTAAAGAGAAAAAGCAAGTCACCTTCAAAGGCAAGCCCATCAGATCACAGCAGACTACACAACACAAAATTTAAAAGTCAAAAGGGCTTGGAATGATGTATTCCAAGTTCTGAAAGATAAAAACTGTCAACCAAGATTACTTTATCCTGCAAAGCTTTCTATCCAAATTGATGGAGAAATAAGGACATTTCATAACACAAAAAGGCTAAAGGAATTTAGGACAACTAAACCAGCTCTACAGAAAATACTTGATGGAATCCTTCACACTGAAGAGAAAGCAAAACACACAGAGAAGGAAATGGGAAAAAAATAAATATACTCAAATAACAGTTAAAACAAGTGAGTAAAGTGAAAACATGAAGCACTATAAAACAAGAAGAATGGTGAGAATAAATACATACCTTTCAATAATAGCTCAATATCAATGGCCTCAATGACCCAACCAAAAGACACAGGATTGCAGACTGGATTAAAAGGCAGGACCCTGCCATATGTTGCCTCCAGGAAACTCATCTTTCAATAAAAGATAGACACTGTCTTAGGGTGAAAGGATGGAAAACAGTATTTCAAGAAAATGGGCCTAGGAAACAAGCAGGGGTTGCTATCCTAATATCTGACAGGATAGACTTCACTCCAAAATATTGGCAAACAGAATACAAGAATTATCAGAATGATTACTCACTCTGACAAAGTAGGCTTTATCCCAGAGATGCAGGGATGGTTCAGCATATTCAAATCAATAAATAAATATAAATATAAATAAATATAAATATAAATATAATACACCATATAAATGGTCAGAAGGACAAAAATCACATGAGCATCTCAACAGATACAGAAAAGGCATTCAACAAAATCCAATATCCCTTCATGGTAAAAGTATTACAGAAACTGGGAATAGAAGGAACATATCTCAACATAATACAAGCTATTTATAACAAACCTACAGCCAACATAATACTAAGTAGGGAAAACTTGAAGCTTTTCCACTAAATTCAGGACCAAGACAAGGGTGTTCACTTTCCCCACATTTATTTAATATCATACTGGAAGTCTTAGCTATAGCAATAAGGCAAGAGACACTCATAAAAAAGGACAAAAACTGTAAAGGAAGAGACCAAATTATCATTATTTGCAGATGATATGATTCTATACATAAAAGACCATAGTTCCACTGATATACATGTCTGTCTTTGTGCCAGTACCATGTTGTTTTGTTACTGTGGCTTTGTAATATAACTTAAAATTGGGTATGTTGATACCACCAGCCTAATTTTGTTGCTCAAAATTATTTTGGGTATTCGAGGATTTTTGTGCTTCCAGATGAATTCTCGGATTGTTTTTCCTATTTCTGTGAAGAATTCCATTGGAATTTTAATGGGGATTGCATTAAATGCATACATTGCCTTTGGTAAGATAAGCATTTTCACAATATTGATTCTTCCAATTCAAGAACATGGGATGTCTTTCCATTTCCTTGTGTCTTCTGCAATTTTTGCTTGAGTGTTTTAAAGTGCTCATTGTAGAGATCATTCACTTCCTTGGTTGTTTATTCCAGAGGTCCATTTTTTTTTTAGGCAGTTGTGAATGGGAGAGATTCCCTGATTTCATCCTCTGGAAGTTTTTTGATAGTATACAGAAAACCTACTGATTTCTGTGTATTTCTTTATATCCTGCTACATTGCTAAAAGTGTTTATCAGATCTGAAAGTTTGCTGGTAGAGACATGAGAATAAAGGACCCAGATATTAATCCAGGCAGCTACAGCCATCTGATTATTTCACAAAAATGCAGAGATAGCCTCTGCAACAAGTGGTACTGGGAAAACTAGATATCTGTATTTAGAAAGATGAAAATAGATCCTTGTCTCTCTCCATGCACAAGAATCAAGTTTAAATGATCAGAGACCTTAATATCAGACATGAAACTCTGAAACTGCTAGAGGAAAAGGTAGGGGAAACCCTTCAACATATTGTCATAGACAATGACTTTCTTAATATAACCCCAATTGCTCAGGAAATAAAACCACTAATCAACCCCTGGGATCTCATGAAATTACAAAGCTTTTGTACAGCAAAGGACAATGTGAATAGAGCAAAGAGACAGCCTACAGAATGGGAGAAAATCTTTCCAGCTATATATCAGACAGAGGATTAATATCCAGAATATACAAAGAACTCAGAAAAACAGAACAATAAGAAATCAAAAAACCCAATTAAAAAAGTGGGCTATGGAACTAAATAGAGAGTTCTCAGAAGAAGAAATGCAGATGACATATAAATATCTAAAAAGGTGTTCTACAGTCTTAGCCATCAGGGAAATGCAAATCAAAACTACTTTGTGATTCCATCTTACTCCTGTCAGAATGGCTACCATCAAGAAAACAAATGACAATAAATGTTGGTGAGGATGCAGAAAAAGAGGAACCCTTCTACACTGTTGGGGGGAAAGAGAATGTATAAAAGAAGGGCAGGGGGAGGGTCAATCAAAATTGAAGATATTAACTTCAATTAACTTATGTAAACCTATTTTTTTGAATAATGGCACATCCAGAATCTATAGATTGTTACTAGAAATTTTTCAGTGCCAGAGATGGGATACCTTCCAGTGAGTTGTTGGTCAGGGAGGTCCCTTTTGCCTCCAAAACATTACAGGCTATTGCCAAGGCACTTAGTTTCCCATGAGAAACAGATGGTAAGACCCTATTGTTGAAGACTTTACTTGCCTGAGTGGCAAGGTCACTGAGAAATCAAGCTGGTGCTGAACAGAAAACCTTCTCCCTGTAGACCAGCTAACTGATAGCTATGCAGCTGTATGGGAGACGGAACTCATCAGTGGTGAAAACAGTGGACACTCGAAACCTCAAGTTTTGCCAGACAGGCCAAATGACTGAACAGGTGCAATAGTGTCATGTCTGCTTTGGGGGAAACCATCTGCTCTATAATTGGACTGAAGGCCTGCTGTGCAGGAGGGAATACATGGCTGGTACAGAAAAAAACCAATCAAAAGACTATGGCAAGGGAGATCATGAGCCTTAGGGGTATAAAGCCTGCTCTTGTCTGGCTAAATGTCCATGTTATTCCCACAAACCTGCCCTGAAAGCAAGACACTTAATGTTCTTGTTCATATATTAATGCTAGTCTCACTTCTGGTTAGAGAAGCTTCTCTTTTCAGATAATGATGACCACTGGGATGACCCAAAAGGCAACATAGTACCAAGAAGAAGGGATTGAGCAGTGCCCAGCACTGAAACATTTCTATCACACCCTTCAAGGCTCAGGGTCCATTGTGGAAGAGGTGGCAGAAAGAATGTAAGAACCAAAGGAAGGGTACGACTCCCTACAATGTTTTGATATCCATGACCTCGCAGTGCCTAGCAATACCTTCACAAGACCCTCATAATAGGAGGAAAAGATGATGACATCAAATTAAAAGAGAGACAATGGAAAGAAGGAGGGGATATGATGGAGAGTGGAGTTCTGCAGGGGAATGATGGGAGGAGAGAGAAATATCATGGTGTATTTTCTGTAACTATAGAAGTTGTTAATAAAAAAGGAGAAAAAAAGAAATGAAGAAAAAGATTTTAAAAATTGATGAAATGAAGAGCTGGTTCTTTGAAAATAAACAAGATTGATAAACACCTGGCCAAATTTATCAAATGAAAAAGATTTTAATCAACCAGATTAGAGATGAAAAAGATGTTACAATACATACCAATGAAATTGGAAAAATTGTTAGGACATATTTCAAAAATCTGTATTTCACAAAATTAAAAAATCTCAAAGAAATGGATTAATTTCTTGACTCATATGACCTGCCAAAACTGAACCCCAAAGAAATAAATTCCATAAATATAGCTAGATTGAAGGTGTAAATTAAAGTCTCACAACAAAAAAAGAAAATACAGGCCCAGATAGATTCACTGCTGAATTCTACCAAACCCACAAATAATTGGACTTCTATGTGAATAGGAAGAAAAGTCAGTAACAGAAGCCAGTAAGCTAGAAAGGGATATAAAGTGAATAGAAAGGGAGGGAGGGGGGACTTAATAGGATGGTATTGTATATATGTAAGTAGAAGAACAGAATAATGGGGGTAAAAGGCCTAAGTGAGGTCAGGGGAAGATATTGAGTAAAGGAAAGGTAGAGGGAGGGCTAATCAAAACCTAAGAGGATATAAGTAAGTCATATGGAAACCTACTTTTCTGTATAGTTGAACACTCAGAAGTAATAGATTGTTACTAGAAAATTTTCAGTGCCAAGTATAGTAAACCTTCCAGTGAGTTGTTGGCCAGGGAGGTCACAGGTATCCCCAAAACATTATAGGCCATTGCCAAGGACCTTGGTTTCCCACCAGGAATAGATGGTAAGACCCTATTGCTGAAGACTCCACACACTTGGGCTGCAAGGTCACTGAGAAATCCTGCTGGAGCTGAGCTGAAAACCTCCTCCATGTGGACCAGCTGATAGAAAGCTGGAAAAAGCTATGCTGCATGCAGTTCAATGGGAGAGAGAAATCAACAGTGAAGATACTCAACAGTGCATACTACAAGCTTTAAATTTGGCCAGCCAGGCCAAATGAGCCAATGGGTGCAATAGTTCCATGTCTATTATGGGGGAAACCAACTGTTCTGTATTGGACTGGAGGCCCACTCCATGGGAGGGAATACATCCCTGATACTGAAAACCTGCAACAGGGGTAGTCATGAGCCCTAAGAGTGTAAGATCTGCTGCTGTCTGGCTAAATGTGTATACTACACTCATCAAACTGTCCAGTATGCACTTCTCTTAATGTCCATACCCATATATTAATGCTACTCTCACTTTTGGTTAGAGAAACTTCTCTTTTCATATGGTGGTGACCTTGGGATAACTCAGAAGGCACCATGGTGCTGAGAAGAAGGGACAGAGGAGTGCTCAGCACTGAAACATCTCTAATACATCTTCCAAGGCTCAGGGTCCATTGTAGAAGAGGGGTGGGAAGAATGTAAGAGCCAAAGGAAGGGTAGGATCCCTTACAACGTGCTCTTCCAGATACAAAATGGCCTGGATGTCCATGACCTCTCAGTGCCTGACACTTCCTACTCAAGAACATCCTAATAGGAGGAAAAGATGATGAGATCAAAATGAAAAGAGAGACTGATTGAGAGGGGGAGGGGATATGGTGGAAAGTAGAGTTTCAAAGGGGAAAGTGGGGGGAGGTAGGGAAGTACCATGGGATACTGTCTACAATTAAGGGAGTCGTCAATAAAAATAAGTTTTTAAAATATTTATTTATTTGCAAGGAATGAGGGAGTGTAAGAGAGAGAAAGAGAGAGAGCGAGAAAAGAGGGGCAGAGGGAGAGAGAGAGAATATAAGCACACCAGAGCATCAAGCCACTCCAAAGGAACTCCAGATGCATGTGCCACTATGCATTTGGCTTAATGTGAGTACTGGGGAATTGAGCCCTGGTCATTAGGCTTTGCAGGCAAGTGACTTACATGCAAAGTAGTAATTGAAAGAAATCAGTCTGGAATGGCTACACACTACACACTATGTGACTAATCTATACAACATTCTAGAAAAGTAAAATTATCCAGGTTTGACTGGGGAAGTCAGAGAAAGGTGAGGAGGTTAAAAAGAATATAAAACATAGGACTAGGGAGATAGCTCAATTGGTAAAGTGCTTGTCTCACAAGCATCAGGACCTGGGTTCAACCCCAAGAACCCATGTAAAAAGTGTCTGAAGACGTACATACGCTGTACTTCCACCTCTAGGGAGGTAGAAACATATGCATCCCAGGGGTATGTTGGTTACCATTCTAGCCAAATTGGTGAACTACAAGCCAATGAATGACCCTGTACCAAAGGAGATGTACAGTATTCCTGAATAATCACACCAAGGTCTGGCCTCTGCCCACACAAAAGTACATGCACACCTACCTACATGTGCATCTGCACACACACCAACATGCACACACACACACAAATAAACACACACAAATAAACACACAATCACTTAAATAAGGTAGATCACAGAATTTTTTAGGATAGTGACAAATATATACTCTTATATGGATAATTAGATGTATGTCCAAATGTGCAGAATATAAATTTCAAGAGTGAACCTATATCCATACAACCTTCATGTGTTCATTGTGTGTCTATGCACATTTATCTTTTGTAACAAATGCACCACTCTGGCATCAACAGTGATAAAGGGGGTCATAGTGTGTGTGTGTGTGTGTGTGTGTGTGTGTGTGTGTGTGACTTCACTCTAAACCTAAAACTGCTCTAAAATATGAAATATTTAAAAATAGTTTTGATGACAAGGAGACTCCTATTGTGTATATTGTATTCCACTGTATCAAATAACTCATGCACTCCTTTGTAAACTTACAGTATAGATTCTCCTTACTTCTACGAATCTCACAGCAGTGACTCACCATATAGAATTTGGTCAGATGACCTTCATTTCAGTTGGTTAACCACCCTCCCTGGAGAGAATTTTACAACTGGTTTGCTTTGTCAGGAAACAACACAGACACACACACACAGAGTCATCTTTCTAGTCAGTGGTCACTTTTCAGAATGCCATATCTAGACTATATTAGGTCTTCTTGATTAATTTATAGGACCTCAAACAACTCCAGTCACCTTGAGTTCATCATGTCCTAACCTGGTTACTATGTTTTCTATATCACGTGTCATCTGTAAAAATGCTTTTCTACTTCCTTCGCCTCTGCTCATGAGATGAGCACTTCACAGCCTCATCGAACCCTGGGGCTCTGGAATTGCATTTGCAGGACTGCTGTTGTCCAGTTCATACACCTAACAGTTCTGAGATGTAAGAGTATGCTAAACATCTCTGCTCCTTTGTTTCTGAGAACAGAAGTGGCATCTGTTTAATGGCATAATAAGCCCTCTCTATGTGAGACTTGTTTGATCCAACAGTGCTTTGATTCCTTTTGCAAGCCATTTCCAGTTGTTCCTTTTCAAAGTAAACTTATTGTTTTTGCAATTATTATACATAATTTTAAATTAGCTTTTCATTTCATTCCTGGTGATTCTAAGGATTCATTTCTTTCCTAATGATTCTAATTTCCTTCTAAGATTTTCATTTTACTCCTGGCTGTTTTAAGCTTATGTTCAGAATTGGACATTTTTCACAGTCCTCGTTTTAGTCAAGTGCATTGATATTTCCTATAGATGGCATTCTATACCAACTGAATCTAGTACCAGAAGGAAAAGACACAAAGGCTATGACATTTAGGACTGAATGCCAAACTCTGCCATCATTAGCAAACAGAGGCCCTTTTTGTTAATTTCTGTGTCCAGAAATTGTGACCTTTGTCTCTTTAGTCACTGATGACTTTAGATTTGTATTATTTGTTTGCATAGTTTCTTCCTGAACACTCATCGTTTGTTATTTTTACTTCGTTTACAAATTACTTCTTTTATTTAGAAAGAGAAAATAATTTATCTTCACTCTTTCTTTTCTTCTTTCTTTCTCTTTCTTTCTTTCTTTCTTTCTTTCTTTCTTTCTTTCTTTCTTTCTTTCTTTCTTTCTTCTTTCTTTCTTTCTTTCTTTCAGGTAGGGTCTTGATCCAGCCCAGGCTGACCTGAAATTCACTATGTAGTCTCAGGCTGGCCTTGAACTTGGAATGATTCTCCTACATCTGCCTCCCAAGGAGTGCTGGGATTAAAGGCATGCACCACCACACCCAGCTATCGTCACTCCTTTTATTAACATGATAATAATTATCTAGCAGAGATAGAAAGTGGTTCAGAACCCACCCCCACTCTGGCTCTGCAGCCATAAAAGCATTTTCATTTCATCATGTGCTAGAGCTGATGTGTGTGTTACTGTTTGGTAACTGTGATCAAATCCCTGACAAGGAACAGTAAGGAAGAAAGGGTTAATTTTGGGTCACACTTTGAGGTTACACTCCATTATGGTGACAATGGCATGGTGACAACAGCATGTGGCAGCCAGTCACTTTTGATCCATGGTCAAAAAGCAGAGAGAGAGAGATGAATGCCAGAACTCACTCACTCTCTCCATCTTATTCAGCGGAGGATGTCTGCTCATGGAATGGTATGGCCTAGTTAGGGCAGGTCTTCCCACCTCAACTGACTTCATCTAGGTGCTCCCTACAGACATATTTGCTACTCCTGGTGATTCTAAATTCCATCAAGTTGACAAGCACATTACCTCTCACAACCTGGTAGCCTAATCTTGTTTTCAATTTCCTTACATTTTTTTCTACACACCTTTAAGTACTTGAAGTAAACAGCAATAATATAGGAAATTTCTAAGGTCTTGATTCTTAAAATTTATGTTAATATTTATTTCCCAGATGTGATCATACATGTCTGGAGTTACAGTAAAGCTATGGGCATCTCGTCAATACCTTGACATTGTTTTCCTGCCTTTTCCAGTGGCACTCATGATCCTAGACTTAGCTCAAATACAGTCAGCTGCAGTTACATGTGAACTTGGTAGCTGCCAATTCACCTACTTGTTAAAATGCATTTTCAACCCCAAATAACTACCTTCAGTGCTTCTACAATAATTATAGGTATGGGTGGTCAACTGAGGAAAATTTGGGGCCACCTAACTTTGTGTTTCCCAGCTGAGGCTAGAGCAAGCAGCACTTTGCCTACTTGTTGATAGTTTTCTCATTGTATTGAAAGTTTGTGCTTGTCTCCACACTATCTAGAAACATATTTTCCCATTTTGTGCTTTTCCTTGGTTATCTCTCTGTTTAAAATATCCCCAAACATAGTGCTGAAGTGCTGTTGTCCTGTTCCTAAGCACATACAGGCTCTGCTGTGACTATGGACATGCATGCACTGGATGAGTCAAGGTGTTTCTGGCTGTGGGTTCAGTGTTAATGAATCAACCATATACAATAAATGAATGAGTAAACAGAAGCATAGATAACACAGAGCAATGTGTTGATTGATTGGTGAGTTGACAAAAATGTTTTGATGGGTGGCTCACAGTAACCCAGCCCTGTATTTCCCTCAGAAGCAATAGTTTAATACTTACCTTGAACAATTTAACTCATTTTTTTAAGTTACATAGAATTGTTTCACTAAACTTATGAGTCAAAATAGTAACTAAAATCTAGTCATTGTTTTATGCCAGTAGAATGTCAGAACATATAATCAGCTATATGAATTCTGTATTTGCAAAAAAAAATTATTAATGAACTATTTGTCATCAATTATTTAAATATCACATATTCTAAGTAGAGTTCTGACATTGCACATGGAGTTTGAGAATAGAATATCAAAGAGTAGAATTAAAAACTAGGCAGAGTGTCTCAGTCTTATAATCCCAATACCCAGGAGGCTGAAGTGGGAGGAGTCTTACAAATTCAAACTCAGATTGGGCTACAATAGTCAGATCCTGTCTCAATAAAAAGTATAACAAGGGCTGGAGAGATGGCTTAGCAGTTAAGGTGCCTGCCTGCTAAGCCTAAGAATGCTGGTTCCAATCTCCAGCAGTTCCAATCTCCAGGTCCCACGTTTAGCCAGATGCAAAGTGACGCAAGGGTGCAATGCCACACTTGCCCACAAGGGGGTGCACGCATCTGGATTTCGTTCACAGCAGCTGAGAGACTGCTGGCACGCCCATTCTCTATCTGTCTCCCTCTCCCTCTCTCTCTGTCTGTCTCTCTCTGTGTCTCTCTCCAAAAATAAATAAAATAAAAAGTATAACAAAACAAAAAAAAAAAAACCCCTAAAGTTACCAATGCATATAAATAGGTAATATTTCTTACATAGGACACAGTCCACGAAATAGAGAAAGATAATATAATACTTCACAAATAAATATAGTTAGTAACATGTATGCCAAATGTACCATATGGGGACAATGGACTGGAAAGCAATTATAGAGGAGAAGGCTACTTCAGATATCTGGGTAACAAGACATTTGAAAGTTTAGGGAGCATGCCTTTAATCCCAGCAGTTGGAAGGCAGAGGTAGGAGGATCACTGTGAGTTCGAGGCCACCCTGAGACTAATTCCAAGGTCAGCCTGAGCTAGAGTGAAACCCTACCTCGAAAAAAAAAAAAAAAAAAAAAAAAAAAAAAAAAAAAAAAAAGGAAAAGAAAAAGAAAAAAAAAAAGAAAGTTTAGGGACCAGAGCAATTCATGAAAGAGAATACTAAGACTATCCATACATCTTGGTAGACTGTGGCACATCCATTCTCTATATGTTCATTCATGTGATTGATTTCAGAGACAGCTTCTCCTAGAATGTTCCTCATCATGTACCTTTTAGTTGCAAAGGCATCACCAGAGTATGGGCATGAGTGGGAGAGGGCTTTATGAGGACATTCCCAAAGTCTATGAGATTACCTTACACTACTTCCTTTCCCATAAGAAACAGGGGGTGGGGAAAGCTAGGGTCAGTCTTGCTCATTAGTAACCCACATCTGGGTTACCCTTGACCCAGGCATTAGCCTCTTTTTCAGGACTGGTAAGAGTGGCCTAAGGCAAAGCTGTCACAACAGGGCTGTTTCTTTGCACTCTTCAATAGGTGCAGGAGAGGAGACTGGTTCCAGCTTTTGGTGGCTCATGCTAGAAAATCAGCGTCTGTTCCACTATTTACTGCCACGGATAAAACTTTCTATATTGGCAACAGCTCATCTCTATTTTTATTGTGAGCTGCAATTACTACTCATCACAGCTTTCCTTTCTTTGTCAGTACAATGGTACTGGCTGTTGTGATTGAAGAGGTTTAAAAATATTTTTAAGTTTACCTTATTATTTTATAAGACCAAAATATCTGTAATGATGCCTCATAGGGCTTCTTAAATATTGGCCTTAGCCTGCACATACAACAGGTACTAACTTGTCTGAACTCAGTAAGTGAAAATGATGATGAAGAAAGAAAGATGACAGTCGAAATAGATCTGATTTGTTGAGGTCTTACTATGGACATCTCACTCTTCTAAACACTGGTAAATACTGTCTTATCTAATCTTTGCAGCATTACCATGTGGATGTGTTCCTACTTTACAGATGAAGAAAAGAATGGCTCAAAGTAACACAACCATGGGTAGTTTCCATCAGAATATATTTAATGTATTGTTACTTTTCTAAATGCTGTGGCAAGCTACCTGACAAAAATACTTTAAATGAAAGAACTATTTATGTTTTCTCATAGTTTCAGAAGGTTCCATCCATAGCTGCTTGGGCTATGTTTGGGCAGAACATCAGGACAGTTGAAACGTGGGGTAAAGGCTCTTCATGCTGGACAGGAATAAGAAAGAAAGGGATCTAAGAAAGAATCAGGTCAAGATATAACCTTCAAGGAGATATTACCAATTACCTTTTTCCTTTGACTAGGCCCTGGCTGTCCCTTTCACTCTCCCCCAGTAACGCCATCATCTGATGGTTTTATCAAGGGGTTACCCAATAATGAGGTCAGAGCCTCAGGGTGTCAGCATCTCTGGAAGGGCCCTCACAGACTCCCACAGAAGTATCTCACTGTCTCCTAGGCTACTCTTTCTGTTAAAAAATATTTAGTTTATTTACATATTGGTCATATTTTCATCTGGTTATCCATGTTTCCTCTTCACTGTCCCCTTTCCTGGGCTTTCCTTAATATTATCAAGCTGACAATAACAATGAGCTGTCACATTGCCTGTGGGCCCATACATACATGCCTACAGATAGATCTCATTATCTCTTAAGTATGTCTTAGTATGATAAAAATGTATCTCATTATCTCTTAGGCATTTCTTAGTATGTCTTAGCATGTCTTAGTATGATAAAATTGACAGTCACAGCAAACTGTCACATTTGTGCCTCTACAGACATGACAACAGATGTATTTCACTATTTCTTAGGCATATTTTAGTATGATCAAGATGTATCTCACTATCCCTTAGGCATGCCTTAGTATTTCTTAGCCATAGCTTAGGCATATCTTAGTATGATCAGTCACAGTGATCTGTCATATAGCCTGTGCTCTTTGCTCATGTTCTGCTCCTACTATTTTAAATTTTGCAATTTTTCACTGAGTATTTTATATAATTAACTTTCCTCCCCTTAACATATCAGTTATATTTTTTCTGAACAGTTTTAGGGTTTTACTAAAGTTTATAGGACACACAAATAAAACTGTATTGCCTACTATGTCACAGGTACTGTGAGTACCTTACAATAGAAAAACATTTCCATTTCTCTGTACCATGTTTGCCAATCATGCCACTGCTAATGGTTCCTGCCAGTTTCTTTTTGCTTTGTCAAGCCCTGCCTCCCTGGCTCAATCTGTCTCTCTGATTATTGGAGCAGATTTTCCCTATCTTTATCTCTTCTATAGTTCTAAAAAGAGCTGTTAATATTTTCACCTTGTTGAACTTTTAACACAATATTAGAATTTAATGATTTCTGAGCGTTTGACTTGAGGAGACAGAACTTAGGACTCCACTACTGAGTTTCATGTTGGAGGTAGATAGTCTCAGTGACTCCAGAAGCATGAATTTTGTTAGCACTTTCTTTCTTTCTTTTTTTTTTTTTTTGTAAATATTTTTATTTGCAATCAGACAAAGACAGAAACAGAGAGAGAAAGGGGGTGTGGACAAAACAGGGCCTCCAGCCACTGCAAACAATATCCAGACGCATGTTTCACCCTGGGCATTGAGCTTACATGGGTTCTAGGGAATTGAACCTGGGTCCTTAGGCTTCACAGGCAAGTGATTTAACTGCTAAGCCATCTATCTGTCTAGCCAATACCACTTACTTACTTTCTTTCTTTCTTTCTTTCTTCCTTCTTTCTTTCTTTCTTTCTTTCTTTCTTTCTTTCTTTCTTTCTTTCTTTCATTTTCTTTTCCTTTTTTTGGTTTTTCGAGGTAGGGGCTCACTCTAGCTCAGCCTACCACTTTATTTCTAAAACAAGTGCACAAAACAATTTGAGCAGCAAATAGTTATGAAGTGTTTTAGATTCAAATTCTACTTGAACTAGATGACACATGAGTTAAAACAAACAAAAACACAGATGTTGGCTTTTATCTGAAAGTTGGCTCCCTGATCTCTCCTGACCTCCTCCCCAATATTGATATTCCTCATCATATGGAAATGATTCAGGTAAGAGGAGTTATACTAGGAAAATATAAAAGAGGAAAACAAGATATAAGTTTTTGCATACTTAAAATGTGATGTTAATATTTGTAAGAAAATATCTGCAGAATTAAATGTATTTGGTAAAATTCAGCAAACAAGTGCACTTTGTGTTCAATAGACAATTCTAATTTTGTTCGTGGGGGACTTTGTAGCTTCAGCCAACTAGTTATTGTATTAACTATTGCCTATTACTATTACTAGACCTATTATTACAGTAAGAAAAGACCACTTAAAGTACAGAACTACAAAATGGGTGCATTATGAGAACAAAGAATAGATGTGCATTTGTTCAGGGACTATTCTGGTGCCATTCAGTAAGTCAGTGATTTTTTTAAACTTTTAATTACAAGCACATATTATTTTCTCATATAAATTAGTTTAATTTTCAGCCACAATTTTTCACGTCGGCATGTTTATAAACAGGATAAATGTTGGGAAATATTCTGAATATTTTCTTCATGTGATTTTGAGTTGTGTTGTTCATCCTCAGTTTGAGGATGGAAACTTCAGAAATTTATTTCTTGGAGAGGAAATGCAGCTCAATAACTAAAACCAGGAAGTTTACACATAGGCCTGAAATCAGTAAAATATGCAAGCAGATAAAGAATCATCTCAATCACAAAGAACTGTGGGAGTAGGGGAGGGCTGTGGCAGTAGGGGAGGACAGTAGGAGAAGGAAGGGCTGTGACAGTAAGCTTCCTGCTTCAGTAATTTTCTTCTTGCTCTGACAAAACACCTTAAGGAAAGGTTTACTATAGTTTATAGTTTGAGGGAAGTGTATGCTGGTTGGAAAGTTGTGATAGCAGTACTGTGAGGCAGCTGATCAAATTGTGTCTTCAGTCAGAAGCAGAGAGAGATGAAAGCTTGGGCTCTGATTATTTTCTCCAAGTTCACTGTCAATAGAATCTTTATAAGTGATTCCTCTTCATCATGGATTTGCTTATTGCCACAGAAATCACCTTGTTTTTTTACTTGGGGCAGATCACAATGTTAAAAAGTATCAGGTATTGTAGTTATATGTGTATGTGTGAGCATAGAGGACAGATTGTTTCATCTTTCAGGTAGACTCCATTTAGCAGAAGCATAAATACCAGAAAATTTCATTCTTAACATCAAAGCTTTGTGTTGCACATATGTGTGCTGTATTGTTATTCACTTCTGACTTGTCTTTTATGTCACACTCATTAAGAATTAAGGTTCACCAGATCTGTGTGTACCTGTCATATAACAGTCCATCTTGCCCATCTTACATCTGTGTGTCCCTGTAATATAGTTCACCTTACACATTTCAGGCTCTTCATTATATTTATTCTAAGTACTAACTCTACTACTGACAAAGAAACATCAACAGTATTCTCAAAGATTTCTTAACTTAGTCACAAAGATTCTAGTGTAGGATGATGAAATAAGTTTGACTCAAGTATTTGATTGTTGGTTTGTTTTGGGTTCTTGAGACAGGTTCTTACTATATATCCCAGGTTGGCTTGAACTCATGATCTTCATGAGTATTGGGATTTTAGGCATGCACCAACCTACTTGGCTTGTCTTAGTTAATGTTGCTTGGAGTTAGTATGCATAGGGTTCATATTCACTAGGAAAATATTCATTATCTCTACATAAATCTTATTGTATTATGAAAATTCATTTTTAAATTTATTCTGAAGAAGCTGAAGAATTATTTTGTCATCTAGATACCTGGTTATTTGCTAGGTTTTTTTTTTTTTTTTTTTAACTAGAGTCTATAGAGTAGAGGATCCTTTGCTTGATTCCTATAGCTTTAGGAGATATTGTGACTCTGAATATGAAGGATCTCTCAAAAGGCTTATGTGTAGAAGACTTGGTCCAAGCTTATGGAACTTGTGAGGACTATGCTGTCATTAATCCATAGATGATTAGTAGGTGTGACCTTGTTGGAGGAAACAGGCTCACTGGGATGTGCTTATGTGGGGTTTATCATGTGCCAGATCCTTCTTCTCTCTCATATTTCTGGCCTCATCATGGGTCCAAAAGCAATGACACCAGTCAATCATGATCTGAATTTGTGAGCCAAATGAAATTTTTAAGTTATTTTTTTCAGGTATTTTGCCACAGACATAAAAAGTTGATTAATATGACTTCCGGATAAGATGGTGGCATAGGAGCCACATCAAACCAGCACAGGGAAGGATTTAAGCAAAACCACAGAAAAATATACTCTTTTTCTGAAAAGTACAGGAGTCCAGGTTTTTCTTAGATACAGAGGAAAAGCAGGAGAGACCAAGATCTACCATAAAGGAGGAAAATGGACAGAATCCTACTGAGGAGTTTGCAGCCCCAATCCATTATCTGCAGCAGCCCTGATCATCAGCAGCCAAGCGTGCCAATCAGCAGCAGCAGAAACCAAACAAGGGTCTCTTCCAACCTCATCAGCCTCCTTGTAGAGTCCAGAAATATAAAGAAACGTCAGCTGAGATCAACTGAGGAAGAAACAAGGGAATGGTGTGAGCAACTCCAGGCTTCCTGAACTCTCCCATCCTCCAACCATTAGCACCATGAACCTCCGACATTCAGCCCACAGTGGCAGTGCATACAGCAAAGCTGAATAGAGCTCCAGCTCCACAGCAAAACACCGAGGGGTCAAGGTGGGCACTCAGCATTGGTGAGACTGGAAGCAACACAAAATGTTAATGAGGCTGACTGACAAAAAGAATAAGAATAAGAATGAGGAGGAGGAGGAGGAGAGAGCAACCAGGTACATAGGCCTGCATTGGAAGTGCTAATCTCTCTTTACATGTCAGGGCAGATTATGGGTTACATATTTTTGGTTGGCTTTACCATTTTTTAAATAAGCTGTACTTGGGGGGGGGTTGAATATTGCTGCCTTTAATGTGTACAGATTTATAGGGCCTTTGTCTTTTGCTTCCGTCATTATTGGGGGCAGGGTCTGCCCAGGTCTAATCCAGATCCAGGCTGAACTGGAACCCAATTCAGAACAGAATTCTCTACCTCCTAGCTGTCAGGATTAAGGGTTTAGAGCAACACACACCCTTAGGGATTTTGGCTTTATAAGACTATCTGTTTGTTTTAATCCCCACACTTGTATACTCTGTGCTGGTTTTTATTGAGAGTGCATATTACTCAGTTGAAGTTTAGAATTTGGCAGTATATTTTTCCACACATTCCACTAGAATACTTGCTTAGCAAGAAAACTCAACACCTACTAATACTTCTGTGGTTGGATTGTACAAAAGCTACACTTGGCACCTTAAAATCAAACCCTGAAAGTATATAAAGGTGGATTGCCACATCTAAGAATACTGCAGATAAGCAGAAACCCCAAGCATCAAATCAACTCAAGATTCAAAAGTTGCTACATTATAATACAAGAAATACAAAGAATCAAGACAATGCAATCCCACCAAAAATTATAAATCCATCAGATATGATCACCAATGAGACTGTTTCAGATGATTTCAAAGGAATTATTCTATCTATACTCAAAGAAATGAAACAAGAAATGAAAGGATTAAAAGAAGAAAAGAAAGGCATTAAAGAAGAAAACAAACTCCTGAAAGATAGCACAGAAAACCAGCTTAATAAAATAAAAGGTCATTACAAGACATGAGTAAGGAAATAGAAATACTGAAGAAAAACCAGGCTGAAATCCTAGCTCTGAAGAACACAGCCAGGGAAATAAAAATCTCTGAAAGTCTCAGCAGTAGAATGGATGAAAGAGAGAACAGAATATCTAAAGTAGAATACCAGGTGGCATACCTAGTACAGTCCAACAAAGAGAATGACAAAAGCTAATAAAAAGGTATGAATGAGAATTCCAAGATATCTGGGACATGATGAAAAGATCAAACATTGATTCTTCCAATCCAGGAGCATGTGATGAGACTCAATATTGTGAAAATGTCAATCTTACCAAAAGCAATGTACACATTTAATGTGATCCCCATTAAAATCCCAATAGCATTCTTCACAGAAATAGAAAAAAAAAAATCCTAAAATTCATCTGGAAACACAAAAAACCTTGAATAGCCAAAACAATTTTGCTCAACAAAAATCAGGCTGGTGGTATTACCATACCAAATTTTAAGTTGTATTACAAAGCCATACTAACAAAAACAGCATGGTACTGGCACAAGGACAGACCAGTAGATCAATGGAACAGAATAGAAGATGCAAATATTAATCCAGGCAGCTACAGCCACCTGATTTTTGACAAAAATGCCAAAAAAATTCATTGAAGAAAAGATAGCCTCTTTAACAAGTGGTGCTGGGAAAACTGGACATCTGTATGTAAAAGGATAAAAATAGATCCTTGTCTTTCTCCATGCACAAGAGTCAAGTCCAAATGGATCAGGGACCTTAATATCAGACCTGAACCTCTGAAACGGCTACAGGAAAAGGTAGGAGAAACCCTTCAACATATTGGCATAGGCAAGGACTTTCTGAATATAAACCCAGTTGCTCAGGGAATAAAACTACTAATCAACTGGGACCTCATGAAATTACAAAGCTTTTGTACAGCAAAGGACATTGTGAACAGAGCAAAGAGACAACCTACAGAACGGGAGAAAATCTTTGCCAGCTATACATCTCAGAGAGGATTAATATCCAGAATATACAAAGAACTCAAAAAACAGAATAATAAGAAATCAAACAACCCAGTTAAAAAATGGGCTATGGAACTAAATAGAGAATTCCCAGAAGATGAAATACAGATGGCATATAAACATCTAAAAAAGTGTTCCACAGCCTTAGCCATCAGGGAAATGCAAATTAAAACCACTTTGAGATTCCATTATACTCCTGTCAGAATGGCTACCATCAAGAAAACAAATGACAATAAGTGTTGTGGGCTGGAGGTGGAAAAAGAGGAACACTTCTACACTGTTGGTGGGAATGTAATCTGGTCCAGCCATTGTGGAAATCAGTGTGGAGGTTCTTGAGACAGCTAGAAATACATTTACCATATGATCCAGCTATAGCACTCCTAGGCATATATCCAAAGGACTCTTCTCACTACCTTAGAGATACTTGCACAACCATGTTTATTGCTGCTCTATTCACAATAGCTAGGAAATGGAAGCCGCCTAGATGTCCCTCCACAGATGAATGGATAATAAAGATGTGGTACATTTACACAATGGAGTTCTATTCAGCAGAAAAGAAAAATGAAATTATGAAATTTGCAGGGAAATGGATGGATCTGGAAAGGATTATATTAAGTGAGGTAACCCAGGCTCAGAAAGCCAAACATCACATGTTCTCTCTCATATGAGGATCCTATCTACAAATGTATAGACTTAAGTGTGAACTGGAACCAAAAATAGGTACCAGAAACCAGTAAGCTGGTAAAAGGCTATAAGGGAGGTAGGAGAGGGAAGGATTTAAGTGTATGGTATTGCACATATGCAAGTAGAAGAACAGAACAGAATACAGGGAGGGGAATGGTCTAAGCAAGGCCATGGGAAGAGAATGTGTAAAAGAAGGGCAGGGGGAGGGTCAATCAAAATTCAAGATAGTGTGAGTAAGACTTATGTAAATCTACTTTCTTGAATAATGGCACATCCAGAAGTTGTAGTCTGTTACTAGAAAATTTTCAGTGCCTGGGGTTGGATACCTTCTAGTGAGCTGTTGACCAAGGAGGTCCCAGTAGCCCCCAAAACATTAAAGGCTATTGCCAAAGCCCTTGGTTGCCCTTCAGAAACAGATGGTAAGACCCTATTGCTGAAGATATCTCTTGCCTCAGAGGCAAGTTCACTGAGAAAGCAAGCTGGTGCTGAGAAAAAACCTTCTTCCTGTAGACTAACCAACTGAAAGCTTGAAAAAAGCTGTACTGCATGCAGCCCTGTGGGAGACAGAAGTCATCAGCAGTGACAACACTGGACACTGAAAATTCAAGTTTGGCCATACAGGCCCAATGACTGAATGGGTGCAATAGCGGCATGTCTGCTCTTGGGATAACCAACTGCTCCATAATTGGACTGAAGGCCCTCTCTATGGGAGGGAATACATACCTGGTACTGAAGAACCTAAGCAAAAGTCTATGGCAGGGGAGGTCATGAGCCTTAGGGGTATAAAGCCTGCTCTTGTCTGGTTAAATTTATATATTATTCCCACCAAGCTGCCCTGAAAGCACTACGCTTAATGTTCATATACACATATTAATGCTACTCTCACTTCTGGTTTGAGAAGCTTCTCTTTTCAGATGGCAATGACCACTGGGATGACCCAAAAGGCAACATAGTGCTGAGAAGAAGGGATGGAGGAGTGCCCAGCACTGAAACACCACTGTCACACCCTCCAAGGCTCAGGGCCCATTGCGGAAGATGGGGCGGGTAGAATGGAAGAGCCAAAGGAAGGGTATTTCTCCTTACAATGCAACTACCCAGACAGAAATTGGCCTCGATATCCATGACCGTGCAGTGCCTAGCAATACCTTCACAAGACCCTCATAATAGAAATAAAAGATGATGACATCAAATTAAAAGAGAGACTAATGGAGAGAGGGAGGGGATATGATGGAGATTGGAGTTCTAAAGGGGTATGGGGGAGGGGAGGGAAATATCATGCAGTTTTTTTTTTTTTGTATGCAAGTATAGAAGCTGTCAATAAATAAAAGGAAAAAAAGATCAAACATAAGAATTCAGGGTATAGTAGTAGGAGAAGAATTTCAACCAGAGGCTTAGTAGATGTTTTCAAAAAAATCATAGACAAAAATTTTCCCCAGATGGGGAAAGAAATGTCAATGCAGATACAAGAAGCTTTTAGAACACCAAACAGACAAAAGCTAGAAAGAACTTATCTTTGCCATGTTATAATTAAACTACTAAACACGCAAACTAAAGAAAACATATTGAAAGCAATTAGAGAGAAAAAGAAAGTTATC